>CM053988.1:8548526-9148526 GCA_028641955.1 Protonibea diacanthus | reverse complement strand
CATACCAGGTGTGCAGTGGGTAGCTGATACCTATCCATCTGATCCAGGAGAAGATACTAGATTATCCCCAGTATAAATAATATACAGCAGAACGTCATATATGAAGATTAAGATGGATTAAAGATAGCAGTAATAAAGTAGTATTTTGAAAAATAAAATGTTGTCGTGTGTTTCTTCTTGCAGGATTGCTGTCTGTGTTCCTTGAGAGGTGGAGCTCTGCAGAGAGCCAACAATGACAAGTAAGTGAAACCAGCAGATAGTGGTGCCGCTGCCACCTGAGCTGGTCCCTGACTTAGAACAGCAAAAAATAAAATGACAATTTAGGAACACTCATTTGAATGTGCAGTGAAGCTTTATCCTGTCATATTGAAGATTGTGCTTTAGGGGGAAAAGTGAGTTTGAATTTACTGTCAGAAAGTGAAAGAAAGTGGTTATTGGTGTTGTCTGCTGCTTAACACACATTGTGTGCAGCATGTTGATACCACTGAAAATGTGGCTGTAAAATTATGTCATTTTAAAGATTCAGAATGAAGGCTACAGTTATAAAAGTAAAAAGAGTAATGTGAAAGTAAAGACAAGGAAGATAAATAATACTCAGGAAGCATCTATGATGGTTAAAATACAGCCTGGGCACGGTGAGAGTGACTGGTTGGTACACAGCAGATTGTTGTGCCCACCGCTCCTTTGATCGCATTTAAAGTCTGTTTCTGCAGTCTCAGTTCCTGCTGAAATCCAAGTGACAGCTCGGGCCATTCCAGTAAATGTGTGTAGGGTTGCTCTCCACCCTCAGCCTGTGGTTTCCTTTATCTCTCGGTGTAGAATGCAGTTAGTGAATGTCAGTTGACATAACAGGAAATGCCTGGAGACAGAAGCAACGTTTTTTCTATCAGACGTCTATCTTGAATGAGTTTTGAGTTTTGAGGGGGACCACTTGTTAGTGGCTTCTTGTTATTGTTGGGAATAATGCAGCATATTTGCCAATATCTTTCCCATCTTCTATTAAAAGCTTACTGCAGGCTGTACTATAGTAAACTATATTTTATATTTTAATGAACACTTCAGTCATATAATATTACATCTGAGAGCACTTACAGTTACAACCTGAATATTTTCTGCTGGTTATTTTAAATAACTGTTTTTAGCTCTCTAGTCAACAACAACTTAAAAACAACTTAAAAACATCTCTAAGTTCTCATGGTCTTCCTCAGCACATGAAGTTTTCTCATACTAACAACAGCATGCATTTATTTATATTTTTGTCACCTTTTAATAATTATTTAACTGAACACAATCTTATTTTAAAGGAATCTTCACTCTGCTGTGATTTGATGATAATCTTGATGATAAAATAATTAAATGTTTATCAATAACTTCTTCCATAAATGTGTATTTTTCTGTTCCTCTTTGTGGAAAATGACATTATCATTGAACACATACAATAGTAATGTTTAATTAGCGTTGCCACACTGCTGAATACGTGCTCTAACATTTCCTGAAATCTTGTACCCTGGACATCGAACTGTTTGTCCTGAGTCTGCGTCATGTTTGCCTTTCACACAGGTGGGTTCATGTGCTCTGTGCCATCACTGTGCTGGAAGCTCGCTTTGTCAACATCACCGAGCGGGGGCCCGTTGACCTCTCTGCGATCCCGCTGCCACGCTTCAAACTGGTACGACTCAGAACAGTCACAGCGGTCTGCTGTATGTTTGATGTAGATTTGCAACCTGTTCTGCAGCCTTGTGCGTGAAGGTTGATTGCTCTGCCTCTTTGCTGTTTCCCCTCAAGTACTTTAATATAAATATTCATTGCCTGACAGTAAATGCAAGCAGGCTTTTCTAACTGTTAGTGGTTTGTTTATCACCTATTGTGATGCTCTGTGATCTTCCTATTCGTGGCATTATGACTCAGGTTTATTTTTACACTGCCAAGCTCTTTAAACCCGTAAACAGATATATTAAACAGAGCTATACTCTGATGGCATCTGTTTGTGATCTTCACTGAGGACGCACATTTTTGCTGAAGTCAAACTGATGTGGCGCCTGGTGGCTGTCTTGCACAGTTTCATTTCTCCTTCTGGCGCCTGCATGTTTCTGAATAATAGATCCTGTTTTAACTGCGCAAGAGAGTCGTGACATTCTGACCACATTATAATCGAAAAGAAATGGTGATAACACAGCATACCAAGGTTTTTATTTGGAAAATAATCCAACAGGCTGTATATGCTTACCTTATGTCTTACAAATAAGTCACGTATAAACTTGGTCCACAGTAGCTGGCCTTGTCTCCATTGTTATAGGTCTTGCTCTCAGAGGAGCCTTCTCAGTTGAACTAAATAAATACATATGATGTCACAACCGCATTAAAGTATCCAGAGGAAGTTGTGTAATTTCCCTCTAACATATCTGTGTTCCAGTTCATGTCTGGGTCCGCCTGGCTTTTGCTCCCTATAGATAACTTTTTTTTTTTTTCCACTCCCTCTCATCCTCCTCACTTGGCTTGTTTCCTTTCTCCTCCTGTCCTTCCCCTGTACTTCCTTTTACTTTAACCTGTCTCTCATAACTTTTCCTCTTTGGTCCCTATCCCCCGCTCCACGCTTGTGTCTTTGTCCGTCTGATAGAAGTGCGCGTACTGCAGGAAACGGATGAAGAGGGAGGTGAAGGGCTGCTGTGTCCAGTGCTCCCACGGCCGCTGCTCCACGGCGTTCCACCCCACCTGCGCTCAAGCAGCTGGTATCCTCATGCACCCAGATGACTGGCCTTTCATAGTCTTCATCACCTGCCACAGGCACAGAGCGCCTCTCTTACCTGAGGTAACATACTGGGAACACAGTCGGGACAATAGTAAAGAGTTATGTACACAAATTCACGGAATTTGTACCAACTTTATCTTGTGAAGATGTGTTTACTTTGAGTGTGCGTGTGGATGTGTGGGGAAGGGTTAAGAAGAGCATTTGTTGTGAGGAGAAACAAAGTCATGTGATACACACTCACTGGTTGCTTGTGTCTTATCGCACAGCTTGGCTTGGATTAGACTGTTTATCAGAAAATTCTACCTGTTTTGTTTTGAGAACTGACATGCATGTTAAGGGAAAAAGCCAAGTTTACTCTTTATTTGAACTTTCAACAGTGTTTTTGCCTGCGGTGAAGAAAAATAAGAGCACCTCAACTTTGGATGCTCCAGTCAGACACCACATTATAAAATATTAATAGGGAGATAGGCATTAATCCAGTCTGTTCTCTATGTTCTAAGGATCAGATTTAGATATATCTACAACTTTCCAGGGGACTCAAGTATGTCAGAGGTTTTGTTGACCATGTTATAATACCAACATTTACTCCGTCTGCTCAGTTATCATTTTTCCAGCTGTCTGTGTTCAATTTTTTTAGAATGTAACTTGCAGATATAATTTCAAGTCGCATTTTCAGTTGATTATATTTTTGTTTCATAAGATGGATGAATGCACCCATCCTGGTGTTAAGATGTCTTCATGTTATTGTAGATTATTGACAAAGAGGACCTTTGTGAAGACTCTGCAATTAGTGTCTCAGCCTCCAGCACAGAAATAGCTGGGAGACTTTTTTCTGTCTTTCTTTTTTTTTTTTTTTTTAAACTCTCAAAACATCCTCAGGGATGTGTTTCTCTCATACACGTTCACGCTGCTTTGATTCACTAATTGGAGAGACTGACATCTGTTTGGTCGCGTCAGGAGATGTGCAGTGACAAAATGAATGTTCACTGAATGCAAATCAGCTTACTGTAAAGGTTTCTTCTTTTACTGTCATGGCCTTGAGCTACGCTAATACAAGTCTGTGCTTGTTTAAGTCCTCTGCTGTAATACCCCAAACGTATTTTGTAGCATGAAGCAGAGTGTATAATTTCTTTGGTACACATTACTGTTCAAATATTGTTTTAGCCATCACAGTAGTCTAATCCTTGCTGACTTATCTTTATAGACTCGTGCTGTTTATTGTCCTACAATCACTTCTCTTTCATGTGGCAGTTAACATCGTGGAGTGATAAGATTTCAGACTAACGCTCGGTTTCTGTCCCACAGCGAAGCAAGGCCTCCATGCGAGAGCTGACACAGGGGCAGAGGGTGATTTGTAAATACAAAAACGGCCGTTACTACCACAGCGAGGTGGTGGAGTTGACCACAGCCACCTTCTACGAGGTTGTGTTTGACGACGGGTCCTACAGCGACAACCTCTTCCCAGAGGACATTGAGGTTAACAGAAATACTTCCAACAATTATTTCCATTGTCAAATAAAAATATATTAAAGGATGAAGTGTAGTAACACACATAGATAAACAGAGGCTTAAATAACAGATATCAGCGACATACAAACCCTGAGTTCACTATTTGTTCTTTTTTTCAGAACCGTGACTGCGTCCGACTCGGTCCGCCCACTGAAGGCGACGCTGTTCAAGTGCGATGGACTGATGGGTTGATATATGGAGCCAAGTTTGTAGCATCGCACTCCATTCCTATGTACCTGGTAAACCTCCTCTCATCTCTTTGTTTCAAAGACACAGACATCCTAAAGGCTTAACCACTGCAAACCACATCAGAGGATGGTAGCTTGCGCATTAATATGTAATGTCTTGAAGTGCTTTTATGCGGATAGCCTAACCACGCAGATCCTCCTCTCATTATGGTTGGTGGTCCAGCAGAGAGATTTAAAATCAGCATACATGCAAATGCATTAATGTTTTCACTTACTGTGTGTGTGTGTCTGTGTGTGTACAAATTTCAGGTGGAGTTTGAGGACGGATCACAAATCTCTGTCAAGCGAGAAGACATCTACACTCTGGACGAGGACCTGCCCAAACGAGTCAAGTCACGAATGGTAACTTAAACCCGAACCTTTCATACTACAAGCATTCTGAACAGGTTGTTGTATGTTTGAGCTCCGTATCACTAACTTTTGAATCAATGTTGTGTTTGGTCCTCAGTCGGTGGCGTCAGACATGCGCTTTGAGCTCTTCGCGCAGAGCGACGTCAAACAGAACTCCAAAAGGCAAAGGGTCATCAACTCTCGATACAGAGAGGACTACATCGAGCCCGTCATCTACCGAGCCATCATGGAGTGACGTCCATATATTTTCTGTCATGCTTTCCACCTCATCAACTCACCACACAGAGATGCAGCACCACAGGTCTTTGTTTTGTGGTCTGCCTTCTCTGTTTCTGGCTACTGCCGATAAGAACGACCAACGGCCTCATCTTCCTCCTTCTTCCACGGCCTGTTGGGCTACATATTTATAAACTACGGCTGGGACTTTAAATAACTTTTGCGTGCATTGAATAATACCGTTACACCCCTGTTTCCCATCACACTCTGTGGATTATTTTTTCCTCCTCCGTTTCGTTTTTTCTTTTTTCTCAGGATGAAGCCATCATTGAATCATTAAATGTGGAAAAAGTTGGTCTGTCTGACTGAGACAAGATGTTTGTTTTTTTTTTTTCTTTCCCACCACATTTAGCAGCTGTCAAGTAAATACAGCTTTACACATTATACAAAGGACAGTTTTTCTACTTCAGTGATATTTCTGCTATGAGTTCCCTTTTGCTCTTAACTTACAGAATCATCTTATTTTTGTAATAATTTATCATCATAATCATTTGCAGTGAATGAAATTGTGCTTGGGAATGAGGTTTTTAAAGGAAGCATCATCTTGGTCAGTCTTTTCACTCACGCGGGGCAGAGCTGTAAAGTTTGAGCCAGCCATCAGCTGTTGACTACAATAACAATTTTAGTCCTAAATTTGATCCATCAAGAACTTTGTTAAGTTGTTTCCCCAAAGAAATTAAACAATATCTCAGTCACTTTTTGATACATCTCCGGATCGTGTTTATCACTCTGTGTCACAGCACATGGGGTGATAAGTAGCTCTTCTCGTGGGTGTGTCGACGTGCGTCTACTGTGAACATAGAAGAAAACTAGACATGTTTTAAAGGCCCGAGCCTTACGTTTCAAAGGGCTGAGCATACATTGGGTTTTCTAAAGCTAAAGGTTTATTCTAATTATTGTAATTAATGTTATTATTACATTTTATTTATGCGAGTGCATTGAGTTTGAAAACAAAGCTATTTTTGTCATGTCCCTTTCACAATCTGTAGAAAACCTCAGATGTATTTATATTTATTATATTGATAGGTTTTCAGACATCCTGTTTTAAATTTTGAGGCTCACTTTTCCTGTATTTGATTGAAGGGTGTGAATGCCAATCCGGCAAGTCCCTCTCTAAGCAAAAAGCACTTATTGTTACCTCCTGCCACGGTACATTTAATATTTTGTAGACACATGGCTTCGACTAAGTTTAGATTTTCTTTTGTGTGTGTGGGTGTGTGTTTCTGATAAAAAAAAGCTAGCTTTAGAGATGAACATTGTAACCAGGTTATAGTTTGATCCCAAATAAACAAAAAAAAAGTGGCAAGAGGATCATTTTCATACTTGAGTAAGTTTTCTTTCAAGTTGAATCCTTCTGATCTACTTTAAAATATGTGTAGGGAGTTATCACAAGTTGCTGGTTTCTCAGGAGGTAGTGTTCAAACATATTTTTAGCTATTCCCATTTCATGGCTACTGTTGTCTGTTCTTTTGGGTCTCTGTCCAAGGCAGCATCAAATCTGTTCTCTCTTTGTAAACATCAACTGTTTGAGTAAAGTTTGGAGTAAGTAAAAAAAAAAATCCTTCTTCAGTTTACTTTCTCAACAATTATGACACTTACAAATGAGCAGATCAGAGTCCAGCTTTAACAGTTTTGCAGCGCTACATTCTTTATTAATTTTTTTTTTTTTTTTATGTTTTTGAGCGCCTGGTGTTGGATGTCTTAGCCAGAAGGCCTGCAGCTGTGCCAGAGCAGGTCCAGTCTTGTAAGCTGGAGACCACTGCTGGAATTTGAATAGATGGATGGCTCCTGGCTCTTCATACCACTGCGCTCTTTACAACCTCTGTGAACTCAGATTTATCACTTATTTATTATAGCTGTAAAAATACTTTAACTTGACAGCAACTTGCACGTCTTTTTGCGCACTAGTACTGTGGTTGTTCCTTATTCCTCTTATTTCAAGCTGCTTACATACCCCAAAAGTCCTGATAATCATGCTGAAGTCTTATTGGGAGGGATACTCGTATTTAAGAACCCTGCTCATGCTGGTACAGTTATACAACAGTTGTGATGGACACGCATATTGTAGAGCTGAAGTTTTATTCCGGTTGTGTAACTGAAATTTCTGATGGAAACTTCCATCTGACTCAAACTAGAACATCGCTATTAAAATCAATAACAATAATATATATAAAACAGGTGGACTCCACAAGGTGAAGATGAGTTGTGGAAAGTTTCAAACCCAGTCTGCACTGTTCAAAATCCACGAAGCCAGTTAAATAAACTCCAATAATCATATTTAATGGACCTTTACCAGCTGTGCAGCACATGTGCATTATTATATAAGTAAAGTGCCGGTATGCAGTCTAACTTTCGGTTTGGCTGGCACAACTTGACATATGGTATATATTGAACTGCCTGAAGGATTGTGATGTGATGTGACATGACTGAACAGCAGAGCAGACTCCACAGGTTCACTATGGAAGCCCAACATGGATCTGCCTCAGATACACTCTTGGTATTGATCAAAAGTCTGTTCTTTAAGTTGGATGGATTGCTTTGCCATGAAATTAGAGAAATAGTAATACTTATTGAATTTAAATATTTAAAACTTGTATAAACAAACAATAAACAATAAAAAATAGACTTTATATATTAAATTATCTGTCACACATGATTCACAGTCGTTGCTCACAAATACACTACTAAAAGTAATAAACTTGTTTTCATAGCTGCTTACAACTACATTGTACTGTTAGAAATGTAAAAAGTAAAAATAAATTGGTCACTTTTGTAACTTTATAGTTTAACTTTATACTTTATTTAAAATATATTATATATAGGTAGATAGAAGTATACTGTTTTGCTTATCTGGCATCTAAATCACTACATGCTGCCTGAACTGTACTTTTTTTTGTTTTCCTTTTACACAGACATACATGAACACACATAGACATTGAGGTTACCCATCTAGGGTGTGAGATTTGTTTATTCATACTTGGTGTGCCCAGAGGAAGTGAGCCGTTCTTACTGGAGAACTCTCTGCTCTTTCAATGAAATGCCTCTGGGGATTTTTTTTGGACTGCCTCATCTTCAATTTAAGGAAATACCCCAGGAGTGCCATTTCAATTCTCTTGACGTAAACTCTGGGGTACCCGTGGTTATCGATTCATAGGCTGGTAAGTGAGAAATGAATAGTCAGCGTTCCTTCCTCCAAACCATGTCTTACGAGAAAGAAAAGCCTTTGTGAAGCTGAAAGCCTTTGTTGGTTGGCATATTTTGGTTTTGTGTTTCTGTCTTTGATTTAGTCGAGACAAAAGCAGTACATTTTTCCAGTGAAGTGGAAGTTTTCTCACCCAGGGAAGTGAGAAAGGGTAGTTAAGATTTCCTACGAATATATGGCAACGTGTGTCCACACTAATGCTTCTGTGAACATTTATTAGTTACCACTGTGTGACATTTTGGGCACAAGCCCTTCTTCAGACATGATGCAGATACAGAGATACAGCCTACAAATACCGACTCCAAGAGATCACCTGAACTGTAATTAAAAATGGTTAACCAAAAGTAATAAGGGGAAGAAAAATATTATAAATATGTGCAATAAAACCACTATAACGTGTAATGCATATGTATATTATATTATACAGTATATTATATACCATATCAAAGTTATGAGACAGAAAATAGCAAAGATAGGAGTGTTGGTTTGTCTATTGGTCGCTCAGTCTGTCCACTACTTTGGTCTAGACTGAAACATCTCAACGAAAGTTCAATAAATCAGAATCAGAAATACTGCTGGGCCAATGTGTCGTAGAGAGGGTGTGAAACATTGTCCAGTATGGACTGAAGCCTGGACAGCATCGTCCTCTCTGCCACGGTCGTCAGAGTGTCCAGCTCCTCCCCAAGGACATCACCAGCTCTCCTGATCAGTTTATTTAGTCTGTTGGTGTCTGCCCCAGCATGTGACGGCAAAGAAGATCACACTAGCCACAACAGACTCATAAAACATCCTCAGCATTGTCCGGTAGATGTTAAATGACCTCAGCCTCCTTAAGAAGAAGAGTCGGCTATGATCCCTTTTTGTAGACAGCTTTGGTGTTTCTTGACCAGTCAAACTTATTATTCAAGTACACCCCCAGGTACTTATACTCCTCTACAGTATCCACAGGGACCCCCTGGATGGAAACAGGGGTCACTGGTGTTTTCGCCCTCCTCAGATCCACTATTAGTTCCTTCGTCTTTGTCACATTGAGCTGCAAATGGTTCAGCTCAGTCCATGTGACAAAGTCGCCCACAACAGTCCTGTATTCAACTATTGCTGAGTCATCAGAAAACTTCTGAAGGTGGCAGGACTCGGTACAATAGTTGAAATCTGAGGTGAAGAGGGTGAAGAGGGAGAGAGGACAGTTCCCTGTGGGGCCCCGGTGTTGCTGACCACCCTGTCAGACACACAGTTCTGTAGGCGTACGTACTGTGGTCTGCCCATCAGGTAGTCAACAAATTGCTTTAAAACTTCACACATTCTTGGTCCCCAGAGGTTAAATACTACAGTGAGGGGAAAAAAAAATATTCAAACGTTCAACATTTTTTCATTAAACATATTTCCAATGCAGTTTTTAACAACAATGCAACATGGCATGTTTGGAGGCGAAATGGCTATAAACCACTATAGTACCTACAGTGAAGTTTGGAGGTGGATTCACCATGGTATGGGACCATTTTTAATGATGATACTGGCAGAATCCAAAATATCAACGGGAAGATGAATGGAGCCATGTATCGAAAAATTCTTGCGAAGAATCTGTTGCCATCGGCCAGGATGATGAGTCCAGTAGGACCATGATCAAAAAAGGATGCTGTCAGTTGGATCCAGAGGAGCAGAATAAAGGTGTTGGACTGGCTCAGTCAGTCACCAGACTTAAATGCAATGGATGGAAACTTCTGCACAGAACTGAAGATCAAGATTCAACTTTTTTACTTACTAGAATATACATAACAGGTATTTGACTTTATTTTATCATACCTAATTTTTCCCATTTTTTGCTCTTATCTTGTAGAAAGCTTCCACAGTATGTAAGATTTAATCCAGTTTAACTGGATCTAATGTTTCTCCATTTTATGTCATGAAATGAACCTGATAGGAGGCCAAGTCTGGCTCAAGAAGTGAAGGCAGAGAATAGAGGCCATCATTATACAGGCAGGTGGCAGGAAAGCACAAATCTGATGTTCAGGAAAAGATGGGTTGATAGCCATCTCACTCATGAATAAACACACACAAAGACTGTCAGTTTACCACCTACAGTAGACGCCTTTTCTGAGCGTCACTGTTGGCTCTGTGCCCTTTGCCTGCCGTCCTCCGCATCTACACGAGATCATAACATCTGCTGACAGAGGGGGCGATGGAGCCAGCTAGAGCTGCTTGCTTTGCCTTCGCCCCTTGAACCTCTGCCAGGTGTGAGGTGGGTGAAGTAAGTGGTGCCATATACAGCTGAGTTTTCCATATCAGAATCACATGTGCTCAATTATTGTACAAAAAACAACAACAAAAAAAACAAGTCACCCGAAATTAGTATTTATTTATTTATGTAGTAAGTATTTGGATAGTTTAAAAACAATCTGTACTTTATTTGAGGTGAGATATGTGTCAAGTAATAAAGCTGTTTTTATTAAAAAGCTCTGATATACCTGCTGAATGCAGTGCAGATAATAAAGCCAGTGAAGCACCTAGCTGGTAAAATGCCAGTACTAGATGTTTGCCTCAGGAGCTGGTGGAGACCAAACCAGAGCTAAAAGTAAAGTGAATTTTGGGGTTACTTTCACCAGGTGGCTGCTAATGCTAAAATTTGCTGGCTATGGCAACTTGTTCACTTGTTCACCATAAGAACTTGTGTTGTGTCATTGGGTGTGTCTACATCTTATCTCTGCTTCCACAAAGACCCCCAACAAAAACAGTAAGTGCATGCATTAGCTCTGATGCGAAAGATTTTCACACCAAGAAGTTTTTACACCAGCACCCTATCTCTCAGCAGGCCTCCATATCTAAACTCCCACACCATCTTTCACCTCTCTCTGTGACCCGGCAGCTGTGGCTCCCTCAGGTCACTCTTTTAGTAGGGTATTATTGTCTACAGCCGTCTGAGACCAGTCACATGGTTGTCAAGTGACAGTGCTCAGGTTACTTTGTGCTCTTGATACTGATGTTAATCTTGATTCCTGAAAAGAGCGGTAGTAAAAGTAGTAGTTGCAAAATCAAGGATATAGTTGCTGATCAATGTGCAGCATTAGTTATGTTACTCATGAGAAGAGAAAGTTACAGTGTGGCATGAGTTTGTGAAAAGGAAGTAAATATAACAAAAAGCTTTGACTTTACAGTATTTTGTACCCCTATAAGACATTTGTACACAGATAAAAGGACATGACAGTTAATGAATAATTGATAACACAAAAACATGTTGAGCGTGAAAGTTCATTCTTGATCTCAGAAGCTCACCATAGTTTGACAGAAAAAAGAAATACATCTTAAAAGTTCAATTACAGAATTTCCTCCAACACTTTCAGCCACAGTATGTCTACATGATTACAACTGCCATATATCTGCCACAGATTCATTATCTGCTATATAATGTTTTTAAATACTGAATAGAGAGTTAATAGTTAGTTAAATTATGTGTTACCACCACCTCAGAGAAACACAATGTGCTTTTGCAGTAAAATTTCACCCAACTAACTAAAAACTTGACATCTCAGCCACATCAGAGTGAAAGTCTTGCAGAGAGAGGAAGGTACTGTCACATGCGGTATGCAAGGTTTTTGGTATTGGTTTCCTGGAATTAACATGCAAATGTGAAGCTACTTAAATGAGGCAAGGTGCTGTGTTTGCGCCTCATGCAAGATTAGATAGTAAAAGTAAAAGAAGTAGTAGAAATAGTGTCATTCCTCAGTGAAACTAATCTAGACATTAGGAATCTGCTGGTTGTATTTTTCACTTTCAAAGGAATGATTTTGTACTTTTGTCTTTCTTCAAAAACCTGTTATTATTGTGGCAGGGGTGTAGCCAAGAGACGGGGCCCACTGCCGTCCTGATATAATTACTGTGCCCCCTTGCAGATTGCATCTGCATAATATGCAACTGATATAACATGTATTGAGGATTGAATATATAATATACTTCTCTCAGAATTTTACATTAGGTACTATTCATTTAATGCACCAGTGCGTAGGATATAGTGGCATCTAGCAACGTAATAGTTCATATTTTACTCAAAACCTGCACCTTATTATTGATTGATCATAGTCAGACATTATCTGTAAATTAACAAACTGTTTTCAAGTATTATGCCAGTAATGACAAATTACAGTTATTTCTTGTTTTTGCACAGAAGAAAAGCTATATTATCCATACAGTATTTCTTCTGCTTGCTTAAATTACATTAAAATGTATGTAAAACAATGATAATAATAATAATTATAATGATAATAATAATAGTATTAATAATAATAAACAAACATTAGGCAATGTAAGCCAGAATCTTTGTTTTTTACAGTGTACTTTATCTGATGAATCTTCTTCATTGAAGATTTGATGATATCTTTCTGGATTTGGATCCGTTCTTTGTGCTCAGAAACATTACTTGCACTCACATTAATCATTACTATGTCAGAGACCGTGGACTTTACTACCCAAAGCCCCTCGTGTGGTGAAAGTCAGACATAAGACACTTGTCCATTAACAGGTCCATACAGTGTTTCACACTTCAAGGTTTAAAGCTGTCGACAGCTGAGATTCAGGGCTAAGAGACCACTGTCGTGCTTACACAGCCCACACTCTGAACACAGGTGAACTGCAGGTCAGTGCAAACAGGGATTACTGAGTGAATAAATGTATGACTCAATATCTTCCTGTCTTTGTGGACTGATAATGTTTGCCTTTTGTCTAGCTCAAATTGTATTAGGCCTGCATTAATGGGTGATTCTAATCAAAAATCAACAAAGCAAATGGCATTAGAAGGGCAAATCTAATTTAATCTGTAACTTAGTGCAGCATTGCATAATTGAAGAGTTTCAGGAAGGCTGAGCTCTTACAACGTCACTTCTTAGTTTTTAAAGTTTCACAGAATCAGACAAAAGCAAGAAAGCTTTTACGTGGCTTTAAGTGAAACACAGAAAAAATGATTGAGTTCTTGCTGAAATGAGAAATCTAATCGTGGTGTCATCAGATCATTTACTATACAATGCTGAATGGTTGGTGGCAGAGACCTTAACCACCAGTCATGTAATATAAGCAGTTATCTTTTAGCTGCCTTGCATGCGTAGCACTTGTTACAACCTGCCTGCCACTTTTCCACTTCCTCTGACTTGAAAGCCTCCTCGCATACGTAAAAAGATTTGCAGATTCTCTGCAAATGCTCTGCAGAGCAGCTCCGAACAGAGACGACAAACATGAAGTATTTGCATGTAGGCACATACACAAGGATGTAAAAGAGTTTGTGTGTATTTGTGTGACAGAGACAGAAAGTCTAGATATGTTCAGAAGGTGTGAAAACATGATTTTTTTCACATGAATTACCACATCGAGAGCAGACTGGGCGGCGACTACTACTGGCGGAGCACATGTTGATTGCTTGAAGAGATGCTTGCCTCGACTACCGTGATATGGCTAGTTGCACTTGCATTGTCAAGAAACACTCACCAGTGAATAAACGACTTCACACTCAACACTGCACTTAATCGTGTCCTCAGCAACACACCCGCCAAGTGTGAATCAGACTGATGAATTGTTCACAAGATATGTGAGGGGCAGCCATGTTCACATCATACAGACAGACATTCTTTATCATAGATGATATTGCTACAATGCCACCCATTGGCAAAATAGCACCACATTTGTTGTGGTCATTCAGCTCTCATATCTATTCATGTCCACCAAAAGTGGTTGTATTGGCACAAAGGGTTGAGGAGTGTTTTTTTTTTTTTTTTTTTTTGTAATGTAGGCCCTGCATCTGAGCAAACTTTGAGAGCCAGCTATAGCAAATTTATGTGTAATATCAAAAATCTGAAAACGGAACTTTTTCCAACGTAGTCCAGAGATGTTCTGTTCCAA
The DNA here is from genome assembly GCA_028641955.1 of Protonibea diacanthus. Classification (NCBI taxonomy): domain Eukaryota; kingdom Metazoa; phylum Chordata; class Actinopteri; family Sciaenidae; genus Protonibea; species Protonibea diacanthus. The sequence continues at coordinate 9,134,311 of CM053988.1, read as the reverse complement.
ATTTGGTGACCATTGCTCCAAATTTGTAGGAGGAGGAGTGAAAAAACGGATGTGGCCAAATATTGTCGGCAGATTCTGGCACAAATGGGCATGGCTTATATGACAGATCCTCTGGACCCAGGCAAGACTGGGGAAAATGTGTGACTAAGACTTACCGTTACTTAAGTTACTGTAACTTTTGTAAACTGCTGTAAGTTTTTTTTTGTTATAGCGCCACCATCTGGTCAGTTGATCAGGTGAACGGTTGAAAATCAAACATCAGACATAAATACAGAGATTTCTTTCTTTATACTTAAATAATTCAAAATTTGCGATGTTACTTTATCATATTATTTTGGCTTTATTCTGTTCTTCTGATGCTGATATCAAAGCTAGCGAATAAATGTCGGTGCCATGCTGACCAAACGTAAACTATGTGTCTTTATTCCCCATTTTCTGTACAAACTGTACTACATGTGCTGTGCTGCTACCACATACAGCACTGTTTCTGTAATGGGACTTCCTGTTGTTGCCACCTCATTAAGCAGCATGCAGCAGCAATCTAAGCCTATAGGTTTCCCTAAGGCTCTACTTTATCACATGATGGAGTGGAGGCCATAATCGTTTGAGTAATCTGCTACCATGCAATCTTTTCCAGCTCTAGAGCAACCAGCTCTTGTGTGCCATGTGTGGAAATATACTACGTGAAACAGTTTCTACCACAAAATGAATCAGCAAAATTGAGAAATGTACAAGATGATGGCGTTCTGAGAAAGATAAGCTATTACAGGGAGTATTCAACCAACACTGATGGAGAAACTATGGTTACAATGTAGTGTGTGTGACCCAAATCTTTGACCTTATGCTTGCTGTGTGGGAAGTTTGACTGAGCTGCTGCATATGTGCTAACCTCTAGAACAAAGATCATTCCAAATTTCTCATTTTATCTCCTCACTTTCTGCCATATCTGATCATGTTATGAAATGATACTACCGTGGTGCATTCTAAAGTGTAACAGACGAGGTAGATTTTACTATCTTTGTTGTCGTTTGTTTAACAAATATGCAGAACTGTGCTGTTTAATTTGATTATCTGATGCAACATCTTTCTGATATCCAAACCCTGCCTGTTATTGGTTAACTAATGTTTGCAGAGAGAGGACAGTGACCAAATCAAACTGTGTCTTCTGCGTTCACTCTCTTTTGGAAATATTGCCTCATGTGAGTGTTTGATCATTTATTCTGTCCATCAGCTACACGTCTGATTGATACCAGCACTCTGAATTAAGGACCTGACAGCCACAGCTGAAAAGGTAATATGTCTGTTTCTATCTTTGGGGAAATTTAAAGCCATTAACCACAGCGACATGTTTCATTAGTCTGGTGATAATAACTGAATGTGATGTTTTCTCTCATAAACAAATAAGTTGTCTTACATAACTTCATATTTAACAAACAGTAACATCTCAGTCAAAAGAAGGGGCCTAAAAGCTTTATCTTCACCACACAGGCACTTCTTATCCGATCATACGCTGATCAGTCTCACACAGCCAAATGTGGTCAAAGTGAAGCCTGAATGATGCTCATTATATTGTTCAAAAATAATTTCCAGCATGGCGACGTAATGTTTGTTTCTCTCTCCGCGTGGGAATGTTTTTTCCATATAATCGGTCTCCTAAGATACGGTATCTGCACGAGCACAGATAAAGGCTTGAAACAAAAACAGGAATTATTTGTGGGCCAAGGATGAATCCACAACCTTGGCCTAGTGGGGCTTAAAATAAGCTCCCTGGTGCACGCCAAGAGATACAAACTGACTCTGAAAGACGTACAGTCTATAAGAAAGCCATGTAATGTCTACAATCCCCCATTAACGTAGTACAATTTGCAAATATTTAACTAACCTTAGCTGAAAAAACTAAACATACAGACAGAAGACAGAGGCTAACTTGATCTAATTTAAATTATTAATGTTCAGCTTCAGAAAACAGGTCGGCATTGCGAGAAATACACTTGTTTGGTTTCTTGCCAAGAGTTAGATCAGAGGATCAATACCACTTTGACATTTGGAGCTTGAGCCAAGAGGAAATTACAATATACTCTATAGTACAGCTTGGCTCGACTCAGCTCCACCAAGGTGATACAATAAACAGTACCAGGCACTATCCATAGATTTTGCTAACTGAAAAACCAAAAAAAACGGTTCCAAGCTTTTCAAACTGGAACAAATGGACAGAGCATGAGTGATGTCATCCAGAGGTTTCCAAAGCACCATTTTAAAGCCGAAAATACACGGCCCTGGCCGTCACCATGTTGGATGTACTGCTAGGGGAAATTAGCTATAGAGATTAACAGTGCTTTTTTGTTGTACCAAGCTGTAAAGATATTTCTGCTGTGAAGTTGGACATTTTAATATGGGGGCTTATGGAGACTGACTCACTTCCGGAGCCTGTGTCAAACAGACGCTCGAGAAATTACAGTTTTTAGCACTCTTCTACATTGGCTTCATTTCCCAGCCACAGAGATTTACATTTGATCCAAGCCGTACCATGCAGGAAAAGCAGAAAGGTTTGTCTCCTCGCTGTAACAAACAGGAACATACTGAGTATCAAAAACACCATCCTGCATTGTGTATGTGTTTGTGTTGAAGATGAAGCAGTTTCATGTGGTGTCGCTATGAAGCTAGGATTGTCATAGCTAAAAGTACCTGGTACTAAAATTGAGTGAGTCGAGTCAAGACTTGCTGTACTACACACTGAGAAGAGGCTTTAGTTTGGTCAGCAAACAGCTATAGTATATAACACTGCCCATAACTTCTTTTTTTATGTTTAAATAAAAAACAAACGTGTTATTATGTGTTTTTATTGTGGGTTTAGAGGACTTTGAACAGAGCCAAGTTATTTGTTTCCCTGTTTCCAGCCTTTATGCATGGAAGAGAGATAGGGGCCAGGGGACCAATGCCAATGGCCAATGGGAGAGAATAAACAAAGTGAGGAAGATATAGAGGAAAGAATTTGAATGAGACATGCCAGGGGTTTTATTAAGTGTTCAAACTGTTGACTGTGACTACTGCTTTGCACATTATCTCAAATAAGCTCATCTGTTTGACTGGCATTTAAGGTGTGTATAGTTATTTGATAGGATGTGCATCATTAGTCCAGAGAGAACAGGACCGTGATGTTTGTGTAAGGGATGACTAAGTTAAGTCATCACCACAAAAATGTGTATGTTGCAAGAAAGGATGCTAGAGAGTTCATGTTTCATGTTCTCTAGATTAACTTCTCTTATTGTGATATATTGCCACACTTCTTTAAATCCACCGAATCTTACCGGCGTATTTATGACTTATGTCTTTATGTTAAATATGAAGCTAGAGCCAGTTATCTTAGCTCATCATCAAGGCTGGAAGCAGGGTGAAACAACTAGCCTGGCTCTGTCCACAGGAAACAAATCAGCCTAGTATCACCTCTAAAGCTCATTAGTATCTGTTATTACATGAGTTAATATCTGTTATGTTAACATGATGTATCTTATCTGTTTAATACATGCAGAAATTAAATATTAACCAATTAAACTGTGGTTATTCATGGGAGGTACACCCTAGAACTAGTGGGTAAAGCAGTCTTTTATAGTGTATTGAATCATTAGAATTTCTTTCAGTGCCTGACCGGAGCTCTGGCTGCATAGTGGAGATTCATTCATTTTGTAGCCAGCCTTAAGTCGCTGTTTTTGGCAACGCCATGTCGGCTTCTTTTCATAGCCATGGAGGTTGCTGCTTGGTTTTCGCTCCATTTTCAAGCAGGAAGAATGGCAGTACGCCTGATTCTGAAAACATCTGAGGTGATAAAGAGGCATCACAGTAACAGTATCTTCATATTTCATATTTGATCAACACAACTAGTTCTGACCAGAGTGAATTTCATGAGCCTGTTGGATTGCTGGATGGATTCACTGAGAATGACATGTGAGCCACAAGTTAGCCATGCTCGAAAGCATCCCCTAAAAAGACTGAATTTAAGATTACAGAAATCAAATTAAAGCAGTACAGTTTGTCTCACATTTTGTAAAGACTTTAACTGTTTGTTGCAGTCTTACAGTGTGGCATACAGGACATATCCCACTTTAATCCCTGACTTACTAATACTAATACTGTATATATATATATATATATATATATATATATATTTTTTTTTTTTTTTTTTTTTTTTTTTTTTTTTACTTTTTGCCATAGAAGCAGTACTTTTCTGCTTTTCATTTAAGAACCAGACAGCAGCAGTGTAAGATCAATTTATATGCCTAAATTAGCTTAATATGCAGTGACTTCTGGTCCATGTTTCTGGACATGATGACCACTGAGTACATAATGAATGCCTGTGTTGAGGGAATGAATGTTCATGTTTTGAGGCCTTGACCTAAATTATTGCAAACATTAAAAGGGACTTTTGTTCCTTACAATTGCGGAAGAACTACAATTAGCTTTTTGTCTTTGCCTGAAGAAGTGTCTGTGGCCAAGATGGCGATCCCTACAGGAAATGACTAAATAAATGGGAAGTGAAAATCATTCAGATGTAATCACGGCAGTTTGCCGCTGCATGCATGGAACCTCCTGTCTCACATTTATGCTTGTTTGTCTCCCGCTGCCTGCCTGCTAAGGCAAAAGCTGTGCCATTGAGCAGATCTATGATTCAGATGATGCATCAAACAATAATGTATTTTACCACACTAAAGTGTGGCTCTACTCATGTAGGAATATCCCTCAGAGAGAGGATGTAATCAACCAAGTTGTCAATCAAGCTGACTTTGTTTGCATGTTAAGTTATGCACTGTAACAGTGGTGACACACAAGAATCCAGATTAAGAGATTCATTACACATCTCTGGTGCACTTCCTTCCTGATGTTGAGCTTTTCCACAGCTGTCATCTCCCAGTATTATCACTTACATGTAAACCATGCAGTATCTTTATGGCATATAGAAGTTGCCCTGCAAAGGGCACAATTAATACAAGCACATGAAAGGCATTAGATTTTCCTAAACATCATTTCACTGTTTCCACCACCCACTGATCTCTTCTGCCGTTAAGCTCCTAGAGTGGGCTTAAGTGGGGGCTTGTGCACGGCGACAACACTGCCTGACTACACTCGAAAGGAGAAATGAAATGCTAATTCCAGTGATGGACCTGATGGTATCACTGCTAGCTGCACCAATTCCACAATCCACACAGGATGAAGGATTTAATTTTCGTTGGAGTACGTATTTCTGTTATCATCACAGACCTGTCACTCAGGACTGGTCTGTTATTTAGACTCTTGCCAGTGGAAACAATTAAAATATTAGAAGAATGGAGTTGAATTCCATTTAAAGAATGGAAAATGCCACCTCCTTGTATTGTTTTCTGTGGCCATTGATCATTCCCGCTTGTAAGTGTAATGTAAACGAATGATCCATGTGACGAAGGCCATAAATTGCCATGCCAGATCTGAAATAGACCTATGATCCCAGACACTTCTATAGGATTGTCTATGTGTACGTGTGTGTGCGTATCTCGGTGTTTGCTTATTTTCCTGGCTCCAGCTAATCTCCTGACCCCAGAAACTGGTCCCCAGGGGGTCAGCAGATTGTATTTCCTTCTTGATTTAATATTAATAGATCAGTATGCTACTCCTTTCCGGGGGGGACATGGAAGACTGACCCCCACCCGTCATTCCCATCCAGCATCTCTTTCCTTGGCTCTCAGTCCAACAACAGCTTTTATAGGATACAAGGCATCGTGGATGTCAGGACACAAATAAGAGGCAAAATCCGAGAGGGAAATATTGAATTAGCTCAGTAACCCGAGCAGGTGTGAAGGACAGGACTATGGATCTGCAGCCATACAACAATCTCCTGTGAGCAGATACAAGGTCTGCAGAGCCAGTGTTTATGAAGCATCTTAGCAGAGGTCATTCAATTATTTATACCAGTACTTCGATTAGAAGTTTGATAAACATAGCCTGTTCATATTTATGGGGACATTGGTGAATGAATCCCATAGCACTGTTTCAGCTTTAAATCACTGAAAAGCGAAGGTCTCTTTGAACAAATAAAGATGTTTATATTTGATCCCAAAAGAATATTGGCTAGACTGCTGCAAAGAGAGCAAATATTGTGCTGTTAGAGGCCTGACAGTGGCTGTAAAAAAAGTGCTGATGTTACTACTTAGACGTAAAGTATAAAGATTTCTATGTGAGTGTGTGATTTTGGTTGAAAAGTGGCTTTCTAGTATGAATGATGAGCCATCAGTGACTGTAAAGCTCCTGTAGGTAGGTGTGTGATGCTTTTTCAACATGATCTCCTGGGTTTTTTATACCTTTCATACCAATGAAATGTCCAATTTACAAAGGAAGTAAATGGGGGAAGCATGAACAATCATTTGTACATTAAGCTGGAAATTTCATCAGGTTACTTCCATTTTTAACATAACTTCCAGTGTATGTGTTATGAGTTTTTAAAGCAGTGTTTCCAGTCGATCGCTGGGATTCTCTGACTTTATGATGACGGTAAAGGCCGCCTCCCTGGATACAATACACAAACACACACAAAAAACAGAAAAACAGCTTGGTGAGTACTTATGGCTTGTGGGTAAGGAGCATCATCATCGTCATGGAGCAATGAGGCTTCCACTTGTGTAAGTAATGATTATTTGTAGTCCTCTAAAGGATCATAAGGGCTAAACATCTCTGGGAAAACACTCCTAAACCAGTGCACCAAAGCATACTGATCACGGCACACCAGTATTACATAAATTTATAATAGATGGTTTTACACAAACTAATAATCTCTCTAAGCCACATTTTCTTCTTTATCTGGCCATCATTTTGGCTGTGTTAATGCATATGACACTTTTTTTGCAATAAAGTGTCTCTCTTGACAAATTTTGGAATTCAAATTTTAGTTTTTCCAATAGATTAATAAAACACTGTGGAAGAAAATCTAAAAATTGAAATGCCAATTTGATCACTTGGTGTTATTCATGAAAAAGAGGGAATATAACTGATTGTGTTTTTTTTTTCATAAATAGCAACATCATCACGACATCAAGTAATCAAACTGGCACTTGAAGGGTTAAAATCCTCAAAATGATTGAATGTCTGGTAGATTTGAGCAGGGCTGACGTGCTTATATAGAAAAAAAAAAGCAGAAAAGAATATTAATTTCTAAAGTTTTTAAAGCAGTTTTTTGGAAGTGGACATTTTTGTCCTTAATGACTTAAGAGGGTAGTAAATTAAAACGACTCCTGAGGGTTAATTTAGCCATGACTGTGGGATAAAAGCCTCACACCTGTACAGCCAATAAAAAAAAAAAAAAATAGTGCTGAGCAGACACATACCATTACAGCATGGGGCAGGCTGTTCAACAAGCTCCCTATACATCGTTGCATCTCTATTATAGCTGCCGTAACAGTTGGGCGGGGGGTTGATGTCTATGCTATAAGCAGCTTCAAGCCTCAGCTACAGTGCGACGTTAACAGCTGACGGCCGAGGAGCACCACGTGAAGAAGCAGATGAAAAGGTGCATTCATTTCAGCTCCGTTAAAGCACAAGGAGAAGGAGGAGCAGGAGAAGGAGCAGGAGAAGGGAAAGGGAAAGGGGAAGGGGAGGACATCATAATTCAGAGATACCTCATGTGACTGTTGCTGACACACTGTGTTTGTACCCCGTCGTAAGCTGCTGCTGCTGCTGCTCGTGATAATGTTGACGGATGGGGGGTGCTTTCCATTGTACCAGCCTTGATGCGAAGCGGAGCTGGTGACACACACACACGCACACAGTCAAAAGGGGGAAAACACGCAGTCAAGAGTGGTCGTCTTGTGCTTCACAGAGCCGGGGGTGCTTTACAGATTTCATCACGATGGCTTAGAGAGGAGGGAGAACACGGTCGTTTTATCGACCAATCCGTCCTTTAAACTAAGCCTGCTGTTGCTTTCTGACCCGAGGACTCAAGAGGAGGGGAAAAAAAAGGTAATGTCTATAATTATCCAAATTAATTTTTAGAAATGGCAGTGTCAGGCTGCTACGCCGTGTTTTACTCGACAGTGATGGTGGTGTTGGTGGTTAATTTAGGCAAACCCTGGTGGTCCAGGTTGCTCCTAACCTCAGCATTGTTGTCCTCCTGTCAGTTTTTTTTTTTCTTCTTTTCTTTTACACGGCGTTATTTATCCCGGTTCACACTCTTTCATGTGTGGACTGACTGTACCTAAGCTCACGTCTGGTCACTGAATCTCACAGCCTTTGGTGTTGTTACGCTGCAGGCCTGCCGACTGGATCAAGGCAAAATTTCATAGTATGCCAACGTAGCGTTGTTAGCATAGCGACCTGCTAACCTAAGCTAACGGTAACCGTTAGCTTCTCCACACTCTGTGTCGTCTTTTATACAGTGCTCACACCCTTTGTAATGTAAAGATACAGCAACCGTTAGCCGTGTTCCTCTTATAACCGCTTTCTTTTAAACTAAAACAACATCCACAGGTAACCCTTTTTTTTAAAGTCTCCATTGGACACTGAGGAATAGTGATTGTGGGACCGCAAAGTTCCGTTATGTTTGTTTTGCCTCTCCGTTAACTGTAAATCACGTAGCTAATTCGCTAGCCGCGTAAACTACACCACTTTCTAGTTAAGATAGAAACCTAACCCTGGGTTAACCTTCGACATAGCCTGAAACACAACGCCTTTTACTGAAGAAATGAGTGTGATCAGAGGAGGAGGGGTTCAGACACTGCGGCCGCTACCCACGAAACAGTGATGTGGTGAGCTACAAGGCAACTGTGCGGTAGTTGCCCGTGGTTCAGTGTTTTTCCTGCTAAACGGGAATATATATTTGTGAGTGCCACACAAAGATCTGTACGATCTGTAGGTGGAAATGAACCCTTTGTTTTGACAGGACTCCCAGGAGTTGCTGTAGCTGCATTCCTGCGCATGTACACATTTTAATACACCGACCTTTGCTGTAAATGCTGTTGAATTTATTCCACAGGTGTCAATCTGACATCCTGGCAGTTTGTCAGGTAACTTTGAGGATTAGCAAATATTTTTAACCTGGTGCGTGTGGATTATAAACTGCTCTTTTATGCTGGAAGCATTGTTCTGCAGAGGTATTACAATCATTTTCACCTGCCTCTCTCATTGCTCAGAATGAAACAGAGAGGCCTCAGGTGGATGGTCATGTCTCATCTGAGACACTCTGCACAGCACGTTGTGTGTTAGTATTTTAATCAAAGCTGGAGACTGCGTCCAAGATATATTTTTAGCAGTTGTTGCAAGGTGCTGGGTTAAAGTCTATAAGATGGTCCATGACTCAAGGTAACTGTTCAAAACAGAGACCAGGCCGCACAGAGATGACTAATGGCTTGTCTTGTCTGCTGTTGGGTGACCTGTAGACACGAGTCACCACATGTGGTAGGGCATGTAATGCTGGCTGTAATACATGTATAATCTGGAAAGTCTGTATTTAGATGTTGCGTGCCAGCGCCATGTCGATTAAGGTTTGCTTAAGAGGTGAGATTAACTAAATGGGAGCAGTTCATTTTGCATCACTGTTGACTGACTGAATGAAATAACAACAGTGACTGGGTAACACTGTCCAACACTTCATCTTCATATTTCTTTATGCTTTCAACTACTTCCTGCTGTAATCTTTGTGCGCTTCCATCCATCTACAATTATGCAACTTAGTATAATGCAGTGCGCCGTGTTTGTATCCAATAATGTGTGCTGTTATTTCTGTGAACTTATGATATCTCATGCGGTCTACTGAAATGTGGGTGTAATTTCCTGTTTTCTCCAATCGTTGCTTAGACCACTTTTGAGTAGCAGCGTCATACTGACTGTGTCACAAAACCATTATGACAAATTTAATTTCTGCTACTCGTACTGGAACAAGTTTATCAAGGCTGCCTAAAAATAAACAGCTGCTAATGTTAAATGTTAAGCTTATAGCTGTCAGGGAGGGAGGGTTGTGCATGTGGCCAAGGGAAGAGATATGAGATGTTTACAACACCCTAACCCTAACACTACCCTCCATCCCAGGTGTTTTACATATGTTATATTATCTTCTGTTTACAAACCTCCCCGTGTCATCCTTTTACCTCTTCTTCCTCTTCCTCATCTTCAGTTTTGCCGCCACCAAGCCCCCCCCCCCCCCCCCCTCTTCCTGTGCCGGTGTGTGTCCTTCTCATGCTCTCTCGGTGTGTTTTTTTCTTTTGGGGTGTGTAAATGCTGTGTTCCTGTACCCTCTTGTCCTTTAAGGTGATGACGTGGATGGTGCCATGTGAATGACTGAAGACCATGAAGCCCACACACAAGCTGCTGTTCATCCTGTGCCCCATGCTGGTCCTTTGCTTTATTTACTACTCCTCCGGGAAGCTACACCTACACGTATGGGGCCAGAAGCCTCGTAAGTGACATCTCCAGTCTAACTGTAACATTTCTTCATCACCTGATCATCATCCATCCGTCATAGTCTGTTTGAAACCTACACATATTTTTTCAGCTGTTTTATTGAGCAAATCTGTTTGACATCTGTCTCTGTTTTTGCTGCCTCTCTGTGCTGACTGCCAGTTAGCCGTCCGTCTATTTCAATATGTTATTTGTTTTTTATTTTTGTGTTTTGTTAGTCTCTCCGTTGAGCCGGTAGTATGTCAAGCTCTATGTTGGCGTCTCAAAACCTGTCTTTCTCTCATAATTAAATTAGTTTCTTATTCACTTCACCGGTGCACCGGATGTTGGGGGGAGAATTTAATCAGATTTTCTTGTAGTGTTGGTTTCTCCTTCTCTGCTACTTAAAACCACCCCTTGTAGGTTGTCTCACTGATGGAGATCTATTGACATACATCTACTTCAGTTACTGTAGTAATACAGAGGTGTAAACCAAACAAGTTTCACATTCTTCTCACAGTGTACGTAGTTTCTGTCAGCTTTTGTAAATGAAAAGAAATGGCATGTTGGAATTTCCACACTTATGATGAAACACAAACTTGTGAAAGGAGAAAGTTTCACAGTGCCCTTTGTAGAATGCTGAGAAAGCAAGTGATCCAAGTTCAACTTAAAAATACCACTGGTATGACTTACTAATGACTCAGTATAAATCCGGTTTAAGGTTGGACATCCTGAGTTTCTGAGACCATATTTAGAAAAGTAATCTTGACTGATCAGGATGTTTGAGTAATGTAACTGTTTCTTTGGAGAAAATATGTGGTCAAACTGATGACGGAAGTCAGAGGGGAAATGAGGTCATTTTGTGTCCCCACGCCCTGAAACAGCTGTCAAAATCCAGCAGAGGGGGCTAGAAGATTTCTCTTTAACAGTTTTGAAACATTCTTGCCTGTGCCCCCCTACAGAGTATATTTTCTAGGAAAACATTCTCATGGAGCAGCCTGTGGCACAAAAAAACACAAATGTCTGTGTTTTGAACCGGAGTGCGAGCCTAGCCAGAGGGACAGCATGCTGTCTAAAGTGTGAACTTTGGAGAAAACATTTTAAACAGCCATGTATTGTGTCCTTTATATCTGCCTAAACAGTTTAGATTACCCTTTGGCAGATCGAGGAACGTGCCCACTCTTTTCCCAAGTCATGTCAAGGCGAGCAACACTGATATCTCTTCAGGTCGGATTCAGGATGGCACAATGAAGCCAGGACTGAGGTTACAGTGTGGGCCTATCAGTTCATACCACTCTATCCTTGGTGCCAGACATTGAAGTTGCTGTGACCTTTTGCCCACGCAAGACAGAGTAATACTTCTGCAAAGCATGGAGACAAACAAAATAACTCTCATTTTTCAGGAAGCCAATGAGATATCCAAATATGCTCTTCTTCCCGGGTGTCATATAATTTTTTCTGTCAGACAGAATTGCTCCCACTGTGAGGAGAAATAACCTTTCAAATCTCCCCCGTCTTATGTGCTAGACACCAGTGGTGCATTTTCTATTATCTGTTTGAACATGGAACTCTACCATAATGTGCGAGCTTCAAAAGAGGATACTTAGCACTGAATAAACTTTCAAAAAGTGTCTCCACGGAGAAATAGGTCGATCTTTTAGTAAGAAATGTCCACAGTTGCTCAGTTCTCATACAACATAGCTTCATTTCTTTCTGTGCCCCCCATTATTTTAGCATGCCTGTCCATTGCAAAGGGTCATGTGCGGTCCAATGGACATATTTCAAACTGTCTGTATTGTATCTGTCCGTCTACCTTACGGTGTGATGTTCTACAGTATATGTGATGTATGTGATGTTCTTTTGCAGTTTGTCCATATTGGGGCGGTCATGGCAAAGTGCCTGACATGAAAGAGTCCAAATTTCACCGTAGGTTTATATATGCTGTAGATAGTTTATATAGATGACACTTTAATTTAAGAGCGTAACTGGATGCGCTTAATAAACATTTCTTTTTCAATATTGCGTGTTGCATCACTGACAGTGAACACATCCATATCACAAGTCAGTAATTTGTTTACAGTGAGAAATATCACCTTTCTGCTACAGCTGCAACAATGAATCGATTAGTTTTCCAACTATGAAAAAAAAACTGTTTTGATTGTGTTTCACCAACTGTGTTTGAAAGAAAGATGTCGAAATTTCAGCTTCTCAAATGTGTTCGGGTTTCTTTAGTCCTCTATGACCTTTGATCTTCAAGTACATCACCTTCGGCTTAGAAAAATGTGATCAACATTTTCTGGACCAAATAATGAATTGAGAGAATTTTTGACAGATTAATCTACTACTACTACTGCTACTTCCTTCTGCGTTACTGTGGTGCCAGATGTTTGGCTTAAAGATGGGGAGAGGGGTAAGATCAGCATGCGGATGGTCTCTCCTGCCCTCCGGCCTTGTCCGCTAAGCTATGCTGCCTCACTGAGAGGATCAAATCTCGGTAATCTCCGAGTCTCTAACACTGTATGTCAACAATGAAGAACACTCACTGCTCAAGGGACAAATGGAAATCACACAGACTTATGCCCAGCTCACCGTATACATCACCAAGATCATCGCTGTAGTTGTCTTTTTATTTTTTCTACCATGCATTCATTGCTTGATAGCGCTAGTGTACACTTATTTAAAGGGCCAGTTGTGTTTGACTTGTTGCAGCAGAAAACATAATTGTTTCAGTACTAATGCCTGTAAGTCATTGATCGGATTAGTGCTGAACTTCCTGTTTCTTTGTTTTTGTGTGTGTCTGTTGGACTTTTGTCTATTTTCCAACCACTGGCCAGGAGGGGACCAGCCTCCTCATCTACCTGTGTCCGTGTCTGAGTGGGTACATCAGTTGTCAGTCCTCTATCAGCCAGAGTGGATGTTTGAGTCTTGTAAGGCTGGAGTGATGAGCAATAGTGTCCCCCTACCTAATGGAGTTAGCGGTACTCGTCGTAGCTGCTATACTGGTGCTCTGATTTAACATGGTCAAGAATTGCTGCGGCTGACACACCACAGCCTGTTAGCTGTCACTTTCCCTCTCATTTAACTCAGTTAAAGTCTGTGCAGCTATGATGTGCACAGACACACACAGCCTGCTGAATTTCTGTTTAAAAAAACAAGTTGTTTTCGTGTGCACTTATCATGCAGCTGTACAAGTAACGTGATGATGTGTGCCGACACGATTGGGTGCTTGTGTTATGAATGCCTAATGAAGCAGACTTTCTATCGCCTCCAGCGTGTTTTGTGTCTGTTAATATAGCCAATTTCAATACAGCTGTTATCACTGATCTGCATTCATGTCGTAAGACAACTTTGTGAGTGTAAAACGCCGATTTGTTTGACTTTCCCAGTGCTGCAGGGTGAAAATTATTGGTTGCCTTGTTTAATTAAGGTAGTATTTACATGCAGTCAAACCACTATTTTATAACCGCTCAGATGTTTTGTGTGGAAGGATGCAGAAAACATGCTGAAATGAAGTAATTATACTTACCAGATAATGGCTGCAATGAACAATTTTAACATGTCCACTATGTGGACCTTTTCCAGAACTTTCAGTCACATCTGGTGGGTTTCATCAGCAGTATCATCAAGCTTGCTCAGTTGTTAGGGGAAATGTCAAGGGAGGACCCCATGTGGTCTATAATGCACCATGACACCTTTTGACTTGTAGATACCGCACGCATCAGGTTTTCTGGACTGTTTTGTCTTCTTCAAGGCCCCCAGTGTAACTCAGTTCCAGGAGACTGACCAACACGTGTAAGACTTGTCATCTTCAACTTGTGTCAAAAGTTGTATATTGTAGTTGCAGCCAACTTTCTTTGGATTTCAGAGCGTCCCAACAGCATAGTTATGTCTAAAAGTTTGCTTTGGTGATGGTAACAAGAACACCACCTCAGGGCGTTCAATAACACCTGCAGGGTAAGAAATAATGCGCTAAATCAGTCAAGCTGCCAACATTGCAGCAGTAGCCCACACGCCCCAACTTTAAACCCTGTTGATTTGACCCCTAAACCTCTTTTCTCATGATGATTCTCATCATGATGTTGTTATGATTCTCTGTATATCTTCGTATATTCTGTTGTTACGATGAAGATACACGACCTTTCCAGTGGGATTCCCCTTTCCCCCTGTCATTTAAGTGCAGTAAGGTCAGCGGTTGCTCAGGAGCGTGCCCTAATTATCTCCATCTTGGTTTTCAGCATCGGGGATTGCTTTCTCTCGTCTCAGAGCTGCAGTTGTCATACGCCTATACAGTTTCAGCTGGAACGGAGTTGATGGTTACTGATTGGGGCAATTTGATCTGCCAGAAGCCCTCCACATGGAGAGGTTGTGTTGTGCTTGCAGCCGATTTTATAAGAGAACGCAGTCTTGCGCAGCAATTTACACTCGCAGAATTTAGTGCTGTCTTTTTGTTACAGGAAGCAACTTGTTCTAGTTTTTATCATGCTTTATCATCAGCATTTGGATGACTGGCAGAGCAGCTGTCCTCTGATTATTTTGATAGAAGCGAGATTTTTTTCATTTTTTTTCTCTCTCTCTAAAACCTGTGTTTTTTTTGTTTGAAGCTAACTTTCTTAATTAAAGGTCATCGGTTGATAAAACACATTATGATGATTAATCAGAGGGGGGAAGTGGAATGAAAATAGGCGGCAGTTGCCAAAATCTTAGCATAATAAACACGGCTTTAACCCTTTTAAAGAGTAAGTCGCAGGCATTTATTGTGGGTTCGTCGTAGCTGTTAACACGTCTATTTAGAGAGACCGTGAGTCTTTCGCACTGTCCTGCAAGTCTGTGAGAAGACAGGCTCGCACAGTAATGACTTTGTTAACATTTACACTGTATTGTTACTATACTGTGTTGAATGGCCTGATTGCGATGGGAGATGCACGCTGGAGGATCAGCATTAAACCTTTTGATGTTTTGTTTCTTTCTGTCTGTGTCTGCCTTTTGTGTGCATCTGTTTTTGTGCGTAGCCACGGTCTGTGTTTTGCTGCAGCTGATTTTTTTTTTTTTTTTTTTTAATATGCTGAGTAATTTGGTTGGTTAATAGTTGCTTCCACAGCTCTACAGTTCTTCTCCTTTTTCAGTGTCTTAACCGCCTTTTGTTTTCAGAGGGTGATGCAGAAGAGACAACTGTAGTCCTGACTAAAGGGGCTGAAGTGAAAAGAATTCCAGGTAGAGGCACTGAGTCGCTGGCCATTTATGTTGGGTGACTGTCAAACTATTTTGAAGCGGTTGATTTTGGGCGAGTTTCTTTTTCTCCATGGAATTTAATTCTCTGCTAACTCAACAATGAAAGCTTTTTTTTTTTTTCTACCTATCATCATTTTGTATGTTTTATTGCCATAAATGTTTGTGCTCATTCACTCATTCAGTTCGAATGGGTAACTTTCAATATACTACTGCCATAATAACCACGAAAACACAATGGGGGCTTTCCGCACTTAATTTTCCACTTCATTGGACTGTCCGCCTTTTGAATAAAGATTGAGACTCAGAATTATAATTCAGCCTACTGGGATTAAAGCTATTAACCTCTCCTCCTCCCCCCTCCTCCTCCTCCTGCTCTCGCTCCTCTTACTCTGTAATGTCTGACATTTGCAGTTGGCTTTATTTTCAAGTCCAATGCTACCATCACTGACTGACCTCAAGTGGTGCTAACTGACCATTTTGTGTTTCAGAGCTGGATACGGACATCCCCGTGGGACGAATAGTAGGCTCAGGTACATCTGCAGCCCCAACCGAACCGAACCCTTCCCCATCTCCGTTGTCCTGCTGCCATTTCAAAGAAAATGACAGAGCCTTTTTAAAAACCCTGCAGTAATTGGCAGCCACATTTACGCTGGGACGCCTAAAATAGCCAGCTTCTCCAACCTGATCTGTTACCAAAAGTGAAAGCAAGCTTTGAAATAAATCCAAGTTGTTAAATAAATAAAGTACTGAATTCGACACCCATGACAACAAGCAAGGAGTTAAACATCTGGCCAGCCATGGTCCTCCACATGAAGGTGCAGTGTGATACAACACTGCCCTCTGTTGTCTTGGTTCAGTAACAAACGGTTGGCAAGTGAAGCAGTCTGCAGGAGTTTTCATGCATTATACTGTGAAGGTTCCACAGAGCAACACTGGTCTCGATGGTAGGACCCCGCTGCTTTAATTTTGTCCCAAGCCGTTGCCTTGACTTAGCCCTCTGGCTGCTTTATGCTTTATGCAACAGAATCATAATGTACGCACACAAACACACACACACACACTCATCTTGGCTGCTATTGCAAAGTCCCCATCGTCCAGGGCAGTGCTTGGATCCTTCCCTAACCAGCCGTCACGCATTCCCATCGTTCTTTTTCTTTATCTTTCTCCTCCAGCTTCTCTGTGAAGACAAGATCCGCATCCACAGGAGTAATACCACGCTCTTCCTACTTTCAACTAATGCCCTGTCATGCTCGATAGCTGCTACAGCAATTTACAGAAACTAATGCAACGTGTTAAATGTTTTATAGACCCTGTAAACATCATTTTAAAATATACTGTAGTAGACACTCAATTGACATCCAGAATAAAGATTTCAGTCCTCCATATCTTAATTTTCTTTGTTCTGCCTCAGTGCTTCACCAGGCACCTAATGGCCGCCTCTTTGGTTGTCCATAGGTGATCTCTAATTTTTCTTTCTAACTTTATTTTAAACTCAACAGATTGTTTTGGCTGGCTTTTCCCTAACCTTGCTTGTTTGTCACAAATCCTCAATTCTAATGCTTGTTTTCTTTTACATTCACTCTGTTGTTTTCCCTGTGAAAGACACACAGGTTGTTCACAACTACAGCGAATGAGCTGATAGTTGAAGTTATGTAGATTGGATGACCCAGAGCTAATTATCCAACTATATAAAGATTCATCCCTAAAGACGCCATGCTTCATCAGCACCCGCTTGCTTTGTTACCTGTGTGGTAATGGATCATTTCCATCTCTGTTTGTGTCCTTCTTTTCCAGTGTATGATAAGCAGGGCTTTCTGCTGCAGCTGGACACAAAACTGTGAGTACATCTCTTCTATTAAACACTTTTACCAATTCAATGTAACATATCAAGCAGTTCTCTGTCTTCTGCTGCTTGTGATATTTCTAACTTCTTATATTTAGACCAGCTGAATTCCCAGTAAGACTTTGACTCCATTAGTTTAAATATGTTTTACAGCTTGTTCCGCTGAACACTTACTCATACATGTTCCACTTGATCAATGGGGAAACATGAAACATGAAAATGTAAACCTTCGGCCAATTAATCTCACTTTATTTCTGTTTTTTTTTTTTTTTTTAAATAAACACATAGCATCTCATTGGAGACCTAACCAAAACCCCGTGACAAATGTGTAGATTTAATTGGCGGTGTGAGTAATACTTGAGATTTGTGTGAACTGCGATGTAGTTGGTGTTTTCCTATTTATTCCAAGAGCGGCTGCGGTTTGTCCGGGTGAGAACATGCAACGCTGAGTCATTAAGCGGCCGTCATTGTGTCAGCGTGTCCGTTGATATGTGTATAATTCCCTGAATTGGTTTGACACTCTTGCTCTAAACTGCCATGATAAGGCCCTTTTCTCTGGCCCTCCTATTACCACGCAGGCAATAATCATATGCTGCCATCACCACCCAGGCTCTCGGGGGGGGGGGCACGTCTGTCCACACTCTGCACACACATACTGTAAGCACCATGTCAGCACACACTTTAAGGTGGTTCCCACATGGATTCAGTTTATCTAATAGAGTTCCCTACATTATATCTACAGTGTCATCAATTAGAGCACAAGCATACAAATGTGCAGTTCGTCTTGAAGCATCTTGAATTGGGTAATCTCGCTGGTGGTCTGAGTGATTGAAAAGTGCCCCCTGGATTTCATTGACACTTACCATCTTGAGACAAATTAAGGCCAAGCTGCTTGTGAACAGCATACTGAAATATATATTGTATTATTACAGAAGAGTTTCAGTGCACAAACACCAGTGAAGCCCCTTCTACTGCTTTCAACTATTTCATGTAGCGCTATGGGCCCCTCTCCCTTCTCCTTGTTTATTTGAACTAGATTCATAGCATACATCAGGTTATTAATGATCGTGCTAGTAATCGGGAGGTTTCTAGTCTTAGCGCTGCCAGTGTGATTATTTGAACAAGGCCCCTCGGCTTTGTCTTGCCACACACAGGGTGATGCGCTGAACTGTTGCTGAGATCTCCAACTTCCTAAGCAACCCTGCTTTTTTTTTTTCTTCTTCTTCTTCTTCTCCTATCTCTCAAGCAGATTGTTTGACAAGTTCAGTTTTTGAGGCTTCAAAATGTGCTGATAGTTGATAATCCGTCATCATATGTGTGATTAATCGCTGCCTCTGTTCTTTTAATCTGCAGGCCACCGGAGTTGGCGTACAAGTATGGCAACCTCAGCGAAGGAACATGCAAGCCAGGATACGCAGCAGCCAAGATGACCACCATCTATCCTAAGTGAGAAGGCTTCTTTTTAAACATATTTTCACATAACAGAGTGGAGATTGATTAGATGCAGGCAAAAACTTTGCTTCCAAAACTTCACACACACAACCGGGAGCTTACAAACAAATCATTTTTAATTGGATGTCAGCAGGAGAAAAGCTAAAACTGTTGCTGGAGCATACCACGACGCATGATGTCACTGCTCAAGCTAGCTTGGCCTTGAGGGATTTGAGTCAGAAACAGAGAAGCCCCCACATTCCTGTGCAATCTTTCCCAGTTTCAATCATGTTTCTATCATCTTCTCCCCCACCACAAAACCCTGACTGTGTCCTTGTGATCCCCCAGTTACACAAAAGAACTTTTGTCGCCCGAGTACAAGGTCTCCCATCTTTCTCCTATCGCATCCTAGAGCCTTAGAGGCTTTCTCTATGAACGACACCAACCAACTTCCTGTCCTGACTCACCACGAGCTTCCTGGTACCCGGCCCACACAGTCTACACAAGCCGCCATGGCCCTCTCTGATGTCATTGGCTCTTTTGATTTTTCTCTTTGCCTCTATTTGCCGCCCATCTCAGCTCAATCTATAGGGCATTGTCCCATCAGCATTCTTGGAGCTAAGCTAATAGAGGGGCAATTTACGACATTGCTGAACAATAGCCAGTGGCACTTCATTCCAAGAAAAAGTATTGAACCCGATATATCTTTTGCCTGAAGATGCAAAATTACGTTCAAAGCTTTCGACCACATCAGTTCAACAACAAATCCAAAAATACTACACAACTTTTTACTTTCTTTTTTAAATATGCTCTCATATTTTACATTTTAAAATCGCTCCCTCTCCCTGTTAAAAAGGGAAACGCGTAAAAAGAAGATGCTCTCAAATGTTTGAGTTAGTCTATTCAAAGCATATGGTGTAATATACACAGTATGGAGTACTAGTATGTGAAGTGATAAACCAACTTGAAACAACACCATTGTCCGCGCTGTCAGCTGTTTATTGCAACCCTGCTTAACAAGACAGACACGTGCGTTTTGTGGAACTGCCCTCTACCTATCTGAGAGGCTACGTGTTAACAATGTCCTCCCTCGTAATGACTTCCTCTAATCAGCCGCACGTGTCGGATCAAAGTTCTGTACAACACAGAGCCCCCCACCGGGAGCCCACTGATTACTACCACCTTCAACCCAGTCACACACAGGTCAATGAGCCCAATTAATGCCGCACTTTTGTGAAAGTTTGTGAGTAAGTATGTGTTTGTATTCACGAGTGCATGGTCGAACCTATACAAACGTGCAGTATGCAAGTTTGGGTGTGATTTATCGTGTCCTCCGCGAAGCAATTAACGTGTTGTTTGTTAACTTGTGTGTTCTTTCTTTGCCTCAGTTGACTTTGTATGTTTACCAGGCAAAAGCAAATCAATTTAAAAGTCCTTGTTAGCATTTTGTTTAAATATGTGTGGCCCACAGTTCAGCTGTTAGAGAAAACCTACTTAACCCCTAGCAGTGAGGTCCTGTGGCTCTACCTCTAATCATCTCCCGCTTCCTCCATGTTTGTCAGCCCCACAGAATCCAATTTATTTTCCACAATTTCCCCCTCCCCTCCACTTTACCCAAAACTGTTTGTATTGGAGCCCTAAATCAAGTGTTGGCAGTGAACTTGAAGTGGCACGGTTATGAAAATATTTCCCGTGAGAGATGGACCTAGCAAAGGAAATGAGCACAATGCGTCCCCGCTCGTTGGCTGTTTTGGGAGCCCTCACTTTTTATTTAACAACAAGCAGCCCCCCTGTCTCTCTGCTTTGTCAGGATGTCAGTGACTGACTGTCGGTCAGGGCTCAGTGACTTGCAATGGTCCTGTGTTATTTATAGCACCCCTTGGCCTCAGAAGTCTTGGGTTTAATGAATCTCCATTTGTTTTGGCAGGACAGAAGTCTCTGAATGTGTGTGCCCCTGTCAGGTGATGTGAGGAAGAGAGAGAGTCATACATAACCGCCTCTCCGCTCTCTCTCTCTCTCTCTCTGCTCCCATGTTTTAAAACCAGAGAATTATGAGGGTATCAAAGACCGATTAGGGTGCTTGGAGGAGGTTTATGCTAACCGGAAGACTCCCAAATAACGGCGGCCATGTTTGGTCATTGTGCCTTGGAGCTCCAGATATTTCTCGCAGAGCCGTGGCAGTGTTATAGTAAACTATCAAAGGCTACTGCTGAGAAATGGAGGCGTGTGATGGTTCATGTATCTCTTCCTCTGAATTCCAGTCTAAAATGCCATTGCCAGTTAGTGCTGTCTGTTGGCTGCGGGATCCACGATATACAGATGGCGGGAAGGTGCAATAATTATGTCACTGGTGGTCTGCTTTCCGGCAATGGGACCGTGCAACAATCTCTGTAACTGTCTTCTATCATGAACAAAACAATACACACCAGCTCAATAGATCTCCTCGAGGCGCCTACCATTGTCTTTTCTATGTGTGTGTGTTTGTCTCCTGATTGATCATTCAGGTCTGACATGGAAATGCATGGAGCTCCATGCACGTTAGTGTCTCTCGTCTCGTGTCCGCCCAGCTTGACAGCAGGTCATAAAAACACACATCCATCCTGAAGCTGCACTCGGGTCGCAGGCGTGACTAAGAGGAAATGGCTTCTTTTGATTTTAGGGCTGCAGTTAATCAAAGGAAGACACACACACAAACTTATATAGACACACAGGATAAGGAAGAGGCGATGCTGGAAGCAGCAGTTCATGGGGCATTAAAAACATTGGTCACAGGCGTGTTTGTGAATATCAAACTCAATTTGTTCTTTAATGTGGCACCATGACGTGCTTTCTTTCGCAGCTTTCGTAGTTTAACTTGTCATGGTCCATTTTTCATAGTTTAGGCTCTAACATTTATTAATTTTCTGGATACTTTTGGTATGTTTGTCCTTAAGCTTGGGCAATGGCGAGAACAACTTCCTCCCCTCTAATTCACTTTGTTGAAACAGTCTTGCCCCAGATCATTTGAGGAAAAGCATTCTGGCACGAGTACGTTGCCTCTGCAGATTTATCAAAACGTGTGTCAGCTGTGATTTAGGCCTGGGTGGAGAGGTTATGTTGATGGGTTATGCACTGCAGCCGCCTTCTGTGTCTCCCCTGCCTCTCAGATTTTATTACCCTCTTAGTTTTCGAGCTTCCTTGCTCATGCGTGTGCAGGCTTTGCCTGTTTTGTAGGAGATGTGGGGATGCTGTTAGGCTAATGGAACAATTACCACTTTGTGGCTCTCTGTGGAGAGGAGAAAAGGTTGTGGGGGAATGCAAAACAAAATAATGTTGGCCACAGGAGTACAAATGTCATTACAGCGCGGTGCATTTTGCTTGTTCTTTGTGCTCATTTATTGAAAGATATATTTTTCTTCTGTTCCTTCCCGTGTCTCATTGCAGGTTCATGAAACCAGCGCCCATGTTTCTTGATCGGAACTTCAAACGTCTAGCAAAAGTCAGCAATTACTTACCTCCATTTGGATTCAAAACACAAGGTAAGAAAGGTTCATGCCATCACTTATTTTCCACAGGAGGACCTTTCAGCACATTTTACAGTACATTTCTTGAATGATGTGTTCAAGGATCGTGTCCATTAAAAACAAACACAAGCAATCTGGTGTGTAGCTGCTGTGTGGGAGCTTGACAGCAGGTGCATGGTAGAGGATTTCATGTCAGATTAATGAACTGACAGAGTTGATATCAACCTCAGATTTGTGTGTTTTCAATAATGTCCACATGATTTACAGCTTTACTCTGAGGTGCCAGCATTGTACTTCAACAGAGGTAATGAAAGGAGAAGTAAAGGCTGTCAACCTTCTGGCCTCATCATCAGCCACCAGTCGGTTTCTCGTACTTGATTAACTTCTGCATCTCTGATGTAACTTATCAGACGGACCAACAAACTGCCAACAAACAGTAACTGTCAACAAGTTGGTCTGTGCCCTGATAGTCGGACTAAACTGTCATCTTATTGTTCAGTTTTTAAATTGTTCAGAGGTATGAATCCAAACTAGTTATTATGTCCTGCTCTTTTTCATCATCAAGGTTTCACTTTGATGGTTCGGCTGTGGCGAATGCCAACGTTCTGCCACGTTGCACTTTTCATGATTTATCATTGTTGCGAGGCTGGTGTTTTTGGCAGAATATATTCTGCCTGAGGTTTGTTACTGTGCCTCGTCCTGAGTTGAGACTAAGTGAGATAATCCATCACAGTGAATATTTATCCATGGAATGGAAATGCAAGCAGGAACTGTTTTTGAAAACTCCTGCTGCTGATTTATTTGTGTCATGTCCAACATTGGAGATGTCAGAAGCAATTATTAAAACAACAACCTTTTTTTTTATATATATCAAGACATTTTCAAGACAAACTTTATCTTTATCTCACATTATCGTGCTAATTGTTTGACTTTTATGTCGGGATGGGCTCTGCTGGTTTCTTTTTGGATCTGATTCACTCTTGGCAAATTACCCAGTTCTTTAAGCTCAGGCACTAACAAATCTCTTAATGAAACCATTTATCTCTCCTCACTTTTTTTTTTATTTGCCAAGCTTAATAGGAAACAAACAGACAGCAGGCATCTAATGATTAGCCAACTTTCGCTTGTTCAAACAGTGTACATCTCTGGCACCAGATTAGACCCACTTTGTCTGAAATGGTTTCAATGAAGGGGTGAGGTATTCAGGTGTCTGTATTCAGCCCTTCACTCTGTAACACCAGTAAACGCTAGTGGACAGGTAGTGTGAGGTCACCTGTAGTGCTGTCAAACTACTGTAGCCAAATGTAGCTCCTACTATGATTTGGCGTTCTCCAGCATCATTACCACAATTTCGAATATTCACTGACAGCCCGAAGTACCTAACATCAATTTAAGAGTCTCCCCCTTCAACTTTGATCAGATTAAAACGTTGATATACCAATTAACCTTTTGAAGTAAGCGGCTGATGAAGGCTACAGCTCTTCATTGAATGTGTCTGCTGCTCATCTCATTGGATTGAATAAGTGGACTTGATACTAGATGTAAATTTGTTTAAAAGCCCATTCCCTCTTCTGGGATTTATTTCCAGACATCAGAGCTCATTTAAGAAATGTTTTTTAACAGTTGAAATCAATATTGGAGCGTCCTTGAGCACACCACCAGAACAAGCTTCCAAAACCTGTTTTGGTTCAATATAATACTCCTATTTGTGTCTTTAAACATGGGGCTTAAAGGAAAGCCCATTCTCTGACCGCATGTCTGCGTGTTTTACTGTGGCAAAATGCCATGAAACTAACGTACTGTGTGGCATATTAAAGAGATCTCTACCCAGTTTTCAGCCTCCAACTGTGGCTCAGTCAGTGCTACAACCTCCTGACCAAACTGAAACAAGATGAAATGAACATTAATAAAACCTTGTATCATATCATGCACTTAAATCACATGAATATGTGGATATTTTTCATTTATTTCCGTTTGTGTTTGTCATCACAACAACCTCATAAGAGATGAGCATTCGTTTGTGACATGACTTCTATCTTTGGACCAGGGAACTCGTATCTCCCGACACTCTGATTTTAGTGCCACCACACACACTTGTACTTGTTTCCTGACCTTAACACACACTCCACCACTTCAGATATCAAACCAGCACACAGTGCCATGGGAACTGAACAGATAACATTAACCTGGCTTCAGTGACATGCTCTGTCACATATTTTCCAATACTTACAAGCAGAAGGTACAGTTATTGTTACCTTTGTGCTCTAGCATGTTCTCCACTGTCATATAAGCGCACAGCACCCACACACACACTGCACACACACCCCATCTCAGTCTCTATCAAAAGAGCCCTCCCTGTGTGACTGTTACACCTGGTTTCTGTTTTCTCCACGCACTGCGGTGGCAGTGGGGTTTCCCTTTTAGTGGTACTCATGTGGAGAGATGATACGTGTGGATGTTGAATAGAACGCCACAAAGGATTCCAAATTGGGAACGTGGAGGGGTGGTGGTGGGCGGGAGTTTTATTTTTACTTTTCTTTCTGCCAAGAGGTATCTTTGGCACACATCAAACATGGCCTGAGAACAGGAACGCTGCATTGATTCGGTCTCAGAGAAAAACTGCACTTGGAGCACCGCAGGATGCCAGTCAATAGTTGGTTGGAGTGATGGGCCATATTTTGCATTGGGTTATTGTCTCTCTGCAGTCTTAAAGTAAGCTTAGTAAAGCTGTTTACATGATGTTCCTTAAGAGGCATTTTTCAGAAGTTTCTCAGTTTCATCAGCTGTCTCCTGTTTTTATGTTGACAGGAAGCTCTATCATGACCAACTACATGGGTTTATGCTGATGAACTGAAATTGACGAATTTCGTAAAACTCATCAGGAAAAAAAAACATTAACAACAGCCATCATCAGCAAAACTAATGAAACATGTTCAAGTTACAGCTTCTCAGATGTGAGGATTTGTTGCTTTTCTTTATCACAGTTCACTGTAAACTCAGTATCTTATTTGAATAAAACCAGACGTTTGGAGATGTCACTGGAATTTTTTTTACACATATTAAAAGATGAGTTCTTTTAAATTGCTTTGTTTTAAAATCTTCAGGTTTGTTATCATCTGCCTTCGGGTCTCATGATGATCGTAGGTGGAGTTGTGTGTAATGGAGCGTTGGTTAACACAAGATCATACAAGTCAAAGTATCTTTGCAAAAAAAAAAAAAAAAGTGCCCAGAACTGCGCAGTGCTTTAAAAATGTTCACTGCAGCTCTTTAAATTGCTGGTTAAAGTGATTTAGCTAACCAAAAGAGGCCTTTGTGTAATATTTCATAGCAGTTGTTGACTGATATTCACAGGAATTTAGCTGAGTGCAGATAACAGGAATGTTTTATTTACTTTTATGAGTATGATTGCATAATCGGAGTATGATGTTTACATTAGCTCTGCCTCAATCACATGATCAGTTTTTGTGAGCAATCTGTGGTCCATGAAGATATTTCAGCATTGTTCATTATCTTTGATGAATCATCATACTGCATCATATTATCATTTTTTACCATTGAAGTTGTTGAGTCAAAAAGCTAATAAAGTGCAGGCCTAACAAATACCGCTCTCTCATCACATGATTCTTTCATATTGTTTAGACTAGACTCGTCCCAACAATGTGTCTGTGTTTATGTGTTATGTGATGCTTCCGACCTTCCTCTACCAGCGAAGATTTTTGTCATTTCAAGAGTTCCATGTTGGACTAATGTCTGAACTTCTGACTATTCGTCTTTGGCACCACCACGAGACATACTTCCCTGAAATGTTTACCCCGGGTACTTATAACAATTAGCTTCCATGTCGTTGTCTGGAAGCGAGTCTTGCCCATTGTGATTTTTCACTTTTCACCCGCTTGGATCCAGGTGTGGTCCTTTGGCTTGTGTTTATGCTGCTCGGGGTGATGCTTGACGCCAGACATCGACACCACATCCAAACAATGGGCTGTTGGTCTGCTCGCCTCTCCTCAGCAGGTTAATCATTAGGATCGTTAGCCAGGGTGAATGGGGCTGTAATATGTCTTACAAACTGCTTTGAGGCCCCAGTCTAAACTCTTGTTCTCACTCTGCCGTTACTCTCACTTTTGCTGTTTCTCTTGGCTCCTCTTTGCAGACAGTGTGCTATATAGTGATTATATTAAATAGAGAAGGCAATGAAAATACCTCTCATTTTTTAACAATGTGATCCAGGTAGTTTTTTTTTTCCCCAAGTGGGATGCTGATTAACTGCAACCATAGTAGTTAAATCCAAGTAGTCCTAATGTCTGAACCTTCCACATTACTGCAAACGTAACGTGGATCTAAAATGGCCAAACTGTAATGGAATCTGCACATTTGGGATCTTGTGATGAATTACAACTTTGAGAGGCCTAAAAATGGTCAAGAAAAGAGAGAAATGTATTTCATATCCAGTACTGGAATCCTTACTCTAGCCGAATGCCCTGGTGAACATGGCAGGAATGTGTGCTATGGCTAAACATCCCCGTTTCTCAGTCCTGTGATCGGACGGGTGCTAGCCACGCAGGGAGACGAGCTCAACATCGCCCACTTAACATGGAGAATGTGCTTGTTTGAAAACAGCATTCCTCTCTGAGTGCTTTTATGGGAGAGTTTCTACATACACACGCATACCATCCTGAACCCTGTATGTCCATCTCTCCCAGATTCACTCCTCTCGAGAACACAACAGCTTTTTTCCCTCCACAATCCCATTACCGCCGCTCCTGAGGCCTGATTGGTCACTCCTTATCTGTGACTGAATAAACGGAGAGAGGCGTTCTCTCCTCCGACTGTCTTAAAGACCACCTAGACTGCTATATCTCTGATGGCAGTTTGTTAATCTTTTTAAAGGAGCAGTCCCCCCAAATTTGACTTTTCCAATATTTCATTTTCATTATTGGAGAACATTTAAATTGATGTACTGCGTCACGAGGCTGACCCAGATGATAGCTCTACATTTCCCAGTGTCAAATTACAAGATATAATACCTAGGGAGAGAACTAGTTGTGTGTATCCAGTCTCCCACTCATTGCCAAGAAAGCAATTATCCATCAGTGTATTTATACGCAAACTGCACATTCAGTGCGCTCATGTAAAATGTACATTTCTAATATAGAGTAGAGCAATGTACTGAAAGTGTCAACTTAATGTATCCTTAATTGTCCTCTCACTGTGTTTTTTTTTCATTTGCAGAGAGAATCATAGACAGCATTTTAACTACCACGAAATTTTACGGAC
Organism: Protonibea diacanthus; assembly: GCA_028641955.1. Classification (NCBI taxonomy): domain Eukaryota; kingdom Metazoa; phylum Chordata; class Actinopteri; family Sciaenidae; genus Protonibea; species Protonibea diacanthus. Next base: position 9,106,642 of record CM053988.1, on the reverse strand, counting down.
TTGGAGACGAGCTGGACAAGTAATTATTGCTCACCTACTTGCACATCAACAGGAAGTCCATTTTTTGTCTTTGCATCAGTGCTTAATTATGCTAACTTCTGACTCTCCCACCTTGCAGTCTCAGCTGTAAAAGATGCATCATTGTGGGCAACGGTGGCATCCTCTCCAACAAGTCTCTGGGCTCGCGCATAGATGACTACGATGTTGTAGTGAGGTAAGATGTCACTGTGACATAAACCATTGTGAATATGAATGTCAGAGAATTTTTGTTCCTCAAATCAACAGTGTTGTGTATAAACTTTTGTGGCTGCAGGTTAAATGAAGCCCCGGTAACTGGCTACGGCAAAGACGTGGGGACCAAAACCACCATAAGGATTACCTATCCAGAGGGAGCAATCCAGAAACCTGAAAACTATGAAAAAGACTCACTTTTTGTTTTTTCCGCCTTCAAACCGCTGGATTTCAAGTGGCTCAGACAGATGGTCTTCAAGGAGAAACTAGTAAGTAGCTTTTTCCATTAATAAGGAATGAGAGTGAACATTAAACACACACATACACGCAACCCTGAAAGATCTAGAAATGGTGACTCACAGCTGACGTATAAAAGAATCCTAAAATAGAAAAGTTGCTACTTCACAGCAAAATTTAGCTTTGGACCACCTTAATTTCTGTATTCATCTCAGTGTTTCATCACCTCCTGCACCCACTGAGTTACACTGCAGAGAATTTCTCCTTCTCTGGATGTCTGAGTTATGTGTTATGTTTTAGCAGGACGACGCAGTCTAACCTCTGATCACATTCTGTACATTCCCTCCTGTGGAAGGGAATGTAAGCCATTGTATGTAAGCCATTTTCTTATATCTATATATATAAGGGGATGTTTTACATTGTTTGAATGCTTCATGTGGAAAGGACAGTTGAGAAAAACCATTAACTAGCACCCGGGTTATTTTTCTTCTTAATGCTACCCTGCCGTTTTCTCAACGTTGTTTCCTTCTTACATTGTTATCTCACATGCTCTGGATTTGAATTAATTTAACCTCCATAAAAAAAAAATCTATTGCGTGTCTTTCAGAATGATTGCCACGGTTAAATAAAAGGCTGTGAATTGGCTTCTTAATCTCAAGGGTCAGACTGAATGACAGAACTGGCTTTCCCTTATCTTTTCAAGTATTACAGAAGGCAGTCATTTTTAACGGCTCCCGGCTCCTTTTGTATCCATTGTGCCCGGAGAAGCTCTCATAAGCACTTTGGTTTTGTTCCTGTTAAACTGTCTCTAGTATCTCTGGGAGATTATTTCGAGTCTATTCAACCCCAGGACAGTGGAAACACTTAGTTAAAGCTTTCCATAGAGTCATTAAAATAAAGGCCCATACCAGTGTTTTTACATGTTTTAGTCCATCTACCACAAATCTTTATTACTTAACATCACTGCTGGCCTTTTTCCAAAACATGCTGTGTTTTTAAATATTTGTAAGAGCCATTCATTTTCATTCAATTTTATTTCACTTTACTGCAGTTCATTGATGTGAGAACCAGATGAATCTCCAGAGCTCATGTTTCATTGCTCAGTCCACCTTTCCATTCAAAGTGAATTTCACCTGATCTGGATTGAGTTGGGCCAATCGTAACCGTTAATTTAATATGGTGAGGGTTTTATACAGCGAGTTAAGGGGGAGAATCACCAGTCCAAATTTGAAGTGTCACATTCTGCTGCTCTGATTGGTTGACTGTAGGTCCATCCAACACAATCATAATCATAAGATCAAGTTATCGATACTAAGCTAGCATTTTATTGTAAAATACCACGCTGTTTAGAAATAGAATGTTTAGTTAATTATATTAAAGATGTATGCAAGTTGTAGCAAATGGGTTAAACCATCTAAAAGCACATGTACAGTCCTCGGTAACCAAACTCTGTTTTTACCTCTCCTTTGAGAGGGATGCTTCTGTCAACCCAGAGCTGGGAAACCTGCTTTATTTTCCAGCACAGCTGTGTGACTTTGAGAGAGCAACTGCCAGCTGGATTTTTTTTTTTTTTTAAACAAGTTGACATTTGTCAAAATGTTACAGTCATGAGTGAGGGGAAAAAATCAAGAGAAATGACAATGGCATTATAATAGGGGATGGATGGAAAGAGCATACAAAGGCGAGCTGAGACAAAACGGTGGTGTGAAGCTGGATTAAAGGTTAAGAGAACAGAGGGAAGATAGAGAGGAAGGATAAAGAGAAATAGGGTAAAGGGATAATAGCTGGGGAAAAGAAAATGAGCAGTGGAAGGTAACGGTAAAGTAAAATGGAGGAAAATAGCTTGCTTGGCTGGCTGATGGCCCCTTCAGCCTTTGATAGGGCCCAGATTTTTCTGGTGTGTCAGAAGGAGAGGACAGTGGAAATGGCTGCCCGGGATAATTGATCTGGCCCCTGGCGTCCGACTCAGCTCCCTTTGATCTGCTGAGGAAGGAAGAATGTTTCTCATGGGTTAAAAATCAGGGAACAAAAAAAAAAACTGTCTTTTTAGTCAGAGCCTTGATGATAATATGGAAGAAGAGAACTGACACATGTGCAAAGACCCATGTTTGACCTGGATGGTCTCTTTTTTCTACTACATCTGCAGTAGTTGATTTACTATCATATAAATACATTATATAACGGTATGTACATGTTTCCTGTGCAGTTCACTCTACTTTAATGATCGCAAGAGCAGGCTAATTGGAATTTCTTTTCGGTGCATCTGTTGGGCATTGAGTTTTATGCTGCCCAGTCCTGATGTTTAAAAAAAAAAAGGAGAAAACATGGTGGTAAATTTGCCATTGTAGAATAAATTCCATTGGCTTCAAACGTGACAAGACGGCTTTTAATCTTTTACTAACACAGCTACACAATCTGTGCATACAAAGATTTCCTTGTTCTCTTTTAGGATCTGCCAGTTTGTGATAAAAGAAAAGTTTCTTTATTTTAAATTGGACACCATTACATTCAGCAACTTCTTTTCTTTTTTTTTTTTTTCTTCTCCATTTGATGGCAGTGCCTGGTTATTAGTTTAGTAGGCTGTTTGCTTTCCACGCGCTGGACCACGTTGATACTTTCATTCCTGGCGAGAATTAACTGGGTCAGTGTCTGCTGGTGGATTTCAGCTCGAGCCTTTTTCACCGACCTCATTTGTGTTATAATTATCATCCTTTTTCTTTGGTAGGCTTGGCTATAAAAACAGCAAAAAAAAAAGAGAGTGCGAGTGTTCATTTACATGTTGAAAAGAACCTTTCTCTGCTCCTGCAGGCTGTTATAGCAATAACTCGGTTGGAGAACGCAGAGAGTCCACATGACATGTCATCAAATATTATCAAATATTACTCGCATTTTTTTTCTTAACTCAGTTTTGAGTGATGGCTGCTGCACTTGTTGTTGCGCCATTAGAGTCATATTAGAGTTGCAAGTTTTTTTTGTTTTTTTTTTGGTCATTTAAATTTCTCTGCACATTTGTCAGTTTGAATTATGATTTTAAATTCACTAAATAAATTAGCATGTAGCATTTATGTGCTAATTATTATTATTTTTTTATTAAACACATCTTGCCCATTACTGTTTCAAAATCCTGCTGTCTAAAAAAACTTCACTAGAATCCACAAAGATGATTGGCATGTAGGTTTAGGTCTTTGAAACCACATGTTACCGGGGTAACAGTATCTGTTTACAGTGGAAAGTGGAGTTTAAGTCTCAGCAACACATTGAAAGGAACTGAAGTGCTGTTAAAGGACAGTTACCCTAGCTTAATTGTATCTGACTCACACCCTGCATCAACTAATGCAGTGCAAACATAAACATTAAGAAGTGTTTATGTGTGTATGTACATATACCTTCAGTGAAGTCGGGGACACAGTAACTCATAAATGTATATATTTATATGTCATAAATTTATTTTCTTACTTACTTCTTTCACTTAAGGACGAGGTTTATCCAAGTCAAATCAGAGATTTTGTTTAGATTGTGATACAGCCTACTTCAGGATATACAGCAGGAAAGTAGCAGCAAACATCTCTCCCTCGGCTCTTTGCATTTAGTCTGTTCCAGATGGAGAGCTAATGTATCTTTGGACAGTTGTCCTTTGGAAGCTTTTACGTCTGTTGGTCCAGCAGGGGCTTTCTTTGTGTGACCTGCACACTCACTGCTGGAAGGGATGCAGAACCTTTTCACTCTCCTTCTGCGGTTATGAAAGCAAGTGTATATTTCGTTTTCTCCTTTGTGAAAGGTTAGTGGGTGGCGCACAGCCGCAAGTGACTCATCCAGTCAGTTGTCAGCGTGCTCGAGTATCCTGCGCTATTGTGGCTTTTCAGATGCCTACAGCGCTGTCTTGGATGGCTGAACAAAATACAAATTAGCGAGGCAATTTCCCAATCTGTTGTTTAGTGCTTTGTACACTCTCTCAAACACACACGCACATAAACTCCCACGCGCTCACACATGCGCGGACCTCGAGGGCAAAATTCAGACTTGAAGTCCAGATTTGCAAAGTTGACCTCGATCCTGATTTGATCCGATCTCAGCAGACACAGCTCTCTCCCTGATTGTGTCTCACGTTTTAATTTCCTACATATACAACGGCAGCATCACAAGGCTTCCCCACTTCCCCGATCCTTCATCTTACCTGATTGCGACTCTGTCGCTCTGCTTAAAAGTCCGACCCCACATACACAGCAGCCTGGTTGATTGCCCAGTCGCATGCTGTTTACAAATGTGCTCAAACATGATTTTCACAACCGCTGATATTTCTCTTATTTGTCTGGTTTCTTTGTCTATTTTTGCCCTCGCTCGCGCACGCCGCGCGCACACACGGTTCATGCACACACAGCCGCAGTTGTTTGTATATGCAGGGATATTTTCAAACAGAGCCAGTGAAGGATATACAGCCGGTGGTAAACACGGGGTTCGAAGGTGGAGTGCCGGTGTTCTATCTCTCCTGTTTGTTTACAGGAGCTCTCCCTGCTCTCTACAGGCCGGAGAGATAAATGATGGATGGAGACAATTTGAGGAAGAGAGCACTTCTCCTTTAATAGAAATACAGCCCGGAGCTTTCAATCTGAAGTATCAAAATATTGTAGCAAAGCCAATATTTTAAAAACATTGCACGTCTTAGGCAATGCCAGAACTGGAGTGTACGAGGAATTACCAAAATAGCCAGTTGCTTCACGCCGCTGGCAAACTTCCAAATGAACTTCTTCCTGCTAGAAAACAGTTATGAAGCATTTCCCATTGTTAATCTGTGTGTGACGCCCAGATTTTTCACTTTGTCATTATAGCCAAAGCAGTTTATTGTAACTCAATCGCCAAGGACCCATCGTGAGACAGGAATAACGGCTATATGGCTCTTTTTAAAGCCCAAACATCTGTGCAGAAGCCCAAAGTAGCATGCATACATGCATTCATAAACATTTACATACTTGTAAACATGGATTTTGAACATGAACCAAGTGACTAACATAAGGTCCGGATGTCACTGATTACCATGAGTGTTGTGTTTCAAAAATGAGTCACAGCAATGATTAACACTCAGACCTGTACTCTTGGTTCCTTTAGTAGCATCTCCTGATGCCATGGACATTTGATTATTTAAGTTTATGGAAAACTTTGATATGTCGCCTCTTTTTTTTTTTTTATACCAGCAGTGTCCTGCCAGTAGGCCAAAGCAGCAACCTGTTTTCACAGAGAATCCATGTTTCAAGTCTTCGGGGTCACAGTGCTGTCAAGTCTTGGTGCTGTTTTCACGTTTGCTGTCATGGGAGTGCGGAGACAAGAGTTTCACACACTGGATAACCTAAGAGAGGCCAGGAAAAGAGAAACCACCATGACCTCAATGAGGGCAGAGGTCTTGGTATGTGTCAAGAAAAGCACAGGCACAAATTGGTGAATGCTTGAGATTCCTGGCTAGCGAAGGGGAATAAAATCAAAAACCAGAGCTGTCCAGGATTTTACCTCCCTGGATCTTTTGGAAATCACCATCCCCTGCTGTGCGTCTAGTTTCTCCCACCTACTTTGGAAAACCTGTCAGACATTCTTTCTGAAATGGCTCCCCTTGTATGTGGTGAGACACTCCAACTTGTAAAATCAAAGGTCCAACATGTACACAGTGCTAATGACCTCCAGACAACCTTAATTGTGATTGTTAGCAGTGCGGAGTCACCGTTTTTGTTTCTAAATTGCTCTAAGTCTATCTTCCGGAGTCGAGTCCACCTCGCCTGAGTCGTCCTCCCCGTAAACATCAAACACAACCACATCCTCAGACAGCCGTTTACAGAACCGAAGGACACAGATAGAACCAAATTGTTTGATAGCTACCCATCAAGGAAGGAAGGGCATCCGTGTCATTCCAGCCGTATTATGAGATCGTTATGGAGATTACACAAGAATAGGTCCAAACGTTGAAATCGTCATCATACACTGTTCCTGGTTGCGACTTGCAGCCAACAGAAAGCCGAGGTTTGTTTGTGTTTGTTTACGTTGAAGAGCTTTAAAGCCACCCATAGTAACCCAGCAGATGTGAAACTTTTCTGCTCTTTCCTTTCCCCCTCGTATTACAGCTCGGCGCTGCACATTTCTACACTCAGCCCCTCGGGAACTATAAACTGAGCTGTCTGCTTCATTCAGTACAGAGAAACATTTTAGTTTAAAGGTGAGTTAAGTTTCATTGGCCACACTGAAAGCAAACCACACTGGAAACCATAAACGCAAGGTTGGATAAATCCAGGCTGTAAACTAGACTGTTTCCTATTTTGGCATTTTACATTTGGAGAGAAAAGTGCAACTGAGGTGTTTTTTTTTTTTTTTTTAGTTTTATGCAACAGGAAAAAGATGCGTGTCATCATGTTTATGCTCGGCCTAATTTAGTCACTTCTGGCGTTTTTTTTTTTGTTTTTTTTTGTAGTTCTGTACATGATGTTCATTGCGCCTAAAGGTTTTGAGTTTGAGTTCTTTCAGCACTCATTTTACCATTGTTCCTAACCTTCTGTATCACTTTTTCCATCTGTTTGATCTCTTACTTGTCTCGGCTTACGGTAGGTCTTCTCCTCACCCTCTGCCATTCTCCATCTCTAATCCCGCGCTTAAACCTCCTTTTGGTGATGATTTGTATGGCTGTGATTTTTTTTTTTTTTCTTCCCCCTACAGCTGTGAAATTACAAGACAAATACACTTAGTCTTTGTAAAGCTTCTGTTGCAACACTTGCATAAAGAAACGGAGTGCCTTTATAGTGTTAGTCAGCTCTCAGTGATGCATTAATGGTGCCTCCTTTTTATGTCGATAACACTTAAGAGTGCGGAGTAATGAAACTAAAATTTTACACGCTCTTCAACGTGATCACTTAAAGTAAATATGTTGTTTATACGTTTCAGTGTAGCCTCTTTGACATTATCAGTGTTGAGGATCTCAACACATTCACACTTTTTTGTACATGTACAACTTGTTGGTTTGTGTGGGAAACCATGTTTACTTTAGTTAGTTCTCAGCAAATGTTGTTATTGTAGCAGATGGCCACTCAGATAATGAAGTAGCTTACTCGCAGACTATACAAATTTGACTTTCATTCCACTTTTAAAGCCCTTCAGACATTCTTAAGCAACCAGTTTCATTCCCTGCTTCTCCGAGGCTCACTTTAACTTTAGCATATGTGCTCTGACGCAGCAGTGGTGTGCTGATGGGACCTTTTTCTCGTACAGTATGTTCACCTGTTAAGTGCGAGCCTCTCTTAGGTCAGTCCTACTAGGGATAGATGGTGGATTGTCTCATTCCCACGTCGTCAAACACAGACGTTAATTTATTCCTGTTGGGAAGGAGTCTCAACAATCAACTAGGACCTAGGAGCATGAATCCCACCTGAACCCAACAACTATTCTTGATGCACTCAACTCCTAATGTTCCCATAGCAGTCGTAGATATATCTATTGATTTCAATAGTGGCATTGTAACGTCCGGGTTCGCCTACATCTGACTGTGACGTGACGTCAGCCTCTCTACAGTCTGCATGCATCATGAACAATTAACTCTCCCACTTCAGGGTTGTTTTAACAGGTGCTTTATTGGAGCATGCAGCCTCGTGCACACACTTAAATCTAATAATCCAGACCAATTAAACCATAAAGTTGTCACAGGAGAGGAGAACCAGCCATTTCCTTTCCGAACACAGCCCCGGTGACAGCCCCAAACACTGAACCTACACACTTATGTTCACCTTTTGAGCATGCGTGTGTTGGAGCTTGAGAGTACGTGGTGTGGGACTGCTCTGCAGCTTCCTGTTTTGTCCATGGTCGGACTCCACTGGGCTCGGCAGTGTTTCTCTTGACCATCTAATACACTCACATGGAGGTTAGCGGTCAGTCCACAGTAGAAGCTGCATCCTGTTCCCTGGAGGCTTTTTGCTTTGAGCTTTGAGTTCTACCTCTGCAGCGCAGTTATTTAACAGTCCTTGACCAAGTTTGTTTTAACCTTTTTTATTTAAACAGTTCTGCCTTGGTAAATTCTTACTAAACTCATCTTGTATCACCACTGCACATTTTAGTATTTGTTCCCACTAGCAACCCGCAAACACACTCTATGGAGGAGTAGGAGAGCTAAACGAGGGTGGAGTGTTATCATTAACTTTCCTTGTCTTGTGCATCCTAATTGGTGGAGCTTTGAGTGGTTGACCTTTACTGTAAGCAACTTCCACCTTTCCTAAACTAATAGTTGTAGTTCCCACACCCCGCTCCCTCCTGACCGTCCTCAATCCGTACATACTGATTGCTTTTACATTTCTTAAAGCCACCTGTACTTTGCCAGTTGTCTGAATATCTTCAAAGAGATCCCCACCCCATGACATTTGTGTCTCTGTGCATGTCAGGTCATTGCTGTTTACAGCGAGGGGTGTGTGTTGTGTGTCATTAGCTTCTCTCCTTCCTAGAATAAAGGGGAAAAAAATGCATCACTCTCTTTATTCAGCGTACACAGACGTGCACACATCCAAACAGCACTGCTAAATAGATTCCTGGCAAACACAAGCTGTGTTGACAGGAGAGATGAGCTGCTGTTCCTGTTGCAGCTTGCCTAAGGCACAGAGCTGGGCCCACGTTCAAAAAGAGCCGCCACTGTTGAAGCCACAAAGCCAGCAAACTTGTTGCTACTGCCTCTGCCAACACACACAAACACACACACACACACACCCACACACAGAGTCATGCATTGCTGTATCAAAGGCACCGGGCGGGTGCTTGACTATTTGAACAGGTGATTTCCCATTTTCACATGCTGACCCTACTGGCTTCGTGCCTTTTAGGAAGTTGCACTGTCAGGCAAGTCAATCACGCACTGCTGCTTTGTTACACATTTGATTAGTTCATCATCTGAGAAGATCGATGATCGATCTGTTGTAGTTTCAGTTATTTATTTGCTTGATGTATAGACGAGTTTGCGTTTTTTTAACAGCTGTTCTGGTATGATCAACTTGAAAAAAGTTACATAACATTATTCAGGTGGTTTTGCCAGCCTGTCTGAGAGATTGTCCTGATTATAACTGCATTTTGTAAAAAAGGCCTGAGACCATATTTAATACTGGGATTCTGTTTTCCCAACTGCACAACAGCAGCACATACTGAATATCATCTGAAACGCTGCTTTTCCACCACTAAAAACCATGAAATTGACCAATATATAAATATTAAAGGATAAAGTAAACTTCTTCATCAACCCTGTCCAAACTCTGCGGACACAAAATGTGCAACCTGTCTGTCAGAATACAAGAACTTTGGAGAAGCAGTGAGTTTTGACAGGAAAGTCAGGGAGAATCCTCATGAGGACATCTCTGGGGGGAAAAAAAAAGTTGGAAAGATCAACCCAGCAGTGGAAAGGAAAATCCTGCTCCTGAGTCATGCATAAACATGGTTGTACTTGCAAAGTTAATCATCCTTATCTGTTACATTTTCTATCATCTGGCTGTAATGGAAATGGCTTGATTGACTAATAATATATGTATTTTTTCAGATTTTTGTGTAAATGCAGTAAGACAGAGAGTGCGTTTGTATCTGCTGTTACTTTGGTAAATATTACACTTAAAAGTAATGTGTGTTAAAATGCATTCAAATGACTTTGTTCACTAAAATGCAGAGAAATAATTGTGACAACAAATCAAACCTTTTTGAGGCAGACCTCAAAGCTCTCCAGGCCCGCCCCCCCACTCCCTGATTCTGCTATTCCTACCAGAGTTTGTAATTACTGATGTCCTGCGAGCCCCTCACCCTGACTTCATCCATTAAAGGCCCAAAAGTCATTTCCCTAATCAGTGGTAAAATGGGGTCTGGCTTCTGGTTGGCTTCTGTGTTTTATGTCAGCATTACAGAGCGTAATCCTCACTTTGATGTTTGGTTGGTAAATTGCAGTTGGCTGGAGGTGTCATCATGCCAATGTCACTTCTGTGTTTTATGCACATGACTCTGACCTTGCAGAGTAAAAACAGTCCAGTGTTTTTGTGATGAAAACCACTAATGCACGTTTTTCTGTTTTTCTTCCCTCCTCCTTGTCCACGTTCCTGTCCATTTCCTTGCCGATACGTCAGAGGGGTACAGACGGTTTCTGGAAGTCGGTGGCTCACTATGTGCCTCGGGAGCCGACAGAGATAAGAATCCTCAATCCCTACTTCATCCAGGAGGCTGCCTTCCAGTTCATAGGCCTGCCCTTCAACAACGGCCTAATGGGCAAAGGGGTAAGACAGATGGAGGCACAAAAGATGAACACACGCGCACACACACACACACTCACACTCTTAAACATAACCTTCCTTTCCTGCCAAATCTTCTAGAGTAAAATTTGGCTTCACTGTCTGGTCTTGGTCTTGTCTCTGTCTTGATACACTCTGGTCTTGGTCATGACTTGGTCTCGGTTTAGTCGGTCTTGACTACAACACTGATATGTTCATAGAGCTGTGATTTTAACACAGGAAAAACTGTAATGATCATGATCAGCACCACTTTGCTGATGCTAAGATTAGACGATGACACCTCTGCGCTGCACAGTTGTCTTTTTAGAATATAAAAAAATAAAATGTTACCTAATCTGTTTCTTCTGGAGTCACTCAAGCCCTTTTCTCTGACTGCAACAGCAGGTCTGATTAGGGAATAATTGTTTATGTATTTTTTTCACTAACCTTCTAAAGATCAGCTCTGTGTTTTACTTTAATTTTATTCTGCTTTCATCTTTTTTTGAAGGCTTTCTTTGAGGTCCTCAGAATGTCAACCACACAAGTTGATTGAGAGGAAATGCCAAACAAATTTTCATTGTTGACATTGCTGAAATGTGGAATACCTGCTGCAAAGCTGGCTCAGTCTGAATTCTACAGTACTCATGTTTAGTCAAGACCTGATGCAGCATTCGAGTCCAGACAGAGAACATTTCATTGGTTTAGTTTGTGACTACCAGCCAGTCTGCAGAGCAGAGCAGAAAGTCGAGTCACGATGATGGAGCATTTGAAATCAAGTGCTGGTGCGCGTGTGTGTGCACGGTCGTGTATAAACAAGACAGTTTGTATTCATGTATCATTGACTGTTTTGTCGGTAAGTAAAATTGTTAAAGAAGCAGAGAGGACATTAGGAGTGTATCAGTGCATATCTGCCCTCTGGGGCCATCAGAACACCCCTGCATGAACTCCACTCTGCAACATGTGTTCAACATGTGGGCATCTGGCCTGTGTGTGGGTATGTGTGTGTGTGTGTGTGTGTGTGTGTGTGTGTGTGTGTGTGTGTGTGTGTGTGTGTGTGTTGGTCATTTGTGTGTGCACGTTTTCTGTTTGTGTCTGGGTGTTTGCAGCACTGTCTCATACAATACAAGCTGCAGAGTTGTATGATTTGGCACATTCTTTCCCTCGGAACACTTTCCTGTCATCTTCCGACCATCGTAGTTTATGTTTATGTATGTGGGAATTAATGAGGAGGTCTATTTGTTACACTGCTGTTTATGTTGTGTGAGTGTATGTGTGTGTGTAAATTAATCTGTATTAGAACACGCAGTAGGGGGCTGGCCAGCTGCTGGTTCAGCTCCACCTACCCTGAGGGCTGCAAATCAGGGTAATGATTTAAATGGGGCCTCCCTCCACTCTTTCTTCTGCACCCACTTTTTTTCCACACACACACACACACACACACACACACACACACCCCCCCCCCCCCCTTTATTCAGCAACGTCCACACACATACACTTAGCCCCTGTACCCCCCAGATCTGTGGCAGCCCAAGGCGGTTAGGAAGCACAGTTCAACTCTGTAGATCACTGTGTCATAGCAGGGGTCGCGTCTTAAAGGTAATAGTTAATCACCAAGTGCTCAAAGTCAGTTAGCAGCAGTGGAGGAGAACAAAGACAGAGGTACAAAGGGAGGGAGGGAAGCAGATACATGAGATGGAGTGGACATCTGTCTCCGGGTTAGTGTCAGAAACCATGATCAGTTTCAAAATTGTCTGGCTCATACTGAACATGTTTTTGTCCATGTTAATCCCAGCGTTATCTTCAATAAATAAAGATGTTTGTGATGTGTGCCCTGTGATGTTCTGACCGCTCACATCTGTTTTTTTTGTTTTTTGTTTTTTTTTTAATCCAGAACATTCCAACTTTGGGAACAGTTGCTATAACGATGGCACTGCATAACTGTGACGAGGTGGCGGTGGCTGGTTTCGGCTACGATATGAACACGCCCCACGCGCCTCTGCACTACTATGAGACCGTCAAGATGTCTGCCATCAAAGAGGTGAGCACAGCACTTTATTCCCCTACAGGAAAAAAAAAACATACTGTACTGTGTTTTGTTGAGAGCTCATCAGAGTAAATAGTAACTAATGAGTAACTTTTGTTGTGGTTTACAAACTCGGAACATTTGTACGCGATCAAGGCGATCTCGCATGAGCGGATTTTTTAAAATGAAATCTGGTACTATGCTAATGAGAAGAATATTTTCTGGCTTTTCCTGACCTGCTCTGGCCACTCAAGAATAACTGAAGAAACTGTAATCTTTGATGAGGAGAGACCACCGTCGCTGTGGAGGAGCGTGGGAGGCTGAACTGGCCTACAGCCAAAACACATTCACTACAAAGCGTTCAGTTTTGCAGTCTGACGGTGAAATTTGTCTAAGAATTGTGCATGAAATGAACTTGCATCCAAAGATGTGACAGTTTCAAGCTCCATGAGCATTGTGGCGGGGACGTGTGACGTTGCACTAATTGGACCTGCAGTTCAGGACTCAAGCGTCTTGTGTGCTCTGACAGATGAGAGTATTGAGATATGAGGGTTTAACAGGAGGTTCTTTTGAGCTGGTAAAGATGGGAGGAGGACTGCATAGTGTAGGCAGTGGTAGTGTGGCGGTGTCATGGTGCTGATTGTACCATCCGTTTTAAAATATGTTTGTTTGGCTCGGATGCCACATTCATATTAATTCAGGAGATTAAATGCAGAGAAACAAAATCTGAATTAAACATTTTACTTTCAGGTCAGTCTGGACAGTCGCCATTGTCTTATCTTTTGAATATATTTCATTAAAAACACAGGTTACTGAAAATAGACCCCAGACTGGAGTCCTCAAACAATCCTTTTATTTCCAAGAAAAACAGGTCACAAAGAAGAGCGTGTGTCGTTCCTCTGATCGTGTTTTCAGCTCAGAACCCAAAACAGAGTCAGACACAGTATCTCAAGAAACCCCATGGGCTTTTAATCTTTCTATCTGGTCAGTCTCAGTCACATGCATGAAGGTCGCAGTGACTCTTTTGGGTCGTTGGTGCCATGTACACAAACACATGCAGCCATTTTCTTCCACCAAATAAAAAACTTTAAAGAACTAAAACTGCAGAATGAAGACATAAAAAATTAAACCAGTAAATTCCCCAGACTGAAGTGCCACCGGTCTTTCATCAGTCACTGTATGAACACGCTAACTGTTAGTGCGTCGTTTGAACAATCATTTTCTAAACGGCCTCACGACAGATCTCTCTCCTCCATCAGTCAAGTCTTCCTCTCTGTGTTTACACTGAAGCCCAGTGGAATCAAAGATGTCACCCGTGTGCTGACGTGTGTAAACCATGAGCTCAGTATGATGATAACCTTTGTCTAAACTCCCAGTGAACCTTTGGCATTTATTATCATCATCTTCATCAACATTGTCATCGTCAGCCGCACATGGCTAATTAATGGGAGTACTTTTGGCTTTTTTTTTTTGTTTGGAACACTTAACCACCGTCGCTCCCTCGGGTTGTTTGATTTTTCTGGAAACACACGTACGCTGAGCCGTTAAATTATCCATATATTATTCGACTGCTTCGGAGAAAGCATCTGGATGAAGGTCCACGGAAATGTTGTAATTAAACATCATACACACGTCATAAATAAATGTCAAAATCTTGATCGTCATAAAATGCCTTTAGACAGTGTGGAGCCACCTGTTGTGTATGAGGCGCTCCTTTTTTATTCCATCCTCAATTCTTCAATCAATTTGTCAATAAGTTTGTTTAGCTTTGAAAGAGTTAAAGCTGCCATAATCAATATTGTTATTTGAACAATGTGAATGTGGTCGTTTGTAGTGACAAACACAAAAAGATGTATCACCCAGCACCACAGTTCTGCAGCGTTTTACCAGCTTTTAACTCAATGTTTTGGTTTTGTGGCCCGCAACTTGCCACTGTGTTTTGATTCACTCCGACCACTCATCAACCTCATTTCCAGCCGCAGCAGAAAGTTGCTTTCAACAAAGAAAAATCTTTAATAATCCACTGTACACTACCTGCTGAGCACAAATCAGCTCAAAGTTGGCGCCTAGCGTGGTGAACATACTGGAACATTTAGCAGCTAAAGCGCCAGATATTTCCCTCAGGAGGTGAAGGAGAGGAAAACTAAAAGCAGAGTTAATCAGGAGGCCAGAAACATGACCCCATATTAATGTTCATTCATGTCTGGTTATAATATGTCAGTGTTACATTTACACCTCATTTCTGCTGCCCCCCCAGGACACAGGACACGCAGAGACTCTTCAGGTCCAGCTTAATTAAAATCTTGCTACAGCATACAGATCTACTCTGAATGTTCTACCATCATTGTTTTGTCATTGACTGATAGCGACTCTCAGCCAGCAAAAAAAAAAATAAGCCGCAATTTCCAATGAATGCCTCATTCACCTCCCTCTCTTGTGTTGCACCTTAGCAGTCTTGCGGGCAAACAGTTAATTAGCCTGATCTAACAGCTTAAAAAAAGTACCTGCAAATCGGGTGTCGTTTAGCTCAGTCGGTAGAGCATCCACCCCATGTACAAAGGCTCAGTCTTTACCACCGCAGCCCAAGGATTGAATCCGACAATCCCGTGTGTCGTTCTCCATCTCTCTCTCTCTCTATCCCCACGTTCCTGTCACTCTTCAAGCTGTCTCTGTCAAATAAAGCTCAAAAAGGCCAAAAAATATCTTTAAAAAAAACAGTTTCGATGCTAAATGGTGCTGGTTCTTTTTCTTCTCCATCCCTGCTAACAGAAACTGGACAAATCTTGTAAACTTTATTCAGCAGCACTTCAGTTTTTCAGTTTTTTTCACAAGCCTGTCATCCCGAACACTCTGAGGCTCTGATGTATTTCCAAAGGCCTTTTTTCTTTTCTAGAGTGGATTGTTGGATTTCAGTTGAACTTCACAGCCCCGTTTCTTATGTTAATATGCCGTTAAACTGTAGCTCATTGTTCCTTGTGGTCCTGCTGTGACCCATCTTATAGTGGTAGGAGGTCCGGGCCAGACAGACCTATAGTCTGTAGGAGAGTCTTGAACCAGCAGCATAGACTAGAGGCAGCTGCAGGGTTCAACCTCCAACCTATTCCCTCCTGTATGTTTCTTCCTCCACCCTTTGCCTCCTTCATCTGCTCTCTGGCTGTTCTTTAGACTCCACATCCCAAAGCACCACACAGGAACCACCGGCTCTGATTACATGTCGGCCCACTGGACTGAATCCTCATAGCACAGCAGGGAGGAAGACTTACCCAGTGTGGCTTTACACACATATATATATGCACTCATAAACACCCACACATATAGACACTGGGAATAAGAAAATCCTACACAGGTTTTAGTGCATATAGAAATGCGTTGTGTCTTCTCACAATGATCACAGGTTGTTTTTCACCCTGAATCATTTTTTTTCCCTTCTCATTCTCCCACAGTCATGGACACACAACATATCCAAGGAGAAGGAATTCCTCCACAAGCTGGTGAAGGCCAACGTCATCACAGACCTGACCAACGGTATCTGAGTTTACACCCACCCACAGTCTCATCCTGCCTTTCCCAAAGGACTACTAAACAGGAAACGGGGAAACTGATCGACTCTGGGAGAAAGAACCCTTAGAAACCGGGTGGCCTGCACACTGTCTGGGTTTCATATCAAAGGAGATTATTTAAAATAAAAATTAAAACAAAAAAAAAAAAAAAAAAAAAAAAAAGATAAAGGAGGGTTTCTGTGGAGAGATGCACACATGTGCCTTCTGAACCAAAGACTCCTGCTGACCGAAGGGGGGGGGGGGGGGGGGGGCGGCCAAGAGGAGGACTGGATCTGCCCCGTCTTTATCAAGAGACAGTCGCAGGAAAGTTGTGCCAGGCCCCACGCTTCAACGTTTACCACTTCAACTGCCCCCCCGCCCCCACCCACCCACCACCACCACCTCCCCCAAGAATCACAAGTATATCGAATAGTAAGAGCGAGAGGCGACTAGCTGACATACAGACATCAGGATTTAGCTCGACTTCACTGAGCAACTTGATGAAGGGACAGAAGACGACAAAGGAAATGAACAGGAGAGACTGTAACGGAGCGCGTGCGGGGATGGAGTTGAATATTAGCAGTGCCAAACGTACCTCGTACAGGGGGAGAGGGCGTCCTCCTCTTCCTTTTTTTGCTGCCTGAATGTATTCACTTTCCTCAGTGTAAATATCAAAGATTTTTACTGTGCTTTTTAACAAGCTGCAGCACCCCACCCTCTCCACTCCCATCCCCCACTCCTGGCATTTGTCCATTCATCCATTCATTCTCTTTTTTACTCTGTCCAGGGTCCAAAATTAACACTCGCCAAGCCAGTTGGAGACAGCAGATAAATCAGAGAGGGTCACCTTCCACACAGACTGGATTGACTTCGAGATACTAATATTTCAGTGTTTTTAGGAAAATACAGACTTCAGTTTTTGCTCTGTAAAGTAAATTGTCTGTATTAGAGACTATGAAGCAGGTTTAATGCTTGTAAAGCCGACTCTCCACTGAGTAGTTGTGTTTTCCTGATGGGTAGTTATCCACGTGGCTGAAAAGTCACCAAAAAATTAAAGATTAATACAAATAAATTATTTAAAAAAGTTTTCCATTAAAACTTTAAATCTGTTTTTTTGGTTAAATATTATTTTAGCTGTGAAAGAGTTTCAAGTAACAAGTAACAAAAAGCACGCATCAGGAGAAATGCGTGTGAATTATTTTGGTCGGTCTAAATTATTTTCGTGGGACTTTTCATTTCTCCTCTAGTTTTAGCAGCTCTGGCAGGTGAGCCTAAGAGTTAAATGTCTCTCTCTCTCTCTCTCTCTCTCTCTCTCTGTCTTTTGTATCTTAACCTCCTCTTTGTTCATTCATGTTGTGGTACTGACTTCATCACTTCACATGAGCTGTAAGCCTCCGGGCTGCAGCGTAGTCATACAGTAACATGTCCTGCCCCGGTCATTCTGTATTTCCAACCTCCTGTTGCTGCAGATTTTCTTGTTTCTTCAGTAAATGGTGAAATCTCGGATTGTAGAATATAAATATATATATTTTTGTTTTTAGGTTAATTTTAATTATTTATTTTGTTACAAAGTCCCAGTGTTTTGGTCACAGGCAGGCCTGCTTTCTGTTCTGAATCTGTGTTTCGTTCAAATCCACCGCCACGTGCTTCCTCAGAGACTGCGGCATCTTTTTAACCTTGTGGCAGAAGCAGTGTTGTGATTGAATCCATTAACGAAATCTACTTTTGAATTGGCTCTGTGTTAAATGTTGTTAGTCTGCAGCCATCGACGTCTGTTCTTGACGCAGTTTATGTTGACACAATACATGTGCTATTTTGTGAGGACGGACAATGGAAATTTCTTAAGATTTCCAACGAGGTGATGAGTGCGGCGCTCAGTGTCAAACTCACATTACATGTGCTCATCAGGCCTCTGCAGATGAACGCTCTGCTCACATGCTTTTCAGTATTTCAGCACTTCATTAGCGTAGAAAGAGTTCAGTATTACACAATCAAATCTTTTGTCTCTCCCTCTGCTGAGAATGTCACATCTGGTTGCTTTTTTTTTGTTTTGTTTTGTTTTGTTTTGTTTTTCTTGTTATTTTATCAAATGAATGCGATAATCAGCTTTACATAGTGATGGTGCATTTAAACACTGCTTTACCAAAGCAGAAGTTTATTTTACAGTTTGTTTTTTAATTTGTCAAATGACAATTCAATGGGAGGTTTCACCTCTGTTTCTTCTTTGGAAGTGCATATTTACTGTACATTGTGTACACACACACACACACACACACAGGTTCTCTTGCATTACTCTCAATCAGTAAGCTGCTCTTGTTGCATCTGTTACATTGCTCCATCACGTGTTCTTTCTCTTGATTAGTTTTCACAAACGCTGCTGGGATCGTGCAGCAGTTTGTCCTACCCAGTCCCCACAGAGCGGGTCCGCTGGGTTCGAAGGAATGGATGACTTTTTGGAAACTAAGTTCTGTTTGGGACTCTTTTTTTTTTTTTTTTTTGAGAGCAAAGGTATAGGGAGCAGCTGACCATTGCACTATCACGAGGCGCTCTCAGTGCCTTACACCTCATCACCTGCAAACTGTAGCGAGGAGTTTGACACGCAGGGGGGGGGAGTAACTGCAGCTTGATCCAGTATGCACGATTAGCTCCAGGTCAGGATGGGTCACTCCTCCATGTGTGTGATTTGGGACCAGTCCATTTCATATCTGTGCTTTATATACAGTCTTGGAAGACTTGAAGCCTCATACTGGTGGTTTTGTATGTTTTAGCCCATAAACTACACGTTCACTGCAACATTTTTCGTCAGTATATCACTATATATATATATATTTTTTTTTTTTAACTGGTTTTTGGCAGCTTACTATCAAAGAGGCACTTCACCAGTTTAACACAAGAAGTTCAGTTTAGTCGTCACGAGGAGTAAGCTTGCTAAAACAGTTATATAATGTCTTCTGTGGCTCTGGAGGAGCCTTCATAAGGATCTGGTGTTTTTTTTAGATCTTGACCAATAACTGGGGACATGTTGCTCTCTGCTGCTACAGTTTTAATCCTTCTTTTTTCTTTAATCTGTATGTTTAGGCCCCCAACTTTATAGAAGTGCAATGCTAAATCACTGGAGTACCTCTTTAATGCTTGAATGTTGGAACATCCTTGAATGCACCAGCAAGTGAGAGTTTGCAGCAGGACCCTGTTATCACAAAGGAGACTGGCATAGATTGTGTTTAAAGATCCAGTGTGTAAGATTTAGAAGTATCTATTGGCAGGAATTGTGTAATATTAATTAGCATAAAATTAGTTCAATCAATTTTCATAAGTAATTATGTACAAAAAATAAGTAAGTACAATAATCTTTAAAATGAGCCCTTTATATCTACAGAGAGCGGAGTACGCCGTGTTGAACCACCATTTTTCTACAGTAGCCCAGAACGGACAAACCAAACACTGATCTAGATATGGAGTTTTGCTTTTTATGTGAAATTCGGCTGAGTTCTTCTTACATGCTTGGAAGGAGAGGAAAGTAAATTGACCATCTGTAACTTGACTGCCAGGTACCACTAAAAATCCTACACACTGGACCTTTTTAACAAATGGTTCAATTTACCGTAGAGAGATTGTCACAGCACACTGAAATAATTTGAAACCAGCAGCTGCACTGAAGGCAGAAAATCAGTGTAAAATCTGATTGTGTGTTTTGGAAATAATATGAAATGTGTGCAATCTGTCGACAGAGTGCTAGAATGAAACACGCCAAACCACCGGTACAGTCTTTAAAGCTTTGAGACTAAGCAGATCCTTAGAGTACTCCCTTTTTTTTTTTTTTTTTTTTTTTTTTCTAGGTTTTGATTTTTTTTTCTGAATGCTGGAGGAGTTCAAATGGTTTGGACCCACATTGCATCTTCCCGATAATCTGTTCATATTAAAGCCGAATGTATCCGCTTTTATCATCCAACATGGTATTTATAAACCCTTTTATTTCATTTTAGCATTTCACCGTCATCCGTGGAAATGAACGTGATCAAAAGTGTTACTGTTTCTTTTTTATATACAGTTCTAAAATGGCTTTCTGCAACTTAATAAATAAGTTTGTAATGGATATTTGCCTGTGCATGTTGTTTGCATCTTTTGACTGCTTCTGTGGAGCGACTGGATATTTATACGTGTGTATATATAGTAAATACTTTTGGTGTATTTAGTCTACTTTCTGCTTTATCTCAATAGACAGTACTTTTTATTAATCGCTTTATCAAAATATGACAGCGAGGCGGCCTGAGCGCCCTCGTAAGATGGCTTTTCCAAGCCTACTTATAGTCGAGGGGGCCTCATGTTATGCAGCGTACATCAGGTACTGTCTGCGTGTCACTTAGTGTGTTACAAACTGCAGGAAGCTCACAGTAAAGATGAAGGAGGGATGGAGCGGAGGAGCATGAAGAAGGGGATTTCCTCTACTGCTCTGTACTCTGTATCTCCTACCTGCAGAGCCAGAGGAAATCATTTTTCAGTCCTCCAGCCACCGGACTTCCTCCCTAATGTACTCTCCTCTTCTCTTGTGTGTTTATGTCTGTCCCACTCTGCGTCCCTCTCAGACTCTCACTTTTCTCCCTCTCCCACTCCTCTGCTCTCCTTCCCCCTTTGTCTTTCTACTTTGTCTGTCTCTTCCCATCTCTCCGCTGTGTATTTCTTCTTTCTCCTCACCTGTTCAACTCTGTGGCAGATCTTGTTTCATTGCTGTAGCCACCAGGGACCCATTCGAGACCTGTTGTGTGTGTGTGTGTGTGTGTGTGTGTGTGTGTGTGTGTGTGCACGCACTCACACACACACACACACACACAAACAATTAACACACAGACTATTCAGCTGCAGCCGCAAAGCTCTTGCTGACTTTCACACACCGCAGCATCACCATAAACCAGAGGAATGTTGAGGAGAGCAGGCCATCCAGCTGTGGCTGCTGTAAGTCAGTCCTGGTGTGAGGTGAAAGAGGACAAGACGCCGAGGGCCCTTAAAGTGCTGCTGGACCGTCCCATCCTGCTGTTAATGGGGTGCCAGAAACTTTTAAGTTATGCCTCACTGGTCACCAAAACCACCTCGCTCTGGCTACTCTTGACTCGACAGATTTCCTCACCTCCATGGGGCGGGATCTAATGCTCCCTCCCCTCAGCAGGGAGGATATTTGCCACCTGGGATCTCCCCGAGGCAGCTGCTGGCCCGGCCGGCCAGCCGGCTAGAGGCGTCCAGCAGACAGGGGTATGAGCACGCCTGCACCTCTTCAGCCGACGGGCCTTTTATTCTCGGCGACAGGTTCCCCGCCCCACCTCCTCTCAGCAGGATTGGAACGGTGGGGCCACGACCCCCGGGCCTGAAATTTAAACTCCTCGTAAAAAGAGTTGGAATGGGGAGTGAAAACACCCATTCAGACCCCCATTTTTTTCTCTCCTCTATTTACTTAATGTCGGGTCAGCTGAGATGAGGGAAAACAACATTCCCTTCTCCACAGTGTGTCCCACATTCTGTCAGTCTACCTTTGTCTGTGGATGTGACACACCTACAGGGCTGTCACGTATCACTGAAGTGAACTGAATGTTTTCTTCTTGTCTTGTCGGCCTCTCAACCTGATTTACAGTGAATATCATATTCAGAGTTTGACATCAGAGTCACTGAATTGTTGAAAGACGGCAGGACTTTGTCTCTGCCACAATGGAAACAAAACGAACAAGTGTTCAGAGGCAAGAAGCAAGTCAGAAACATCTGCATGTTACAACATCTGTCAGGCACTCTGTCAACTTTATGGCCTTTAGGATGAAGGAGAAAGTCCAAATACAATTTCAAACAAGTCTGGCATCACAGCAAAAACATACAACAAAAATACATTCAACTGTGCATCATGCAGTCCTGTGTGGCCTTGACAGTGTGTTCATTAATGCTAACACTGCCCTTATTTGTGGTCAGGTGACATCAATCATGTGTAAAAATAAAATATCAATCAAACCCCAAAATACTTCCACCAGGTAGCCGTTGTGCAGGTTTCGGTCGGATCACATGATCTTCATCAGTTTGTCCAACTCTCATGACATTGTACTTTTGGACTTTATGTTCATGTTCACATCACTTTGGGGAAGTTACTCAAAATGTAAAATGCTAAATTTACATTGCACATAACTGGTTACTTTGATCTGAAAGTAATAAGTTACTATATTACTCTCTGTGCAGTGTAATACGTTACTACTTTTGTGTTACTTTTACCAAAATAACCACTGTGTCATAAAACAGAAGGGAGTAATGTGGTTTCATAGACTGTGGTCAAAGCAAACTCAAGTTTAATGCGGTTCATTGCAAATCCACTCCGTGGTGATGTGTAGTGAAGTTGTCTTCAGTGCACATGCATTCACACGCACTTCTTACCACTGAATTTAAATCACTTGACGATGTAGAACGATTCAATAGTCCAGATATTTTGACTGACAGATGCACATTTTCATTCAAAGTCGACAGGAGCAAAATCAAACTCAGCAAAACCGACTCTGTTTAGTCTTTCCACTGTTCCAATAATCATTAATACTCATTCAGACCAAATAAACTCTTAATTAACAGTCTATGTGAGAAATATTCTGGCTCTGCATGTCACGCTGCCACAATGATGCCCGACCTCTGAATCCATTCTGGCTCTAAAATCCTATATTTAATGTGTAATGTTACTTTATTACTGCTAAAAGAACATATATTAGAGTAATGTACTGTATTATATTGGACACATCACCCTCAACACTGGTTGGCATACAGATTAAGACAGATTAGTGGCTTTTCTGGATTTTATTGATCATATAACCTGATCTTTATCAGCAGATGTCACTGGATGGACTCTGTGCAGAGATCGTTTTGTCAATGGCTATTTCCAAGGAAATTAAAATTTGAACATTTACATTTCCATGACAACTGGGCAAACTCCATCTCCTGATGAACATCATGTGATATGACCTAGAGCTCCAGCACAGCTCCTTAACTGACTGAATGAACATTTTGTTCATTTTGAGTTCATGAGGTGATCGTGACTTTTAAATGAATTGTCATGAAAGTTTTAAAGATTAGAAGGTTTAGTTTAGTTTATGACAGAGAAGAACTGAAGAATGACATTCATCATCCTCAGCTGTACTTTGTGTTTTTGTCCTGGCTAGCAAATGTTATCATGCTAACACGTTAAACTAATGTGAAGAACATGGTAAACATTAGCATGCTGGTGTTAGCATGTTAGCTCAGAGCTCCTTCTTACCTCAGGACAGCCTTACAGAGCTACACTGGCTCTAGACTCTTAGTATTGCTGCTTAATAAACAACTTAATAATTACAGTAATTTATTAAGTAACAAGACTAAGAGTCTACAGCCAAAGTAACTAATTATAGATTAGTGATTATTAAAATTGCAGCTGATTGATTTGACTTCTCTCAGCTGTTCTTCCAAGAGATAAGACTCAGAGAGTGAGTGATAACGAGATTTCATAAGTGCACGCAGTTTTAGCTCCCGTGTTGTGTACTCCGCTCACCCTCCATCCATCCACATAATAACGCCTCTAATCAAGCCTTAGCTGACACGATGCTTTATGTTTTGTTTGTATGAACAGTGATACAACAAATCTGGGGGACGCGTGCAGGAATGCAGCTTTGAAATGCTCTGATGAAGTGTAAATTACTGTAGATTTATCTGCGCTGTGTTCACTCGCTTGAGCTAATGTGGAAACACGTTGTTATGGAGTTCACTGTTTTGCTCTTAGCATGACTTTGTCCCACAGATTTGGCTTCGTTTTCCAGATTTGGCCTGAGGGCTTTGGACAGTGTGCTGGATGAGGGGAGTTCCCACTTGAAAAGTGAAAACAAACTTTTAAAGTTTGGAACGGGCCCAAGACAGAGAGGCACCTTTTTAAATGGAGAGAGCACAGAAGAGACGGAGAGGAAGGACAAGCGGTGAGGGCAGTGACCTGTGCCTCCACAAGAAACCAGAGAAATCATGGAGGAAGTTCAAAATGCTCTTTAACTGTCCTTCACATCTGGAACCGTCGCTCTCCTCTCAGACTCTCCCTTCAGCACCACCACCTAAAAAACCAAACCACCCACTCTCTCCCCCCATCCGGTCCTGAACTTGGATGGACTCAGCAGCTCCAAAGGCCCAAACTATCACCCTGTATCCATGGAAACAGCTGTGAACATCCCTAAGAGCACTCGCAGCGCATATCTCCTTGTTAAAAATGTTCTCCTCATAAATTCAGTTTTATATTCTTACAAGGAAATGAAAAATTCCACAACAGCCATCGTGTTCCTGCAGCTTGCCAAAGACTAAACCTGTGTGAGTGTGTGTGTGTGTGTGTGTGTGCTCGCTAAAGATATATGTGTGTTGTGCTTGTATGGGGTTTAACTGTGGGTGTACAAACAGTGTCATGCTGCAAATCCCTCTCACAATGCCGAACAAGTTTATCACCCTTGCTCACAGTGATGGATGATGTAGACACACTTCTGAAAAGCACACACACACACACACACACACACACATTTGTTAGATGTGTGGCCCTGGTTGCAGTGTGGTGCCCTCTGCTGAAACAGTTTACACAGTGATTCATTTTACTGAGGACATTTCTTTTTTATCCTGGAGGTTACTGTCTCATCTTGACCAGGACTGACATCATTTGGTCCGTACATCAGTTTGATGGAGGTGCGATGTGTGTTTAAAGGGTAAAAAAGTGTTTTGTTTTGGGTAATGTTGGGAAAAGAAGGTTTTATAAAACCTATTTTGTCGTCGTTCAGTGAGTCACAAGTATTAAGATTTTTATTCTCGTAGTCGGGCTCTTTCCCTCCTGTTGTTATTGAGCTCATCCTCATTATCTGCCGGTACATTCCTGCATGTCATGCACCTCAGCTGTGTGCATTGTTGCCTTGTTGGTCGCTGCTATTAATAGTGCCGTGGCAGAGACCAGGGATCCTCCCTGCATTTGTCTTTGCCTCTGCACGGAGAGTGGGCCCGGAGAGGAAAGCTAAGGAGCTGTTTACCCAGCCTTTGTGCTTTGGCGGGCCTCAGTGTTTGCCCTGCAGGGAGTGCCTCAGCTGAAGGGCCTTCCATGCGTTGGAGGGTGGGTGGGTGGAGTGGAGTGGCAGGATGGAACGGGACAAACCTGCAGAGAGGAGAGGTGGAGAGGGGCTGGGAGCTCCGGCAGTGGCAGGTGCATGGCTGGTGGTGCAGTGAGTCGGGGTCTGTGGTTTGTCTGAGGACTTCCAGCTCCTTTACTTACACTTTGCCCATCCTTCATGCTTGACAGAAAGTGACACAGCGCGGTAAAGAGGCTGGGGCAGGACAAGATGAGACATATGAGACAAGATGGCAAACACGCAGTGTGTGTGCATACAAAATGAAGCCCTACAGGTGCGTGCAATCAATCATGCATGCGCACATGGAAGGATTTCTTAGTGGGCTCAGGTGCCCTCGGATCCCTGGGTCCTTCAAGTCTCTGTTTGAAGTGACTGTTAAACATTTCTTGAGGGAAAGTGACACAAAATGACCACAAAGACACTATAAATGCCTACAGAGACATAAAACGCTTATAAAGAGAGACTAAATGATCACACAAAGCCGCAAAAACAACAGCAAAGAGATACAAATTGAGTAAAAAGAGATGCTGCTGTGTCTTTTGTAGTCTTTCAGAGCGGGTGTCTTGCTCCTACTGTACGTAGGAGAGGGGGGGCTCTTACAAGTCTGTGCCCAGGGGCCCATTGCCTGACAATCCGTCCATGCATGTGTGTCTATCCATGCTTGCTCTGTCAGGGTGTGCGCCCCTACAAGTGGAATATAGTGAAGCACTCGACATTTATGAGCCTGAGAGTGTAAACACTGAGGGACAGATGTCACTCGCCTGATTCTTCCGCTGGAACTCTTTTCCAGAAGCACTCCATGACCGTCCTCTATGACAATCACTCCCCCCTCTGCCTCCCTCTCTCCTTCCCTCCCTCCCTCCCAGCGCAGGAACAAAAAGACATCTGAGCTATGTGGATGGGGAAGAAAAATCACAGCACTTTGTGCAGCGGACACCGCGCTCCGGTTTCACAAAGTCTCTGACAGGCGGGCGCGCTGTTTTTACGCATAGCCTCGAGTCCTGCGAGGTATTGTAGACATTGTTTAGTAGCTGTGTAGTAGACTCCTGAGAAGACACCGGAGCGACACACTCTGATAACTGGATACCCGAGTCCAAAGTAAGAGTTTTTTTTGTTGTTTTTTTTTTTAAGAGAGAGGGAGAGGAATAGAAGCGCTTGGAGACGCGGACTGTAGCTGCGTAAAGGCGTGACGCATGGACTTGTTATGTTTAAGAAACATATTTTGACCGACAGAGTGGCGCTTTTCTCAGGTTGAACTTCTCATTCAAATCCGCTTGAGACCAGCTGACACACACACACACACAAAAAAAAACAAGACTGATGAGATTTTAAATGAGGAGACCTCGTAAAGTCTCTCCTTACACCTTCTGACACTGTACCGACCTTGACTTCACTTTAGAGAGAGACGCAGAACACGTTCTGAGAACGTTCCAGCGGTGTTATTTACTCATTAAGCAAAGAAGCTGTTTGGAGGCAAGACTGAACAGGTAACTGGAGGTAAGGAGAGGGGAGTCATGCCTGAAAAACTGGCTTAAGTTCATTAAACGATGATTGGATGTGAGTCAGCCCGGATACTGCACGAATGGCTAATTGAGGACTTTTTTTTTTTTTTTTTACACTTCACACTCTTTTTACACTCACACTGATTGTTTGACTGTGTGTCTGTCGTTCACCGCATTGGAGTGTTTGTGTCACCGCAAACAAACTTCTACCTAATTAGGTTTTATGTGGGATTTACCCTGCGTGCGCCAGGCTGTTGTAAAGTTTATTTTCTCCCTGACCTGAATAGCTTTTCGTCTGCAAAACGTCCATCTTAACGCGTCATTTGGTCTCGTATTTTGTCTTAAAATAGCTACACATTTCTTTAAGAAACTGAAAATACTTCATTGCATGGACATGTTTCAGGAGTTTTCTAGGAGAGTTTCGAAACAAGAAAATGTGCCATTATTCATTTCACGCACAGATATCTGATTTTGTATTAAAAGGAAATTAATTTGGGGCGTTTGTTTTAAAGAAATGTGTGATTAAAATGTGAAAAACGATCTCATATAATGGTCAAACTTCAAGATCTATTATAAAACCTGATACATGTTTGGATAATCTGACTTTTGCTCGCAGTTTAACGGTCTGTATTCACTCTCCAGCCCTCTCTGTTCTTGTCCAGGCTGCTGAGACTCTTGCCAAGAAGCGGTGACAGGACACCGGCCAGAGAAAAAAGGGATTTTGGCCGCGTAAAAAAACGAGGAGGAGGCGCCTCTCGCGTTGAAGCAGAACCGCTTTTAGATGGATTCTTCATGTTTGCTTCAGCCTCAGCGGAGACAGCCTGCTCTGGACACTTGCAAGCCGTGACAGTGAGGTGTAAAACATGGCACATCGCAGCGTATGGATAGCCACAAACATGAACTGCACCCAGCCTGGAAGAAGCGGCTCGGCTCTCCTCTCCGGTGCGCACTTGGAGCAGAATGCGCACAGGACAGCTGGTAAGGCGCCATTCAGAGTGTATGAAGTTGTCTATATAGGGATTGAGATCGGATCTGATGTTGTGTTGTGATGTGAAAGCAGACCTGGGCTCTTGTCTTTATGTTTGCTGTGACAACACTGTTTGATGTTTGATTTCTTTTCACATCAGTGGCTCTTTGCTGAGCTCCAAACCTTCTTTGCACGCACCTGCCAGCTGTTTTAGGCTCCTCTGACTCCCGGGGGTCACTGTGACCTGGATTCAGCGTTGGACTGAATTTAGTGTTTATTGGGAGTGTTAGTGAAATGCAGTCTTGGGAGTAAGTGGGGTGAAGGTGTTTGTTCTGTGTGTTTTATGATGTGAAGTTTGGAGATTTACAGTCTGAAGTGTTTACAGGGTGCAAGAAGGCGACTCTGAATTATGGAAAATTATAAATCAAAGTGACTGTGTGTGTGTGTGTGTGTGTTTGTGTGTGTGTGTGTGTGTCTAAGTGTGTGTAGGTATGTGTATGTGTGTGTGTAGGTGTAGGTGTGAGTATGTGTGTGTTCTCATGGATGAGGAGGAAGCAGTGGCAGTCAGGAAGTCCTCCAGTGTGACCCTCTCCTGTGGTGGGCTGCAAATCTAAATATCAAAGTGCTAGTGTCTCTCTGTGTCTCTCTGTCTCTCTCTCTCTCTCTCTCTCTCTCTCACACACGCACACACACACACACACACACACACAGATACAGCTGCATCTATTTCCCTTCCGTCCTGTACCTCTGAAGGGATTGGGGGCAGATCAAGTCTTCCAAGTTTAAGGTGTTTTGACGTGCTGACCATCGAGCACGGTACTCTCCAGTTTCAGGTGAAACTGTTTTGATTGTTTCATGAACTGGAGGTTGGAGATGCTTTTTGAGTGTTTCCACAGCTTCTGAATTGATTTTCTCTCTGTAGCGCACTCACACAGTTCAGGTTTGTGGTATTTTCCATCCCAAACTGTGCAGTTTGTCAGGATTTGTCCAGTCAGAGATGTAAAAGACATGCGTCACTGAACCTTTCATACTTACTCTCTGACTCAGTTGGCCTCTGACTCACTCAGTCATGTACATACACTGTTACTCATGCACACAGACGGGGCTCAGTTGGAGGACGACAGGCCTCTGATGTTCTTCTGATCTTGCTTTGGTGTTTCAGGTCTTCGCGTCTCAAGGCGGCTGTACTTGATGAGTTTGTGTGTGTGTGCGAGAGCTTTGGCATCACCTGAGACATGTCACACATCCGCAGCAGGCATCCCCCCACTAAATGTCTGTAAAATGTGTGAAAACATGTCGTGAAACAACCTTGTTTTTTCTATACTCATGTCCTTTAAAATCGCCAGTGTGTTCTCAGGCTGAACATGAGAGTATTGCCTCGGCTTCAGGCATCTCACACTCCCCCGTCACGCTGCCACAGCTTTCACTTCCTCCAGTCAAAGGTCACGGGGTCAGCGGCCCTGCCGAGGGTCAGGTACAGCGGGCCGGCACACTCTCTTTACCATCAGCCTCCTGATGTGTGGTCTGGTTTGTTTTAACTGGCATGTGGCTTTACGAGAGCTAGCGTGCCGTTTGTTGGTGTTACGGGCTTAACTCTTTCTTGTTCTTGTGCTGTTCTGTGTTACTCACAGAGAGTCATTTAATTACTTGTGATGATTAAAACGACAATATAAGTATCGTTATTACGACTCCTTTACACAGAAACATCCTCATAAATACGTATAAACCCACTGAAACAGGCTCTGTCACTGTTTGTGTGGTCTTCATTTCCCACTCAGCATTCAGCTGCAGAGACTGATACTGCAAAGATGACTTTTATGTATTTAATTTAAGACTGTATCGAGGATAAAAACTTTCATTTGCAACAAAAGGATTTCTCATCAAATTTGCCAGTATAATCACAATATCCACAATTGGTGAAAAGGTAGAAAGGAACAACAAATTCAGTTCTGGAGATCAATAAGTGTTCAAAACAATACAGAACAATGCTTAAAGTCAAATATAGTTGTCTTTTGCTCCTGATCTTCGGTCTTCCTTTGGCCAAATTTGCTAAAATGCTCAGTTTTCTTGTGTTTTCAAGTGTTTTCACGTTTTCAAAATTCACTTTTTCTTGTGGTAAAATGGCATTAAAGCTAAGTTTGTCTAAAAAGTATAGCCCTGCGATGAGCTGCCCACTTCTTCAGGGCGTACCCCGCCTTATGCCCAAAGTCAGCTGGGATAGGCTCCAGCCCCACCATGACCCTGATGAGGATAAGTGGTTACAGATAATGGAAGGATGGTATATTAGCTAAGAACTTTAGCTAAGTACGCAGAGATAGATTTTCTGTTTTGTGAAGATTTTATAACACATTTAGCTCTATACATAAAAAGCTTAATTTAATATATATTAATATTAAACATTTTCAACATCTACAATACGACATCAAATAACTTTAACTGCTATACTTAGAAATACAGTGATAAATTATTTTTAAATGACTCGTTAGTCTACATGGCCAAATGTCAGCCATCAGTCGGGGCAACCAAGTTTGTGAATATACTTCATGAGTTTGAAGTCAGCTTAAGCTCGTTTGTGTACTTTAGTATTCAGAGCTAGCTAGCTATTGCTAGCCAGTGCAACTTCGTTTCTGTTTAACTACTGAACATTTACAGCCTAATAAAGCCGTGTGTAAGTCATGTTATTTACCAGCCGAGCATTGAGGCACATTACTGGCTGTAATAGATTCTTTTCTCTGCCGGCCTACATGTTTAGTAAACTGTTGGACTTGTTTATCCAGTATATATATAATGAGATTTTAAGAGCACTAAGCATTGTGTTGTCAACTAATGAAAAGGACCTGCATCGTGCATTGTGTTGTAAATTATCGGGGCCAGTTCATAGGTAGGGACATTAAAAATCAGATAAAGTCTTGTAATATAACTTTAACTGCTCTGTAAAAAAGGACTCAAAGGACAAAAATCTGAGCACAGAAGTCGTCACACAAATAGAAAATTTGACCTTAATGCAAACGGTATGATATTCATCCATTAAAGTAGGGTGCAATCTTTTCAGATCAGTATAAATCTGTCATAAAAAGATGGAAGCGTGCGGTGTGCAGGGAGCCTTGTCCTCAGCTGTGTCTCGGCCTCGGTGTGTAACGTTACTCTGGTTGTTTTGTCCCAGGACTAATGGAGAGAGTGCAGCGAGGGAGATTGATTATGCAACCTGGAGTGCCACAGGGCAACTTCAATCTGGAAGTGCTTAGAGTACGCAACGAACCACAGTGATTCCTTCAGGGCAAATTGAAGGAGGCATGATCTGACAAAAAGGAATTTCAATTTGTTAGATGTATTCCTTCAGACAAATGCTTCCCATGCTACTTCTGTTTTCTGGGTCCTTGCTTTTGTAGCAGAGGACAATCTGGTGTAAGTACGCTGGGGGAATAATTTCTGTTTTTGATCTTGAATTGTTTTGTTGTTGTTGAGCGCTTTGACTTCTTCAAGTTCAAACAACTTAAATTATTTAGAACAAAGCAGCAGTTAATACTTTCGGAGCCGCTGATGAAACATAAAGCAAACTCCTGTCCTTATCGTAAAATCTCCCTCTTTAAAACAACTTTTTTTTTTTTTTCCTGAAAATACTGAAGAATGTTAACTAGCCCAGCGGTGTTTGTGTCTGTGAGAGCATTTTTTGATACAATACGCTGTATTCTCCCGAAATTAGCAGGTCGGATTCATTAATCATAACGTCTGAGGGCCGCTTTGAACTATCAGGCCAGGTCATTAAACCCAGTCTGTCTGGGGCACGAGCGGGCGACACGGAAACACTTTGGAGAACGCTGGTTCACCCACAAGACACACTAATAATGACCAGTATGTGTGTGTGTGTGTGTGTGTGTGTGTGTGTGTCACAGATGGCCACTTTTCTGAGTGCTACTCTCGGGCTCAGTGTGGGCTTAATTTGGAGAAATAACAACACGAGATGGGAGCACGAAAAGGTCGTGAGGGTGGGAGCGGGGATTTCAGTGGGTGAGTGTTTGTGGTTTTGTATGAAAGGTGAAGTGTTCTGCGCGCATGTGTGTGTGTGTGTGCACAAAGCTACTTTGTAGTGGGAATATCGGTTTTGCAAAGTGTGTTTGAGAGAAAATAGGCAGGAAGAGGAATAAAAACACAAACAGAGGTGTTTCTCTTCATTCATTCTTTCCCTCTATCCTCTCTGTGGCCTTTTAAGTGTCCTCACAAACACCGGAAAGTGATCCTACCCTCTGATCACCGCTCCAACACGGCCAAAATGTGTTCCCATTTAAGGTGAGGCTCACCCAACTGCTCTCTGTGTGGCTTCCTTTTAAAACTTAATCAGGCAGGAATTTTGGTTATTAGGGTCAGGGACACTTAGAAACTGCCTGAGCGAGAAACAAAGCGAAGAAGAAGATGAGACAGCGAGGACACAGATGTGTCGCATCAGGAGGCTTCCATTCAGCGCTCATGGGAAAACGAGCCCAGTGCAGCAGATGATGGTGTCCTGTCTAATTTACCTGATCGGGTCACAAGACACTTAAATCTGTTGCATTGTGGGCTTCTATGTGGCTAATTAGTGCTAACTGCACATTAGCTAAACTTTCCAGCGACCCTGCACACTTAATCTTGTAGAGGCGGTCGTACATTATGGAGGTTAAAGTTGATGTAGAAAATCCTGCAACAGCAGGTTCATTAAACTTCCTTAATGGTCAAGAAAGTCTTTCCTCGCGGTTCACTTTCAGAAGCTGATGCAGGTTTTCAGTCGTGTATTCGAGGTTGAATGTGAGTTATTTCAACTTTGTCTTCACTAGTTTAATTGCTAAGAACGGGAAACATGGCGACATAGATTAAAGGAGCAGTGTGTAGGGTTTAGTGACATCCAAAGGAGCTGTTGCTGATTGGGACGATTGCTGCATTCATGGATTTTTTTGAAGGTTCTCCCTTTCACCTTACACGTAGTCAGCTGATCCACTGTTAAAAGAAAAAATCAGCCTTAACCCATATCTGAAAGAGGAAATGAAGACGAACAGTAAAATGATGACACTAACTGAGGGTATCCTCTGGGGACCTTGAACTTTTTTTTCAGCGATGTTATGACAAACGAAGTGTCAAATTTAACATTATTACAAAACTCCGAACCAAGACAGACAATGAACAAGATAAATTAATAAAAAATAAAATAAAAAAACAAGGTAAAAAGAAAAAGTTTAGGCAGTCACACTGCACTTTCTAAAGTCACATCTGAGTGTGTGTTCAGATGTAACTGTATAGTTGCTGAGATATTTTAGTCCAAAGACCAAACTGGTGGAACAAGACTGACATTGCCATTTGTAGACTTAATTTAATGTGCAATAATGAATTATTAGTGACATTTCAGGTGCACATAATTTTAGTTTTACCTTTAAAAAGTGGTTTCAGTAATGTGTGTCTTGCCCAGTGAGACAAGAAATCAAATTTCACTATCGTCTTATCATAACCATCATAAACGACAGACAACGGTTTGGAAATGAGACATTGATGTCATGACAGACCCATCAACTGCACTCCAAACATCACATATTAGTATTCACACAAGATATCTGTGGAAACTGAACCACATGACTCTTAGCCAGCTTAACTAACTGATGCACCATCTAAAGAATGCTTGTAGCTCCAAATTAAATATTACTGACAGATTGATGGACACATGATGACATCAGAGTTCCTGGCAGGCATTGACAGATTGCCAACAAACAGCGGGAATAGCTTATTACATAGAATATTTAGCAAACAAGCAGTAATTAGTCCGGTATGTAGAAGAACAGAAATGGGTAAACGTGAAAGGAGGAGTTTGATTTGCATATTTGAAACCAGCTTGCTGGAAACATCTCAGATATCGGAGCAGGTAAATCAACATATCATGGTTTCAGGACTGAGGTACCTCATTCTTTTATGTGGAGAATGCAGTCATTCTGTTACACTCACAGCTCCATTTGGTTGCCAAATCCCTGGATATTCCCATTATACAGTATATCAGTCAATTTCCTCTGCCGTGAGCTCTATTACAGCCTCGGCTCTCACTCTGGGGTTTGTCTCCAGCAGCAATGATGTTTCACAGTGAGAATATGTTTCCTTTATTAGAGCCATGTGGCTGTGGTGGCTGAGACGATGACAGACGCTCTTTCTCTCTCTGTCCGTCTGTCGTAATAATGCCATCAGGGTTGCACCTCGTGCTGGTTCCAGATGACACTTTTATGCCCGTTGGAAACGTGCATTTTATTGAGTTTGTTGTGACCCGCTGATCCCAGGTGCTTTGATGACCTGCAGTAACTCTGCACAGCACCTTTGGCAACCTGAACCTGCACGTGTGAGGGCGTTAATCCAGAACTGTTACACTTCAAACACATTGTTTCACACTAAAAGTGCTTCATTTATCACACCGAAGAACCATTAGACACGATTCTCTGGAGCTCCTCTCTTTGCTGTGAAGAGAAGGCTGCAGGGTCAGTGAAGTAAATCACTAATCACTCAGGTTTATCATTAGGCAACCAATAAGTTTACCTCTAATAGGTACTTCTAATGAGGTCCAGGTTGTGCTGTTTAACCCTACAGGCAAAGCTTGAAAGAGGTACTGTTCTCTATGATCTGTAGCTGGTTAACCCTGCACAAGCTGATAATCAGCGAGATTATCACCATAACACTAAATATGTATCCTAAAAATGCTAAATACTTCACTATATTATATACATTTTCTCTCTTTTTGGTTACATAGAGTGAACATGTTAGCCAACAGTTGCCTGTTTCCATCCAGCAGAAACCATAGCAACACCAGCATTCATTTGGAGACCTGTTTCTGTCCACCTGATTAATGAAAGTTCAATATTCACCTCCTTTTACTCTATTTTGGTCTTCATTAGCTCATGAGGGAGATATTTGGCTCTTTAGCCTCTAAATGCTCCACTATGTTCACTGGCCAGTTGCTAAGTTTGTCCCCTAAAAGCAGCTGCCTGCTGTGGCCAAAAACACTGATGAGTGTTGAGAGCGAACCTAAATGGTAAAGTGGCCATAAAACCAAAACAATTAACTTAAAGACACTAAAACGCTTTATAGAGCTGAGGGAAACTGCAAGACTTCTTTCGCATTACACGTTGAACAGTTCGTTAAATAGTTGCTGAGATATTTCAGTCCAAAGACTGGTGGACGTACTGACTAACTCCTAGAGCGATGCTGCTAGCATGCCTTAAAGGTGATGAATAACACTGGCCTGGTTGTTTTGGACAGTTGGACTCAAACCCAGCTCAGCCCGGCCAATTTTACCTGCTCCTGACAGATTATTCCTCTCTGCACACCAGAGTGTCCCTCCCTGCATGTTTCTCTCTCATTTACTACCTCTTGCTGGCCTGAAAGAATCTCAGACACCTTCAGGCTCAGATGTTAGTCAGTTAATAAAACCTCCTTGGTGAGCGGTGAGGTCATACAGATTCACTCCTCTCTTCACCATCCTCCTCCAGGCTCTGCGGTGTCCACACCTCTGATTACGTCTGCCCCGTGTATGTGTGTGTATGTGTGTGTGTGTGTGTGTGTGTGTGTGTGTGTGTGTGTGTGTGAATGTTGAATCTGTCTGAGAAATTTGACAAACATACGGTGTATCTTGTGTGTTTTCCTGGCAGAGAGGATTACGAGAAAAAGAAGCAGCAGACAGAAAAAGCCTGTGTGCCGATGTGTGTGCACATATGTGAGTGTGTGTGTGTTCAGGGGTGTTTGGGTGGGTTGGGGGGCCCCCTACCTATCTGAACCGAGGCATGGGAGCTGCTATCTGTTTCTCATTTTGCCGGCGCTCTGTGGTTTTCCAGCAGTGACAGGCCTCAGAGTGGAAACTGGCACTAACGAGCAATTACATCCTGCCTGCCTGCCAGGGATTATGGGATTACAGACTG
This sequence comes from Protonibea diacanthus, assembly GCA_028641955.1. NCBI lineage: Eukaryota > Metazoa > Chordata > Actinopteri > Sciaenidae > Protonibea > Protonibea diacanthus. Next base: position 9,070,858 of record CM053988.1, on the reverse strand, counting down.
ACCAGGCTTCAGTCTGCGCTCTCTTTCTGCACTCTCATTTTGTCATTCCCTCGCTTCCCTGTGTGTTCACCTTATCGCTGCTTTTAGACTTCTCCCATTTAGTGCTTCAATTATCTTTTTCTCCTTTTGCTTTCCCCTGGACAGTAAAGCTATTCTCTACTTTTAATTCTCCTTTCTCTTATCACATGATTTCTTTTATTATCTCATTCTTTCTATCGCTCCTCCTCGAGCTTTTTTCTCCTCTGACTGTGTGGCTGCCTCGCATAGTTCAGGCATGCTGTCGTTTAACTGCTGAAGAGTGAAATTGTGTTAGTCAGGAAAAGGTGAAGAGAGCACATTTAACATGAGATTAAATTTGTACGAAGCTTTAAATGAAGCATGATGAAAATGAGAAACAGGAGGAGGAGAGGAGAGTAAAGAGAAAGTGTAGGAAACGATGAATCCTTCACGTCATATTAATGTCTAAAAAAGGTGGATAAAGTTTATTTATATGGCTTAAAATGACTAAAGTGTCCCAGATGACTGAGACTAAGATGAGGATAAAAACATTCAGATTTGACGTTACACCCTGAAGCTTCTCGTATGACACATATCTGAACTGTATCAAACTCTGTCAACAAAGCACCAAAAGCGAGATTCAAGTTACAAAACAAGTTTCAGCAGTGATCTGGATGCATATATGCAGAGCTCTGGGGCACATGTAAGTGCAGCAGACATCATCGTGCTACGTTCTGTGGGACCTCCGCAGATTTCTCCGTGTCTGGTAGTGATCAGACGGCTCTCCTGGTGTCCAGGATCTCCTCTTACACTGCAGGTGTCTTTTATTGAGCCAGTGGTGATTTACTGTACTCTTGTTTTTCTCCTCGCTCCTGCAATCAGGCACCGCGGTAGTGACAGGTTAAAGCTGGAGGTCAGAACATTTCACGTATGTGCACACGCGGCAGAGAACAGAGTGTGTCTCTAATAGGAGGTCATTATCAGAGAAGTTTGGCTTTTAGAGGGAGGCGAAACACCGGAGAGCTCCAGGATTTCTTTTTCTTTTTTTTTTTTTCTTTTTTTTTTACAAGGTGAGAGGTTTATGGAGGCTCTGTGGGCAAAGCTCAGGTCTGAGGGTGTAATAGTATACAGTAGGCATCAGGATAACTTATCAGAAACACATTTATGATGTTGCCTTGCCTCTTTTCTTAGAAAAGATGTGTCTGTTGAAAGTAACAGTATTATTAAAAGTCTGAACAGCATCTTTGAAAGTAACATACATGGAGTTACTGGGTTATTTATACAAAGGCGGAGAGAAGACAGAAAAAAAGGGATAAAGATAAGTGAGTTGTAAAATCAAGCCTAATCATTAATCACTGTGACAGACCTTGCATAAAACGTTTTGCTCGAGGTTTGGGTGTCTAAAGAGCACAAAGGAAAATATGTTCTTATTTATTGTTCAGTCTCCATCTAGGCTAATTAGCTCTGAGTTTATCCAGTGTTACTCTTTTGTCTTCATTATGTCTGGTACAAAAACCTTACTGGGATGTTGGCGCATAAACAAAAACAGTTGCCGAATAAAATGTGAGTAAATTAGCTGTAGCTAAAAGGCTAACTCAGCAGCTAGCTGTAGAGTTTTCTAACTGTTTTCTTTAAAAGTTTGCATGCTGATGATATCAGTTGATGATGGTTGTAAGATGAAGGTCCAAATGTTAGCAGTGATACCTCTGCTTTATACTTCTGCTCAGTCCACATGATATTCATTGAACTGGGGTTGGTTTTACACTGACAACCTCTGTTTTAAAGCTGATCCTTCTACTTCATAAATATCCCTAAAATAAAATCACCATCCTCTCCAAGCACTTAAACAGTATTTGCAATACCAGTTCACAGCAGCAGAATAAGCCCTGGGAATAGTAGCTGTCTCTGGTTTTATGGGTTGTATTTGCTTCAGGAAGGGTTACCCTCTTAACTGACTGTGAACAACAACTGGGGCGCAGAGGACCAACAATGCAAATGGAAGGTGACAAGAACTCCGCTCCATCCAGCCTGATGGACAAACCAAAGGCTTTAATCAGCCAAACAAGGAAGAAACACATGCCCTGCTTTCTAAACACACATAAAACTGAAACTGAACACACACACACACCATCAGTAGGCTTGTGTCAGTCTGGCGCACTTCAAGGACCAGTGTCCCGCTCCTTCTCTTCTTCCTTTCTCCACCCCTCGACTCTCCCACCCACCTCATCCCCGAAAAAAGGGCTGTAGGCGTCGGGCTGTAAACAGCTCCAGAGCACCGGGGTGAAATGAAGCAGTAGACAGGCCAGTGTAGACTCCCAACATGCTCACCTAAACTGGGCTAAACACTCCCAGCTGTGGCATTAGGGACTCAGAATGGCACCTCTCCTGAGGATCTGTAGCCTTCTGTCCGACACAGTTTGGTTTTATGTTGCAGTCAGTGGCTGTCTGTCTGTTTGGCTGAATTCCACTCAGTTTGTCTCTGCTTTTGTCCTCTTGTTCCCTCTCCCACCCTTCAGTGTCTGTAACTTTTCTTCCCCTCGTCTGGATCGCTACAGCTGGAACATGCAGGATTGCATAAATGCATCAACAGGTCTTATCGTGACCTGTGATCTGTAACCTTTTGTCAGTCTTCCATCACTGCACCAACAGAACTGCTGGGATTGTTTCTTACTGTTAAATAAACATGGTGCTCTGCATATCGGTGAGATCTATAAATACATGAAAAGTACACGCTTGAATGCATTACTATGGGTGTACAGTGTTGTTGTAGTTCAGTGCAAAGATTATACAAAGCATCTTAGAGATGACAGATGTGGTTTCAAAGATGCTGGAGGTATCTGTGGGTGGAAAGTTGTTTCAGGAAAGTCAGATTTAAGTAGAGCAGACATTAGCGCTGAATTGATGAGTTGATTAGCAAGAAAGCAGACTAACTTCATTTTTCAAAACAGAGCTTTGTAAAGAAAACCGGGAACACAAAGAGGCAGAGGAGACAGACTGTACAAACAACAAACATTTTAAAAGATGCTGGATTTAAAGACGCACACTCATTCGAGATGTTATGGGCGGCTGCTCCAAAGCGACAAAAGCATAATTAAATCATTTTTAACCTTTACCTCAGAACAGCAAGAAATCTCTGGTCTGAAGACTCGAGGCTCCTCCCAGTGGTCACAAGCTGCCACTTGAAATGTAATCAGCAGAAACTTTGATTCATCATTGAAGTCTGTTATCAAGACAGATCAGACATTTGCTGCTTCTAGCGTTTAAAATATTTTTTTTGAGTTTTTTATGATTCTCAGTTTTATTTATTGTATATGAACATGAAGTCCTCAAGAGTGCTCAGGAAAATCTAAATCTGAAGATCATGTGATCAAAAACTCCAGAACAGGGGCCACATGGAACAAGACTTACTTTCACTTCTATAGACTTCTAAATATATAAAAATAAAACAAAGAACAACGCACTCATTGGTTGGACTAGTCCTAAGTGGTAGACATACTGTATGCAACTAGGAACGAGGGGTCTCAAGTAAAGCTGTCCCTTTGCTTTAAGGTCATGATTCATTGTACTGGTTTGTCAGTCCACCACTTTGGTCCATCTCAACAACTACTGGATGGATTGTCATGAAATCTTGACCAGATGTTCATGGTGCCCAGAGGATGAATCCTAATGACTTCTGTGATCTGACTTTTCCTGTCGGAGTACTCCGACCTCAGCTGAGAGGCCACAAAAGAACCCAATGGCCGTAGCCAGCACGATCCTCCACCCTGCACGTACTATATATAAACATGTGCAGCCGTGACACTTCTTATCACCTGTGCTGCATCTCTGTGGTTTTTTGTCTGGGACCTCCGCGAAGTACTCTTGCTATGCCTGGTTCCCCCTGCTTGTACCTCTGCCACAGGAATAACCCTGAAGAATGCCTTTGACAAGTGTATCGCAGATGCTGCCTTTTGTTGCTGGACTGGGGCTGTTTGCATGGATGTATGAACCGACAAGCCAACACTAGCCACACTAGCTGGCAGCAAACACTGGTCTTCTACTGAAGCAACAACAAACACGCCGTCCTCATGCATTGAGGACGTGATTTATGTGACATGTCGGCTTGCTCAGGGGCCCACTGGGCTGTTTTTTTTTACAGTATCTGGACAATTGTGAATGTATAGACATCATATCGCCCGCATGTTGTGTCTTTAGTTTATGTTACCCTTTTCAAGGAGAGTTCTGGGAGGAGGAAAGTTGACAGAGTAAAAGCCTTGTTCTTGTCCTTACATTCCTCTCTCCCTCTCTTTCTCTTTCTTTCCAGGTGGGACCAGATGGAGGGCTCGGAGGAAGGATAGACAGGAGATTACGTCTGTAATGTCAGCAAAAGCGAAGGTTTGTAAGGAGCGGACATCGGTGCCAAAAGAGCACCCTGAAAATTTCCTCTCCTTCTTCTTCTACTGTTTTATCTCCCTCCTATCTTCTGTCACTTCTCCTTCTTTCCATCTCTCTCTCTCTCTCTATCTCTCCTCCACTCTCTCCTTTTCCGTATTTTCCGTTCACTCAAATGAAATCACCGTCTCTGCAAATAGCCATCTCGTTTTTCATTTCCACTGTACGGGCCACTATAAACCAGAGGATGGCTTATGTGTAGGTATAAATTGTTAATGAAATCCATCCCCTTGAGGCTCAGAGCTGAGCTTTCCATAAAACCATGTCAGGGCCAATGCTTTCATTGCTAAATTATAAACCAGTGGACAAAGCTTGATCCAGGCCGGAAAGAAAGCAGAGTAATTTGACTTAAGTATTACTGAAGAGTAAGTGAGATCACTTTTGATTAAATAAGCTTCAGATGAAGTGCTTCTGTAGCTCGTCTGAAGAGCTTTTGAAGATCCGTGTGTTTTATTTGCTCTTATGAGTATTTGCTAATTTTCCTAATCTGTTCTTACATCTGTAAACCACCACAAGAGTTCCTCTGGCGGTGACCAACTTTTCTTTGTAGTAAAAGCCAACAGCAGAGCTGAGCCTTTCTGAAAATAGCTGAGAACAAAGCGTCATCAAAAATCTACTTAAAGGAATATTTTGACATTTTGTCAAATACGCTTATTCGCTTTCTCTCTTTCTAGGATGAAAGTGATATCACGCTCATGTGTGTATGACAAATGAAGCTCCTCAGCAGGGACTTAGCTTAGCATAAAACAAGGGGAAACAACTAGCCTGGCTGTGTTCAACAGTTAAAAAAAATACAACTACCATCACCTCTAAAGGTCACGTTACATCTTATCTGCTGGACATGAGAAAGCAAACAGCAAAACTGTACACCGCTCTATTATTCCTGCCTTTCTAGAAATATTTGAGTGCATAATTATTAAATAAAGCAACACTAATCCATATTTCTGCATCAACAGTGGGTCAAATGAGTATAGGTAACATGAAAGGGCACCATCAGCTCACAACAAGAGACAACAAAATGAAGTTAGCAAAATTAGCGGCTAACTGGTAAACATACTGGAGCATTTAGCAGCTAAACGGTCACATTTTTCCTGCAGGAACTGGTAGAGACCAAATCACTGTTAATGTGAGAGTGAATAATGGACTTACATGTTTAGAGGAGAACAGAAACATGACTCTAAATAAATGCTAATTTTATATAAGAAGAAATGTAACTGTCTGCTATAGTCAGAGTGACTGTCATAATATATCATAGTCATGTTGTCCTGCCCCCAAAGTGACCAAAAAATTAATTAATGCAGGTGAATTTTTATTTTATAAGTACTAAAAATACCATTTAATGAAAAAGCTACTCTGTTACAGTAGTGCAAGTGCTTGTAATCAGTTACACCTCATGTCGTGGCAGCCGTCTGTTTGGATGATATTTCACAGCTTATTTTCCCTCTTTTGTTCATTAATTATGCTCAGTTAAACAAATTCCTCAGAAGTCTTTCAGTCCTCTGATGTGTGACGTCTGTCTGCTGTAGGTGCTGCTGTGGGTGCTCCTCTCTCTGCTGCCTCTAGTGGAAGGAGCTCATATGAACGCTGGTGCTGCTGGTGTGGGATCAGACTCGGGTCATGCTGTGGGCCTGCTGGGAGGACAGGAGGAGCGGGAGCTTCCTGTGACGCTTCCAGAGGTGGTGGAGGATGAAGAGCAGGAAGACGACAGTGACCCTTACTCTACTTGGCATCCTTTAAATGGTACTGAAGCTCTTGTGAGCTAAGTGTAATTTACAGCACATCTGCTTTACCAGACAGCATTAGAGTGGAAAGAGGGCGTGAGCCTGGTGATCTGCTTTGTATCTCAGTCATCAGAATCTATTTATGTGATTTAAAGTGTGACAAGTCATTTTAGGTTCAAAAGGCAGAAGTGAAATTGTAGATTCTGTAGAGGAATGTGTGTTTCATTGTAACTGTCTGCTACTATTTCCGTTCCATTTTAGACCCCTTTGTCATAGATGAGGTGGATGACCATCCCAGTAGTCGCTGGACGGGACGCTCGCCACGCTCTTCTGACCCCTCAGAACCTCAACCCAAGGGATCACCAAAGAAAAAGAGGAAGAAGAAAGAAAAGAGTAAAGGTAAAAACAGGCAGCCGAAGCAGAGCAGCAGGGACTGCCGTGTGGAGAAAAAAGAGATGAGGGTTCGGGACCTGGGCCTGGGGTTTGACTCGGACGAGATTGTCCTCTTCAAGTTTTGTGTGGGCTCCTGCCAGTCTTCAAGAACAAACTACGACCTGGCACTGAAGGCACTGCTGGAGAACGGCTCGCTGCCCCGTCGCACCGCTCGCAAGGTCAGCAACCACCCCTGCTGCCGGCCTGACCGGTACGAGCCGGTTTCCTTCATGGACGCCCAGACCACATGGAGGACCATCCCATCGTTATCAGCCGCCAGCTGCATGTGTATGGGCTGAAGAAGTGAACGAGGGAGAAGGTGACGAGGAGAGGTGTCACTCATCCTGAACCAGAGAGGAGTCAAGAGGCTTGGAGGAAGGCCTGCATACAGGGAAGAGCCAGAGGGAGATGCTGTAACACACACACACAGCAGAGGAAGTGATTGAGGCCACTTGTTGGCTTTCCTGTGGTGTGGTGTATTTCCTGTTGTGGAGGAGAAAGAGGCCACAGGTGGATGACTGACTGAGGGGGAGGTGGTCAGCGATTCACAGTCTGGATTCATCATTACGTCTTCAGGGAGTGAATTGTTTTCAGCTGAATAAGTGGCAACTAACGCAGGATACTCCAGACCAGTTATCACACATAAAAGAGACTCTATATGTGAACGTGATGTTTTGATTTTGACCTGGAGGTTGAAGCTCAAGAGACACAATTAAAGGACTGATGCTGTGTTTATATTCTAATGCAGACTAACACAAAAGACTGACATGATGTTCACTATTCCTCACAGTGAACCAGCTCCTCCTAAAAGCAATATCACATAAAAACAGGCATTACATCGTTTCTATGTTCAGGTGAACTCAGCCAAATGGATGCCATGCATCTTCATGTATTACTGTATAAAAGTAAAATATATTTATTTCTGATAAATTATTTATTTATTATAGCTTGATATGAGAGCTGTTTTTATTAACTCTATATTGTAGATAAATATCTATTTATTGCAGAGATTTTAGGTTTCGTGTTGACACGCATACAGTACGTCCAGTTTTTTTTGTTTTTTTTTTTAGGTGCTGTTTTTCACATTTATCTAATGCCTCATAAACCTGGGCTGGACAGCTAATTCTTGTCAGAATTAGACTGGATGCAATATTAATATACAACATTTCTGGCACCATCCAAAAACCTCAGATTCTCTCTCACACGTCGCCACAGACAGACTTTAAAACAAATCTTAGAAGTATAATCAGAAACAGATTGATCTACATTGAAATGATGTGGTATATTTATTAAAGTCTGACAGCTGTTTTCTGGTTTTGTGGGTAATTCTGGGTAATATCAGCTTGTCCCATCCATAGTAGGAACACAAAGACAGCATCAGTGTGCAGAATGTGTGTACAGCAAACATTTATACTACAGGACCTCAACGTTTCTCATCTTGAAGTGGTTGAATATTTCCATACACTCTCAGTATGTCACATTATTATTATTATTGTTATTATTATTATTATTATTATTATTATTATTATTATAAAATCTATTTTATTTTTGTATGGCATTATCCTCTAAGGGAATAAAGTTTTCTAATATACATCTTGTCATCACTGTTTTTCTTGCATTTCTCTCCCTGAGTGATCTCCATAATGATTTTTGCAGCGATCAGGACAAGACTTTTTATGTTGTAGAGCCACCTGCTGGTCTAACATAAACACCAAAAAGAGTGTGTGTGGACCTGTTGCCCCCAGTTTGAACTGAAAGAAGTGTTACTCTCCTGCCACCTGTCTGTTCAACTGAGAAGTTTGCTTTAATTTGTTGCTCTTGAGCCATGAGAACAGGCAGGACTCAGCAGTGTGTTGTCTTTGGTGTCATTTTATTTCTCTGCACAGACCTACCAACACATCCAGAAAACACCACAAGGTCATACACCAACACTACTTTTTTTTTTCTTCTTTTAACAGGTGACATGTTCATATTAGCTGTTCACAACTGCAGTTATCAAAACATTATATGCAAATGTGCGATATAAAACGATATTTCACAAGGTTCAAAAGGTCTACATTCAGTTTTCCCTGCATCATGCAACACTGGTAAATGGCACAGAGTAAATTAGCAGCTGGTAGATTAAAAAAAAAAAATGTAACAACAACACATCATGAATAAACACGTATTATGAATGGCACATATGGATTCTTACAGTGTTTCAAACCTTTTATTTGTTTGTACCCATGGGGTATGATTATATTTTAATTTCCATGTTTGGAAATCATCACAACAGATTTGATCCAAGACTGTGTACTCTCAGCACGAGTCTTAATATAGAGCAAGATCACCCTATCATTTGTCAAATTAAATTAGCAGGCGGACACTGGAACAAAATAATGTTCAGCAAATCACCAGTGCTCCTTCAACATCCACCACTGCACAGGCAACAGACCTTTCTCAGAGCAGCCATTTTGACATGAAATAGTCAACACAGGTGTTACTAATGATGTTAATTAAGGTTGTATTGTAAGGTTGTTGGAACTGAACCTTAATTAGTATCATTGTAAACACCTGTGTTGACGATGCCATTTCATGTCACAATGGCTTCTGTGAGGTGTATGTTAACCTTAAAATAAAGGCTAAATTTTTACTGTAGAGGCTTTTCTGCGTCATATAAGAGAGATGCTTGTGTGCTAATGTTCAGATCATTTCAGTCACAGTTATGTGTTAAGTGCTGTTTCAAGTGTTCCCTTCATTTAAGCTGATGTGGCTCTTTGGGAGAGATGACTCCTCATGTGGAGTTTATCACCGGCAGCGTCGTTTAGTCTTTCACAGTTGAATTTAAAAGTACCGATTTGATGTGTAGGTGAGGTGAAGCAGCTGCCGGTGTCTAAAGTGATGATAGCGGATGACATCAAAGGCATTTCGCTGACTGACATGAGCTCGGTGTGCTGAACGTGCAGGTGACAATGTCCACTCGTCTAACGTGCTCGGAGAGCAGCGGCGTCACGCTGCGTCCCGGAGAACTCTTGGGCGCCACCTCCTGTTTGGAGTCAGCTGCTACTTCTCCATTACACCCGACGACTGCAGTCGATTCGACGCTGAACGGGTGAAAGTTGACCCGGGCAGTGTCATACTCCCATGCCTGCCTCATTGCAAAATCCGTAAAGGATTTATTCTGGATGCACACCCGTGGCTCCACATCGTTCCTGTAGCTGGCTGTGCGTAATGACGCGTAACTTGTATCATTGCTGTGTAAAGACGGAGGGGAGTGTTGACCTCCCACCCAGCCAATGTTGTCATCGCGACTGTCCTTAAACCGAGCCACCGTCTTCTTCAGCTTCTCGCAGCCTTTTAGCAGCAGGTTCTTCCGGCACAAAATGTACACCCAGGGGTCTAATATGGGGTTGAATGAGGCGAAGCGGATGGCCAACAGGTCGCTCCGGTAGTCAGGCTTCCCCCCAGCAGAAATATAAGCAGGGTCGTACAGCTGGTTCACGAAGATTCGCACCTGTAACACACAAGATACGTGCTTTAATAACAAATAAACACCGATAACTACAAGTGTTTGGAGCCCACAGTGCACAAATATAATAATATAATGAGACAGCCTGTTGGTCTTACCACTAAAGGGATGGAGCACACCAGGAAAACGATGGTCATGAAGATCATAAGCCAAAACATTTGGATCTCCGCCGCTGAGGTGACCGATGATAGCCGGGGGAAGCGGCGGCGTGACCCACCCTGCTCGCACAACTCCGTCCTGACTATGCCTGTCCTCTGGTTCATCCCCACCAGCGACCTGCACACCGCCAAATTGCAGAGAACCGTCACCGCGATCAGCACCAGCATCACGCCGCCGTACAGGAAGGAGTAGCAGGCTCCGAGGGGATTCGTTGCTCTCCAGTCCAGAAAGCACCAAGTCCCAGGAAAGTGACTGACGTGCTGCCCGAAGCCAAAACTTGGCATGATGCACAGTACAATGTTGGCAAGATAGGTGACCAGGAGCGCAAAGCGCGCCATTGTCCGGTCTATGTACTGGGAGTAGAAATACGCATGGTTTATGGCCAAGTATCGTTCCACAGCCATGGCGCACAGGATGGACATCCCGGCTGAGCCGAAGAAGAGCATAGAGAAGGAGAAGAAGTGGCAGAGCAGCGCTCCTCCCGGCCAGCGGTTGGCAACATATGTGGCGATCACTACCGGGCTGGTGAAGCACGTTCCCAACAGATCAGTGATGGCCATCCCGCAGACCAGAGTGTAGAAAGTGGTTTCCTTCTGCTCCCTTTTGGAGATGCACAGCACAACTATGGCTATGAGGTTCCCAAGGACTCCCACGGCGAACATCGTGGCTGAAGTGACCAGAGACTTGGACTCCAGCCGTAACGCGGGAAACCCACTGTGGTTTTGGGTGAGAGAGAGAGGCGGCAGCGGCTCAGAAACATTCGCGTCGAGTTCTCCAAACGCGAGAGTGTCGTTGATCATTATTAAAAGCAACAGTTCGCAAATGTTAAAGTGCAAGAAGTTTCTGCGAGGTTTAGAAAAACGAGCTCTGGAAATATTGAGCGCTAATCAAAATAAACAATCATTAACGGCAAAGTTACATCCTGAAATATCCTGTTTCCGACAGAGCATGAAGTGCATTACATTGAAGCGAATGTTTTGTTCAGTTTCCAGCACTGTTTGGCTCCCGATGCGCCCACAAGAAGGTGTGCCTGGTTGTGTTTACACTGCTCGACGCTGCGGGTATTTAAGCTGTGTGCTGATGTCAAGAGAGTGACGCGCGGGCTGGAAGCGCAGCGACACAGGTTTTCCCAGGATCACATTTCCACAGCCGAACAATCAATATTCAACATTTTAATTAAGTCATCACGTGACAGCCTCACAGGTGAAATGTCAGGAACCAGATGCAAACATCTGGACTCATTTAATACAAAAACTTAACCTGATCTTGTCCTTTTTTGTGGATGGACTGAATGTATTTAAAAAAAAAAAAAATAATCCAAATAAACAAATGTACATTACAGAGACTGTCTAGTCAGTAGTTAGTCTAGTCTAGATTAAATGTCACAATATTTTCCTACATTTGCTTGATCTTCCAATAGAAGTTATAAGATTGATTATGGATTTATCAGCTTAATATATGTGAATGATCCCCATATCCAACACAGTATGCCCGTGATTGTGATAATGGTTAATCAGAACAATAAAACGACTTTGTGTCATATGCTCTAAAAATGAAAGCAAAGAGACAAAAATGTTGCAGATTGGGTCATAAATCCAGCACTTCAGCACCAAGGTCAGCGCCTCCAGTCCTATCAGCACCACGGACACGGAACTGACGTTTAAAACCCCAAACTCAGCGTTTAACCCATGAATGATTTTATGCATGATTAACTTGCAATCGATGGGACAACACAGACCGCAGTTTGTCTGCACTGAACCATCTAAAGCAGAAAAATCCTTTCCTGTCCGTGCGCAGTGCAAAAAGCGACCACACACTGCGGTGGCTTCATCAGTCACATCGACCGCATGCTCCACATGCTTCTTTTGCAGGAGAGGACTCATGGGGATAAACTGCCAATGTTAATGATTGAACATATTTGTGGCTCCACTGTCCCTCAGACAGCACAGCTCAGCACACCTGGAGTACAGTGAAGGAGACAGTACGCAGGATGCTTTGTTTGTTTGTGTCAGGCTGTTTCAGATGAATCAATCTCAGCAACAAAACAAAGAGCACAGAGAGTTTCGAATGCTCTTTCAAAGAGTCTCCTGAGGCCTCTGAACTTTTCATCTCTATAAAACATCCACTGAACAAAACACCGCTGACAGCCCACATAGACGACATCTTCTAATGCAGTCTAATATGAAATGTTTGAGGAAGCTCAGCTCAGCAGGTGTTTATTTCTCCACCTGGAGTTGTGAAGTGCGTGATTTTCCTGAGTGTGAATGGCTTCTCGGGTTTATGAAGGGGGAATCTAAAATAAGACGTTTGTCTTGAGGAAGACAAGCTTGAATTCATTTTCATTTATTCTACATAAATCTCAAACCCAGAAGAAACAGAACAAAATACCCAGCCACACATACTGTAAAGAAAACAAACAGCTTATCACATCCATGTCTTTTCTTCCCATATAGAATTTTAATTTCCTTTGAATTTCGTTTATAAATATTCCTACGGTTTATGTTATTATTTCATGAGTAATCATAATTAATAATTCAGTAGCTCTCAGCCGAAATTGCACTGCGCAATGGAGTCCCCCTGTGGTGCATCTCCTTTTTTTTAAATTGACCAATCTCACCAGCTGCGCCTACAGGGCACCGGATGACTAAACCTCGTTAATAAAGTGCTAACTGCGCACAGACTGAGAGAGAGCGCAAATTAAATACAATGCGCTTTGAAAAGCTCGCTGTAGGTGTTTTGTTAGCATCGTTTTCTCCACCCTCATATTCAGAAGATGTGAGTCACTGAACTGAACCACGCTTTGGAAAGTTGCTGCTCTGTTGGGGGGGTTACAGTTTGTTTTGGTGCTTAAACAGTGGTGGAAAGAAACTCAATAAATGAAAGTCTGCTGGAGCTGATTTTATATACTTCACTTTTTTTGATAAACTGTGCTCATCTGAAACAGTTCATATTTTATAAACTCAGCTACTAATATAGCTGTCAGATATTTTTTAGTTGACAGGCAGGCACAGTATCCCCCATGAAAGTGAAAGTATATAGTAGTAAAAAAAATTAAAATACTCAAATACAGTACAAGTAACCTTAACATTGTACGTCAGTTATCAGGTGATGCTGACTTCAGTTAAAGGGTGTGTGAGTTGAGAAGATTCAGCTTTAATCAAACTAAAACAAAGTTGTTTGGGATTTAGAAAAACTTTTAGAGATTGTGAGGCATGTGTGGGGTCCATCGATAACTAGATGAGGTACACCATGTGTAGGTCGGCAGTTCATCACAGGGCTGACACAGAATAGGTACTTTATTGATCCTCGAGGGGTGAATCCTGTTTTCACTCAGGTTTTCGGATTTTATCCATAATACAGCCACACACACACACACACACACACACACACAGTGAGAGACCCACTACCAACAGCGTATAACACACACACACACACACACACACACACACAGTAGCAGGATGATCTTATCAGTGGAAATGAAAGAATTCATCATACACAATGGAGAAAGGTCTGTCTAATGGTAGTCTGTAGTGGAGGCTGAGGCTCTCCATCTCTGTCTGTGTAAGTGGATTCCTCATCTCCTCCTCCTCGTCCTCCTCTCTTGGACCAATGCCTCCTGGGTGTGTGTGTGTGTGTGTGTGTGTGTGTGTGTGTGTGTGTGCGTGTGAGTTTTCCCTCTATGCTGTAATAACCCAAAGCTTTCAGACGTCACTGGCTCTGATGTCCACTCCACACATAAAAATACACTTTCTCTCCACACACAACCTGAGGGACTCACGTCCGCCCACACTCTGAGGAGACATGTGTGTTTAATAAGGATGTTTTTTTTTAGCGTGTCTGTGTGTGTCATTGTTCTTTTCACCCAGCACATCATGATCCTTGGGGATTCCCCATCCAAATTACAGGACTTTAATCTCTTTCCAGAGCCCATAATCAAGCATCCTTAGAGGGCATGTGTAGTCTGGAATGATGCACACGCGTTCATTAGGCTGGCTGTGAAGGGAGGAGGCTGATATATGTGGAAACAGTCTTTGGTTTTATGGTGTTAATTATTTGATTAGCCATCTCAGTTCTCACTAAGCAATAACGCTCAAGAGCTTTGGAAGATTCACACTGCTTATTATGTACAAAACACTATAATCGATTTTCTGTCTCAAGGTGAATCGATATGCAAGTTAGGCATTGATCAGCATGGGTTTACAATCAAAGTGCTGCAGAGCTCACAACAATCCCTTTCCTTTTCCCTTTCACATGTTTTAATATATATTTAGATAAAGGGATTTAAATTGCCTCCTTTTCTTCCTCTGAATAAATCAAACCCACTGACAGGATGCGCACACTGTGTGTCATACACAAGGATTACCTGTTGAAGGTCATGAAGGTGTGAACGTGAAAAAGCTTGAAAAACCCTGAAGGAGACTTTTACCTGGACTGCAAAAATGTGTTGACGTATGTGAACCCTCAGAGGATTTATAGCTCATAAGGAAGCCCATTTGTTTCTGCTGAGGTAAAAATATTTGCCCCCCCCAATTGAAAATAAATCAAATCTTTGTTTCTTCCGCCATCTTTTATTCACACACCTCAGCTCCTCGGGGCAAATTTCCTTTCTGGGCAAAGCGAAAGAATGAGGCGTGGTGATGACGTCACGTTGGTGACGTCTGCACGCCTCCTCTAATTGGATGGCGATGCTTTACTGTCTTTTATGGCGTCACACTGCTGAGAGCTTGCAGTGGCAGGATGCACTGACATCATCCAGCTTCATCTGATTTTTTCTGCCTCCTCTCCGCACAGATCCGATCACACTGCTGCTGCCTCGGCTGCAGCATGCCAAACTCATTACACCAGGGAGCTAAGGCTCATTTACTCTCTCTACCAGTTTCTTTTTCTGCTCTCTGGATCTCTCTTTTTATGTTTCTACCCTCCAGTTTTTTTTTTCCTTTATGTCTCTTTCTATTAATACGTCTATCTTTGTTTGATGAAGTGTATTTTGAAATTGTGTTTATCAGCGTTTATATAATTGCTTTTTTCCCAGCAGGTACACAATGGAAAGAAAGTCATCCATGTATGTAGGCCTACAATGGGCTCTATTGTACATTAGATGTATGAGATGATGGGTGTGATAAACCTCAGGCGCAGTACACATCTGTTCCTCCCACATACACAAACACACATGTGCACCACAACACAATTTGAACTTTTGACGAACATCCCACTGCATGTCAATGTGGATCAACCATGTGCTTGTGTGCGTGTGTGTCCATCCTACACACCATTCAGTTTGTGACATATTCACCTGGAGCAAATGTGCAATATGGAAATTTGTATATAGATAACCATATTAGGCCAGTGGAGGCTCTTTATTTATTTTTTGATTTTGGAAAATGACTTCACAAAAAGAGATCTGCACTCTTGTATAAATGTTCAAATGGGTTTTTTGTCTGAGTGCTTGTACGCTGGCATTTGTGCTAAGAGCTATTTCATCATTATCGCCCTCATTTAGAGGAGACCCCCCTCATCAACCATCCTCTCTCACTGGAGATGATAACTGCCTCAGCCTGCTCAGACAGAGTGCAGCCATCAGTGCTAATGGTCCTCCATACTGTGTTTTCACATCATGTTTCAGGTGGTTGCAGGATATTAAACATTTTTATCATGGAAGCCACTAATACAACCACATAGATTTAAAATACTGGCAACACAGAGCTGTGCGTATAAAAGATGTGATGTTTAATGATGTTGTTGCCAATCTAATCAGTGTCCTAATTTCTGGTTTGGGAGTGCAAGTTGTGAGCCGTGGAAATAATCGTCAAGGGTATGAAAATGTGTGTGTGTGAGTGCACGCAGACGTACAACACAATACCAGTGGTTTTCTCAAATGCTGCTACACTTTGTTTGTTAATGTAACGGTGTATCACACCAGTTCACAGCTGCCTCAATAGCAATAAGTCTCAATAAGTTTGCATTTCAATCGGGTGAGTTTACTGACCAACACCAAGAGGAGGAAAATCCACTCCACGCTGCTGCACGTCTGCTGTCATGCATCTTGACTTTATACAGTTTATTCTTTAATATTCAATGAAAATAAAACGCCACAACAGCAACAGAAGACACCTCAGCATGGCTCCAATCTCTCGAGGTTTGCCCGTGAAGAGAGGATGTGATTTATTTTTTTCATAACATCTGAAATAAGAACATTTCATCTGAAGAGTCAGAGTATTTGTCTTCTTTATCTTCACTTAGAACAAGAACTATACTTTATGGTACACCTTGCCTGTAATGTAAGTGATGGTTAAGATTGGTGGCGTGATACGAGATAAAGCATTGATGTATCACATTCATTGTCAGTGTTCAGTTGTTCTGTGCTTGAAGCGAACGTTACAGTAAGCAAGTTACACTGAGAAGCTGTCCCTGTGCTTTTGTTTCACCCACAGCCCGAATGTCAAGTCTATAATTAACACTAAGAGCAACCTGCGTTACAAGTTCAACCCTCACCAGCTTCATGTCTTTGTATTTTTTAATTGTTTAGATAATTAGTCATAATGTAAGACTGTGTAGTGATAAATGTAGTCGCTCTTCATGTTGAAACGGACAGGTTATGAAGCTTACGGAATATTCAATGCTAAGAGTAACCAGCTTTACAGTAGTAATGGCTTTTTCAGTAATTCAGAGTATTGTCTGAGAGATTACACGTTCACAATTTCACAGTCTGCTTCACAGTAAGCTGAAAAAAAGCCTGCCATTGGCAGACTAATTCAGTCAGGGTTCCTCTCTTCTGCTCCGGAAGGTCCCTGTCCTAACACTGGTGGTCACCTGAGAAAGTGTGGGATGAGTTTCACAAACTTCCCTTGGATTCATCATGAACTGTAAAGCCTTGACTCAGCACTGTGACCTTTACGCTCAGGTTGGATGGCCTAATTTAGGAACTTGCAGGTGCACACACTTGTTTATCTGTGCAATTTCTCAGAAGTGTGATGGACAGTACTTGTTGCAAATCAAGGGACATGTTGTTGGTACAAAATGTTCTTCCAGAAACTGGGAAATGAGTTTTAGCACCCTCAGACCGGAATATATTACAGACAAGAACAAAATTCAGTCAGCTGATTTATTTGAATGATTTTAAGTCCATTTTGAAAGACCCAGAGACAGAATCATCAGGGTGTCGTTGCTTGAACTGATACTGCTGGATTCATGGCTTGTACTCCACTTGTTCTTTCTCTGTTTTAATTTACTTGTGCTGCTGTCTGTCTTGGCCAGGACTCCCTTGAAAAAGAGATTTTTAATCTTAATGGAGCATTTCCTGGTTAAATAAGGTTAAAAAAAAGTGTGATAATGAGTTCATCCATGAAACTAAAGACTGCATTTTTTGGCCCTCCACTCACTCACGTATTATTACTATAATGTGACAATCACTGGTATTATTAGCTGTCACCTGACCTTGTCTTTCCTCCAGTGGGATCCCCAAACAATATTTACTACTACCTCGTCATGGCGTCTTAAAGTATCAGTTTCACTCAATCCAAATTGACTGAATACCGAGCCAGAGAGTGGAAGAAAATCACATTATCCACACCATTTTGAGAAGTTCAATGAATCCAGGGGGTTTAATAAAAACTGCATTTAGAACCTGACACGAGGGTCGAGTATTTGATTTCATATTGCTGTAATATAGCAAATGGAAACAGTCACATCATCTTTCACTGTGTGAAATGAAAACACATTAGGATTATTTATAAGGGCATATTGACACTGTGGCGGTAATTACTGTGATACCTCTTACACACGCACACAAAGAAAGAAGGTTAAGTTACACTGTGTGTGTGGAGTGTGTGGGATGTCGGCATTAAAAGGTACAGAAGGTAACAGAAAACAGAGTTAGAGGCTACAAGACATGAACTGTGGAACAAAAGTTCAGTGGCTGTGTTAAGGTGTGTGTGTGTGTGTGTGTGTGTGTGTGTGTGTGTGTGTGTGTGTGTGTGTGTGTGTGTGTGTGTGGGAGGGAGAAAGAAATATCTTCCTGGACCCACTCGTATGTGTTTTCACCCCCTGGGTTTAACACTCACATCTAATGAAACATCTAATAAAACACTACAGGCTGTTTTCAGTGTTTTATATCATAGGTCATCCTCCCACAAAATCTCTGCCGGAAGAACATTACACAACAACTTTCATTATTATATTAATTAATATGAAATATATTAAAATTTAAAAACTTACGCTAAGAGTTGTAAAAAAACAAAAAAACAATTTACGCATATTTATGCATATTTACACAACACCACACGCTATTTGTTTAGTATTGTTACAAAGTCTCTGCTTCACTGCTTTGCTGATGGAGAATTTATGTCTTTACGTTAAATGAGAAGACACCCTGATGTCTGTCTGTTTAATACGAAGCTGGAGCCAGAAATTAGCTTAGCTTAGCATAAAGACTGAAAACAGGTGGAAACAGCTAGCCTGCTCCGTCTGTAGGTGACACAATCCACCTACAAGCAACTCTGAAGCCGACTAAATAACATGTTATACTGTATGTGCAATTGTGTGTTGCCATGGCTAGCCAGGAAGTAGTCCTCACTTGTGTAGGTGTTCTTCGGTGTCTCTTGTCATGTCGTCTGTGTATTTCCACCGGTCCTGTGCTCTGTTCTCTGTGTTCTCTGTTTGTTTTCATTCCCCAGTATCATCATCTGTGTTCCTGTTCCTAGTTTTAATCAGTTGTGGATTTGTTTCCTTTGAACTTCTGTTATTTGTTCTTGGATTATTAGATTTTGTATCACTTAGACTCCTCAGCCGCTTTTCTTTATTGTTTTTATTAAATAATTTTTTATTTAAGTTACCTTTTTGTTCACATTTATGTCTGCATTTGCGTCCACCTAGTTGAACTAATCGTGACAGAATGATGAATGAACCCTCGATTGTTTTGAATGATGAAAATTAATATCTATGTATTACCATGCTGATTATGGAAATCAATAAAATGCCATTACAAGTAATTAGATTACCTCCTTTAGTTACATGGAGCTGTAGTTAGAGTTGTAGTACATTAAAGACATGATTTTATTAATCATTACAGCTCTTAATTGTTATCAAATCTGTGAAAAATATCCTTTCATGCCTTCTTACTTTGCCCTGTTCCCCAACATTAACTAACTAATTAAATATGTATGTATATGTGCCAATAGGTTAAACGCTATGTCAGCAATAACTTCTTATCTTACATCCATGTTTTGTTTGATTGTAAAGCTTGAGCTCTGTTTATCCCTTCATGTTTTTACCTGAACAAGTGGTAGGTTCCAGTTAGGTGAGGTTGAGAAGGTAAAATACCGTTCATTGGAGCAGAAGAGAGGTACACTCTCCACTATAATTTACTCTACTCTGTTTCAGCCTTTCTAACGATCCCTGCTCCAGCAGCGGCCATTCTCAGAGGGAGACATATCAACACAAGCAGATACTTGACAACATCATGAAGGTATAAAACACTTCCTAATTGGAAGGAACTGATGCGAGCTGAATCACTTTCAAAGGCAATTAAAATCTGCTTGAGTCAGAACAGAAACAGGGAGATAGTGCCACAGGGAAACTACTCAACTGATAGAAAAATAAGTCTCTTATCTGCCACGGTGTATCATTATCAGGAGGCATTTGAGTCGGCTAATTGAAATATTTCGACTGTGAAAATCATCTGGGACACAAACAACAGAGATGCAGTTGAATCTTTATGTTTTCCTAAACTTGTAATTGGCTCCCAATCTTTCTCCAAAGCTTCCTCTGCTCAGTGTTTACCAAAAACGTGACATCTCAGCAGCCTCGTCTCTGTGGCAGCGCCTCTGACTTCACTGTCTGCTGAACATGTGACATTGTGCCGTCTGTCATCAGTTCTTCATTAGGAGAGAAGAACACATTATACTACCAACGCTTTAACAGTTAAACTGATTTTCTGACCATCGTGAAGAAGGAGAAACAAAGCTGCACTTTATTTTCGAAACTGTAGAAAATTCAGTGTTCGATATGTAGAGTTTTAAAGCACTTATTCCCTTCTGTTAATTGGTTTCTCAGTCATCTGTATCTTTCTATTACATCATACATTTTGTCTGTTGTTTTCGTGTTCAACGCTGAATGCTTAAATTGCCAAATGTTAAGAGCAGGTCATTATTGCTGGAGTGTTTCCATGGTGATGGCACGATGGGCTGCTTGTAACTGTTTTTAAATATATTTAATGGTGAGAAAAGGGCAGTGTATTAAAAAAAAAAGAAAATATATGATTGACAAAAAGAATTAAAAAAACAAACAAACAAAGTCAAGAACAATCCTAATAATGTGCAAGATAAAAATGTGTCTTAGAATGTCCATTTCACTGAATGACAAAGTGATTGGTCAATGGTACAACAGGTCCTTGATGAACTGCAGTGGTGGTCCGCTGCATACGTTGGAGATCAGTTTTCTTAAACGACATTAACTGAACCAAAAACGCCATAATTCATCTTCTCTCTGGTCATATGCCAAAGGGATGGATGCGGGCTTGCTCAGGAGTAGAGACTTAATGGAATGAGCAGTGCTGGAGGTGAATACAAAATCTCAAGATATTTCTTCAGGTTTAAAGAGGACTGCCTTAATTTTCTTTTTTCTTGACCATGTAAGATGGAGAGGCACTGAACAAGGCATCTCAAATATTTCCAGCGGTGTCTAATATTATAACACTAAAACATATCTAGTAAATGTTACTGTATAATACTATTGTCCCTCTGAGGATGGATCCTAGACCTAATGTCTCCTGAGTTTTTGTATATTTAATGTCTCATAATATTCTTAATGACAGACAGCCGACAGAAAAGCTCCCGACAGGAAAATATGTTATGTTATATCTAAATGTTATGGCCCTTCCAGGAGTGCACTTGCACAAAAATAAATTTACACAGATCTGAGGAGTTTAATGGAATCAAAAATTAGAGGAGGTCTGTCTGTAAAAATATGAAGCTACAGCCAATAAGTAGCTGCTTAGCTTAGAATAAAGATTGGAAACAGAAAGTATATCTACCAGTACCTCTAAAGCTCCCTAACAAACAAACAAACAAACAAAAATGTATGTTTATGTGCCAGACTTTTTATTGGCTGGTCACAGTGACGCCAAAACTCTGTTACAAAATTTTGTTTCAGTTGGACATATCAAGGCAGTTTCCAGTCTTTGTGCTAAAATTAATTTCTCATCAAACCCGTGACTTGACAGCAAAAAAGAATAACTGCCAAACATCAAACTATTCTTCAGGTGAGCGAGCTGTCTGTAGCACATTGTATGCTGTCTGCAATGACAAGGTTTTTATTCTTCTTGTCCAACTTTCTTCGGTAGTGTTGTGTCAAAGCTTCACTGTTCACATCACTGGTAATCCTCACGCAGTATGCAGCAGCAACAGAAAATATTAATACCTGTACGGCACGGTGGCCTCTCATCCTTTACATCTTAAACTATACACCTTCCATCCCTTTCAAGGTGTCTCCTTTCCCTAAAAGGATCTAACTTCCAGACACAGTCCAAGACATAAGTAAAAGGATTGGGTTATTATTGAGCCAAGTTATTACTGCACTGGGCTCAGTGTCAGTCTGCATTTGCATACTCCAATAGGCACGTAGGCAAGGCAAAGTCATATTGTTCCCGTTCTGAAATAATGAGCCATTATTCCTCAAAGGGAGAGTCTGTCTTCTGCAGTGTGCTTTATTAAAACAGTGTGTAGGATTTTACATACATACAGGAAATGATGCTGCTCAGTGTGCACAAATCACAATGTCTTGTATGCATAAGAAATGTAGACAGGACCAGCCACATGAAATATGCAAAACCCACTTTGACTTTTCATTTCCAGTGTTATGTAAGAGATTGTCTTTCTAATTTGAAAATGCAATGTATCTCACATTTAATTTAAAAAGAATTCATTTTACACTGAGTTTATGTCGTATAGTACGTAAGCGTGTGTGTAGTTTGTAAGTTTGAGTTTATTTGAATGACAATAATGAGCTGCGAAATGCAAATGAAAAGACAATCCTAGACTTCCATTTACACACATTATTATGATGAGCATCGTATGAGCACTACCTTATGGATCTATATCACAGGCTCAGGTTCTAAAACTTAGTTTATGATCACTCTTCCATTACACTGTGCAATGATAAGCCCTCTCCGCAAGCAGAAATCCAATAAGTGAAATAAAACCCTCCTCCTCCTAACTGCAGCTTTTAAATGACTAGTATTAACAGCAAAATGTACTTAAAGTGTCAAATGTATTCCTCATCCAGAACTGTTAAATATTAATGTTATTACTGATGCACCAACACCACACTACACACCCCCTCACATATTATTTTTAAATAATATTTTTATCTATTTATTTATTGACCTTTGCACACACTAAAATACATAAAACAGAGCAAAGCAACAAAAAAAAGAAAAAATACAAAACAAGTTGTGTAATCATATTATAATAAAAATAGAATTATTTAATTGTATTTATATTATTTTCCTAAGATGGAAGTCCATTGAAATCTATTATCTTTTTTGCAAGAAGTCATGCATGACTTTGCTCAACACCATGCAGAGCCTCTAATCATATATCATCATATCATAGAACTTTATCATTTGTTTTGAGTGTAAAATCAAAGTAATTAGTAACTGTAGCTGTTAATGTAGAACAGTACAATATTTATTTTCGCCTGAGGTATAGAAAGTGTGTGTGTGCGTGTGTGATACCATTTTGTCACACTGAACCACCTCCATCCACTCACTACTTCTCACTCAAAACAAACAAAAGACAAGATAGAGGTTTGTTTGAAGCTTGTAAAGCGGTATACAGACTAAACTGAGTTTAAGAAAACACTTAAGCAGAATGTGAATGAGGGAAAGTGTTTCTTACTGTTTCGTATTTAACCATGATGCCTTACATGGAATGAGTTATAAGAGGAAAGACTGACTCATTTGATTTAACATATTCATGCTTCTCTTCTGTGATATGAAAGCGTACACTTTGTTTATGAACCAACCACACATGAATTACATTCAGTGAAAGACCTCAGAGTACATATTAAAGGGTGACACATCGTTAGCTGCTGGACTGGGAGGATGTTCTGAACCCTTAAGGAGCCCTGCAGACGTTAGTTAGTCAGCATTGTGTATGCGGGCGGCCATTAGGTGAAAGGTTGGGTGGATGTGCCCTTTACTTTGACAGCGTTTAAGTAATGACTGTGTTCCTGTCTGTAGCACTATAGCGAACCATGCCTGGCAAAAGAGGAGGGAAGGAATAGGAAAGGCTAAAGACATTATTATTATTATGCAGATTTTGCTCTCATATTTCAGCACCTTTGCTCTGTGTTTTCGCATTCAGGAACGAGATTAAACCTTCATTAGCTGAAGCCAGATGTGTCAGCAGAGTAATTTAATACACAATGTAGGAATCAGCTCATGTGCAGCCTGTCAATTATGTCAAGAACAACAACACACACGGTAGAAAAAAACTTTTTCTTGTGAGTCATTGTAGTTTGCTTTCTGAAGCCATATCATCACATTCATGGTCACTGTGGGATTGTAGGTTCACTTAATGATGAATGTTCAGGTGAAACTTGCAGTGTCCACCTGTGTCATCCCAATATACAAAAATACAATGACCACACAACACTCAAATGAATGCAAATGTATTCTAATGCATACTACTGCTGAGGTACCTTGGCTCCATTAGCTCAAAATGTATTTAACAAAACACAGTGCACTTATTACTTAAACCTTTTAAATATCCTCTCCTGTGCAGCACATTACATGTATCTTTCCATTTTCACGTCATGCTGGGAAATCAATGTTGCTGCTGCTCATTTTCTGTTTATCTGGAATACAGAGTATTAAAAGTTGTTGTGGTTTTCGACAGAGCCGTGTCATGTGCTGTGCTCGTACTTACCACACGGGCCAGAGTATCTGCAATAACATCAGAGGCTACTGTTTACTATAAATGTACCTTCTGCTCAGATCATACAAGTAGAGTCAACTTAAAGCCCTCATGTTGGAATGCACAGCCCGCAGGGGAACAAACCACCTCACATTATAACTCAAATGTTAACCGAGTGAACTTTTAGCGAGGTCCTGCCTGACGCAAAAATGTGTTGCTTTTCATAACAGTAAGTGTTCTTTCCTCATGAATAATCTCCAATGTGGAAACTTTTTAATACTTTAGAAATGTCCTCCCCTCATTCTGCAGAGCCTATTTTAAATCCACCGGAAATTTTATAATCAATGTAAAGGTCTGCCTTAGAGGAACACTGATGAACATTTTGCCTGCAGAAAAATGATAATAAGATTTCAGTGGATATAATCACAATCGAAAGCTCTTTATTAAACCTGGAGCCAACATATGTCATTTTTATGTTAAAATGGAAGTGTGTGGTCTGCATCTATATAAGGCTGCTCCAGCTATTATTATTCCATAAAGAACTGTACGCATAAAAAGGATAAAACAATAAAATATTGAGTGGCGTAACATGTAAGAGGATTATTTTAATTCATGACATTTGAAGACATTTAATGATCCATGACAATGTATTTAAAGTTACAGTTCAAATGACATGTGAAGGGGGTTGTAGACAGACAGGGTTAGTAATTGGCTCATATTGCTCAGTCTCTGTGTAAGTACACAAATGAGTCACGCATGAGTCACGCTAGGATAATCCATCTGTGGATATTAGATGCTCATTCTAAGGTAGCAAAAACACAATGATTCTTAATTTCTGATTATTATTACTTTACATATTATTATACATTCAGGAAAGCTCTGCATATTATATTCCACATCTTTCATATTCTGTAAATAGAGCACCCTAAATCTCACACAGTGAACCTTTAAAGTTGGAGATATTTTCATATGGACACATATTTTCATGGTGTATTTGAATATTTATAGTGCAAAGTAGGAAAATATGCAAAGCATCACAGTTTTGAGGGACTGCGGTGGTAAACATGACAGCATTTTTCTGCAGCAGCTACTAAAAGTGCGTAATCGGCTCAGTCTAATGAGCAAATGAATCAAGATGCCAAAACTGTGGAATGTTAAGTGCTGCTGAACTTGTTATTTGTACTTTTAACACTAAGTTTTCAGTGCAAGATTGCCTTCATGTCACCCACTGAAATTCTTAGAAATATGAAGGCGATGACGGTATTTTAAAACCTATTAAAGGTTGGGGTAGGTCGTGATCATGTTTTGCTGTATGAATCATCCTTCTTCATTACTTGTTTTTCCTCATCACCTTTTGGTTTCAGCGACATAGTCTGGCTTTATGTGAGACTCACACTTATCAAACACGTTCACCCGGCCTGTCATAGTTCACTGGCACTCAGATGAAAGATCAGGGTGTTAGTCACATTAAAAATGTATTGGGTTTAGTCGACCTTGTCTAATGACAGCTGCTTGACTCTGGACCAATGTTCTCTCACCTCATCAGGTTCTGGGAGGCTTCACACTATCTGCAGATTTAGTACCACAATATGACGAAGATAGTTCGAAGTTCGTTGCTATGTGGGAAGTATATGTGTGTATAATAAAAAAAAATAATGTGATGATGAGTTATCACAGGGTTCTGAAATTAAGCAGCTCAATGAAAAAGAACCCGCTGGTTTTCCTCCATCATTAATATTCATGATCACAACTGAATGGAGAAGTCAGAGCTGTGGATATTATAATATAATATAATAAATTGGTATTTTTACAATTTAGCATGTGCAGTTTCAGAGTGTAATGCCACTTTTGTGAATATGGACACAGTACACATCAAGCAAGTGCAACAAAACAAGACATAGCAGCCAAATAATATTACTAGTATATTTGTCCAACAACAAGAAGCCTAGCTCGGCGTCTGTCTTTCAGCCTTTTATTTCACAAAGCTCTTGCTAACAAAAAAAAGTCAGTCCCAGATTTGCTCTTCCCCCCTCTGTCATTACCAGCTCCAGTTCTAGCACGACACCGGTTCTGCTTCCGGTCTGTATTTGCTCACGCCCCGGTGTTGAAAACCTCTTCTTCCTGGTGGACCAAAATATTTGTAGTACAAACACTCTGCTCTGAGCTCGCAGGCAGCACAGCTAACAAACTCAGGAAACTCTGTAAATCACAGAGAGTTGATGTGCAGGAGTTGGAGGACACCAGAGGGGAAAATGAAATATGATCCAGTTTCATCAAAATCAGTAAAATAGCTGGTGGTGTGTGATTTAATGCCATAAAGCGTTACAAACTTCTTGTGGGTGGTACTTACATACTGCACAAAGTTACGTAGTGCAAGAACTTCATTTACCTGATTACACATCAATGTGTTATTTATGATAGAAAAGTTGCACAATGTTGATTTAAAAAGAAAAATATTCCCGTTGTGTCCTTGTATATCACTCTTCTTTTCTTTAATCTCCTTACAACAAGTGCAGAAGTAGATCATAACGTAAAGTGTCGAGTCTGAGTGAAAATAAGCGAATACATAAATGTAAAGTATTTTAAAATACTCGCCGTTATTTTGAAGTTTCCGGATAGCCATGTGTCGTTCGCACAGATATGACGTCGCCTATCATAATCGCAGCGATTGGTCGGCGTAGTCACAGACACCTCCCCTCTCGTCTTTCATTGGTTGCCTTGTTAAATCTCCTCTTTCTGATTGGCCAGGAGCGGCGCTCAGCTACTGGCTGATTTCCCGCACTGACAATTTGAAAATCGGCGTTCGCGTTCACACGGACTGAGGAGCAGCTGAGAGACAAAGATCAGGACATACCGACGTAGACACTGAAAAACAAGGGTAAGAGCTGAACTTAAACTACAATTACATTTAAAGTTTTGTTTGTTAAGTTTAAAAGTTAATCATAATATAGCGATGTCACGATGTTTGAGGTGATTGAATGAAGCTTTGTTGACTGTTCCGTGTAGTTGTAAACACGTTTTATATGAAACTATCTGACTGTCTAATTATTAAAAGCGAACTCTTGTATTTGGCCGAAAGTTGCTGCGATGTTTGCCGGGGAGGACGGTGCCCAGCTGCAGTGCTGTGTGGCGGTGGAGCAGCTGAACGCCTCCGGTCAGGCCACCCGGAGGCAGGTTATCCGTAAAGCCTCCGTTATCCTGGGCAGGAACGAGTTCCAGGAGATCGTCCTCCGAGTCCACGACGGAAAAGTCCCTCAAAGTTACCGAATGAAAGAGTTCAAACTCTTTACCAAGTTCGCCAGAGAGGGGAAGTGCACCGTCAAACTGCTCCCCGAAAACATCCAGGTGCTCATCTCCAACTGTCCTCCCGACCGGCTGAACCTCTTCCTCAAAACACTGAGCATCAAGCACCAGGCCTGGCAGAGCAGCAAGCCTCTGAGCGACCGAGAGAAGCTCAAAGCCGGTCTGCCCCGCAGCTTCGAGGCCATCAGCCCCCTGCAGCAGAAAGATATCCAGAAGGTGAACGAGATGAGGAGTAAAGTGGCTCCCAAAGGACTGACTGACCGCACCAATAAGACGACTGTGGCAGGGACAGGACAGCAGGTCAAAAGGTCAAGGAGTGACACCAACTTCAGCCCAGTGAGTTAAACACACAGAAATTAATTATTTTTTCCTATCGCAGTGTTAATCTGTAGCAGAATACTGATCATTGATCATTTCAGGTGAAGGCCAACCCAAGTAAGAAGCCCATCCTGTCTCTGCCAACACGGAAGCTGAATAAAGAGCAGGCAGCTGTGCTCAGTGCTGTGCTGAGCGGCAAGAACGTCTTCTTTACTGGAAGTGCAGGTAAGTGACAATCATTTAAAATAACACAGACTTTAATGATCCAACACTGGGGCCATTCACTTGTCACAGCAGCTTGTATACACAAAAAGGATAAGAAATTACTATTACATAAATAAGAAATGTATAGAAAAAGACTTGAAGTCATGCTGGTGATAAAGAGTGTGACAGCTGTTGGAATGAAGGACCTGTGGTAGAGCTCCTTCTTACATGGTGGGAGTAACAGTCTGTTGCTGAAGGTGCTGTTTAAGGCCTCCATGGTCTGCAGGAGGTGAGAGGAGTTGTTCATGATGGATGTCAGCTTTGCTAACATCTTCCTCTGTGGAGTCTAGGGGACAGTCCAGGACAGAGTTGGACCTCTTGAACAGATTGAGTCTTTTTCTATCTCTCTCCATACTTTCCCCTCCCTAGCAGACATCTGCATAGAATAACGCAGATGCCACCACAATGTCATAAAGTTTTAGACACTGCAGAGGACCTCGGCCTCCTTAGCAAGTGAAGACAAAAGACTTCTGTGTTGTCTGACCAGTTCAGTTTAATGTTAAGTTTAAGTAACATTTGTGATACCTGCATGTAAAATGAAAAAAAGCACTCTTGCATAGGTATATGATTCACATTACATAACTGTCTTTGTCTTTTTTCATATTAACACTTCGAGAGAATCTAGTGTAAATCTCCACATTTATGTGTTTTTTTTTTTCCCCCTCCTCATGACAACTTGTGTGTAATTGTCTCATCTGAATGTGTTTTTCAGGTACCGGAAAGTCCTTCTTGCTGAAGAGAATCATGGGATCTCTTCCTCCAAAGAGCACCTTTGCCACAGCCAGCACAGGAGTGGCTGCATGTCACATCGGAGGAACAACATTACACAACTTTGCCGGTTAGTCGTGCCTCTGAGAAGACAAAAATAGTTTTTACGTAAGACTGACAGAAGTGTCTTGCTGGAAATGGGACATAATTGGTGTTTAGAGATGCTCAGAGGTTTTGTTTTCCCAGCATCAACTCACACTGTATGTTATCCAAATAATTGGTCTGTTTTCTGTTTCACCAAGAGCCTGTCCTAAAATTAGACTGTGCCGTTGACAGATGTTTGTTGTAGTAAAGAGAAAAAAAAGCACAAGGCAGAATCACTAACACTACGAAGAAGCCCAAAACTCAGATACTGTACTTACAGAGATACAACAGAAAGAAAAGTAGCAAATCCTCACACCAGTGAAAGTGTTTTTCTTTGAAAAATTATTAAATGTTGGTCAAATATTGAAGTATCAACTAAATGTTTCAGCCCTACTTATCAGTGTCTTCTGTAACTTCAGTACAAGTCTGCAGCCTTTGACTCTTTCAGTGTCTGTGTGGTGATTTTAGATTATTAATCAAGGAAGTGGTATCGGATGTTTTCCAAGTTTAATTAAATCTCAATATACAGTATAAGGTGTGAATTGTTTTTCCACGGGTGTTATTAATTTGCATCCCCTCTGACCATCTGTCTGTACCTTCGCTCGTTCTAGGAATTGGCTCCGGCTCTGCTCCACTGGAACAGTGTATCGAGCTGGCTCAGAGGCCCGGAGTGCTGCAGCACTGGACTAGCTGTCGACACCTCATCATCGACGAGGTCTCCATGGTGGAGGCCCAGTTCTTTGACAAGCTCGAGTCGGTGGCCAGGTGAGAGAGAGACTCGAAGCTGAATGTTGATTTATCTCCTCATTTCACACAGAGTGCTCCTCAGACGGTGTTTGAGCACAGTTAGACTTTCAGCAACAGGGATCATTTCCAGTTTTGTGTTACGTTATGTTTCCAATTAGAAAAGCTAATTTCCCGTGTTTTCCTTGTTGACACATTGCACTAAAGGTCCAGAGTGTAAAATTTAGAGGCCTCTATTTGCAGAACACAGCAGAAATGAAATGCATAATCAACTGAAAATAAAAAAAATAATTGTTTTTGTTATCTCTTTTAGAATGAACCATTTTATATCTACAGAGGTGGCTTTAGACAGCTTTTTGTATTATGTTTTGCAGCCACTCTAGTTTTTTCTTCGTGCTAGGAAAAAATCTATAAATCACAAATATGATGATATTTATTATTATTATTATTATTATTATTATTATTATTATTATTTTATTTATATTATTATTATTATTATTATTTATTATTATTACATCCTCTCGCTGCACTCCTGCAGGTCAGTGAGGAGGTCCACTGAACCGTTCGGAGGCATCCAGCTGATCGTGTGTGGTGACTTCCTCCAGCTGCCTCCTGTCTCTAAGGGAAAGGAAAAGACCAGCTTCTGCTTCCAGGTCAGACCTCCACGGATCCTAGAATTTCCCTTTTTGTTTATGTCATTGATTTCCTGAAGAGCATCAATGGCTGTTACTAAAGACCTTTTCTCTCTATGAACCTTCAGGCCAGGAGTTGGCGTAAAGTCATCCAGCTCAACATGGAGCTCACAGAAGTGCGGAGGCAAACTGACCAGTCCTTCATCTCCCTCCTACAGGCAGTGAGGGTGGGCAGGTAAAATAATGAGCACTGTCCGTCATACAAGCAATTGCTACGCTATGCCGCAAAAATACTTATTCTAAAGGGCAAGTTCAATGAAGTTCTGTCTAAACGCGGTTCAGGGTGACAGAGGAAGTCACCGCTAAGCTGATGGAAAGCGCCTACCACCAGATCGAGAGGGATGGCATACTAGCAACCAGGCTGTGCACACACAAGGACGACGTGGAGCTCACAAATGAGAACAAACTCCAGCAGCTGCCAGGTGTGAACTCTTCCGTTGGATTATTGAGTTTTTTTTTCCAGCTCGAAACAGGTGTTACTTTGTTTTTTCGAGTGAAAATTGGCAAAACTGTCATCAGCGAGTCATGGTTGATCTTCCTGAAACCATTTTTCCTTTCTTAGAAGTATCATCACCCTTAGCTGGGCACATGTTGTTTTTGGTTGTTTCCTGTTCTGCTTAGCTTTTAATTTGTAAGCTGTAACTGCATCCGGAAACTGAGCAGTGTGTTTGATCTGCTGGTGCAGCAGGTTAAAGTTTCTTTGCTTTGTTTTTTTTAAGGCTGTTTTTGGGCAGTTATGGCTGAACAAACATCTATCATGTAGTCGTAGTAGTAGTAGTAGTAGTAGTAGTAGTAGTAGTAATGCCCTTATTTAATTAATCACTTCCTGTCTCTCAGGGTCAGTGCGTGTCTTTGAGGCACTGGACAGTGACCCAGCCCTGGTGAAGAACATAGACGCCCACAGCCCCGTCAGCAGGCTGATCCAACTCAAAGTGGGAGCTCAGGTAGGCCTGTGCGTGTGCGCAAAATGCCAGTCTCAGTACCTACTGCAATATTTTATATAACCTCGCACATGTTGAGAATACAGCGCTCAGTCTGAGTGAAGAGACACTCTTGTTCTTTCTAAGGTCATGCTGACAAAAAACCTGGATGTCGCTCGAGGTCTGGTGAATGGAGCACGAGGGGTTGTCGTGGCTTTTGAGTCTGGAAAACACGGTCAGTATTTATTTATCCTGAAACATGATGGAGAATACTTGCTCTGAGAAATGTAGGGAAATACACTTATTTGCTCTCTTGCTCAGTTAGAAAATGGATCGCTTATGTCTGTACAATAAATATGAAGCTGAAGATACTCTGAGTTAATGGTGATGACTGGAAACATCTGGGGAAAGGATAGCCTGGCTTTGTTAAAATTAGAGATTTATCTCGTCTTTATACTTAGCCAAGCTAACCATCTCCTGACTCAAGCTTCATAGTTATGTACAGACATATTCTTCTCATTTCACCTATGGCAAGGCAACACATAAGTGTATTTCCCAAAACCTCAATGACCAACAACAACCTCAAATTTCATGCAATTCATTCTTTTGAATGAGGTTTGGTGTGAGCAAAAATGGCTCATGTAGCTGAGAATCTCCTACAACTACCCGTTTCTTATGTTAACTGCTACTACATGACTACAAGATGGAAGCATTGGTGTTTCCACAGCCACTTCTGCTAACTACAACCATATCTTCTCAAACGCCTACATTTCACAGCTGCCTTGGCAGTGCAGTTTAAGTGCTGAGGCAGCTGTGCTATTTGTTTGTCTCCCTCCATATGTTCTAAGCATCCCTTGACAGGTATGAAAAAGGTAAAAATTCAAGCTAATATTAGCATTCCAGTAAGATGAAAAACATGACTGGAGGATATTTGATTGAAGATTTAGTCTTTTTTTGTACAATCAGCAGGTCAGACAGAAACAAAATTGGGAAATTCCTTTAATAGTGCCTTTTCAGCAACTTTTGTCCATCCGTCCTGACTCATTCTGTTTCCTCAGGGCTCCCTCGTGTGCGCTTCCTGTGCGGCGTTACAGAGGTGCTGAAGCCCGAGCGCTGGGTGTTTAAGTCAGGCGGTGGGATCCACTTGAGTCGTCAGCAACTGCCACTCAAACTGGCCTGGGCCATCTCCATTCACAAGAGCCAGGTGAGTGCAAGTTCAGTCACAGCCACGCAGTGGGCTGCATACAGTTTGCTCAAAAATTCATAATGATGACATAACTATCTGTCTGAAGACGTCATTCAGTGTCACTGTGAGACACCGGCGTTTTTGTGTGGGTTTTCCTTGAACGAATGACTCACTTGATGAATAGTTGGTTTAATTTAATTGCACTTCATTTAGAGTCTCGTCTAGACAGATAAATATGGCTGACTGTCTGAGAGGGCCTTGGCAAGCCAAAGTTTTCACTTCAGTGATGGAGCATCCACTGGATGGATTGGCACAATAATGAATCTTCATAACATTTGTGATTCCCTGTCTACTCCAGCAGGAGGTTGACCGCTGTAGTTTGTGTTTAGTGCTAACTAGCAAATGTTGCATGCTAATGCCATGTTCCTGTCATATAGGATGGATGGTAAAGATGGTAGAGATTCCCGTGTTAATGACTTGCAAGCATTATTGGGGATCTGGCAAAGCCGTATATCGGTCGGATTCTATTGTCATTTCCTGTTAGTATGAAATTTGTGATATAATGTTACTGTTTTGTATACTAGCTGCTAAAACGTGTGTAGATAGGTCATATAATATAATATATAGAATTGGTATGTAGTCTGAATTCTGGACACACTTTTAGTTTTGTTCCTTTTCATTGTGATTGATGCATGTCATGCTGCGCTATTGAACAGAGAGTATGTTAATTTCATTCACAGGCTTCTGCATGTGTGTTTTTTTTAAACTCGTAATCACTATTGTTTACTTAAGAAAAACTGAGTAACTACTCGTTTTTAGAAGCATTTGCGCATGAATTTCTGCTGTCTTTGTCTTAGAAACCTTGGCTCAGTTTGCCCCCCAGTGGAATAAAACGAGAAGCCAGTGTTCATTTGATGAAATGTCAGTGTTCGAGTCCAGTGTGTCATTTGGTTTGAAAAATGTTCTGGGGGCATGCTGATAGCTTACGAGGGTTTAAGGCGCTGACCATGTAATTGAAACCGCCATGATTCAAGCCTGGCCATTGACAAGCCCCCGCCTCTGTCCTCTGTCCCTGTCATCCGTCTGTGTGCTATCTAATAAAGGCCATCGCCAATCAGTCAACTTTCTCACCAACAACTCCCACTCTGCTCCCACACCGTATTTTATATCCTGACCTCTGAAATTGGTTAGAGAGGAGAAAGGGTCCCTTGAGGTAATTGAGTTCATTGGTCAGAACCAATGTGTCATCAATGTTTGATCTACAGCAGAGCAGCTAAAGCACAGGGAGATTAAAAAAAAAAAAAAAAAAAAAAGGTAATCCCACACCTTGATCCCTCCAGAGGAAATGAGCAGATGTAAAAGAATTATACCTGAGAATAACAGGGTGGGGCGTGGAGATATTGTCAATGTGGCTTTTATTCTTGAAATAACTGCCCTGTTGGAAATTCTCTCAGTTCTCTCTGCAAGAAAATGACCCTGCAGAAACAGGTCAGGTAGGTGATTTGTGGGTGTTTTTACAACTCACACATGCAATTAGCCTAATCGGCCATTTGTACTAAACACTGTACTAAAGAAGTATATTTGATATGCTAATTCTGTGCATAAATTTTCATTTTTGGACACCTTTGTCAAACTTGGGAGTAACCAGCGGTGCAGACTGCTTTATTTTGAACCACAAAATGCCAATAAATTTTGGGTTGCAAAATTGCTTTTGCATGTCAGCACATCGGTCATTCTGACTTGTAATCGTGCCAGTCTTTATTCACTTTTACTGTTTGTTTTTTGTTGTTGTTGTTGTTGTTGTTTTAGGGAATGACACTAGACTGTGTGGAGATCTCTCTGGCACGTGTGTTTGAGAGCGGCCAGGCATACGTGGCTTTGTCCCGGGCTCGGAGCCTGGAGGGTCTGAGGGTCATGGACTTTGACCCGCGTGTGGTCAGGGCAGATCCAGATGTTCTCGTCTTCTACAAGAAACTGAAGAAAGAGAGGCTTCTCATGCAGGTGAGTGCATGTGATGATCTGCAGATATTGTTAACTCTGTGCTGTAGAAGATCCTTTTATTTATTTATTTTTTTAATTGAGTCAACAATTCCGTATAATCAGCATTGGGAAGATAACTTCCTGTCTCCATTGCTCTCTGCAGGCCTCCATGGATGATTTTGTTGGCAACAAAGAAAACTCTTGGTGAGAGGGTGAATTCATCTCCGTCTTCTGAGACATTATGCACTGTGTGCATGAGTTATGTCCGTTACCGTCTTTGTTTTATTTCCTTTAGGATATTGATATCTTATCTGGCAGTAGTCACACTGCCACCTACTGATGAGTACTGTAATTTGTTGTTTTTTTAAGAGTTTATTTTTTATTGCCTTGATTTTTAATTTATCATGTATTCAAATAAAGTTTTAGTGAACTCACATCTATGCAAGTTGTCACTGAGTTTCAATCGTCCTGCAATAACTGAGCACACAGTAAATTAACTTCAATCCTGCATTAATTAAAGTTTAAGTCTGTAGATGCCCATCTTCACTTTCTCCCCAACTCATTTGTTTAGTAAACTAAAGTTGTATAAAAGGGGCAGCACGGTGGTGCGTTGTTGCCTCACAGCAAGGAGGTTCCTGGTTCGAAACCTTTTGGCTGGGGACGTGTCTGAGTGGGTTCTTTGAGTACTCCAGTTTCCTCCCACAGTCCAAAGACAGGCACTTAATAGGTTACTTGGTCATAGGTGTGTGTGAGTCTCTGTGCCCTGCGATAAGCTGGCGACTTGTCACCAAAGCTGGGATAAGCTGGGATAGGCTCCAGACGCCCCATGACCCTGACGAGAAGCAGTTACAGATAATGGGTGGATGGAAGTTGTATAAAAGTCAACTTCAGGACATCACCACCTGAAGTAGGTTCACAGGGTCAACATGTTCTGATTTCATATGATCACCTCCCCATAATCATTGTATAGTGACAGTTCTGAAACAGGAATGTTGCATTTACTGTAACCTAATTTGCACTAAAATTTATGAATGACGTGGATTTTGAGACCTCTTGTATCAATTCTAATTTGCACTATTGTACACCCAACTGTGTGTCTGTAATATCCAAAGCTGACACATCAGAATTTAAGTCCTGAGTCATCAGGCAAGCACAAAATAAAAACAAATACGGCAAACTGGAAAGCAAAGAAAATCTTTATTCTTCAGAGAGGATAGTAATTCCATGACTGAACCTGAGGTAAAGTCTCCATTGCTGGAGCATCATACTTTTTTTTTTGCATATGATCTGACCACTGAATAAACCGAGCCCTTTCTTTGCTACTTGGCTACACACATTACCTACACAAGCAGTGACTTATTTTACAAACTGCTTCTGACCCTATCTACACAAGTATGCACTGTATACAGAAAGGGTGGCATGTATTTAGTCCAAAAAACCAAGAAAATTCATTTACATTAATACAAAGGAGAACAACATCATAACTGTCCTGATTATTTTACAATTTTAGCAGTTAAATAGCTGGAAGTGGTGAGAGCTGGCAGGCAGGTCATTTCACGTTGTGGAACAGCTTGTGTGCTACCTATAAAAGACAAAAGAAAGCACAGTCAGCATCTTCATCCGAAGCCCAAAAAATAAAATCAAGCCACGTGCAGTCTGGTTTCTCGTGTCCTGTATGGAAGAGCACAACTCTCCACTTCCACCCTCTCTTTGTGTCAAACTTACACAGTGGTCCCGTGCATGCAGGAAGTCAAACAGTTCTTCTGTGCAGTCCTCCTCAGTCCTGGATCTGGACCCAACCCGGGCTTCACAGGCCTCCAGACGCTCCTTGGTGTGCACACAGTGTGCGGTCTGCTCACACTTTTCTCGTACTGTGTCTAGAGGGTCCTGCGGAGGAGAAAAAACAAATGTAGTATATTAATTATTCTTTTTTTGTTGTTGTTTAAAACAAATTAACCACCACATTTGGTTGATACATATGCGTGAAATGCTACAGCCATTACCAGCAACACTACACCAACATGATACACTGTCTCCACTATTGATACTGAAGTTTTCACCTCACTTGTTTACTTTAGTAAAAGCAGGACGACAACCATGCAGAAATATTTGTTAGATGTAAAAGTCCTGAATCCAAACTGTTAGTTGCCAAAAACAGAGAGGTATCGACATATTTTCAGTATCAAGATTTAAAGTTGTCATTATGGTAAATCGCCTATTTCAGAATAATCTATGGTAAATTACTGGATTATAATTATCAATGCTCTCATGCTCCATACTAACATGAAAGAGAGACTACAATGGCCACAAAAAAAAAAAAAACACACAAGGCCCAATCTGAAGTCTGGTGACTCTGTAGAAGAGGACCTGTAGTTAGGAGATATAAAAGTCTCATTCTAAAAAGGTAACAAAAACATGATACATTCTTATATTATATTATACATTATACATGAATGAAAACATGGTTATAATGTGGTTACATGTATGTACACTAAAATTCACTGAATGATGTACAGTGATGTATTCATGGTAAAAATGCCTCTGCTGTTTCACAGTTATCACTTTTCTTCAATGTGGACTTGACCTTTGCATACAAAAAGGTGACTAGTGTGCATACTGCTCACATGTTTGTACTTTATTTCTACTGTAACATTATATTAATCAAATGTATGATGTCCAAACTTACCACCATGTCTTCCTCCTCTTCTTCCTCCTCCTCCTCCTCTTCCTCCTCAGCAGGCTCATCTTCCTCCTGGTCAATGACAATAATATCACATTTAATACATTTAATTAGGTCTAAAACTGAACACGTTTTAAATTTGAGGGGCTTTTGCAGTGTTGTAGGGGGGTGTTATATTAAGTGAGTGCTAAAGAGAGCCGACACTCTGGTGGACTGATCAGCAGAGTCAGGCTGCAAGTGTGTGTGGTAACATGGCCAAATCACACTTTCAATGGGCCACACAAAACGCGTCTAAAACAACAAATATCGATATTTTTCAGTACCTCGTCCTCCGGGTCGCCGTATGTGAGCATTTTCCTCTCGAAAACCATGATTATAGCTGTGAGATTCACCAAAAACCCCGGCAGAGGACAGAAGTCCCAGACACTCAGCAGCACTACTTTTCGTTGAGGACGTGAGGTCGGTCACACGCAGGAAACCACTCGAAGGATTACCGGATATAGCTTCCTATTGGTTAAAAGTGCGCATTGACGTTGGTTTGGACCAATCATATGCATGTATTAATGCGTAAGGCCCGCCCATTCATTGCCTAACACAGGCGGAACCTTTGTTTCGGCTCGCGGGGCAAAGACGGACCGTAAGAGTTGTCGCGCGGCATCATGGCGCTGCTCATGGACAGCAGGCTGCTATTGAGGAGAGTGAAAGATTTGAGATGTTTCACTCCGAGACGACACAGAGTCAAAGAGAAGTGGGTGAGTCATGAAGACAGTTCATAACGGACGTTATCTGTAAAAAAAAAAAAAAAAAAAAAAACCCATTAGACTCAGTCAGAGGTGTATAGGATGTTTGGAGCTGTCAAGGATGTCTAACCACACTGTAGATATTCAGAATAAAAGTATTTAGAGTAATAGAGTATTAAAGGTCCAGTGTATAGAATTTAGTGCCAAAGTTGCAGATTGCAACTGACTCTCACTTCACGCTCTTGTTCCAAGCGCGATGGGGAAACTACAGTAGTAGTAGCCTCGAATATACGTCAAAGGTTTGTCCCTTCTGGGCTGCTGTAGAAACATACCGGTTCAACATGGCGGACTCTGTGGAAGAGGACCCCCATTAAATGTTACATACTGGACCTTTAAAAAATAAATGGCAATATCTAGAAGTCATGAAAGTTTGAGATTTTATGATTATTCTGTTCAGTGTAGATAAGATGTGCCCCAAATCGTGGCTGTTTAAAGGTCTAGTGTGTAACATTATCTATCTACTGGCAGAAATGTAATATAATATACATAACCATATGTTCATTAGTGTATAATCAGCTGGAAATAAGAATTGCTGTGTTTTTGATATCAGAATGAGTGTTTTATATCTACAGAGGGGTCCTCTTCCACAGAGTCGGCCATGTTTTTACAGTAGCCCACAAGGTACAAACCAAACACCGGCTTTAGATAAAATGTTTCACGTTTTTTGCAAGCTGTAGTTTCTCCTTCACATTTGGAACGAGATGGTGAGGCGAGCAGTATTCAGTTTGTTGCAATCTGCAAATTCTACATCCTGGAACTTTAACTTGACCAATTAAACAAAAATAAAAGAAACCATTAAAGCATATAAATGTTTAAATACCTGCTTTCAACAGGCTGCCACACGTACCAAATACCCTCCCACCAGTCTAGCCCTGCAGCATTTTGATGCCACGTACGGCACCCAGCTGGGGAAGCTGTGGCCATCAGTCCGAGTCGCCTTGCTGTCAGAGAGGAAATACGGAGCTCTGCTCAATAATTTCTCCCATGATGATGTTCTGTCAGGCTTGGAAGCCCAGGGATGCAGAGATTTCACCAGTGATACAGACACAGAGGGTAGGTGTGCATTTCCAGTGTTTCCAGTGAACTTTGTGAACTTGTCAGTTTACTCTGGTAGAGAAAGCTTTCAAGTTTTGATACAGGGAGCGAAAATGTAGTTTTTTTGGAAAATGGAGTTTTCTTCTTTCAGAGCAGAGCAGACAGAATTCAATGTACATAGATTGGAGAATCAGTATTGTTGTATTCAGCATCATCTCCACACAGGCATTTACCTGAAAGAAATACTGAGGATCACTGTATTTGCTAATGACATGTCAAACATGGCGGTTTTGTAGTTTTCAAGAACTTGCATGCATCCTCCGAGACCTTTTCTGTTTTGCACTGAGATTGGTGCTATAACATTTAAAGCCTACAAATAACCAAGGTTGCAGGGCGGTAGTGTACAATATGACTTGATATTGTTATTTATTACAATCATAAATTAAACTATAACATTGTTTGAGTATGAACTTTTGGTTTTAATTACATTTAACTTACATATATACATTCTTTCCTCCTCTATTTAAACACCTTGATATTAAACTCTGGTTTGTGTTTTATGTCATTTAAAAAGTACAATCCTTCTCCTCATGTTGCCATTTCTGCAGCTCAGACATACGAAGTTTCCACTGAGGAGGAATCCAGCTGTGTTTCTATGAAAAAATCTGCTGATGGTCCGCCACTGCCTCCTCTACAACTCAGTCCTCACATCAAGTGCTCAGTGTTTCCAAGAGCTGATATCACAAGATTCAAGCCTGCTAGGTGAGTTTATTTGTTATTGGACAAAAAAAATATAGTTTGATATGTCAACTGGCTGCTAAAATGTTTGTCAGGTGTCAGAAAACATTGTGATTTAAAATTCTAGTTTAAGTCTGGGAGTGTGTGTAACATATTTTTAAACCCAAGTGGTTAAATATTTTAGGGGAATATCTTTCAGGTTTTCTGGTTACCCTGACTTGCTGTTCTCTTGTCCTCCAAAGACCAGACATGTGCGGGTTGTTGGGTTACTACCTGATGGACGCAGCATCTGTGCTGCCTTGTCTTGCATTAGGAGTGCAAGAAGGTCACAGTGTGCTTGACCTCTGTGCTGCTCCAGGAGGCAAAACTCTGGCTTTACTCCAGACCCAGTGTATAGGTAAGAGAACTGCTCTCATCTGTCTGTTTTCCTCACTCAGACTGTGCAGAAACCTTCATGCCTTCCCCATCTGTGAGAATTATTGCTGTTGTTCTGTCTGTCAGTTGTAGTTAACCCTCCATCGTCTGTGTTTGTACATAAAGGTTTTTTGTGTGTGAATGACTCCTCGGTGTCTCGGACATTACGACTGAAAAGGGTCCTCCACAGCTATGTTCCTAAACAACTTTTGAATGATGAAAAGCTACGCATCACCTCCTTTGATGGCACCAAGTGGGGGGAAATCAAGAGGGACACTTTTGACAGAGTAAGCTGGTGTCACGTCATCGTGTTTATCATTTTTCAGAAGAGAATTTTCAGATTGATGCTAACCACTCTGTTCTCCTCATCCTCTCTTTTCTGTGTTCAGGTTCTTGTCGATGTCCCGTGCACTACAGACAGACATTCACTCATGGAGGACGACAACAATATATTCAATAAGAACAGGGCCGGTGAGAGACGTAAACTGCCACAGCTACAGCTGGAGCTGCTGCTGTAAGTTTTGATGAAACTATAAAAATATAACGTTTGGTTATTACAACTTCCATTTTATCATGTTAATATACGGTGACACAGTCCACTTTAAAGTGTAAAGCGACTATGATTATTTCATATAAAGTGAACACACCCCCTCTCTTTATCCTGCAGGGCGGGAATCGAAGCAGCCTGTCCGGGTGGAGAAATCGTTTACTCCACATGCACACTTTCTCAGACGCAGAATCTGAACGTGGTGGAACAAGCCATCTACTTGGCACAAGAAAAACATGGCATCCACCTTCAGGTCAGTCACACACACACTTTAAACCACATATCAGAGATCCTGTGATAAACTCAAGAACCTCTGGGAACCAAATGCAACAAATAATTTGTTCTCCTTTCCCCCTTCTCTTGTCCTGATCACATCAGGTTGTTGACCTGCGACCCCTCACACGCATGTTTAGGAAAACCTTTCACTTCGCTCCCAACCTCCAACTGGGTGAGATGGTCATCCCACACTTAGCCGCTAACTTTGGCCCCATCTACATGTGCAAGCTAAGGAGGCTAACATAGACTTGGTGGACGTTTTTTTCTTAAACCTTGTGGACATTTGAATGAACTATGTCACTTCTTTACGGACTCATGAGGTGATCTTCTGGACCCTTCAGCCTCAGACTCATCTGTGTAAACTGTGGCTGTTAGAGCACAGTTGAAGGAGAAGTTTTCATCATGGTGGTGGACTGTTGAAACTGGACTTATAGTTGGTTGAATGTGACAGAAAACACAAAGAATACAGCCAAAGCACTTGGAACATGACATTATAGCTGGAGACGACATTGAACTAGTATTTTATGAAGATATTAGACCAACAGGAATGCCGAAAAGTTCTTAGTATTTACACTCTTATTTTTGGAACACATTAGATGACTAAACAAGCGTTGCAACTGTACTTTTATTTTTGCCCTATGGGTGGCAACAATAGCTTAATATTAAAGTACCCTATATATTCTGTGTCCACTAGAGGACACTAAAGATACATCCATAGAGGAGCTCCAGTATGCATGTCCTCCTGCACTGTGTCAGATGCATAGAGATGAATATTTTAGGTCGGGGAATCACATTACGGAGACACAAATTTCCATCAGAATTACCTGCTCTCTTTAACTCTCCAGTGAAAATGGGTTTGGCTTGTTCTAGATGGTTATTCATCAGGTTTGATGGTTTTGCCTAATAACGCGATATGTGGGTATGTGAAAGGAGGGCATAATGAACAGGCAGGTAATGACTTATTTGACCATTTGGCTTCCCACATCTGAATCTGTGCAACTTTCATTATTATGGCTGGGATTGACTCCGTTTTGCATTGACATCACTCAGAGGTGAAATGTTTCCTCTTATCACAAGCTAATATGAGCGGAGAGGTGCTTCTTTTTCCATCACACCGCCGATGACCCTTTATGTTGTCCTGGCCAGGCAATGTAGCGTGAAAAAAGGTGTGCGTGCGTGCGTGTATGTATGCGTGTGTGTGTGTGTCTAACGAGTCCACCATCCACATCCCACTGTCATTAAGCTGCTCCAAGTGCAGGAGCTGACTCCCATCCCCGTACAGGGATGGACGGCAGCCATGCGGCTCCCAGATGAACATTAAAGAGGCAGCAGAGAGCTAAAATGGGACATCTCGCCCTGTTTTGCCCCTCCGCTTTTTTATTCCACAGATGAGTGCAGATAATTTTCTGTGCGATTGTGAGTGATTACTGTATTACTGCGGTAAAAGGGGGATGTATCTGGGAATGCAGAGGGAATTAATGACACATAAAAACTATTTTTGTATTGACTGCTTTCGTCTCCAGGGCCTTGAATGCCTCTTCGCACATCTTGTGATTACCTAAACGTATTGTAAATATGTGTTTCCTATGGGCTCTTACATAAATTTACATGTTTTAACACTCAGGAGACGGCAGACTGTTAGAGATGAGTTACTCTCTATTCTGGCTGTCTATAGACTCCACCGCCTGTCTGCTTTATTATTGAATTAGCCAATGAAGCGCTGTGCATTTGTGTCCCTGTGTGTAAGCCTGTGTTAGGAAGACATATGCTGTGTATTAGAAAGATGAATCTTATGGATTTAACTACACAGCCATGCTTCTGTTGTGTTTTTCAAATGCAATTTAAATGTTGCTTTTTTTTTTTTTTTTTGCTAATAAACATGCAGAACACTGTAATAGTGTTTTATGCTTTCACTTCATACCACAAAAGCTGCTGAGTGAACTCCATGTATTAAAACTAAACACCTACAGTGGGTTATTAAATAAAATAAAGACAGCAGAAGGGGAAAAGAAACATGTCTTACAGGTGTTAAGTTTGTCTACATGGATTGATTACCTGCCGCAACTTAAATAAAGGCGGACATTACGATGTCTTTATGTTCAGTAAAGACACATGCTGTCTTAGGTGTAGTCTGTGTAATTAAAGCAGAAGCTGCTGTTCCTGCTGTGATGTTTTGCCCAGAGGTGAAGATCAGACATGTTTCCCCCGTTGGTGGTGGGAGAGAGGATTTCACTGGTGGGGGTCTTTTGTTGCAGATGCACTGTGTAGACTGAGCCCAGCAGGATGCGCTCTCTGCTGCTCTCAGCCACAGGGCACATAGAAAAATGCTATATCGTGTATTTCTGTTTAACTTTTACAAGCATCCAGCTGTCTGTTGACATTAGTGAAAGGATCATTCGCATCACACGTTTCGCTGGAACTCGTATTATTACTGTAGCGCAGCAGACTGAGGAGGTGGAGAGTGAGTGAGAGCAGGTGACATGCACAGGTTGACCTCCTCTTTATCCCTTCATTCTCTTCAGTTTCCATTTTTGGTTTTGCATAATTCATAAATCATGTATGCTTTTTTTTTTCCCAGAGAACTGCTCTGAAACAATAGATCTACTACCACAGCAGTCTCATACATTAATCTACAGATCTATTTTACATAGACACTTTTCTTCACAGTGTAGATGGGTTATGTGATAATATATAATTTGTCAACTATCAGATTTTTCTGTATCATTAATGTCAGGGTAACAGTTTTTCATCCAGATCACTTGTAGTGTGTGGCATAGACCAGACAAGATATAAGGATGCTGTACCTCAGTCTTGCTTTTATGTAACATTCATAACAGATATTTACACACTTTTTGCTGCAGCTAATAGTTAAACGTGTTTCCCTTTCCCCTGTGATCGAGGCATTCTGCGATAGACTCCAAGAGCTGGCTGGGAGCCGTCCTTAGCGGTGCAGTGAGGCCCACATTGGAAATGCAACCGTAGGTTTAGACTGCAGCCAGATTAAGAAGAGAGAGAATAGGGGTTTTCTTCTCTCTAAGAAGATTACCCGGGGAGGGGTGAGATGGCAGTCAGAGTGTTTAAGAAAAAAAGGACAAGAAGAAAATGGAAGATGAAGTGGAACTAAAGGAGGGTGGCCCAGGATACACAGTTTAGCCACCTGTTGTCTGCCTCTTGATATCACTCTTTTCTTTGTTTCTCTATCTCTATCACATCTATCTTTCCCCTGTCTCTTGCCGTATTAACTATTGAACTTATTAAGATAAAGGAGTTTCATAGTTCTTGGGTAAAAAAGTGGAAGGACTGCTGTTACATGATTTAAAGAGAAGTTTAGACGTCAAGCAGCATGTGCGAGTTGAATTTCTTTAAGCATTATTTTTTCAAGTAAGTTTTTTTTTCAGGTTTTTTTTTTCATGTGTCTGTGCAGCT
This sequence comes from Protonibea diacanthus, assembly GCA_028641955.1. NCBI lineage: Eukaryota > Metazoa > Chordata > Actinopteri > Sciaenidae > Protonibea > Protonibea diacanthus. The sequence goes on along the minus strand of CM053988.1, from coordinate 9,026,522 downwards.
GTGAGCCTGATTGTACTTGTGCTTCCCTCTCTCTTAAGTTCCTGCTGGTGGTTTCCAGGAGGGCTTTGATGTGTATCTGGGCAATGCACTATTAGAGGGATTTCCCTGGGCCTGACAGCTCAGAGAATATGCGGCGAAATGGCAATGCCAGTGGGCTAAAAGAATGCTGGAAACAGGATTAGGATCATATTCTGGCAGACCCTGTCACCTCCTCAATGGGCCGAGGTTTCTAATGCTGGCACTTTTCATTCTCGCCATGGTTAAAACCTTTAAGAGAACCATGGAGAGGAGGGAGGGGAAGAAAAGCACTGATTGAATGGTACACTGTGATTTTTGTGCGGTGGACTTACTCTGGAGGGGGCTGAGGGTGTGTGTGTGAGAGAGAAAGAGAGTCAGAGCAAGAGATACAGCAAACCAATCGGTCTGGGTGTGTCAGACTCTCATATTTTGTGCTTGGTTCAAAATATGTGACTGTATAGAACAAAGAAAAAGTACTAAGAAGACTTTTTTTGAGAAGTTCCAAGTACAGTCTTAATGTTGAACTGTCTGTCCTGAGACTTAAAGTACTGGGTCCGTATCCTTGTATCGCTACCGCAGTGTATTTGCTGATTTCCACACAAAAATACACACATGTCATCACTTGCTTAAAGGAAAGTAGATTGAGATATGTGTGTGTGTGTGTGTGTGTGTGTGTGTGTGTGGGGTTGCGCCCATAAATATGTGGTTATAGTGGTGAATATACAGCCCTGAGTGTTAGAGATGGAAGCACCTGATCCAGCATCAAGGGCTCAACACACTTGACCCTGCAGCAGTACAATCTAGCAATCCCTGTTCAACCCCCAGGGTGTGTGTGTGTGTGCGTGTGTGTAGATGTGTAGGTGTGTAGGTGTGTGTGTGTGTGTGTGTGTGTGTGTGTGTGTGTGTGTTTGGGGGATGGGTGTTAAGAAAAGAGAGAACATTTGGAACAAGAGTATTGTGTTATGTTCTCTGGCCCAGATGGCCCCATGGGAGGAAATCCTGCCGTGTATCTGGACAGATTCTTACTCTGGATAACAAGGACATTCACTTCTGCTGCATATCCACACCACAATCTTATCAGTCACACAATCAGGATGCCCTTGGACGAGGACACACACACCCATATACATGTTATGTGGTGTAATAAAACACAACAAGGTTAGGGTGAGGTGTTACACCTCCATTAACACTGTTAATCTGGTGAGATCATTATCCTCCTCTATCCGATTTTTGGACGGTGGTCATTCATAACGGTCAGACAGAGACCGCTCATTGCAGCAGCTGAGGTGCGTTTGTTATTTACACACTCTGAGGGGGTAAAATGTACGTTAAAGGCCGATTCAATTAACACTAGAACAATGTCACACGGCTGGGGCGAAGCACTTACAGTATATGTAAAGTTCAGTGTTGGAAGAGCAAGGGCACATTTTGGAGGAGGTGGCAGAGATGCCCAATTGCCCTGCATGTGTTTGAGTGTGTGTTTGAAAGTGTGTGTAGGGGCAGGGTTGGGTGGGGGTCTGTGCGTTTTGACAAACCATGCTGTTAAAGATATAATAGCAGCATAATCACCGCCCCGGGCCGTCATTCTTCAGGATAATGGCCTGCTTATTCATTGGGGATGGCTTATGTCTCCGTGCAGCTTTTTTATTTTTCAGATTACGTTGTTCTTTTTCTGTCTCTTTTGCTCCCGTACTCTGTCTCCCTGCAAATTCTCATCTACTTTTTTTGTGTATTTTTTTTTTATTTGACCTTCTTCCCATCCCCGCATTCTTCACCTTGCTCACCCGCTGTTTTTTCTTTCACTATCACATTTTCTCTCTTACACTCATTGAGACAGAAGAAAGCTGAACTAACCTTAAATATATAATTTGTATGTTTTTTTTTTTTACATTTACATTAAAATAGGAATTGCAGATTAAGACTATTACACACTATACACACACGCGCGCGCACACACACACACACACACACAAGGTGTGTAAATATTCAGCACAGATAGAGAAGTCTTCATTATAAAGATCCAAGCAATGTTTTTATTTGCGATTATTTTACAACAACACTAGTTCAAGTCTACATTGTTAGGGAGGAGTAAAGGAAACAACACTGCTGGTCTTCCGCTCACTCGCTCCTCCACCATTATAAATCTATCTACCACTGGACCACGTAGTTTGACAGAGACAGTGGGGGGAACAGCATTAGAATAATAGCAACAACAGAAGTCAAAGAGAGTCAAGACAGCAGTACACAGAGGACTCGGGTCGATTATTCATTGAAATCTTTTCACTTTCTTCGACTTAGATACAAGAAGGTGGCAGTTTTTCCAGCAAATTTGTTCCAATTGCCTCTTTCCAGCCAGAAGAAAGTGAACACATTTAAAATATTAATTCAACCCAGGATCGTTACACAGACATCCAACAGAGGAGGGGTAGACAGCGCCGCCGGTGAGCTCAGCAAATACAATCTTACAATTTGACAGCTAAAGGAATTTTATCTGAGACGACTGAGTCCATTATCAATTATACAACATAATATTACAATTACCTTACCAGTAAACATTAATAGATAGACTTTTTTTGTATTTTACATACTAAAATAATGTGCTTTTTTTTCATATGAAGACATTAGCTTCCAGAACACATGAACAGAAAACATCAGAGACGTGTGTGATTCTCCTCATCAAGTGCTAACAGTCGGTCTGACTTTCAATGAAAAGCTGCATGTTTCCTCAAGAGAATATTAAGGCGAGAATAAAATATGCGTCGAGACATTTATATCCAAAAGTCCAAATTTGTTTACCATGTCATTTTGTATTCAACAGAAATTGATCAACCCCCATGGTAAAGTGATGTCAGTCATGTTGCTACCTTAATTGACCGTTTTAGTGCGCAGACCGTTTGAATTCATAAAGGCGGTCTTAAATGGTATGCATGTTCATAATTGCATTTGCCCCAGCTTCCTCAGCCCAGGGCAAAATGTAATTAAAAGCTTTGAGAATTTACTCACTGAAATCATTTTCTCATTATCAAGCCAGCCTCTGTACAAAGTGGCATATTACTGGCCATTAAACTGGTAAATTAGTCACTTTTAATTATGCTGTTGAGGACAACATGGCTTGAAGTTTATTTTTATTTATGTGCTGTTATGTAGTACATGCTATGTACATAACCGCGCTGCTTAATTGAAATGTCAATGGTCCTGTGACAGAAATGGTCTCTTTTGCTGCATGAGCAATACCTTTCCTGGCCAGCGAGCCTAATTCCTTCAAAAGTGCCTCATTTATTCACATTATCCTTGTAAACATTATTTGCATTGTCTTTTAAACTGAGTGCATTCATCATCAGCTGTGTACATCATGTTCAGTGATTCTTTTTTGTTTGCTTGCTTAGAAGGTCCAGCATTACATGTCTGTAATCATGTGAGCCGGAAACACGTTTACTCTCCTCTTAGTCGGGACATTCACTTGATACGTTGCATTTTTTGAGCAGTGTTCATCATCTTGTGGGTTTTCTTTTCCCGTAGTTTTGGACCTTGAGCTGCAACAGAAGTGTAGAGGAGTCAAACAAGCTGTGGAAGTGTCTTAAAATGCTGTTAAATGGAGTTCTGTAGGTCCAGAGCTTGTTGGCATGTTTTATTTTTGGACATATCTGCATGTCCTCTGCCCATCTACTCAAAAAGAGGTCAGTATACGGCTCCTAAAGAACTATCACAGTCACACAGACACGCAGTAGGATGGGGTGATGTGTAGGCCGAGGCTCTGGCCTAGTTTACATTGTCCTCCATACAGTCTGATTCTCAGTTAGACATTGTGTCCAGTCCCAGCGAGGCGGCGTGCTGTTTGGCCCTCAGACGCAGGTTCTCAATGCTGGTGGTCTTGTTGTTGTGGCTGGTGAGGCCACTTGCAGCCGACGCCTGCAGCAGCGGGCTGTTCCAAACTTGCTGGGCATGATGGGACAGGGACTGGTAGTAGGACTGGCAGGGCAGAGAGCCCAGCGGCGCGGGGGGCATGTTAACATTCATCCCCAGGTAGGGGAGTGAAGACGGGGCACCGAGGTCAAACGCAGGGTAGTGCACCAGGTTGTTGGTGGCAGCCATGTGCTGGCGGAACTGCTCCTGCAGACGAAACAGGCTGAGAGGGGAGGAAGAGTAAGAGTGGCTCTGAGAGAGAGGACCGGTGCTGGCCAGGCCACCGCTGGAGGAGGAGGGCGTCACGGACGGAGAGACCAAGGGAGAGTCTGGACAGAGAGAAGAAGAATACATTTAATCATTATAGTCAGTTTGTGAAGGATAAGGAAAGCTCCTTGTCAGAAAAGGAGTAAGAATAAAGTGTCTGGTGTTCTTACCTGGTTTAGGGCTGAGTCTTTTGCAAGCTGGAGAGACGTCCCCAGGAGTCACTGCTCTCTCACACTTCATCTCCTCTCTCTGAGATTTACTCTCGTCCTCCTTATCTGTGGCATTATCCTCCGTCGCCGACTCACTGCCAGAGTGTTCTGCTGACGTGACATTCAGCTCCATGTCCAGCGGTACAGGACGGACTATAGGACCCTCTGCCTCCAGAGAAGAAGAGGAGGAGGAAGAAGACGATGAAGGAGGCAGCTGGGTGTCAGGAAGGATAGTCGTGGAGGGAGGCGCATCCTCCTTCTCGCTCCCTCCTTCCCCTGACACTTCCTTCTGCTTCTGAAGCTGCTCCTTCTGGAGGCTGCGCTGCTTCTTACGGAACTTGGCTCTGCGATTTTTGAACCAAACCTGATGGCAGAGTGGGAGGAGAGCGCGAGTTAGAGGGAGAACGAGCAGAAAAGATGTGGTACAGTCGCAGATGCTTCAGCACACAGTGAGCATCAAATGATTGTGTGGCATATGAAAAGCCCAAAAGAATCAATAAGTGGCAGCAATAACAAGACTGTAACATAAACTTATAGTTTAAAAACAATTTCGCTATTTAACTAAAATCAGTTTTCACTATTTTAATTAACACTATTCAGACAACTTTCTGTTGTTAAAAGCTAAAGTTAAAACTTCAGTGTGAATAAAACATAAGTACTATATATTTTTTTCTATATTTATAATGTACTGTTATGATCATTCACTGTTTTCAACTCTGGCTGTGTGAAGCTGAGGGTTTTAATTAATGCAGGAATTAAAGTAGGCCTATCATCTTTCCCTTTTCTATTATTTTGATTCATCTTATTACTCCTTTACACCCCCAAAAATGTGTCATCATAAAATACTCCAGTCCCACAAATTCAGGTTGATACTACATAAAACTTTAGAAGACTACATTAGATAAAAATTCATTAAAAAATAATAACAAAAATAAAAAAAAGGGGGTGTACACGTGATAAAACCACAATTAAACCTTAAAAGCTCCTGTAAACTTTACAATCACAGACACATATCAGTGTAATTTTTATCAACTGGTCAGAGTTTTTAATAAAAGCAAAGGCGCACCTGGACACGGGCCTCGGGCAGGTTGGTGCACATGGCTAACCGCTCTCTCATCACCACATCCGGGTAATGGGTCTTCTGAAAAGTCTTCTCCAGCGCTTCGAGCTGCTGTGCGGTGAAGGCCGTGCGGCTCCGGCGCTGTTTGCGGTGCTGAGAGCCGTAGCGAGCCTCCAGGATGATGTCTTGAAATGCGCAGCCGTTGGAAAGGAAAATACACACGGCAAGTTTATTTTACTGGGCAGGACGGGAGCGTGACACGTTAACTTTAATCTGCAGGAATCAATGCACGAATCTCGGCTGCACCGTGTTTCCAAATAGGCCTCACCTGAGTGACATTTTGCCTACAAATATTTCTGTACGTGCGTGCGTGTGTGTGTGTGTGAGCGTGCACTCAATTACCAGCTAGTCTCTCCGCCAGTGTGAGCGCGTGCACGGACGGCCTGTAGTCGGGTGCGTGCTGTGCCTGTTGCGCGGCCTGCTGGTGCAGGTTGTACATGGCGCTGAGGGAGTTCATGGCGTGCAGTGAGTAGCCGTTCACCCCGTAGTGCTGCATGGTGAGAGGTCGCTACCTGCGGAAGGGAAGCAGAGGATGGCTGTGATGATGAAGAAGAAGAAGGAGCTCAGTGTGTTTCACTCAAGGACATTTTGACATTAAGGCTGGCTGCTGCTGAACACGTGATCTGAAAGCAACCCTCCGGTTTGATACGGGGAACTAAATCATCTATTTATGGTGGATGATTCAATGATAGGCTGTGACACTACACGAGCTTTTTTTTATTAGGGAATGTCAGCAGGTCCTCGCGCTCAAGGGCCAATAGATTTTAATGTGCGGACAAAAGTGTTATCCATTAACATCCAATTATCGCTCTGTTCAATCCATTAATTATACAAAAGACTTTTAATTGGGGTAATTATCACTCGTTCTCATAATGAACCGTGACGGATGCCTTATTCATGAATTTATTCACGTCGTTTCTGTGATCCCGCAGAAGCCAAATCCCCGCTGAAAACGTTTCTTTGACAGATCAAGGCGTCGATGAAATGTGTTGGAAAATGAAATAAGGAGATTTGTTCCGGGTCTCGGTGGCAAAACCTGCAACCGGATAGCAGGATTATATTTTAATAGGCTGATTACGGAAACGCTGCTCTCAGTGAGTGCCTTGACTTTTTTTTACTTCTGAAAAACACACACACCAAAACTTGCCATTTATTTTATGATATTTATAATTAGCACTTTCGGCTTTTAATGATGTGATCAGATTAAGTTCTTGCAGGAAAATTCACCATGTTAGAGTCTTTCACATGGCTGCAATTTTCCCCCTGAACTCTATTTTGTAGTTCTCCTTCACGACCGAGATTTTCATAGATGAAACGCTGGAGGACACGATTAGATATGTATTAGTACGGAGGAGGCTGACAGGAGGGAATATCTCGGAGGCCCAAACAGTTATTATAACTATTACAGAGAGACCACAGGGAAAAGATATAAATCTTTCTGCTGGATGACAGGTACAGCATCCAGGGAGCTGGTTAACTTCTTGGACAGATAGGCCTAGTTTGGACAAAACTTCCTGGTTTTTATTTGACTAATTTCGTTATTGGTTTTATTTAATTTGAATTACTCAAAACGACCAAAGAGTGTGTGCTGACAGCAGGTTAATAACAACAAAACAACAATTATGATTTCAATATGTTTGAACATTATTTAGACGTGTTTAATCTTCATGTTTGAACCGTTTAATTTGCTCCATGCTCTTAAATTAATTATAATTTGAAACTTAATTAATGATGACTTATTACTGATTCAGATCTTTTGATTAGGACTTGATAATTCTTCGTCTGAATCGTTGAATTTCAAATTTCAGTATACTATTTAAAGGTAATTGTGTAATAAATTATTCTATAATAATAATAATAATAATAATAATAATAATAATAATAAAGGCAATTGTAAACCTATCTGTGTAAAAGAGCAAAGACTGGGTGGTCGTTCTTGTAAAAGGCCTGTGTGTGTATGTGCGTGAGTGCATGCGTGTGTGTGTGTGTGTGTGTGCGCGTGTGTGTGTGTGTTATGCCCGCAGTGCCCATTCCCAGCCTATTAAGTGGCTGCGGCGGCTGATGAATGTGATCAGAGGGCAGTGGGGAATAGTTTAATTCGCCGGGACAGAAGGTGCTTCGCTAAACATTTACTTTACTCCCCCAAGTATTTGAGTTGAATGGGCCCCCCGCACCTCCCCGTCTCTACCCCGCCTCCCCCTTCCCCTCTCTGGCGGCCTCTTATCCCATCGCCCCGGGGCAACGTTTTGGCTGAGATGTATGGCTTCTCCGCGGGTAAAAATATGCATGTTGATCCCCATTTGGCTCCCCGTCTAATGGAAGTGCAAATAGGTTTCGACTGCGAGGCCCTCCATTTATCATCAACGCTGACACGGACGGACGTACAGTGGGACTGGGTGGTTAGCGCTGGGTTGGAGTTCCCGCGTGTGCGTGCGTGCGTGCTTGCGTGTGCGTGCGGGTATGTGCGTGTACTATAATGGGCCAAAGATTTCCCTCAGCTGCACCTTTTCTCTTTGATTTTCCGCGTGTTTTCTCTGAAAATAAAGGCGCACATTTTAATTTGATATAAGACTCAAATCAGAGATGTGTCCAAGAAGAAACCACGTATCTATAAAATGTAGATTTTTATTTGTTTACACCTGATTAAAGTTGATTTTAATCGGACTTTTAAAGCTGCAGAGAAAGATATCTTTAATTTCAGCTGCCTCACTGTCTAACTTCTTAGCTTTACACCTGCTTTCCTGTGATAACAAGCTTTATCCACCTTTTATATTTACCACTATATCTCCAGTTATAGCCTGTATCCTTCTACCCATATCAAATCCAGCACAATAGCTCATCACTGTGAGTCTGTCAGTGTTGTTATTGTCATTCATAAGCCTCTCTCTCTCTCGCTCTCTCTCGCTCTCTCTCGCTCTCTCTCTGTCTGTGCTCCAGGCACTGGGCCCTCCTGGCAGCCCTCTGCTCAATGCTTCGATTATCAAACCGTCATTATGTAAATTGGCATGTACAGTTCAACTCTTTGATCCGACTAAATTAGGAAAAATGTTATTTGCTAACAGCCCCCAGGGTCATGAGTCGACCTGACAATCTGCTCTTTGCTGTGTCACAGTGTAAACTGTCAGAGGGCGAGCAGGGACATGTTTTATTATTATTATTATTATTATTATTATTATTATTATTATTATTATTATTAAGTCAGATTGAAATTTAAGTAAAGTATTTCAATGTCTGAATTTATTGACAGCATGTGCCAAGTCTGGGTAAGTTATTTTTAAGACAACAATAACTCAAAGACAATTATTAGCTTTTATTTTGTAACAAGAATGCACGCAACTGTTGTATGTTGTATCTGTAAATGTGTACCACTTCAGAGTATTTTTGTTTTTTATTATTTTAAACCATTTTAATATAAAACAGTTTCGTGTGTGTATAACTAAAAGAAGAGTCATTTTTTGGTCATTTTTGTGCACATGAAGGATTATCTTTAAAATTAGCTTTTTATATTTGTTTAATTGTGTATTATTTCTTATGCGAACCTTTTATGAGTTTTAGTTCTCACGTCAGGACCAACATTTTGTTTACACACATTGAAACTTTAAAATACACTTACAACCAAGAAACTAAGCAGACAAAAATCAGCTACAGGCTAATAGCATAACATGCCAATTAAACACAATAAAGTTAACTTTAATTTAGCTTAAATTACTGTAAAAAAAAAAAAAACAACAACAACAACAAAAAACAGGCTGATAAAAGTATTTTTATGATGACTTCTGAGCACCATTTTTTAAAAACACCACACATGAGAGGTAGCCTCAGTTTAACTGACTAAACAGACATTAAAAAGTTTTTTACCTCTGGTCCACACACTCCCGTCACTTCGCACACAGACTATCCGAGCTCCTTCACCTCTTCTCGGCTTCAGGTTTCTCTTCTTCTCCTCCAGCTTCCAACTGGTTGTCGTTTTGTGTTTTTAATGCCCACTTTCCCCTCGTCCTTTTGTCCGGCAGTGACAGTTAAAGTCTGGGAGGATGTAAAAGTCATCCACAGTCTCGTCGCTCCGCTTCAAGTCCGTGTCGCTCGCGCTCCACCTGCTCCTCTTGTGCTGCTGACTTCGCCGTGGCTCGCGCAGGAGTGGGAAACCGCCATCTGCTGGTGCGCGAGAGCCCGGTGGAGGGATTTTAAGGAGAGCTTCGCGGGGGTCATGCTGGCTTCCTATTGGCTGTCACAGCTGTCAGTCAAACGAAAAAAGGGTCTCGCTGGTCGTCTAGCTGCAGACTGTGGCGCACTGACTTCTGGAGTTATTTCCAAATATGATCGATTTAAGCACATTATGTCCGGTAAATCCCCCCGTGTCTGTCCACATGGCTCCATTTAACCCACTAAAATTAATAAACATTCCCGAAATGAGCAGATTTTATGTTTTTAGGGACTTTTTTTTTTTTTTGCTAAATGCGTAGATATTGATTTTATAGTATCCAATAGGATGATTTTTTATTTATAATTTAAAATTTAAAGTGAGTAAAATGTTCTTGTCAAGGTGAAAAAGAATAAATAGACATTTAAACATTAAAAATTGTAAAAATGATTTTTTAAAAATCTTTTCTCGAGCTGCTTGAATGCACTCGCACTATGAATGCAATTGCCTTCCTTTAGTTTTTGTGAAGCAAACCAACCAACCTTTAGTTTGTTTGCTTTTCGGCTTTTTCCTCCATGCCACTGAAGACAGAGAGAGACTTTACAGAGATGGCTAATAGATGCCAGGGCGCAGGCTGCTGCCTTTAGACTCTCTCCCGGCCTGGAAGGATTTGGGATGGGATAGGGAAGACAAGACGCCATCTCAGCCTCCAAAAAACCCTGTCTTAAAATGACTGCGGGTAAGAGGATTAGGGCAATAATGCCCTTCTCTTCTTGAAGGGTTTTTAGAGAAGATTTCTTCTCCCGGAGCAAAACCGTTTAGGTGGGGAATTAAGGGCAGCGCAAAGTAGCCTTTTAATGTAAAGCTTGCATATTTTGTTGGGAGATTCTTTGGGAAAGCGTTTGGCCTATAACGCAGTTTTATCTCTGACCATGTTTCACGTTTTTCAACAGTAAACAAAAGATTTCATGGAGGAGAGAACAGTTATGTCCGTGAGCATATTAAACTGCACCTACACTGTTTATGGGCATTTATCATGAAGCTGAAAGTTATGACTGCAGTGTGTGTGACAGTGACGAGAGAGAGAGGGGTGTTTTTATAATTTTCTTTAAAATTTTTTATTTCATATTTATTTAAATCATATATTCTGTGAGGATAGAATATGGATGTGTAAATATAAAATAACTATACAATTAAATAGATAAATAAATGACATTGGTGGGACTGTAATATAACTATGTAAATGTATAACTTTATTATCAGTATTAATAAAAGACCTGCAGGTAACTTGAGACGGATTAAATATCGGATGTGTTTATTCGCTTAAACCTCGATTTAAGTGCAAAAATGTGAATAAACCAGTGTCATTTTAAATGTGGCTACATTTGACAAGACATATTTTTATTGAGTATTATTAGCATGAGTTATTGTCGTCCTGGCTCGTCTTTCCGTCTAAATCTGTTTCTTTTAAACCAACCTGAAACTTTTTCCATGTGTGCTTCAAAGTCTTTCTCCTCGCCTGGAAAAACTCGTGTGCCTCTCTGGTTCTGTCGCCTTGGTAGGCTCCTATCACTCGGTTTCTTCTCTCTCTCTCTCTTTTTTTTTTTTCTCCGAGGTCTGAGAAAGAAAGAGGATTAACTTGTGAACCAATGGAAATAAGAACTTAAACGGGAGGTAAATCTGGCCACTGTCTCTTTGTGAGGACCGTCTCTAAAGCAATTAAAGCGAGAAAGAGTTTCTTCTCAGCGCCTCTCCACCTAAAGCTCCTTAGAGCGACTAGAGCTGTCCAGCGCATCTGAAGGGCTTAAAACAGCTCCCCTTACCCCCGTACCCAGCCATGACCCGCTCAATACAAGGTGCGCAAACAATGACCTCCAAACCAAAATTTTAAAAAATGCTCACTTGGCTGATCATAACCCTAAAAGTTAGTTTCTTTTTGGGGCCATGATAGATGATCTCCCGTCAAATCTTCTTTTTGCATAATTCATACAGATATCTGAGGTGAGATCGCTCCTCTTGTCTCAGCTTGTATCTGATAGAGGTATGAAGAACAAAACCATCTTTAATTCTGCTCTCTAATAGCTAATTAATACTCTTAATGATGTTTCCGCAACTTCATGAATACATTAGGTCTAGCAATCCAGCAAGCCTCAGCCTCCCCGGCACCATTCAAGGGTATTTCAGCATCTGTTCATCCCACAGCAATTAATCATTTTGATGTGTAGTTTAAAATCGACTTCTTGCAGGAGACCTTTTTGACAAGAATAACAAAGCAATTTGCCAGGAGCCACCTCTTAGACACGTTATTAGCAGCACTTCCACAGTAAGACCTGATTTTCCTATTTATTTTCGAATATATTAGATAAATGAATTTTAAAAGATAGTGACAATTTTTGCGGTTTATTGTCAGCGCCACGCCTCTGAATCCTCCTGAAATCCCCTTTTATTGGTGACAAGATCTCAGGATCTCCTCTTCAAATCCCTCCTCTAAAAGTTTTCAACCTGTCAGTTTCCTCTAAAAGCTGTATAATTCTCTCCATCCATCCCCTCCTCTCTTTCTTCTTGCCCTCCTTTTCTCCCTTGTCTCAGTCCTTCTGTCTCATTTCTTTTCCTTGCCTTCTCTCTCCTCTCTCTCTCTCTCTCTCTTACTCTCTCTGGCCCGGATCCCTCTGCACAAGGGGCCCCATTGTATAGTCCTAATCCAGAGGCAACACAGCTTTAGGGACATGCAGGGATAAAAGACCCATTAAGCCCACAACTTTATGGGGGCAAATCTCTCCCTAATCCTTCGCTTTATCTAAACAAAAGCCCCTCTGCCTTAATCCACCTATGTGTTGAAAAAAGGAGAGGAAAAACTGGAGAGGGTGGCAGAGAAGGAGAGAGAAGGAGAAAGAAAAGGAGAGGGAGAACAAGAGAGTGTTTGGGGGGGAAAGAAAATCTCACATACTGTAGGATTGAACGAGGAGAGATCATATGGGGAGGTTTCCTGGAAGAGCTGAGTAATAGTGTCAGGCTTTCACCTGCATGCAGGAACTTTCATATGCGTTAACTCCAGCTGCTGCAGGCGTGAAATGAACCATCACCCTCTCCAATTAATATCTTTTACTACATAAATGCAGACACACGATAGAAGTGCATGCATGTTATTGTAGAAATTGTGAATAATGTGATATTAAAATAGACATAGATAGAGTTCTGGTCTGAAGTAAAAGAGCGTACGAGGGTCTGCCGAGGAAGTTGTTTGGGTGACGATAACAGTGAGGTCACAGAAGCAGATGAAGAGAGTACAGCTCTATGCACACGTGTACAAATATCCTATGATTTAACGGATGATCATCTGGCAAAATTGTATCTTTCCAATCTGGTCATTATTGAAAATCTAGGTGTATAATATAATATTAGTTCATTAGTGTATTGAAATAATTGGTCAAACGATTGGAGAGTTATAACAGTTTACAATTCTGTGAGTCGATCTCTGGTGGTCTTTTTGTTCATAGTTATGTTACATATTTTTATCATCATATAACTTTACAGTTTTCCTCATTTTGAAAATCAAACTTAGCTCCTAGCTGTCCAACTCAAAATGTTCACACTCCTTTTATTTACAGACTAACCTCTGCTCTGTCCGTAAAATGTGAGCCCACTACTGGAAAACCTACTGGATTTTACAATTTGAGTAATATTAAAACTGCTATCTTTATTTACTTTCAGCAACTACAGATCCCACAAGGCTTTTATAGCACTTGTGCATCTCCTAGGATTATTGGATGTGTTACCTTTGAATGCAAACAAACAAACAAAAACAGAAAGGTCTCATCTTTTTAGAGATAAGAGACACATTCACATGGCACTTCTTGAACAACAGGACTTCTTGAACATTTACTTTCATGTCTACAGTTTAACTAATTTTTATGTTACTACATACATTTTTTAAGCGTCTATGTTTTTGATCTGCTTTTGCAAGAGTCACAAACGATCCTTTCCCTAACTACCCACCCACGTTACTCCCCACAGACTCAAAACAGTCTTAAATCTCCTAAATCCTGTTTGACTCAGGTGTGGCCTTTCCTCTTATACCCCTTCACTAATATTGACACAGGGTGTGGCCTGCTTTGACCTGATTCCAATTAAAGAAATGGGTCCACAAGGCCAAATCTTAGCAGCGATGACAAAGCCAAAGCTCCTCTGTGGAGCCAGAATCCATTCACTTCCTCTGAAACATCTGTCTTTACTCCAGAAAATCCCACTGTATCTGCTCCACTTTGGACAATCGGACCCTAATCTGGAGCTGGGTTTAGCAGACTGAGAGCTCAAGTCTGATGGTTTTAGCCAGAGCTGTGAGGGATAGGTGGTGATACCTGCTGCGCTAAAATCTGTGTTGACTGTGGCATTATCCCGTGAGACTGGGAAAACCCATTTATTTTCCACATTTATGCAAGATCCTCTCACAAAAAACACCCCACCATGCCGTCAAAGAAGTCAAAAGCATCACACTTCCTTTGCTTTTACTTTAAGCATGGCACTCATCATGTTGCCTTCATTAACACCCTCAATTACCGTCTCCTCCTCGGCTCCGTTCCTTCCTAATAGAGCTAACACAGAGTTAATGAAGCAAATAGTTGGGACAATTTAGTCATTAGAGACAATTAAGACAATCCAATGCAATCCACCTCAGACCGGCAGACAAGCAGAGGAGTCGTGGGGAGAAATCCAGCAACCAGCCACCCAAACCAAGCGCAGTCCTCTGCCGAGTCAGCCAGTGCAGAGAAAGCTTTAGACTGGATTGAAGGAATTTTCCCTCTGGTGGTATCACTCATAATACTTGAACCATTATAAGGCTGATCAGCAGTTGGCTGAAGGCATCTCTGTTTCCTCCATGCAGGGATTACACCTGGCCTCAGGAGGAGGAAAATGTTTCCCAAAGAGGCAAGCAGACGGAGAGGCAGACACAAGGCAGCCTGGATGCATTCCACCACAATAAAGTATAAATCCTCCTCTTCACAGCGTATTACAGGAATGAACATAAGGGATTGTGTCATTGTTGCCCTATAATCTGGCTTTAAATTCCTTGTTTTACAAATGGTCCTCTTTAAAAAGCTCGTTCTTTTTGTGCGCATCTTTTTTTTCCTCCCTCTCTTCATCCTGTATTAACCTGCTGTTTCCTCATCAGCAGTTTGTTATTTTTTGTTCCAGTGCATTTCAGATTGGGGTTTCGAGTATTATAACTGTCTATATTTGCAGAATTCACAGGTAAATGCGTAGAAAGGCTGTTTAATTACACACAAGGACAGTGGATCTACTCTCCTTCTAAAGGTCTTGTGCAAAGTGCATCATATTTCCTTTTAGCCAGTGGAGATGGCATGTTCCTATTTTGGCGTGTCACCAAAATAGACCATTCACACCGCGAGATACAGTATATGCTAGGATATTATAATTTTCCAAATGCCTTTCCATGTGTCCTTGCCCTCAAAAGCTAAGGGTAATATCCTATCCTGCTTTTGGAAGTGGAGATGGTGGCACTTTTTTCTGTTCGCTGAACAGGCAGCCTGCATGAAATAACTCCTGATGGAAATGCTCGAGCTGACATCTTCTCTTGTGTCAACACTTCTTCGGTCTTTGCTGAGCCTGAATGGGCTGTATGTGTATGAGCAACTAAGCAATTCAAGCAGTTATCCCAATTAAAGACAGAAAGCTGTACAGAAAACATCTTTGCCCTGAGGATGAGTGACGATGACCACTTTAAGTCACCATGCATAAAAGGTTTGCAAAGTTTGCAAATCAATATTTATTTTATATTTGAGTTATAAGCTATTAATAAGGGAAACTCTGGGGTTTCCAAATTGTGCAATGGTGTTTATCCTTCATAGTGTGTTCATAATGCATTAAAAGATAAAAGTTTCTAATAGGCCTGCAATTATAAAAGTTACTATGTAATTAATAAATGACATTTTACTTTTAGATAGTTTTGCAATAATTCATTAAGGCCAAATTGCCTGCAAAATACATTAATTATAAATCTTTAATAATGATATATAAAGCATTAGTGAATTATTTATTAACCATTGGTGAATCTTTTCAGAAAATGGAGTTTTGTTTTTTAGAAATGGCATTAAAGTTTACACAGAAATGATTTCATGATATGATGCGTCCTAGCAACTCTGCTGATCCACTGACTTTTCATCAAGCTGCGTCAACAGATATCTCTGCAAATCTAATGACGCTTAGTGCTAATTAGCAAATGTTAGCATGCTAATATGTCCGACGCAGATGATGAACACGGTATATATTCAACCTGCTAAATATCAGCATGTCAGCATTGTTATTATGAGCATGTTGGCATGCATGATGTTAGCATTCATTTCAGAGTGACAGAGCTCCTAAGACAGACAGGAAACATAAGAAGGAGAATGACATGTAGTCAGAATTTAACTGTGATCATATCGCATAATACTGAGCCACAAACATGCCACATAAATCTTCTTTTAATCTGAGATTCTTCTGCTCGCTTTGACCATTAGACAGTGATCAAGTTGACAGGCATTCAAACAAAAGAAGCTCTTCATCAGTTTCTTATTAAGATGTGTTAGTTGTGGTGATTGTGTTTTTCAGGGAAACAAACAGCTGTGACTGATAAGATGTGGCTCAGTGAGTGCGGACTGAAATGATTTATGGAATATCGATGTTTTGGCTCGCTCCAAGCTCAAGCCTCTTTCTTTTAAAATGAAAGTTTGAGGACTGAACAGAATAATGGTACAGACACAATTTAATCTCCAAATTAGCAGTTTCTTGGAGCAGTAATTAACAGCTACATCACTGCTGAAACATTCATGGGCGTGATTGGTCCTTCTCACACACACCCTCGCACCCTCACACAGCCACACACATACTCTGACAGATTGGGGTGAGGCCAGGCAGCAGGTCTGGTTCCAGCCCGCTGTCCTCGAGGCTCTTCACTCGGTCTCTCTCCCTTGTTTTCTTCATCCTGCTCCCTGTTTGAGTCTCAGAGGCCCTGTCCCTCCCTCCTCCTCCTCCTCCTCCTCCTCCTCCTCCTTCTCTGCTCTCTCCATCGCCTCTGAAAGGAACCTTGCTGGGCCCAACTGTCTGTGTAACGAGCTGGGCAGGGCAGTCACAGTGGGGTATGCAATTGTGTGTGTTGTGTCAGTGTGTTTACACTTCTGTATATATATTTGCAGTGCGCACTTAGTGAGGTTTTTTTAAGGAGTCTCCCCGTGAAAATGTACTTTAGACTATCGCCATCTCCTATACACACACACACACACTGACAGACCCACAGATGAACACACACATATGTTCTCACCTCTCAGTGATCCTCCAGCACTCTTCCACAGCAGGGAGCAGAGGGAGGAGGTGGAGCAGGAGGCTAATGGATATGTTTGTTTACCTATTTGTCCTTGACATGATCAATTGATCAGCAGGCTAATTCACTGCCACCATGGGCTCATTACATTTCCATTTAAATTGCAAATGGATTTCTTCAAGGCTTCATCTTCCATTCCCATTTCCACTGTGTGTGTGTGTGTGTGTGTGCGTGTGTGTGTCTGCATGGATGTACAGTAGAGGTGTGTGTCTGTGGACATTTCTGGAGCACAGCACAACATAATACCCTCACCTGCATTCATTTATTTACTATGCGTATGAGACAAAAGTTTTATTTCAGAAGTGAAACCCACCCTGTGTCACCTCTTTTGTCCTCTTTATTTGAATTTCACGAGAGTACAACAGGGATAATTACTTTTATCATGAGGTGGATGTCAGTCATTAAATAGCTTTCATCAAATCACACTAACGCAGTCCCCTGGGAGCAGTGTGAGCAAATTCCTGGGAAGTGAAAGCCTGTGATTATGTGTTGCTGGGAAGATTACGGTGAACAATTACTGATGTGGACTTTAAACAGCGGGGAATAAACAGCCAAAATGAGCAGCAGCAGCAGGAAGTTGACATTATTGCAGATGAGCTTCTGGTAAAGCTGTGAATACATTCCAATGTCATTTGAACCTTGGATGAAAAGATTTTTTTCTATTCATTTCAAATTTTGAATTTACATCTTCTCTTTTTTTTTTAATACTATTTTAAAGCAAGCGATTAAAATTTTGGGGAATATGCTTATTTTACTTCTTGCCGAGACTCAGATGAGAAGATTGATACCACTCACATATTTATGTATGAAACGGGAGTCAGGAGACAGTTAGCTTAGCTTAGCATAAAGATGGTAAACAGGGGAAATAGCTAGCCTGGCTCAGTAACAAAATCAGTCCATCAGCACATCTAAAGCTCACTAATTAACGCAAAGTAACAGTTTTTGTCCATCCATCCATTTTATGTAACCACTTATCCTCATCACGGTCACAAGAGGCTCAAGCCAATCCTAGCTGACATTGGACGAGAGGTAGGGTACATCCTGGACAAGTTGCCAGTGCATCACAGGGCCAACATTTATAGACAAAAAACCATTCATGCTCACATTCACAGGCAATTTAGAGTCACCCATGAATCTATGAAACCTGCTTGTCTTTGGACTGTGGGAGGAAGCCGGAGTATGCAGAGAGAACCCACGCAGACACGGGGGGAACATGCAAACTCTACAGAGAAAGGCCCCAGGAGGATTCGAACCAGGATCCTTCTTGCTGCGCAAGATGACAGTACTAAGTGCTGCAACCAAAAAAGATACGCATTAGTAAGGTTGTGTTGGTAGATGGATTTTAGTACTGCCTGACAGAGCCATGCTAGCTGTTTCCAGTCTCTTTGCTAAGCTAAGCTAAACAGCTTCTAGCTGAAGCTTCGTTTTTACTGTACAGACATGAGAGCCTCTCATCTAACTCTAAGCATATTTCTACAAATATGGAACTACTCCTTTAAGTGTGAGAGATAAAAACAAGCAGACTTGGAATCATGTTGTTCTGCTATGTTCAAAATTGACAAATAGTAAGACAAATGGATAGATGGACAGACGGATGGATACATGAATGGCAGGGTCCTTACCATGACATCTCAAGGGATTCATTTGTTTCATTGGCTTGTTTGGCCATAATGGGCTTTATATGATGACTCCTCACCCCTGTCAGATTCCACCATGATCCAAACAAACACACACATTCATCACCATCTAACACACACACAGTTCCGATCAATGGTCATAAATTTGATCTCTGACAAGCCTGACACTTGCACCCACGAGGCCTTTGGTAACTCTGTTTCTCTTGACCACTCCTTATGCAACACACACTCACATACTCACACACACACACACAGACAAGCACTTTTTCCCCTCTCTCACTCCTTTCCTTCCCCTGACACACTTGTCAAGGACCTCGTTGACCCCTGACCCCCCCCACTTGGCACCGTTATTGATTTTTTCCTCCGACCCTCTCAATCTGGGATGAAGAAGGGTGAGAACGGGAGAATTAGTCGCCATAGTCAGGTATAACGGAAGGGACGCTGAGGATGAAGGGAAGCGATCAATGCACACTGATGTCTGAGCTTGCAGCAGCAGAAACGACAGTCAGCCATGGAGAAAATCAAAAGGGCTTGAGGCAAGATGTGGGAGCAACACTGATTGGGGTGAGAGAGGGGAGGCGGGGGAGGCTAGAGGGAGGGTTTGTTTGTTGTCTTGTCATGTTTTGGCTTTATATATATATATATATATATATATATATATATATATATATATATATATAGTATTTATTGGCACAAAAGAATAGAAAAAAAGAATGATGAAAGGTGATGGAAGTTAGGAGAGAAAAGTACTGTAACTCCAACATTCCATATATTGTACAATGAGTGGAAGAAGTCTTCAGATCATTATAGGTATAAGTAAAAGCATTACAACCACACTGTGAAAGTACTCCACTACAAGTCTAAATCCTGCATACAAAACCACATTTACTAGTTAAAAGTATATCAGTATTTAGTAAAAATGTATTATTAAAAGTACTCATTCTGCTGTCAGTGTTTTATTGTTATTGTTTATATGATTAAATCGTATGTTTTTGAATTAATATTACTGCTGCATTGATGTGTATGTTGCATTTCACTGGTATAGATAAGTAAAGGTGAGCTTCATACTGTTGGGTAGATTAATTTACCATAATGCATCTCACTCTACAAGATCATCATGTCTGCGTCTGCCCTGGGTGTTTCTCTAGTCAGATTTTAATGAGTTCAGTTTTGTTTTCAGCTTTGTGGTGATGCATTTTTCAGCTAAATGGTTTTTTTTTTTTTTTTAAGAAGTAAGAATATTTTTCTCAACGTAATCTTTCAGATTAGCAAAAAATAAATAAATAAATCTGACCAAAAATCACCAAATTAGGAGATACATTAACCTAAAGCTGTCAGACAAAAGTATATTCCTCTGTGAGATAGTCGAGTAGAAAAAAACTCAAACAGCTCAAAATACGACTTTCCTAAACTTCTGCATGAATGCACAGTTTGGTAGATTTTCATCTATCCTCTTAGTCCATTCCTTTTACCTTTTTATACACAAGTCCCTTCTCCCTCCTTCTCAAAATCTCCTTCCTTACTTATGGACACAAAGTCTGATTAAACTTAGGTCAGACTATAGTTCAGTCAAACTTCTGCACAATGAGTGGGTTCTTGTAGCTCCTGCAGGCATGATTTCATCATCACATGTTCCATACAATCTCCAATTATACATGTATGTCCACCACCTATGTCTCACATAGCCTCTGATTAAATCAGCAGACTGACTGCTGCATCCTCTCTAATCCTACACACTCTTAGAAATGTACCTCCCTCGTTCTGTTTTTAACAATCAGGCACCTCTCATCTCTCTACTGTTCACTCCGTAATAGAGGCATAAAATTCCCAGATTTTATACATCAAATGTTGTGTGTTTTAGGCTCTGCAGGAAGCTTTGTGAGTTCATGGATAGTCTTACGTGGAGCAGCAAACTGAGATGCATATTACTGCAGTAAATGGTTAAAAACTTGAGTGACATGGACTAAACTTTGCCTTAAGACTCATCACACGCAGACCGAGATGAAAGACAGGACACCGTACCTGTTTCTCTCTGCATCTTTTGTGTGGTACTTTTCAATCCTTACAGAAAGTCCACTGGGGTAAGGAAGGCAAAGACTAACATGGACGAGAAGGCTTGTTAAATCTTTTACCACCTTTGTTTTTCAGTCCATCCAGCAGAGTTTTGAAATTTGTACATTTCTGATACAGGATGACCTAATCATCAATCAGCAGTCATGCTATTTTTTCAAGTCTGAGACTTCACAATCACATGTCCAGATGTTCATTTGCCTGTCTTTCTCCATATTGTCACTGAGACTATACATATTTGGCACTATGTGGAGTATCTTTGTGTTTAGCAGATCAAAAATCAGATTTCCAGCAAAGTTACACGTTACCCCCTACCTTGTTTTTGCATGTCACACACAGATACATCACATAGATGTTTGTTTGATATGTGTGCCGTCTCTCTTAGTGGTACATGAAAGCTTTTTAAGCAACCATGGGTCCTTTTTTTAACGCGGCTTGCAATAATCCATTCTCGCTCCACCACTCCACCACCTCCTCATGGATCAGGTTAGAGATTTCACAGCAGTGTTCGGAGGTGACACACTTATACATAATCTTTTTTTTTTTTCTTATTTAATTTCTCACCATCCTCTCAGCTGATTCTCCCCCTGTCACTTTAGACGCAGCTGAGAGACTGATTTGGCTTCCATAATCTCTTCTTGCATTCCCCCCCTCCTCTACTTGAGAAAACCTCGAAATATCATAAGGAGATTATTTCATTCGTAATTGATTGAGTGGCTCCTCACCACAGACCAAGATACTTCAAAGTGTCTGAATTAAGACTTGGGATGGGGGGGACTGAGGAAAGGAGGGGGTGCGATGAGGCAATGTGGCTCCACGAGGCTACTGCTGGGGTCGAGCAGCTGAGCCTCTTTGGCTGGCAAATAAGAGTCGAGTCTGATCCTGTGATGGCAGCTAATTGGCTAAAGCAAAGACGTATCGGTCAGGGGAACATTTAGATGAGGCTCCTCAGCTCCTACAGACTGATTTCAGGCTACAACTGGGCCCACTAAGGCACGAGGAAGAAGTTTGTAAACTTTGGCCTTTTCCAGACAAGTTTTAATGCAGTTTTCAGTCTTTTAGCACGCTTGGTATGTTTAAGGAATAGTTCGACATTTTATGAAGTATGCATAGTCGCTTTCTTGCCAAGAGTTTGATGAAAAAATGGATACAACTCTCATATCTTTCCATTACATATGATGCTGGGGCCAGAAGACATTAGCTTAGCTTAGCAATAAGAATGAAAACAGCTAACCTGACCCTGATAAAAGCTAACAAAGTCAGCCGACCAGTCACCTCCAAGGCTCAAGTTTCATCTTTTTGTATAAACCGTGTGTGTATGTGTAAGACTATTTCTTGGCGGGGAGCCGTGACATAAAAGAGTCTCCCTTTTACACTTTATCAGGTGTACGAGGTAGATATTATGTGTTAATTATTGACCTTTAGAGGCAACAAATGTTGTTACCTTTAGACAGCCTAGATGTTTCCATCTGCGTTCAGCCTTTATGTTAAGCTAAGGTAATCACCTCATAACTGTATCCTAATATTTAACATGCTAAAATGTCAAACCATTCCTTCAGACGGAAGGTGAAGTCTGTATTTGTGACCACAGGAATGCAAATTATTTTTCTGAGTATCAAGTTATTTGTTGAAGGTTCATTTCAGATGTCACTCTAAAGGTCCTTATCCTTCTTTATCACCTCTAAACGTTCATCCTGCAGATTTCGAGCTTCCCGACCGCTCAGTATTTGAACTCCCAGCCTGCTCATACCTTCCTGAAAGGCTTTCAAGCTCTTCCTTGTGGCAGTGGAGATCCAGTCGACCCCCGTTGTCTGCAGAGCCAATCCAAGTATCAGGTTAAGCATTATCCTGGCACTCCCTATCAGAGGGACACACAGATCCCAAATGATCACTTATGAGTCTGAAGCGAAGTCTGTGGGCCCTGAAAGAGAGGATGAGGACACTTTCTCAAGTCTCTATTTCATATTTTTTCACCCCAAATCACCCATCTCTGTTTTTTCCCCCACGTCTGACTTTTC
Source organism: Protonibea diacanthus (assembly GCA_028641955.1). Taxonomy (NCBI): domain Eukaryota; kingdom Metazoa; phylum Chordata; class Actinopteri; family Sciaenidae; genus Protonibea; species Protonibea diacanthus. The sequence continues at coordinate 9,003,761 of CM053988.1, read as the reverse complement.
CTCTCCTCTCTTTCCCCCCTTTTCTCTTCTACTCATTCTTTTGTCCCTCCATCACCCCATTCCTCACTATCAGTCCTGACCCAATGCTGATCTTAATCCTCTTACCTCACGGCTCCATTACCCACTTCAGCCATTTTTGCATATACACCAAAGAAAGAGGGGCGCCTCTTCTCTTTCTCAAACCCCCAAAGCTCTGTCCTCCAATCCCCCCAAATATAGATCTTCCAAACCTCTGCACATATACCATCTCTTATTGTATATAATTTCATTTTCAATCAAATGTGGATGTTTCTAAATCTGAGGGGACAATTTTATGGGGAGCAATGAGCCTTTGGAGGATGGGGGTAAATTATTCGTGCCCCTTTTCTTCTTGCAAGCCCTCATCCAAATTGAAAATGGCATAAGTCAGTTCCCAGGCGGGTGTGGCCGAGCTGTGGGATTATCTCCTGTTTTGTGTTGTTTTAATCCCTAAATGACACTTCTGGTCCCATCAGTGCTGATAGGGAAATGCAAATGTAGCCCTGCACTGTTTATTTGCTGTATAGTCATTTAACACGTCACTGTTGATAACAAAAGTGAACAGGAAGTCGTCCTTCGGGCAGTTTATTTATTTATCTGAAACGTGCTTTTTCATGCTCTGTAATTCATCATGTCAGCTATCTCCATTTCAACACGCCTGTTTATGATCTCTTCTTTTTCTCGCCTTTCTAATTTAGTGTTTCTCTCTCTCTCAAGGGAGAGATTAACCCCTAATCCCCTGATGTCCCATGGTTAATTGATATGATTTAACTATTACAAGGCCCTGGGTGGTTCCACACTGCTACCTCAGAGAAAGCGCACCCTCCGCTGAGAACCACGACCTTCCCTCGTTCCCCCATCCGACCCTCCCCTAGCCCCCCTTTCCATCTCCACCTCTTTCAATCCTCCCTTTCTCCCCATATATCTCTTTCATCTCCCATCTTGTTGTGCCTCCCCTTTTCCTCCACCGTGTCGCCCACTTCTGTTCGCCCTGCACCCCTCTCCCACGGGTCACCATTCAGAAGCAGTTAGCGGAGTACGTTGGGAGTTTGTCAGCACCTTGAGACCAAAAATTCAGTTAAAAGACTTTATAGAGCCTTAAGTGCCTTGGGATGGCATGCATTGTATACTGTATATAATTGGAATTATGTTTATGAGTATGAAAATAAAAGGAGCTCAGGAAAGGTTTCCCCTTCTATTCCCTTTACACCTTTTCGGTTCACCACTGTGATAAAAAAAATGAGACAAAAATCAAAAATTCACAGAGATTTTCTCTGCACAATATTAGACTTACACATGGACGTAATATTCAGTGTCTGAAAATGAAAGAAAATTAATTCCTTATAAGGATTTCATGTTTTTTTCTGCCTATTCAAAATGTCAAAGCTCTAATCCTGGTTGTGTTTACGCCACAGCTTTTTCAGTCTCAGTCCGTCCTTTACAAAATAATTATTTTATAATGTTTCATTAATGGTATTACCAGATGCAGTCATGAACTCCTGATGGCTTAAAGTCATGAAAGCAAAAAGTGAAACTGCTGTGTGTCTCAGAGTGGATTTAAAACTAAACCACGGTGGAAAATCCCAGGATTTTCAAGCATTTCCCACAACAAATCCAGTGATTAGTCTGCATCTCTGTTGCTCGTAATCTTCAAATCTTGTTTGTGCGGTAGCAATATTGTGCTATGAGAATCCCATATAAAGAAACACCAAGAGGTTTTATTTGTCTTTTGCACGTTCTCTTATTTTTGTTGTTTTAATAAGTAAAATGAATCACTGACTTTTTTTCCCCCTCATACTGCTGTTTGTGGTAAGGCTCGCTAATTAACTCTTTATTCCATCTGTCGTTTCATGTATTTCTTTTCTGTGAAGTCACCCTGGTGACCACAAACATTGTTACACTTCTGTCTCTGTACTAAATGAAATGGGCCTAGCTGTTTCCAGCCCTTATGCTAAGCTAAGCTAAGCTGCTGGTGGTTCTAGTTTCACATGGGCTGGCACCTATCAATTCATCGATCTAACCTGCAAATGTTTTCAGGCCATTTCAAGGCAGAGTTTCTCGAAATGAACTGAAAGCTTCAAAGCGACTTAACTTAACTTTATGCTTGTGTACGTGCTTAAAAAAAACTTTTTCCCTTCTATTCCTCTTCTTTTCTAAAAAAAAAAAAAAAATGTTTTCTTAATTTTGAGAAACAGTCATAGACACTGAATCCAGGCTGACTGTAGTCTGCTTGTGTAAATCGTATTTGAGTGAGTGTTTGTGATGAAGAAGAGCTTTTATTTGACACCCTTACATTCCTCATATACATCCTTCTGCCCCTAAACCTGTGCAGAGTGTGTTGACTCTATTATCAGTCCCGTGCTGAAATGTTACACCCTGACTGCAAATACGTAACATGAACTTCCTTTCACCACATCTCTCTTTCTTCTCTCTCATCTCTCTCTCTCTCCTTCCCCCTATATATATACACGTAATCATTTTCTGGCACTCATACAGACACACTTTACTCACGCATGTCTACCACACACACACACACACACACACACACACACATATCCCTGCCTACCTGTATTGAAACCTGAGAGTGTGTCGGTGAAATCACTGTCATATTTCTCAGGCTGATGGAACATTCTGCCCAGGTCCGAAAACATAATAAATAGAGGGCCGCACTGTCTGCTCTCAGCTTTAACATGTATTTGTAATGTGATCATTCTCCAACCCGCAACCTCCTCGTGCGCTTTTAGTGTCCGCTCAGATCACAACATCCTTCCCTCGGCTTCTAAAGAAGAAAGAAACAACAAAGGTCTCTCATACTGTTGTTGTATATTTAAAAACAAATGGTCTTAAAATTGTCTGCAGCCTGCCTACTTTTAAAAGTAATGAATATATCTATGACGATAGGATGTAACTGGTAGTTATACACACCGGCTAACGAAAAAGGGAGTAACAATATATCTTGTATTTTTGGTGTGTGTAAAAGTGTGTGTGTGGAGTTGTTGTGTCAGCTGAGGACTTTGAGCGAGCTCTGTATAGGTGTTGAAGGAACATGTCATCATCAGCGTTGATAGAGGCGTTTGGGGTTTGGAGTGCTAATGGAGGAGGGCTAAGAGGGTATCAGTGTGTGTGTGTGTGTGTGTGTGTGTGTGTGTGTGTGTGTGTGTATTCAGGGTTATGTGTGTGCATTGCCCTGCCGTTTACCTTTTGGCTCACCTAAACGTCTGCATCCACTCGTCTTTCTTCTCCTCCCACTCATCCTCGTAGCCGCTGTAAGTCACTGAGGTATTTCCACAGCAGCATGTCAGTGTTAATATTTGCTCTGATCTCATGGTTGGGCAGAGGAGCTCCTCCTTGTCGCCCAGCGTACACCTTTCATAACTCGTCAGCCGTGTTTACAACACCGATTGCCAAAAACTGGATGTATGAAAATAGCATTGGCTAAAATAAAACTCCTGTAGATTATCATTTTATTTCAAGCATCCGTGCTCAGATTCAGTTGAAATGATTAAGTCAGAAGAGGCCATTGGCTTCACAATACATTTAATGTTATTGCTGTATAATTTGTACATCTGTCAAATGGGAAGCATTGCATCATGGGATGTTTAGCAGATGTAGTCTCACATATCCAGACCTGTGTCCACACAGCGCTGTCCCACTTCACATTTGTACCATCATCAACCAGATTAGTGTCAGGGTAACTTGCGATTTTCAGCATGTAGGTTGGGTTGCTGGTGTTCTTGTCACACATAGCAACAACAATTCTGAAAGCAATAACAAAGATACAGAAAACACTGAAATAGTCTGCCTTGTACTAAAAGCCTACCTCCTGTTAGCTGGACTAAGCAGACAGTAGTATACATGCTACTTTTTGCTCTGCAACTGTCTTGTCTACATCTTTGGTCTGTAATTACTTTTCCAGGAATAAAACCTGTTGCACTCAGCAGATATCAAATACTGAAATATCGCCCATTTACTTCTTATTACTCATTCTAGAAACATCTATAGACATTAATATACATTAAACACTTTCACACACTTCTTGCACTTTTGCATTCCTTTTACCCAGCATGCATTGCATAGACAACTTTTTTTCAGTGTGCAGTTATTTCTCTGTTAGTGATCACTGAAACAGCTTTTACTCCAGAGACATTTTGACTTGTCATCGTAGCAGAGGTGTCACTGATAACACTGACAGTCAGCTATGGACATAATGATCCTCACTAGACATCTGGGCAAGACAACACAATGGTGCACATACTTTAGTGTGGAGTAAATGATTTAAGATGCAGCATCAGAGTCACATCTTATTCAAAACACAACCTGGAATCATGACTCCAATGAAACCTGATATCTTATTGATGAAAATGCACCAGAGGAAACAACAAAATCGTCCTAAAAAGTCAACGTTGTTTTGTGTTTTAGGTCGATTTTAATCCAGTTGCGTGTCTATGTGCCTGTGTGCTTCTCTGCGCCGCAGCATGTGTGATGTTAGAGTGTTTATCTTTTCAAAGCGGCGTCTCCATGGAGCTGAGTTGTCTCGGTCAAACCTCTGGGTCACAGGGTCGTGAACCCTGAGTAAACTTCAAGCTGCTGCCTCCCAGCAGGAGAGAGAGGCCCAAGTCAGTCTATTCAGCAGATCAGCTGCACATAAAGAGCAAACTCACTCACTGTGTAGGAAAACTAAAGGAAATTAAAATATCAGTTTGGTTGCAGCGTGTGTCTCAAAGTATTAGGTAGATATCTAGATATGTTTTCATTATCTTAGGCTACAGCTTAACCATATATCATATTTGCAGTCCGGTGCGTTGTAGACTTGTAGACACAAAAGATGCAACCTTTGTTAGCTGTTTATTGTCTATCATCCCTCCGTAACCCTCATCAGAAAGAGTTTAAAAGTGTTTTATCAGTCCTTCAGTTCTGTCTTCTGTCTTGTGATTTCCCGATTCATTGTTTTCTCTGCCATTACAGCGGACTATCAGACTTTTAATTGGCCCCTGGCAACAATTTGACAGTCGATAGAGCAACGACCCTCATTAAACACCTATTTCACTTCCATTTGGTAAAAAAAAAAACAATCAGCAGAGTCTGACTGTTGATTGAGAACAATGATGATTTAGTTAAATTGAGAATCCAATGCCTCCCTCCCTCAGCCCTGCGATCAGCACAGAAAAACACCTTATCCAGTCGATCCTACAGAGAAAGAAAGAAGAAAAAAAAAAAAGAAAAGCTGGCTCCTTTTCTTTATCCCCAAAGCAGGATAACAGCCCGCGTTAGGGGAATATCCACGCCTGCCAATTGCAGTAATGGCCCCTAATTCCAAATTAATTCAGTCTAAATGAACTGTCAGAGGGAGATTGATTTGTTGGAGCTGCTGTCTTGATGAGTGCTGTCGTGGGAGGGGGTGATTAGGAGCTGAGGCCTGCGTCGCTCTCCCACAGCCTGAGGCTATGAGGCTGGATTTTTTTTTTTTTTTTTTGGGACCTGAGCAGTGGCAACACCAGCTGTTTCTGAGATGACAGGTAAGGGGACATGTGGCCACTTGGGGATGACGTCCACTGAGTAGGTGGAAGTGGGGACCGAGTGTTCTGGGGCAAATTTTCTTTTTTGAATTGATGGGACAGTGCAACGCTAAGGGGGAGGTTGATGAGGAATAGTGTGTGTCACTTATATAAAGAGAAAACTTCCCACAAAAGAGTGCATAAATATCCAAAAAGACCAACCTCATTTTCAATTACTCACACAGAATTGTGTGGTTTTTTTGTGTTTCATCTATAAATTGAATTCCAGCCTCCTCCACACACCAAAAAGTTCCTCCTGTATATAGTTTCAGGCTTTTTCTATGAAGACAACCTTATTAATAGGCTCTCTTCAAAGTTAATTAGCTGTGGAAACGAGGCCAGGGGCACTGGCGTTTCTACCCCAGAGGACTTTGCTATCCCCGCTGATTCCCAGGCTAGGCTAATTATTTCCCAATAACCTTACTTACTGGCCATGCTCCCTCCTCTGGGCCTGAGCCTAACAAGCGTCACCCTGCGAGTCGATAGGCTGTTCTGCTTGGAAGTTTTTAGCCACCTGCCTCCCCGCATGCCCGCCACCCCAGAGATGATTTCCTCGTCTTCCTCCGTCTGAGAGGAGGCGAGTTCAGAAGCTCTCGGAGCCCCAAACATGCGGAGGCGAGAGGGTGGTGGCTTTCTAAAGGCACTGCTGTTTGATGTCGAAAATTAAATTCCTTCAAATTCGCCATTAACGCTATTACTTAAAGTATTGGACACACCCCTAAGTATCCAAATGGCATTATGTCTGCTGTCATTAATTTTGCCCTCTCCTGTAGCTCTCCCAGCAAATATCAATATCAGAAAAAAAACACTCTAAATAGTTAACCTTATTACTGCGGCTGTTTATTTTGACTGTTTATTTACTCTCTTATTTATATATTTCCTTTCCCACACACGCAAAGCAGAATGGTCTGCCCTCATATACCACACATATGAATAAATATGGGCCACATACATATTCTGATGGCTGAAAAGCTGTTTATCATGCAAAGAGGGAACATCAGAGGCTAAGAGGGGAGGTGGCTAAAATAGGCTGAGCTATTAGAATAGATATTAGAATATATTAGAATATTGGAAATTAAATGTGAACTCATGATCCTTTGACATACTTGAAGATGAAAGCAGAGAGAAACTCTTCAAAGACCAACGTTTACGATAACAGTTGGGCTAACCGTATAAAATGGCATTTTCCAGGTGAAGGTCATGATAATTATTGAAATGTGGCACCTCGCCATTTAGAGCAGACGTAAATAAAGTCAGTCTTTAACCTATAGTATATTTTTATGACCCATTATACTGTATTTGTCCGATTAATTACAGCATGTGTTTGCTTCCACAGGAGTGTTTTTCTCATTTGGCCATACAGCATTAATCCCCCTTTAAAGCCGTCCTGTTACAATCCTCACTAAGCACACAGCCGGAGGCCTGCAACGTTGCACACACGAAGGGTCAAACATGTTTTTCTTCTTCATTGATACCCATCATAACAGATTAAATGCGAGGTTTCTTCATAATAACTGAAGGATGCATGACATGTGTCTTTGGTAAGTTGGTTGTTTTTTTTGCAGACTTGTCATGCATCCAACTTTAAGTGCTGTTAATTCCCAACAGCACCCAGAACAACATGATCTAAGAGATGTTTGTCGCATTCAGGCGTGAGATGTTACTTTGTTGTTCTTCTCATGTACAAATATTTTCATCAGGTCAAACGTCTTGAGGTTTTAGTGGAATAAATATGAGATATTCAAAAAATAGACACATTCAGATCATGTACAGCTATAAATAATCCACTGAAGATCTAAAAGGATCTTCTGTCTTCGGACTGTGGTACTTGGTGTCCTCTGTCAAGAAGGTGAAGGTGAAGATGAACAATTATCCAAATATATCAAAATATCATCTTGAAATAAGGAACCTGTCTTTGCTTAGGGTCAACCTGCAGTGGTAGAATGTAACTATATGCTTACTCCACTTCAATTCAGAGGAAAATGTTTTCATTTTTACCCCACTACATTTATTTGACACCTTTAGTTAGATTTTTGCCTGAAACACGTGAAGAATTCATGTTTTCTCATGAATTAAACTACTGTGCCATTACGTTCACTACAGTATGTCCAAGTAGAGCTGTAGATTAGTTGATTAAGTGATAAGTCGTTTGACAGAAAATTAAGTCGTTTTTTATGTTAAAATGTAAAAAAAAAAAAAAAAAAAGGATTTTGGACAAAAGTTTTACTATTATCATTAGATAACTGATTAATGGAGAATCAGCAGATCAATGAAAATAATCACCAGAACTACAACAGTAAAATGTTGCTTTCACATTAATGCATAACAATGTAATGATATAACACATATTATAGTTGCAGTATTAATATATGATAACATTCACAGTGGTCTTTTTTTTACTTACTTACTTTGATACTAAGAATATGCTAGTCAAATATGCTAAGCATGCTTTCAACACTTTCTGCAGATGACAACCTTGTAGGGAGGTGATGGGATTAAAACCTCTGTGAGAGTTACAATGTGAAAGGATGGAGCTGCGATAGCAGCAAATACCATTAACATCATATAACTACAACAGACTGAAATGGTGAAACAATTATAAAGAAAGGTCTGCCTCTGACTTTTGTCTGTTTCAGAACAACAGACAACAACAGACAAGGTCTGTGGTAAATAAAGAAGTATTTACAGTGATCTGATACTGTATAATCTGTATGTATTTTGTGATAAATACAGATTCTAGCATCACTCATATATCAAATGCTTAAAGTTGATCATAATGTTTAGAAGACACTTGTCATAGAAAGACAGATTTTTTTTTCATGCAAAGGATCAAATCTAATTTTTCCAAACTGGAAATAAAATCCAACAACTCAGACTAAATCAAACACATGAATTCTCTTCTCTTCTTTTCATTGTCTATAATCTATTTCCACCAAAAGTTTCCTTTTGTCTTCTCCCATAATGCACCTGGGGCCAAAATAAAAGCCAGGCGTCTCATTTCCCTGATGGACCTCTGCTCTGCCTGACACCACTGTCCACACACTCGTTAACAACTTTACTCCTCCTGTTGCCCCCGGCGATGCGCTGGATGGATGGACGGCCCCGACGTTTCCTTGTCTAACTCTCACTCCGCTTTTCTCCACATCGTTCCTCTTCCTCCTCCCCTCAGCCTCTTCCTCTACCTCCTGCGCCCCAGTCACCTTCTCCTCCTTCTCCTCCTTCTCCTCCTCCTCCTCCTGCACAGCTCTGACCTATCGCTCCACGCTGCTTTTCTTCTGTTCGCCTGTTTTCTCCTCATTTTTTCAAGAAGTCAGAGCTATTCTGCTCTAAGCCTGTTCTTTGATCAATACAGAGTAGGGCTTTCTGACTGCATACATCCTACACCATGGCAGCTTAGCCTATCAATACTATTTAAATTCTCCTTATAGCCCCAAACAAGCCACTGCATTATTTAACAGGCATACGGTCAATTGCACATTATCTACACAACATTAACAGGTAAATGGTGTTCGTGTGGAATCTGTCTAACGGTTGTCGTTGAGCGATGGGGCTACTTGCATCTTTGTCACACTGGACAGTCGATATGGTGGGTTTAGTCTCTGAATCTCCTTATCTGTCTCTAACTTATATGACATTTTCTTAATGCAGTGTAAGACAGAGAAGTGTTGGGGTCTTTCAGTCGAATAAAAAAACTTCAGAGCTCAGCTATTAGAGAGAAAACATCCACAACACGCTGTTACAAACTGCACAACACACTTTTTTTTTTTTTATATAGTTTCCTTTGTTGCCCCCTGCAAAATGGTACAGCCTCGTTCAATCCAAAGCAGCAACATGACCATAAGTGTAATGTACTTCTAGATGTAGGAAAGAATGGGCTACAATAAAAGCCGGGTTTCATTTAGTGTGGAAATGTTTTCCCATCTCCTGAGTTGAAAGGGGAAATATTCATTAAGGAATAAATCAAATGAGCCATGACTGCGACAAGGTTGCAGTGGAAATTCAATTTGTATTCATAAACAGCCACAAGCAAGGAGGTGATAATTCAGAGGAGTTGGGTTACAGAAGCTGTTTGCTACTTGTTATTTAAAACACCCGTGTTGTGTGTGTGTGTGTATATGAAGTACATCCATGTGTGCGGCCGTGTCTTCCTGTGTGTGTGTGTTTCTGTTTCAGGCACTCGATCCTCTCATGAAATAATGAAGTCTGTTGGATCTATTAGTGATGATCATTTTCCAAGTGTTGTTTAAACTCTAAACTCAATCAAGCTAAACAAGCAGTCGAGCTAATGTTCTTTCATTAATGTAATGAAACATGAGGTGTTTATGAATTGTTCTGAAATGATTCTTCATTAATGACATAAACTGCACACAGTTGCAGACTTCATTATTTAAACTGTTGTAACACTGGTTTAAATGAAAGTCCTTCACACATGAAGTAAATAGTTTTTTTTTCTTCTTTTCGTGAAAATTAGCGCATCATAACAGCAAATATTGGTGTGAAACTGGTAACGTGATTTCACGTTGGGGTGCAAAAAGCTGAAGATGTGTCTCTTATTTAATTAAAGGGTTGGTGGTTCAATTCCTGCCTCCTCCTGTACACGATAAAATGTTCTTAAACAATGCATCCCTAACTGTGAAGACCTGCGCTATAGTTACTATTGGATGTGAGTGAATCTCTTTCAGCATTGTCAGATTCCAGACAATGGGTAATATGTGTGATTTTTGAGTTTTGAAGTTCAAAATCTGTGGCACTGGCTGCTGCCATCTTGGTAGTCCTGCTTCCTGGCTAATCTAGAAATCAGCAAAGACATGAATCATCAGTTGACCTGAGATGGGCCGAATGACGCCTGGGTGCTCAAACAAGCCATCTGTAATGGTACTTACCTGTCAATCAAAGTGGCCAGCTGTTAATTATACATAACTTTAAGCCTTAATATAATTTGAACAAGCGAGTTAAAATAAAATCACCCTCAGTACAATTGTCATGAACAGTGAAATTAGCTATAGAGACTAAAACTGTATTTTGTACCAGGCTGTAAACATGTTTATTTCTCCTGTGAAGCTGGATATTTTAACATGAGAGCTTATGGAGACTTGTTTTGTAGCCAGCCTCAAGTGGCCATTCAAGGAACTGCAGTTTTTAGCACTTCCACATTCACTTGGTTGAAAGTTGAAAAATGTACTTATACAAAACAAAGGTAAAATTTGTGTCTCCACAGTAATTTGCCAAAGCTGCAAGTTGGCACAAAGTTACATAAATTGTTGGAGAAAAATTAAGTTGGTTATCAAATAAATAACTCAAACTTCCACCATGATGCCTGCAGGATCCTGCTCACTCCAAGCTCTCCAATAATCATCCCTATGTGTTTCGACATCCCAGGCTGGTGGCTAAATACACTCAAAAGTTAAGATATTTACATTAGTCAAGTATCACGCACTCATACTGTAGATGGGCTTAGAAGATGCATAACATTATTTACATCATTGTGCACACACATACTTTCTGATGTGCTTTCATCCAGACCAGCTCTGTTTTTCCTGTCAGATAGCTTTTTTTCTCTGTTAAGCGCCTCAAGTGTCTGTTTGCCTTTTTTAGGTGGGAGCTGAGCATAAATTAATGCATATTAACACCTTTATTTTTTAAGTTTAACCCTGTGGCCTTTCATTTCTGTTCTTTTCTGCAGGACAAAAATATGCAAAAGTACTTCACATACAATCACATTCAGAATTTTGTTTTGTTGTCAAGATGGTTTGCGTGGATTTAGCTGTGCTGCAGGACCATGTGTTTTATATTTATAGGTGTGTGTTAGTGTGTGTATGGTCCACATGTAATAGACCGTTAAAAAAGTGTGCCTCTGTCGATGACCTTGTATGATAAACAGTGATAGCCTTCATCAGACTTCATCATCATCAACATCAAAAAAAGATGTCTAATAATTTGTTTGTGTTATGGAAGAACAGATCTACTACTACACAAAACTGATGTCACCTTATAAATACAGTAGTTGGAAAGCACACTCTTTAACCGCTCTACTTCAACCTAACGCCTCCATCCTCATAAACAGCTGGAGTCTCTTCTCCTCTCTGCTAGAAAAAAAAAAAAAAAAAACATATTTAGAGCCGAGAGAAAGGAGGAGAGATGAAAGATGGAAAGAGGATGAGTTCTCTGCTGTGTTGGAGAGGCCGCCAAAATCCATTACCTAAGTGTTCTTTATCTTTTCCATATGCTTTTGTTGTCTAATCTATCTCTGCAAATCCTGGATTCAGAAAACAAACAAATGGATCAGTGCGCCACTGCAAACACCACAGAGCAATACTGCTTCAGCGCTGCCCAGAGGCCAGGGGCAGAAGTGCAGGAAGATGATGGATGGATGGATGGATGGATGGAAGACATATAGGAATAATTATGGGGGTGATGAAGATAATCAGGCACAGCAGCTGGAGAAATTCGAGGACAGGCGATGGAGTTGCTAACTCTACTTTCTGCTCTGTCGGATCCTCTACTTTGGCCCTTGCATCCTTGATCCTCTCGGCTTTTACTCCCCTCCCTTACCCGTTCTCCCCCCTTTCCCTGCTCTCTTCTTTTAAGGAGGATTGGAGTTTATTCCAGACAATCCACCCCAGTTCAGGAAGTGGAACGAGAGGGACTCAGGGAAATGCTGGATCATGGACGGACTTCCGAGGAGGAAAATCGTATCACAATAGTGCTGGGACTCTTATCAGATTTAAGTGAAGGGGTTTGGGGTTTATAAAGCCAGGAGCTTGAGCTCAGTGGTAAACTTTCAGATTGGTGGGGGGATGCACTGATTATTGAAATGGGTTTGAGCCTTAAGGAAGAGAGAGAGAGCCTTACAGGCCTCTAAGTTTCTAAACAGGACGAAAAACATAGAAGTGCATCATGCATCACTATTACACATCCCTGATTAGCTCTTAGCTAACACTGAAACAAACTGTGCTCTACCATACCAGCATTAAAACTAGAATATAATTATCTCATAATTAGCCTGATCAGCCTCTGTCAGGAATCAATACACACATTATTAAACCATTAATCAGACCAATAACTTACAGCAGTCAGCATCAGACAATTTTATCATACTATAGCACATACCTAATGTTTCTGTCATGAGAGAGGGGTTTCAAAGATTTCTCACTAAAATAAGAGCTGACTGGTGGATCAGATACAATTTAACAAAACACTGTTAATTTGCATCTATCATGTGTGTGATGGTATTTTATATATTTTTTGGCCACTACCAAAGAAACTATTCAGTTTCCTGCTTCCTATTTAGTGCTGAAGAGTGCACACCTACCTCTGATAATATTGCAGGACAAGTAAAAATGTGTTATTACGAATTATGCTAACCTTAATTACAGAAAACCAATTTACTCTATTGTCTAGAGTTAGACAGTACATTATTTATTTAAACTGAAATGTCAAAACGGAGGACTTTACGCACTGTGAGGCTAACGATCCCCACTTGTTCCCTAGTCTAGATGCTCAGCTAAGCTAAGTGCAGCCCAGCTTACCATACGTAAAACATTAGTTCAGCATTTTGGGACATTCACTTTCTTGCTACTATTTCACTGAATATGAACCCGCAACCAACAACCAGCTAGCTTAGCCTAGCACACAGAATGCAAACAGTGGTTAATGTGCTGTATCTTGTTTGTCTAATCCACGCAAAAAAAAAAAGTTTAAATACTAGAACTACACTTTTGCTTTCATGCACAAACATGAGTAAATGTGAGTGTATTTCCACAAACATCCCAAAAGTCCTTTAAATTACAGAATCAATGCCTAAACACAATATGTTTAAACACAGCCCACTGGATTAGCACTGATGGGATTCATGATTTTAGCACACTACAAATGTCACAGGTGATGTTGAGACAGCCTATAGATGCTCTTTTTCCTGTGTTTAATATCAGTTAACTGCAGACAAATGACTTGCTGGAACACAGCCACACACTTCTTCATGTTTCAGCCCTCCTCCAACCTCCCCCATCACGCTGTAGGCTAAACTAGCTAGTGATCAGTCCCAGTCATTAAGCCCGGCAGCAGCAGCATGCTGTGTGAACAAACATCCCTAATCACAGCCTCTTAAAGACTCCTAATGAGTCTCTGCTAATTAGGCCTCTGTCTCTGAGTCAATCTTTTCTCTCTCTGCCCCACTCTGTTAGCCCAGTCTCATTTATCTGCTATAGATTAGTGGATGGAAGGGTCGGTGAATGTGTGTGTGTGTGAGGCTGGGCCGAATCAGGCTATTGAAAATCATCAGTAGTTAAAGTGAGGGTTTAGGATGGGAAGTCATGAATGATTGATGATGAAGGTTTTGTCTTTTTAGAGGTCTGAAAATTTTCGCACATCACATCAAACATCTTCTCAATACTACTACTGTCCACAAACACTAAAATTAAATGATAATTCCTTAAAATGACTTTGCTTGGTTACCATAATTAAAGCGAACATTAGCTGTTTCGATACTCTTTCAGGGATCTAATTATCATTGTAAATGAACTTTTTAAAAACATTATTTTTGTTCTGGTTCACAAATCAGGCCAACAACCGATCCAAAGTATTCAACTTAAACTATGAAGCAAGCATCAAAGCAGCAGCAAAAGTTTACTCGCTGAATTTATATGCATAAAAATATATAATATTATTTGTTAAAATTGGAGCCAGAATCTTAGTTGATTAAACAGCATATTATTTCAGTTACATAATGTAACACAGCACAGTTAATACTCTACTGCTTCTGAAAGTCACGTCTAGTTGTTGATTTTTTTGTGATTGAGAACTGATACATTTGGGTTAATGGACAATTTCTAATTTCTAATCTCTTCTAAACTTGATTAAACTAATTAATTTTTGTATCTTTTTTTAAATAAAGACTACATTTAATATTTTGTTTACAAAAGAAACAAGACAGAAAATTAGGTAACTTCATGTGAAGAGGCCTCAACTTTACAATATTATTTTATGGTGAAAATCTGGTTCTTTTACACAACATGTCATGCAGAGGATGCGTTCCAGTGTACCTCACCATCCTCCATGAGAATCTGTGTTATACAGATACTTATGTCACATTTTCAGAAAGCCTAACTAGGTCATCGTCACCGCTCTCTCCGCAGAGTGAAGGCTTCCAGCAGCAGCAGCTATCGACAGACTCCAAAACCCCCGGATTCACATTCAGACTGAACAATACAAATCCTGGCCAGGAGTCACTAGAAGAGAGACCTCATCATCTTCCAACCTATGAACCGTGTGTGTGTCTCAGAGGATAAGTTTGGAGATGAAGATGATTTGCCCGAGGCTGTCACTGACCACACTCTCAACTGTTCCACGCCTGCCTATTTTTCTCTTGTCCCCTCTTTCTTTTCTTTCTTTGTTTCAGATCTGTGTCTTAACTCTGCGCGGCCAGCTTAAATGAGGCTGAATGTGGCCAAAGTGCCCAAACCGTGAACTTATCATAGAGTTATAGTGTCTAAAAACTATTCTCCAATTCCCAAACAGGTAGTTTTGTGAATGAACACGTCATCACAGAGATTGTCGATCTACAAAACATCAGAAATATCAGCTGGTGTCAGTGCATCATATGCAGTATGTCGTCAACAATCGGTGATGTCAGTGTCAGTATAACTCTGTGACATATTGTTTGCAGTCACGTTTATTCACGTTAGTTATTATCACACAATCCCAGCTACACTTTAAATGGCATTTTCCACAAAACGTGTTGTTTTAAATTGAAACTTTGATTAGAGAACATCATAAGTTTACTTGTCATGAAATAGAAACAGCTGTATAATTATTCTTCTTAGATTTGCCAACGGTCAGCCTGCATATGAGAGAAGTTTTAAAGAAGAAGACATTTAACAGGCCGAGGGACTAAGTTGCAAACTCTGTTGTGTTATAAGTTGCATTATGGGACTTGTAGGATCTGGCGTTTTTTGAATGTGACCCATTTTAGAAAATTAAAATCTGAATATCTGGGCCTCTGTAACAACAGTTTTGACCCATTTATAATTCTTTTTTTAATCTGTCTCTTGCAAGTCTCAAACTTTATGGACTGAGGCTCTTAATAGGTACATTAGTTGCTCTTCTTCTTTTGCCTTTCTGACAGTCTAGCCTCTTTAAGGCATTCGCCTCTCCAAGCGGTCGATACACGTCTAATTCAAAATGTAACTTTGGGTTTGGTAACCAGCAAACACAGATGTCATCAAATAAACCAAAACTATAACTTTACACACTGTTACATGAGGTATGATTGGTGTTAATGGCATTTTATTGAGCTGATATTGATGTGTGAGCTGCCAAACCAAACCGATTTCCTTTTGGCAGCTTTGAGAACACACACACAAACCCTGGATCGGCACTGCCCTGTGAAGGAAGGCGGTAATGGCTTGTTGAGCTGCTACAAGGCCGGGCCTCGGGGCTGGTCACAGCCATATCTCACACAGTATCGATCAGCTCAAAAGCTAAGTGTGGCCCACAGCCCTTCATCCCTTCCTTCTTCATCTCCCTCTCCCCCTGTTCTTGATCCTGTAAAGTTATAACTGTACTCATGTCAGCCGGGTAATTATCATTGATCTGCTGCTGCACAAGGTGACAAATTCCACTGCTGCTCTACCAGCTGATCCGTGATCTGTCACGGCCCCGCTGCCATGACTTTCACCACAGTGCAGATGGGCACTTGTTGCCTTGAGATTTTGCCGCAGCTGGCAAACCTGTAATTTGTGCAATTTCTATTCTCGTATGTCAGATTTTCAAATAATTACATTTCTATTCTGGCACTTCAAAACAATAAATGACACACTAATAAGAGATTAAAGTAAACTCTCCCAGAATACATCAGCTTTCCTCGAGATCAGATTCTTACTAGATGATAGCTAATGACAGCCAGTCTGTGGTGAAAGGCCACAAAAAGTCCTAGAAATCACAACACAAATGTTGTTTTAAAGATCCAAATTTGCTTTAAAAAATATAATAGATAAAAAGAAAGATAATTCATAATAATGAACTTAATTTATTAGCATAAAAGTAGACACATAATACCCATCCATTCATTTTTCATAACCACTTATTGTTAAAGGGTGCTGGAGCCGATCCCAGCTGACACTGAGCGAGAGGCGAGGTACAACATGGACAAGCTGCCAGTTCATCACAGGGTCGACACATAGAGACAAACAACCACTCACACTCACATTCATGGGCAATTTAGAGTCACCGGTTAACCAGAGGCCACACTGACGTGGGGAGAACATGCACACTACCTTGGCAATATACACCATGAGTTGTTTTTTTTTTCCATTTTTATTTAAAGTCTTTACATTTCTAGATCTTCTCAAACATCTACCCAACAAAACACGTGTCAGTTTGTAATTGTAGAAATAGTCTGTGTCCTTAGAGTCCACAAGAAATCTCCTGTTCTTCTTCCCTCTGAGTGTTTTCCATCCTTTGGCTGCTTTATTGCATCATTTTGGTATCAAGTGCTTCACTGGCATCATAGAGCATCCTGACGTTTTCATCCCACTTACCTGCTGGTACACAGTAGCAGCAAGTTCATCATCATAGAAAAGAGTCTAGATGGTGTCACATCATAACAAATTAGGCGGACAGGGCAACAGGGCAACAGATTGGTACATTCATCATGGGAGAAATAGATCATGTCACTGTCGTCTGTTCTGTGGAGGCCTATCTGCTGCCGCTGCTGTGGGCCTACGGACGGGGCGGCCGAGGTACTACATCAAACACAACTGTAGGAAATGAGGCCTTCATGACAAGTAATAGGTTTTATTGAGTGTATGATGAGTGCGTTTGAAATATATCGGGACAGTTTCAGCGTGGCACACTTTGTAGTTTCTCACACACAAAAAAAGTTTCTGCTCTGCTTTTTCCTC
The DNA here is from genome assembly GCA_028641955.1 of Protonibea diacanthus. Taxonomy (NCBI): domain Eukaryota; kingdom Metazoa; phylum Chordata; class Actinopteri; family Sciaenidae; genus Protonibea; species Protonibea diacanthus. The sequence continues at coordinate 8,986,288 of CM053988.1, read as the reverse complement.
CTGGACAGCTGACGGATGACTGATTACTGAGGCGAGCAGAAAGATTTATTAGTGTTTATCCGCTCACCTGCAACACTGAAACCTCCCACAGAAAAATAAAGTTTGAGTGTGCGTGAGTATTTTTAATCTTTTAAAATGTCCTCCTTTCAGTTTGTGTAAGCGTTTAAGCAAAACAAAACCAGCTATCAGCATTCTCAAATCAAAGGCCATTACGGAGGGAGTGTGGTTGCTCAGCGTCCCTCTATCCTTTTGTAAAACACGACTGATAAATTCTCTTTTTGTAACCTCTGCAGGGTTCAGTGGCCACGTTCAATGACTGTGAGAGAGGAAGAGACAGGGAGAGGAAGAGCGACAGGCAATCATTTCTTCTGTGCGAGCGGCAGAGCGGGTAGGCGAGCAGATGAAAGCCCATTTTCCTCTGATTAAGTCCTCTGAAAATATTCCATTTGTCAGTGCCACTGCAGCTGAGACAGGCCCTGGCCTGCACAGCCAGCCGACTGTATCTGTTGACTATGTAGCCGCCGCGATTTACATCGCTCACTGACAACATCATCATTTCCTCCTTTAATGTCCTCCTTCACTTCTGTCTATACCTCCCTCCCATCCCTCTATCCCTCCACCATCGCCACTGCTTTCCCTCCCTCATTCCCCCTCTCTCATCCCATCTACAGTGCTCAGCACCAGCCCTCCCTCCCTCTCCCTCCGTCTCCTCCCCTCTCTCCCATGCCCCCCTAACAGCCTATTTTTGTTTGATCTGCCCTCATTGCAAGGTTGACTGCTACCAAAGAGGGGAGAGCAAAGCGGGACCTGGCTCTGTCTCCGTCATAGTCATTTTCAATGTCATAAATTTCAATTTCCAATCTTTCTGCTCCTTTTTTTTTTCCTGTTCTTCAACCCCCCCCTCCCTCCTCCCCCCTTCTTCTTCTTCTTCTCTCATGGCATACCCATCATGGGAATTTGTCAATTCTGTTTCTCTCTGTCTTTCTCTCATTCATTCTGACTCCCTCTCTCCAAACACCTATTGGCTATTATCCTGTCTCATGTCTTCCCCAGACTTCTGCCACACAGAATGCAATTTTCTCCCGGCCGCATCCGTGATGAGATCCAAATGAAAGATCATTAATATTTTGTTCAAAAAGAAATGGAGTTGTGTCTCCTATTTTAAATATTGTCATTTTCCCTCCCCACGCTCGTCTGCCATTGAAATGCTCTTTCTCACCTTCCACCACATCAGGGGGATGCAGATGATCACTTTTTTTTTTTTTGTGCTGTTACTGCACGCTCTTCACCCCCAGCTCTGATGAATGCATATGCGTGCATGTGTATGTGTTGGTCTGTAAAAAGCTGTGGAAAACCCGACAGGCATACAAAAAGATATTTGCTCTTTGTCTCTTCAGAAGGTCTTTAACTTGGAGACACTGACAGGAGCAGATGAAGCAGCTGTGAGTGTTGCCGTGTCAGAGAAGACAGAGTGGCAACATTAACAGAGCCCCGGCCGAGTGTCTCTGACAGACTGACTCGAGTATAAAGAGAATAACTGTTCGAGTCGAGTTCATTTATTGATGCTATTGATGAGCAGGATAGACGCTGTTAGTTATCTGAGTTGAATGAAATAGAAAATATAACACGCATCACTTATGTGTGTATTATATTGTCATTTATGTCACGATGTGACAGAAATCATTCAATAAAAGGATTGTGGATTATTAAATATTGTGTTGGATAGCATCAATGTTCTGTTTTGTGTAAAGCACGCTGGACTTGTACAGTATGTGTGCGATGGGCTATTTATCAAATGGTATGAAATTCTTTCATTAATTTTTCATATTTAGCCCAGAAATCACAGATTTGTCTGTCAAATAAAGACAAACTTGTTTGATTATTGATTATTGATTATTACTGATTATTAAAAATTGTCACAACTTTATTGTAAACATATCTATTCAGGATTTGGAATCAGTATAAAAACAATTAATACAAGGTTTATAGCACACTGTAGCTTTCTTGTAAACAGATTCACACATTGCTGTAAGCCAGTGTCTCTCATACTTTTTACAGTGTGCCACCTCACAATATATTCAGCTCTCCAAGCACCACCAGTGTAACAGATGTTGAAATACAGTAGGCCGACTCTGTTCAGTTTGTGCAGGAGGAAGTTTATTCCTAATAGGCAGATTATTTATGGTTGACTGTGGTTGAGTCCTGGAACGAGTTGAAGAATCAGATCTACCTGGATGGAAAAAGGGTACTCCTGATCCACACTTCTCTTCCTTATAGTTCCCGTTTGGAGTCACAATTGTAGTGTTTTTGAACTATTCATTTTACCTCCACTTACTATCTCCTCATCATAATTTAGCTTGTAACTAATCACGTATGTATGCACGCTAAACACTACCTGCATGAATGTGACAGGATGATGTTGAAACAAAATGTAACAGGATTTTTATTCAATTTTTGATAAAATATAGGTGTTAAATATTTGCAAATGAATTTATTCAATTAAAAAATATATATATTTTGGAGATTCCTCAAAGTAACACTCAAGGGAGCTCGCATACCACCAGTGGTATAAGCCATTCGAACAGCGATTATAGTTGCTTGCTTATGTTAAATCTGATTAGGCAGTGTTTGCATCTTCCAGTATGTTTGACTCTGCAAATGAATAGTATAGTTTCATTTTGCCAGCCTGTTAAAGAATAATGATTGGACATACAGCATGCAACTAAAACATCCAAACGTCCAACTGATAATGGCCCAGATTAACCTGTTACCCAGGCTCCAACAAGCTGCCTGATTATGTGCGATGTATATAGTTTATCTGTGCTTTCACTGTGTTTTCACTGCTCCCCCACCAACCTGAAGTGTCGTCACCTGAACCAAACAAACACGAATATGTAATAAAGCACTGAGCTGATGAATGAAGTAATGAAGCAGGACACCTGATGGCACGTCAGTTGATATTGCATTTTAAAGGTGCATATCACCAAATAAATGAACACAAATCAGAGCGCCTGAGTTCAAAATGAGGAGCACGGTGAAAGCTGACAGGCTTCCCAAATACAGCGAACAGTGAGGCCAAGCCGAGGATTTACTTTGCTGAATAGCAGCTGCTGCAGCACAATTTGGACACCACTGCTTCAAAATTAAGCCTGAGTTTAATGGGGCTTTAAAAAAAAAACAAAAAAAAAACAAAAAAAACAAGCGAAGAACGAGCAAATTAATGAGCAAAGAATACAACTGATTGAACAGACAGAACGATGGTTTTGATGGAGAATGTGCACCACAGGAAAAAGAAACAATAAAGTTGTGAAATGTAAACTGGGAATTAATCAGCATTCATTAGCCCACGGGGCCTTTCCTCCTCCGAGTCTCTGCCTCACTCCGTCTTTCTATCGCTTAATGTTCCCTCTCTCATCGCGGCATCATGGGTAGCCCACTCACTGCTCACCCAAGCGTTGCCCATTTGCCTGCTGTCTCGCCGACTCGCTCTCTAACCAAACTTTACCTCCTACCTGACACTCTCCCCCTCCCTCCCTCCCTGTGCTCATTAGCATCACATTAGCATTTAATTTGCATGGCTCCAATCTGATTCAATTCAATCTGCTCTGTTCCTCACCTCCTCCTCACCTTTTGTTTTTTTTTAATCACTCCTCAGCGCTCTGCAGAACTTGTTCCTGCCTTGTGTTGTGGATTGCGTTCTTGAACTTCAGATGTATTCAGGGGGAATGACACCTTTTCTGCTGCGGTTTCCTCGACACACAAAGTTTAAATAGTTTGATACCACAGTTTGTGTTGTTTTTCACACTTCCTACGAACCACTTATACTTCACTTTATTGTTGAAAAACATGCTGAAAAGAGTTTTGAATTATGACACCAGATCACTGTATCAGTTTAACATGACATGTCTTTTATCATCAGCGTTTGTTAACCAGACAGCGATGAAACTCTCATCGTAAAAAAAAATATCTGGAAGGACAAACCTGCTGTACTGTACTGTTTTATGACAATGTCAGTAACCTCACTTTTCATGCCAATGAAGCTTGAATGGAGTCGAAATTCATTTCAATCTCTTGGCTGGAAAGACACAGTAATTAGCCAGGTGAGCAGAGCGGGGCGGGGTCACGCTCAGGCAATTAAGAAAGTGACAGCCCATCCAGCACAGTGACAGGCTCAGGCCTCACACACACACACACACACACACACACACTCTCTCTCTCACACACACACACATACACACATGCATTCACCAAAATACAAATGTATGCACACAACCAACATCCATGTAATAACCAGCTTCTTAAAGGAGTCGTCTGTGAGCAGCCTAATTAACATAAAAGCACTGGATCTCTGTCACCCATCCACTCTCATCCTACATCCTCATCCTGCTCTACAAGAAATTCATCACGTCGCGAGCAGAAGTCTGTTTTCATCATTTAACTCAATCATTATTTTCAGTTATCACTGTAACAAAAAGCTTTTCCCACCTGTGTCCATACAGTATATGAGTCTGTACTCTGTGCACTCAAAACATCATATTAGATTGTGCATTATTGATTAACTTCCTCCATCATCCGCTTAGGTCTCTTCACCTCTGCCATTAGTTATGTCAATAGAAGCTATCCTGAGCCTGGTTACGCTGGCTGTTCTCCATCAGCATTCTCTCTCACCCTAGGCCTGAAAACTTCCTCCTCCTGGAGGTCCGGCTAACAGAGCAGAGCTAACTGGTTAACAGCAGCTGTAGTTGAATGAAATTGAAGTTGAAATCTGCCATATGCAAAAAAAAAAAAAAAAAACACAGAATGTGTTGGAGGATAAACTCGAGCCAAATCACATTTAAATATTTACAAAACTATATCAGAGCATGTAACCTTGTAAACAAGACGATCTATCACATTGTGTTTTTATTTAATGTACACAGTATGGTGTGTGTGTGTGTGTGTGTGTGTGTGTGTGTGTGTGTGTGTGTGTGTGTGTGTGTGTGTACGTTGAGACAGGTGGAGTCTAAAGAGCTCACCTCACCTGTCACTGTTCTGATGACAGCTGAACAGTGATATGATATTTGTTTTCTGTTATCACATCAAATCACTCCCTCATTTTGCGTACACACACACACACGCACACACGCAGTCATCTAAGGAACACACAGTTTGGATGTGATGCGACACTTTTGCACAGTGCTCATCTGTGCAGTTAAGTGTTAATGTGTTTGTGACATTAGCCAGGAGAAGGGTGCCTTCTCCCTTTGTCTCCCATCTCTATGTCGCCACCCCAGCACTAAACTCTCAGCGTGTGTGTGTGTTAGTGTGTGTGTGTGTGCGTGCGCGACAGTGTGAGGTGGTGGGATACGGCGTCAGGCAGTTATAAATGGCCATCATTTCCCAAACCACTCTGTTCTCCATTGTGGAGCGCATGTCGCCGCAGGGCGGGAGGGAGGTGATGTGTGTGTGTGTGTGTGTGTGTGTGTGTGTGTGTGTGTGTGTGTGTGTGTGTTTGAGTGTGTGTAGGAGGATGTAAGGGAGTGTGAGGGGGTAATAGAGGAAGTGAAGGGGCTGATGGTCCCAGAGGAAAACTGTGACGGTAGAGAGTAGTGGAGACGCACCACTAGGTAGTCTGGAAAGCTGTGCTGAAATCAGTGTGTGTAGAGGAAGAGACAGTTGTCTAAATATAAAGACGTGAGACTTCTACCCTCATGTCACCCTAATTTCAGGGCCAGGACTGCAGAAATACTGAGAATACTGCAACCCCTTTGAGAAATAACTGACTAGACACAGAAAATCTGTAGAATATTAGAATTTAAAAACAAATCATATTTATGAATTTAACTTTTCAGTCACATTTTCTTTTTTTTTTTTTTAGTTTGATCTCCTTACACGATGATCTGTGACTATAATTAAACTGGAGAGACAAATCTGTTCACTTTATTATAATTTAAACATCATAACCACCCCTGTGTAACATGGGTAATGTAATTTCAAAATGTAAACGTCTCTTCAAATTTTATTTAAATAGTATCAAATCCAAACAAAAGTTATCTCATGACACTTTCCATATAGAGCAGGTTTAGACTGTACTCTTTACAATAGTATTTACAGCGACTCAACAATTTCCACCATGATCAAGCACTTTGTGACGGTGGCAAGGAAACACTTCCTTTAAGAGGCAGAAACCTCGAGCAGAACCAAGTTCATGGTGACCGGCTGAATTTAGACAAACATCAAACATCTGTCTGTCTCTGAAATCTCAAAAGGCTCCCATCATGGATGCTCATTAAACACCAGGATCTTTTCTTTTTTCGGCTGTTGAGAGAAATGATGAATGAAAGATTGCACAGAGTAACAGAAACTAGCAGAACTGAGGCTAGCTCGGACATGATGTCATGTTATATGTGATGCTAAGCATGATGGCACGTTTCCTTGTCATGTCGAGGACCACGTGTCTGTGGCAGGAAAAGTTCAGATGTAACGTTACAGTTAGGACTGCATTTAATTTAGATGCTGCGGCTCTAAATCTGTTGTTGTTTCTATACATTCTGGCTCACTGGAATGGCTTGTTGGAGTTATTAGTTGTGATTTTCAGGCCGAAAAAACCTACAAGACAAAATCTAAACCAAAACCCGTGAAATAGTCAGATCCAACAGTTTCCAGTGTTAAGGTTTGCTCTCTAATTATTAAATTTTCCTTATTTAGTTCAGTAGGTTGGGTTTACTTTTCTGTCTACTGCCAGTGTAGTGACAAGAGTTAAACACTTCAAATGTTCAACATTTTGTCGCTATTTATTTAGACTTTACTGCTCACTTGCTAACTATTTTTTTAGGTACTTTCAATGCAGTGCTAAAGTGTTGACTGATTCAGTTTGTAATCTTATTTGTCTACTTTGTTTCCTCCTAGACAATTTTTCTATATTTAATCCTTTTTTTTATATGTTTTACCAAATTATGGTTTCGGTTTTAATAAATTAGCCTAGCTAATGAGGGAGTACCTGGGTTAATCTACCCCTGGTTTGGACTCACAGGATGATGTGAATAAATATTAACAGGTATTGTTGGACCCTCTTTACTATGCTGCAAGAAAATTATACTTTGAGAACGATTTCATCTACTTGCTGTGCCGCAGTGTTGAGCCTTACATTTTCTCAGCTTGTGTCAGGGGTTCATTTAAAGTGTTACTTTCATAACACTGCAGAGGACATTTCTTGGTGCCAGCTGTACCTTAGGATATAATATGTCTTTTGTTTTATTCTTATATCCCTCTTTTCACACTCACATGGATCTCTCTCCAAGCATTTTCCTCACTCTGCTGTACGGCTGCACTCTCATAACTTAAGAATCTTTTGTTAATGGTATTGTGTTTTCTTTTGGCAGTCACAAAGTTGTGGATTTAAAACTGTTAATGACGTTTGGCTGTGCTTGCTCACTATGAGCTTATATTATCCTCTTTTCTCTCTGGGTGATAAAGCAGTTTGGTTACACCACGAGTCCAACCAGTGAGATTAAATTGGTCTATCAGAAGCAACTCTTTGAAAGATAAACAGTCGTGTCCAGGTTCATCCCGTGATTTGGACTGACATCAGTGGATATAGTTATTGTCTGAAATCTCTGGGTTTCTCTCTTTCCTCGACGCTGCGCTTTGCTTTTGTTTCATTAAGTGTGACTTCCTGCTCTCTTCTTCTCCGACACACTGCTGCAACATCTGTCCCATCGTTGAAACACATTCACGAGCATTCAAAACTTATATTTCTGCTGATGATCTCACTTCCCCAGTGTCACTCGGGCTGCTTATGATGTGACACTTTCCCTCTTGTTCTCAGAAATGTTATAAACCACAAACACTCCATCTTTGCCTCTCGTCTCCAAAAGAGGTTAGAAATTAAGTGGGGGAAACAGCAGGGGACACTGTGAGTATATGTGTACACCCACTTCAATATATTACAAATGTCTTCCACTTAGGCCTATTTCAACCAGGGGCCTGATATGGTTTTGATACAAGAGACAAGTGAGGAAAAAGAGAGGGCCGGTTAAGGAGGGGAAACGGTCGGTGTTTGACAGGAGGCCTTTCTAAATCCCACACTCATCCATCATAAGTGGCATTTGTGCACTCTGAAGGCCTGATAATAGCCTTTTGCATTTTCACACTACGCTTTGCCTTCTGGATTTGATCGTGGGGGAAGAGAGAGGGAGAAGGATGGAGGAAAAAAGGTGAGGACTGTAGGATGGGGGACACACATACTGTGGTTTCATTCATTCTCTCTTTATTTCCCCCCCAACTCCTCATCATCCAACCCTTGCACCTTCAAGGCTCCTTCTCTTCTCTTCCCCTCTACATTTTGGGAAAATCACTCTCTGAATTGGAAAAGGGACCCTGGGGCCACAGGCGCAGGGTCCATGTTTCGTTTTTTTTTTTTTTTTCCTTTGGATAATTGACTCTCGTTGCCTGGTAATTCATCGCTTGCATATGCCAGCTAATTCATCAGGAGAAGAGAAGCTGCCGACCTCACAACCTTGCATGCCCCGCCGCCCCACACAGCCCCAAACACACACACACACACACACACACACACACACACATCTCACCTTGCTAAATCACACATATGCATGCACACATATATAAACACACACACACCATTCAGGGTTGAGTTTAGCCTCCACCACCACCACCACCACCACCACCTGCCCCAGAAGAGCCAGGAGCTTGGAATGAGAGGAGGGAGCGAGCGGCAAGTTAGCGGATGAAAAACCTGAGATGATAGATGGGGCGCATTGTGGCATTATGAATGAATTATACCTCCCAAATACCTTGAGCAGTGCAGACTGTCAGCCTGTATCTATACTAATCTGGGAGAAAATATAGCTGTTTCCACATTAAAGGCGGCCAGCAAAGAACAGGCCGCAGAATTAATTGAGCAATCAGGCCATTAGAGAGAAACATCATACTGAGCCCGGTTTCTGATGTAGCAACATTTATCAAAGCTGACCAGGAATCTGCTTCCACTCCTGTGTTTTTTTTTTCTTCCTTTCTCTCTCTCGTTCTCTCTAATGTGGCCCCATCTTCAAACAGATTAGGATTATTGTGACAAGACAAAGGTATCTTTTGTCTTTTTCCATAGCCGTGTCAGCGCCTGCTGCATTTATCACGGTTGTCACACAGTCTTAAGGCTTTCAGCTCGCACACCTTGTCCCATTTTTCTCCCAGCGGTGGGTCCATGTTAAATTTACAAAGAAAAGTACATTATTGGAAAATGTCCCCAGATAAATTGTAGTCAGATACATGAGCGTTTGTTTGCATTTTTTTTTTTTTTCACCCTCGTTGAGTTTCAGTTTTATGATTATTAGGTGGATCTTAAGAAAATATGATTCCGATTTTTTCTTCCTCGAACTCGCTGTGCGTGACATTTTAACTCAGTATTCAGTTTTGGAAGATGTTAGTTTTGTAGGTGCTCAGTAATATTTAAAATATGACTTGAAGGTTGATAAGATAAAGAAAAGTAGAAGAAATTTTACTGTTACTGTGTTCAACACTATTTAAACTTCAGTCATCTCAACTATTAAATTCAGCCAATTCATTGATTGAAAGCAACATCAGTGCAATTATCTGGACCTAAATAAACATTTAATTTATGATATATGTTACAGAATCATGCAACATATTTTATATATACTGTATATTATCTTATTACTATACTATTATTCACTGTTGCCTATAAAGTTGGAATAATTTGGTTTTTCAGACACATTCCTCTTTTTATTCCTATTTATACACATCAGGTTAATTGTGCTTTAATTTTCACTGTGATATGTTTGGAAGAGATTGATCAATAATGTTTTGAGAAGGCACACTTTATTATACACTTTATCTATCAACAATAAATCACATTGTCTCAGTCATTTCACGAGAAGAGGTAAAAATATTTTAGTCCAACTTGAAGCTAAATTTAGGTGATATACATGTTGTTGTACTGTTGTTGCTCTAGTATTATTATTATTAGTAGTAGTATTAATAATAATAATAATTATTATTATTATTAATATTTTCTTTCTTTTCTTTTAAAAGTTTCTTTCTTTCTTTCTTTCTTTCTTTCTTTCTTTCTTTCTTTCTTTCTTTCTTTCTTTCTTTCTGCAAAGTGTCAACAGTCTATAAAGATCTGGATCTGAGGTGATGTGTGTTACTTTCTGTGCCACAGGTGCTGAAGTAAATCCTTTGAGAAGAATTAGACTTAATAAAGAATAAAGATGTTCCAGGGCTTTACACTGTGATATGATACAGTATATCTGTTCTCTGTTTACAGCAGCATGGTCTTTGTTTTAACTCTCTAACATTTTTAAATATTCGTCCACATGCCAGAAAAAGTCTGAGTGAATTAACTCAGCCACACGTCTGCACCTTCAATCAAAATAAGCCCTCTAATAAACACATTAAACCAGAGATCAATGATCTGATGTACATATGTACATAATAAGACGTGGTGTCCCTTCACAGCTGCTGACCGGACAGGTCGGGGTTTCTTTAATATCTGACGTCTATCACCCTCTGCTGGAAGAATCAGAGAACTGTGCTGAGATCAGTATAAACAGCAGAAATCAGTGATTGTTAATAATATTAAAGAATGTGCACAAAAAGCTCAATATTGTCTTGAGCTCTAGCTGTTAAATGAAGCACTCATCACTAAAGTTTTAATTATGTCAGTTATTTCCCTTTTTTATGTGATCAGCACCTCAAAACTGTAGGTACACATGAGCACATATGTGAACATGATAATACTTTACTTACTTAAATTACTTCATACTTACACTACATACATAAAACTACATACATGATAAATTGAATGAATTTAAACATATGTTTTAAATATGTTATTATTATGTCTGAGTAGTCAAATCTGTCAGAACTAACACATTCATGTATTTTCATTTTGCTTAATTTAACCTTTATTTAACCAGCTGAGATAATGGTGACCTGGCCAAGATGGAAATAAAAAACAATTCATTACAAGTCGTTGTTTGCACCCTTGAAGACGTTTTTGTAGCAGTGACCTGAAGTGTAGAAAAGACTTGCTATGCTATGTCCTCCCTACTCATTCAGAGGCGTGAAGACTACTTTCACATTAGCACTAAGTTTGGGCTTGTTTGACTACGATCTGCCTTCTGACTTCACCTTGGGCTCAGGTGGGCACCAACAGGACTAACTGTAACTGTAACTGTAACTCTGTTGTTGGTAGGTAGATGTATCCATATTAGATCTATTAGGACAATTTGTAAGTATGCAAATAGACTTGTTGGTTGAAGCACGAAAGTGTTAATAATTGAGGCACCCCATGTCATCCCGTCTCTCTTCAGCTGCTCCAATCAAATAAAGGTAATAAAAGTTGGTAAATGATCTCAGAAAAAGAATTTAAAAAAGAAACAGAATTATTGATCTAACTAAAAATGATCTGTCTGTCCATCTATGAGCACCATGCTCTGGGGCCAGACTATCTGAACACAATAAATCCACACAAGGATTTTGTGTCTAGGAAATATCTGAAATTGGTAGAATTGCATGCATACACAATCACCACGGTCACTATTTTAAAGTGAGCATTTTCCAGCACAGTCAGTCTTTTTGTTAAGAGGAAGGGAAACTCTCTGATCCTTTCCGTGGTTGTGCATCATCAATGCCCTCAGCATCAGTCATTGCAATGTTAACTTTGTGTCTGTGCACATTTTATCTATATAGTACATAAAGTTTAAAAAAGACAGGCCATTCTGGTAAAAATGTCAGCAGGTGTCTTCATCATAAAAAGTTACAACACTCCTCTTGAAAGCATAAGTTTTTCACATCCGTGTTGGATTGTGATGCAATGCATTATATATATTGCATTAATCATTATATGGAAATTTACTGATGACATTTTAATACATGGCAATAACTGTCTCGAATCATTGTCTCATGTCAAGTCACTGAACAGTACATGATTATAGTTTTTTCCCTAATTTGTTTATGTATAGTGTGTATGTGTACATGCACATAAAGCTCAATATATTTGTCCTGATGTGTGTCTTTGTGTGGATGTGTATTTGTATTACTCTTGAGGTATTGTATGTGCAGTGTTTAGACAATCCGCTGATCTGTATCAGACCTCAGCAGTACTGAACTTTATCTTTGCAGCTGCCCAGAGCTGTGTCATATACGTCTCCTGACTAGAACTTTCCAAACAAACATTGCATTAATTTGTTGGTTTAGTTTGTAGTTGACATTTATTATGTTTTTCATTTTTTATTATTTTTTTTTAACTCCTGGACTGTGAGAAATGCATGAGTGTCTGTATGGTGACCTTTAAAAGACAGAAATCACCTGTTCGATACAGGCTCACTCAGCGACAGTCGCTGTTGCGCTGACTAAATTCGAATACAACGTGATGGACAAAATGTAAAGACGTTATGCTGACGGTTTGTCAGGGACTGTATCTGAGTTTACATGTGGCAAAGCAGCACATGATGAGTTAGGAGACAATGGAGGTGTCCTTCATGTTTATGAGGTGTACTAATGCTGCCTCCTACTGGAGGGTCATGGAACAGATGGGACAACCTCTCAGGTACAAACAGCAAGTCTATGTACTTTACACAACTACACAAGTAAAATTATATTAAGATTAGAGATTATTCTCATTAATTTAATTTATTTGTATTTATCTGTTAAGTGTATGTGAAAGTGATTTTTGTGAAGTGATACACAATCTATGCATGTTGTTCATACCATACATACTGTCATGTCCACCTACCCCATCCTGCTTCATAAACTATATTTACTCTAGCACCGTTGCAATATTGTCTTATTCTTAATCTGTCTATCTTGGGAAGGCAAATGTTACTATCTATCTATCTATACATAGTAATATAATGTTTATGTTTACCTGCCAAGCCCCTTTATTTTCAGCTGTATTTCTGTTTATATCTGTGTATGTACAATAAGAGCAAAGTGAAACCAGAGTCATATTGCTTGTATGTGTACACCTGACCAATAAAGGTGATTCTGATTCTGATTTAAAGGATTACAGTCATCTTGCCTGATATATACTAGAGTCAAACTCCCATATAACCTAGAGGACCAAACAGCAGACGCTGTGCATGAAGAAAGAATATCTATCAATGCTCTGCTCAGTTATTACTGATATATTGTGTTTGAGTGCAGCCATGACTTTTTTCAGTGAGGTTTGACTGCAGCCACCGAGGGGCAGCATAACATCCCGTAACAGCCACACTTCCCCATGAGAGTGACATGAACTGGTTTCTCTGACTATGTCAAGCCTAAAGTTGAAACAGTAAATCAGTTAATTATTTAATCTGCAGCCATTTTAATAATTGTTTAAGCGTTTCCAAGTATTCATTGGTCAAGACATTATCGTGTGCATTAGGAAAATGTGGTACACATTTCTATTATTGATGTTATACAAACCAAACGATTAATTAACTCATCAAATAAGAATCAGAATGTTAATTGGTTATGACAATAAGAATCAGTGTGACCAGGATGTAAAATAAAATCGTCTAGCGCTGTTGTTGAAATAAGTTTGAATGTAGAGTTGTACAGGGTTTCAGTCATATCACATTAAGATGACGAGCTACAAGAGAATTATTGTGATTTGTTCAGCAGTTGACTGCTGAATGCCGACTGAAGAAGCAGTTCTTGCAAAATCACAGTGGACTGAGACAGTTTCATTCATCCAAGTGATTTATTTGTGTTTATATATTTGTCTCAATACACTTTATAGTTGCTGTTGATGTTTGTGCGTTTGTATGTTAATATCCATCCATTTCCTGTAACCGCTTCTCCTCATCAGGATCTCTGTGGGGCTGGAGCCTGTCCCAGCTGACTTTGGGTGAGAGGTAGATAAGTCGCCAGCTCATCACTGGGCACATAGAGACAAACAGCCACTCACACCTACAAAGTCAACAATTAACCTGCATGTCTTTGGACTGTGGGAGGAAGCCGAGTACCCAGAGAAAACCCACACAGAAAGGCCCCAGCCGGGGTTTGGAAAGGTACCGTTTTGCTGTGAGGCAACAGTGCTAATTGTGCTACCCATTATTATTATTGTTGTTGTTATATACTATTTAATAACTTTGGGCTTACTGTATATGATAATGTATATATGCATCTGTTCATACTTTTGGCTGCTGAAAGTTAGATAGATATAAAGTCTTAGTCTGTTTTTAAGGGGTCGTCAGATAAAAAGGTTGTGAACAAGTGGTATAGAGTATTTTGGTTACCATGTCAATTTCAGGTTCTCACAATTGCTTGAATTTGCTCTGATTCATACTACAAATGAGTCTAGAAATGTGTGAAGGAATATCAACCAAATGAAGACTGCCAAATTATTCTGGAAATAACTCTTTCTCAGTTACAGCATACAGACACAAAACAATAACATTACAGATTTATATCACAATCCTTGTAACAAAGGAGCTGACTGATTTACTAGCTGGTAAAGTTTGTGTAGTATACTACTACTCATGCAGCCATTTTGATATGATATAGTAGGGTCAACTCAGGTGTTTCCAAAGATAATAATAAAGGTTCTGTTACATTTATTGCAGCAGAGACTTTCACCCTTGCACCCTGACACTGTTTGACCTGGATGGGATAGATGCCTGAAGGGAAATTCTTGTGTTGCAGCCACAGTGTGTAAAAGAAATGTCCTCCATAACAGGAAGAAGTGCTACAAAGTTTGATATTAACTTAACTTTAGTATTTAAATGTAAACCTGAATTAAAACAGCATTAAATAAAGGACATAAAGCAGTAGTGAGGACTGAGAGTAGGTGCTGAGCAGCCATATCTCAGGTGTGTTACCTGGTTTGGCTCCACGCTCCTGTCTTTCTCGCGCCAGTCCTTTGGATCTCGCGCGCGGTTTCGGTGCCGTTTCGCACGCTCCGCAGCGGACCAATCAGGAGCCAGTATCCATCCTCAGGAGCGTCCCGTTGCTATGCAGTTGTCCTGAAACCTGCCCTGTCCTGTCCGGCAGCGAGGGTGAGCTCTGCAACTCATTCATCACTTTATTTTATATAAAAACAGATTAATTCACTCTGAGCGACACACAGCACTTTAAATATACACTGATGTTTGTTTGTAGGCTGTTGTTACATTAACAGAAACCGTTATTGTGGTGTAAATAGAGGTGTTTGTATCAAAGTTGGAGATGTTAGCATGTTGTCTAGCAGTGCGATTAATGCTACAGCACACAACGTGGCTGCAGGTGAGTTGTAAAGATGCTACTGAATGTATTTTTATTTAATGCCAAAATGTTAGAGGCCAGCAGGCAGCTGTAGTTACGGTAGTAACTCGGTTGGAGACAGACACGCCTGTTGCTGTGTGTCCCTCCAACCCCGTCGAGAGCACACCCGAGCAGATTAGCATACCACCAATGAGCACGGATATGCAAATGTCCCTCCTCGCTGGCTTTGTCCCACTCAGTTTTAATGTGAAGTTGCCAGATTTATCTCTCAGTTGCAGCATACAGTGGACTACAGATAAAGTGTGTGTTTAGTCGAGAAGATACGAGGATAACTCGGCGTTACTATTTTACCCTTTGCTCTAAGGCGGATTTGGATTTTATGTACAACATGACATTTGAGGAACTAAGTGGGGATTACTCTCAAGAAAGGTAAATAATATGGATTATGACTTTTATCACAGGTGCATATATTGCTGTGTGTGTGCATGCAATACATAGATTAATGCATAGAGCTAATTTAAAAGCTCTAACTACTCATTTAAAGCATGTTTATGGGTGATACAGATATTTTTTTAAAATCTGCGTTTAATCGGCTAACTGTCCATGTCGCGAGCCCACTTTCCTATAACTAGCTAACGTTGGTTAACACGACGCTTCACGCCGGTTAAAGGTTAAAAACTACCCGACAAGCTGCTTTAAATGTGTCGTTTTACTTTCCCACAGCTGTCAAAAAACGTCTCCAACCGCACACTTGTTAACAAGTGAGCTTTTTTTATATACGTGGCGACACCAACTTGTGCACCCAATCTGTCATTTGTGCTCGTGCCGGGTTGGTGAAGCTAGCAGTCCGGCTAGCCGCAGATAGCAGGGTGGATCAGAGGGTTCGTGGTTCAGCTGTAACGATGTTAACATTAAAGTGTTTGTCTCTGTGTGTGTGTTGCAGAATGGATTCAGTGGCGAAAGCTTTGGAAGAAGTCCTCACCTCTGCCTTACCACAGGGCTGCATTACAGTGGGAGTCTATGAGGCTGCCAAATCACTCAATGTGTAAGTACAAGGTTATGTCTGCTATTGACAGCTGGAGATGTCTCACACGTCCTCTAAAGCACATATGTACGTCTCTGCTTTCTACAAAGTACAGAAATTCTAAGCGTCTGTTCTCTTTTCTTCCCTTCAGAGACCCCGACAATGTGGTTTTGTGCATCCTGGCCACTGACGACGAAGATGTCAAAGACGTCGCCCTGCAGATCCACTTCACCCTCATTCAGGCTTTCTGCTGTGAGAATGACATCAACATCCTGAGAGTCAACAACACCCGGCGCCTGGCAGAAATACTGGGTGGTGGAGGAGGAGGTGGAAAACAGAGTGGGGGTGAACCTCTGGACCTACACTGTGTCCTTGTTACTGTAAGTATCTTTTCTGCATGTTTTTGAAGCAATCTTGTGATGTTGTGATTTTACTCAGGATGTTGAGACATGTGCATGTGAGTGAAACTCTTGTTTCGAGGAAGAACTTGCCAGTACTTGTTCTTGTGCATTTGGTAAACATGTGTGTGACTCCTCCCTCATATGACTTGTCAGGAATTCAGAGGGGAAATACCTTGTATTTGCACATGCACACAGGAGCTATTTGTAGCTCAGTGCAATAGCCATATAAATGGCTATAAATGCATTCACATCACTGATTGTCTTTTTTATTAATGTTTCAGAGTCCACAGTCGACATCATGGAAGGACCCCGCTCTGAGCAAAGTGAACCGATTCTGCAGAGAGAGCCGCTGTATGGACCAGTGGGTACCCATCATCAACCTGCCTGAACGATGAACTTTTCACCACAAAAACCTGTGAAAGGACTCTTAATCTGCACAGGAAGTGTGGTGTGAACCCTGATGGACACATTACCACCCAGAGATCAAATTCCAAAGCACTGCTGATGGGGAGAGAACATTTTTGGAGGAAACAAAACCACAACCCCGCCGTCTAGATGGGGTGTATTTAAAAGAGTTGTAAAAAAAAAAAAAAAAAAAAGAGCCGGGGGATGGATTTCTTCTTTGGACAGGACTGTTTGGAGTTGCGTCTGTCAGCCTTTGCGACCGAGACGAGATGGCGAGGCACTTGTATCGTCACACAGGTGGAAATTCAAAAAGAGAAAGCATGTGTGTGTGCTTTTTAATGTGATGCCGGACACTGTACAGAAGGACTGTATCATGTATGTTGTGGTAAAGCCTCTGTGCCGAGTCAGAAACGTGGGGAGAAAAAACAGAAAATGGAGCTGTTGAGTGGACCAAGGCCTCGGCCTCTCTCTGCAGAAACAAAGCACTTGTTGAAACACTGGACTTTTTTGCAATTTCACTTTCACTTCACTTGATTTCAAATGTTAACGTTGACGTTGTCATGATTTAAAAAGGGAAGGGCTGCACATCCAGTGAAGACATTCTGTATATTTAGTGTTTCCTACGCCAGCTGGTTTTTTGCCACAAGTAAAATAATTCATTTGTTACAATTTAAGTTATTTCTAATGATATTTAAGTGTATTTATGTTTCATTTTTTTACCTTAACTATTTGCTAAATCTGAATACTTATGTATTGCTGTCAATAAAAAGTATTTTTCTTTTTTGGAGACAGACTTGCACGCTTTTTTCATTTCTGGAAATTTTAGCAAAGCCGAGCTAATTTCTGACCTTTAGCACTCGCAGTTGTAAAGCGGAGTCACGTGCGGATCATAGAGGTCATGCTGGCCTCTGTGGCCTCAGCGCCATCTCTGAGCTGAAGAGAACAATAATCCTCAGCGCACGGGCTTCTGCCTCGGTCAGCAGGACCATGTTCATTCATCCAAACAGGTTCCCTTTTCACCGATTCTCTGTGATTTGTTGGACAGTTTGGTTTGGCCTTTTCACCAGCTGACTTCCTAGAGTCATGTGACGGCCTAGAGCATGTGACACACGTTGCACGGTTAAAAGAGGGAATATGGACACACAATGACCACATTTAGCATAATGCATTGCAGAAAATATTCATAACAGAAGTGACGATCAATCAGGTGTTGTCATGCTGTTCGTGTGAATATGTGGTGAAGCTCTCTCAACAACACATGACTGGAACTGTTTGGAAAATTTTGTAAATGAGGCACTGGCATGCAATCTGTTGCGCAAGCTGGTCTGAACTGCTCCCTCCTCTCCCCCACTTCCATACACGCGCGCGCACACACACACACACACACACACACACACAGGTGATCTCGCTGGAGTTGAATGTCGGTGATGTCACTGGGTTGAACTAAGGCAGGCAATCCCCTCTGAAAGTGCCGAGTCATGATCATGAGAAGAGCGAAGGCAGAGGCTGTCCTTGAGTTGCACAACCGAGTCTAGCCTTTCATATGAGAGAGCTCATGTGATATTATCTAATATTGTTCAATGAAATTATTAAACATAACCTGTTTTATTGGGTACACTGTATGAGGATGTACATGAGAACCTATAAAACACTGTGAGATGATGTAAAAAATGCTCTTAAAGCAGCTAATATCTTGTACCTGTACTTGTAAGTGTCCCTCCACCTCAGAAAAGAACCCCCAGTGGTTTCAGTTGGCACTGTGTGAAAGGTCTGACGTGTGACTGCAGGGTGTGACACTGACTGATGTAATGTGGTATTGTTGTGATCGAAGGGAAAAGGTTATTTTAAGATCGGAGCAGTGGAGGGCTGATGTAAGCGCTATAATGCGACTTACAGTGAGGCCAGTCTAGAAAAGGTTAGTTGAGTTGAGGTTTGCATATGTTTATTAGCGCCTGCTGGCTGTACGATATTGTGGAACAAAGTTCAGGTGCAGCATTATCTAGGTGTTTCTGAAACAGAGCAGAATCTCATGACCTGAAGTCACGGTGCAGTTGAATTGTTACATACAGTAACTATAGTGCAACATGGGGAACATATTGTGTAAGCGGTGGTATAATGTATAATACTGAGTCATTGTGCCAGAGATTAAGAACATACAGAAATCCATGCACTAAACTGTGTGTGAGGGGAAAAGTAAATGTCAGGTTAAGATAACAGTGCTGCAGAACAAAGGGGAAATACAAGTTATACTGTGACCGTGGGCTCTCTTACTAAGCTGCAAATGGAAATATCAAACCCTGAACTGATTTCATCAGGTGACGTGACAACGAGTTGATGTATTAATCATCTAAGATTCCACCTAAATTTGATTTGAATGCAAATTAAAGATGTTAATCAGATCATGTTCGAACAGCCAAGCAAAGTCTAAATCATTGCACCGACTAAAGTCTCTTATCAAAACTGAGCTGGGTGTTAACATTCATTCAAACAGTCAACATTGCATTTCAAGGAATTTCCCTGAATGTTGTGATTCATGCTGCAAAGGACATTTGTGGAGGAGGCACCCGCATCACTATACTTCAAACATGCAACTAAACGTAAACAAGTATTAAATGTAACTCAATTAAAGTTAAAGTTAATTCAGTTTTATATTTGATGCCAACATGTGACTTTTATCATGAAACAAGGTACAGTCTTTCATTCTTCTTAGACATGGTGACTGTACTTAAACCTCAAAATAGCTTTGCATAAATCTAACCTGAGTACATCTAAACTGCACTCATCCCCACTTATCATCAGATACGTGACTGATGGACTGATAGATATGGCTATAAAAAACATGAATTCAAGTAAAAAGTAGAATAATTGTCTCTGAATTGTGAGAATAAAGGTATAAATGTTACATTAATGTAATATGCATTACCTTTTATTTCCTTTTAACATCTTTTGGACTGTTGTTAAATCTTGCACATTTTAAACACTTTGCATACTGTGAACTCTTCGCACTATGCTGCGAATACTTGCATATTCCTACACCAACATATTTGACATATATTTATGGCTTTTAGCACTTGATTTTTATCTGCCTTATATTTTTTACTTAATGTTTGTTATGCACCAAAAACACCAAGACAGATTCCTGTCCTGTGTTTTGGCAGTAAACCTGATTCTGATAAAGAAGGATGAATAGGAATTTATTTATGACTACCACTGGCATTGGGTGGATGATATAAAGTAGATATGACACTGGGAGTCAATGGGCTCAAAGGTCTGAACCTACCAGAGGAACAGCGGTGCCACAGCAGTCTGCTCTGTCAGCCCACACCCTGCAACCGCCACCCTCACTCTCCAGTCCTCCCGCCTGCCCTCCCTCACCCTCCTCTCCCCCACATCAGCACATTCCAACACACTGACACTGTAACTGCCAGGGCAGATTTTCACAGCGGGCCACATGGTCAGTGATCCGGGCCTGCCAGCCGCTGGCTGCATGCCCCCCTGTGACTCTAACATTGCTGCACAATGACAAACTGGGATTACTGCAGAGGGGGATATGCTTCAGGCCTTCAGGGGCATTCATGCTTGCAGAGAATACCCAGGAAGTCTCGATCATGTGTGTGCATAACAGGAATACCTCTACAGAGTTAAAACGTTTATTCGATTTATTCCACTGTGCGTGCTGACTTTGGCATTGAATGAAAGTGTTCTTCAGGCTACACAATGAGAACACACCTGGCTTTTCCTGCAGCGACATTTGATCTTTCAAAGAAAACAGCACGATCTGTGAGAAAAAGACAAGAAGGAAAGCGACGTCTATTCATATTTCAGGTCATCCCAAAACAATAAATAATAGGTGACAATGTTATTTCATCATTTGTCAGTTTCAAGTGTGAGAGCTGTCACGTCCAATTCAGTGTTTTCCGAGTGATACAATGTGTGACAATGAGTATTATTCCTGTCTGATCTTCCCATTGTGTGCAGGAGAAAATGAAACAAGCTGTTTATCCACCAGCTGGCCAGAAAACAAGGTCAGAGAGACCCGAGTGGCCACCAACGGCGAATGAAAACAGACTCTCAGGGTAAGCAGACATTTTCCCAAAATAGTTACTCTACTCTCCAAGAGCGGAAATCAGGGTTTGGTACTTTCTATATTTAGCCCTCTTCTGTTCTCTGACAGCCATGGCGAGAAGCCCGGAGGTCTCTCCTATCCCGAGTGAGCTATAAATAAATGACTAATGAGAGGAAATGGCCCCAGAAACTCTATCTAAACAAGAGTAAAATCAGGTTTCTATATTGAATCCTGTAAATCTGAGAATGTCGTCAAGACAGCAGTCCAGCTCAAATGTTTCGAGAGTGCAGCACAACACATCTTTATTGAGATATTAGTACAGTATTGTACCGCAGGAATGCTTCACTTTATTAATCTTAGTTAAGTCTTCATACAAAGGCTGGTATATTAATAAAGACATTTATCAAAATGCAGATTCTGACAGTTAAATTAATCCATCAATGGTACAATAAGGCCGTTACAGAGTTTTGCATGAATGCACAGAAATAATGACATGGCAGTGGTAATCTGAACTTTTCCTTAAGAGGCATACAGGAATGATTTATTGCAAGTAAGAAGAACTGACTGTTAGAGACAATCATAAAAAAATACAACTGGATAATAATAACACCAGATCTTGCTGATTTGAAGACCTGAACGTACCCTTTGGAGAAGGCAACAATACCATAAAACTGCTGAAAAGCGGAGAGCACCAGGTAAGTGAAACACAATTTAACATGATCTGCTAGTGACAAAAAACAGATGGCACGATATCGTTACAAATCACTTTCATCCCACAGATAAAAACATTTGATAGAAACATCTTGTTCTTAAAGACATCCTCCCATTAAGAGTTCTTCGTGATACAAGGCAAACATAAGTAAGGCTTTAGAGTGAAAGGAATTTCATTTATGCTATCTAGTCTGTTTTGTTTTGTTTCTTTTTTTCTTGTTACATTTTACCATAGCAGATAAGTTTCCCACAGAGAATCACAACATGAAGGACAGGTTAGACTGTAGACTGAAGACCCCCACCGACACAAAGGTTAAGTTTAAACATGAAATATCTGAGAGCAGTCCTGGGAGAGTGGTTTCTTTTCAAATTACCATTATACCTGTGCCAGAAACACTTTTAAACACAACGGAGATGTGCACGTTTGCTCGACTAACACACTCGTTGTTGTAATGAGCAAACAGGCGTGGCTCACAGTGCTGCGTAACACTTGCTGACGCGCCATCAGCGTCCTAAAAATAGCGTACCACAGTAAGTTTTCAAAGGAAAGGCTAAAAATAGTCTCATTCAGACTCATATTTAGATGTTTTCACGTGCAGAGTCGTTGGTTTGGCTTGGTCCCAGGCTCTTCTTTGCACAGTGTTGACTGCTGACTCCATTAATGTCATTAATTATGTATTTTACATGTTCAGCTGAGAAACTTCCAAAAGCATCACAGCACTGAGGTCATATTATCCCAAATGGCTTGAATCTGAGCATAGATTATCTCGGATTAAAGAGGTTTATATATGGAATTTATCTCAACACGATGGGCCATTAAATCAAGACAACACTGTATTATGGTAATCATACCTACAAATGCCAGACGGGAACACAGTGGATTAAACGGCATGTGGATTGTCGTGGATCGGTCACAGCTGCTGCAGCTGTGATGGGTTGCAGAATACTTTTGAGTAATTGCACACCAGATACAGTGACATTACTGCACTAATCAAAGATACATTGTGGTAACTTTTGAGTAGAAGCTCAAGGCGAATCCTGATCCCTGAATTCAGTGATTTAAACTGCACAACATCTGTAAAATACTGTTGGGATTGAACTGTGAAGCCACATGATGAGAGCCATTATTAGAACTAATACACTTTTAAAGGACTAAGGGGAAACTTTGGCTGCATGAATCCACTGAAGTTGAGAGAGACAATACCGGTCACAGCCCAGAAACGATCCGATCTGTCACTGGGCAGTGTCAGTGTTTTCAGTTTTCAGACAATAATGTCTGCTGATTATTATTAAAGCAAACATTTCGTACCTGATGCCGTCACAACTCATGCAGCCAAAGCTTTGTTAGTGGTCAGAGCTCAAAGTGAACAGTGGCACTGTCAAGGTCGATAGTTTCAGAGGGTAGTAAAGGCGAGTGGGGCTTCTTTCTTTGCTCATTACGAATTGCTGTTTTTTTTTTTTGTTTTTTTTGGAGAAAACGGTGTTTGAATTGCTAAACAGAACAGGTGAACACATGGTCAAGATACGATCACAGTCCACCTCTCATTCCTCCCAACAAAAAGAATACAGCAACATTAATAAGCAAAAAAAAAAAACAAAAAAAAACAAAAACAAAAAAACATAAAGGCTAAGTGGCATCCACTACAATATAGTGCAGGGTTTTTTGTCCTTGAAGGGATTGTCTGAAGCAGGGATGCCCATTAGGAGAGGATCGTTTCTGCCGTGTTCACTGCAGTAGTTCATAAGGTCCGCAGAGGCCTTGGATACCTACAGAATAATGGAAGACTAAAGATTAATTTGGGAATTACTGTCAATATTTACACACAATCACCCAATCTAATGGTGCCTGAATTTATCGGCACCATTATGCTCCAAACATTACTTATTAAGAAGCAAGAAATCAAAATTTTAACAGCAGCTCTCAGGTGATCACACAGCCAGTCAGACATAAAGGTTTTCCCTGTATTAATCACATTGTTCATTCTTTTTAAAAATCCTCGTATTTTCTCAGTGATATGTTATTCTGTAAAGCGAGCGTCAAGGTGATCACACCAAACAAATAATCTGTTGGATTCATGACTACAGACAGTGATCACGCATGGTTTTATTGTTGCACTGTACCTTTATCCTCTCAATGCTCGCCTCTATTCTCAGCTGCTGCACCGTCCGCCGGGCATGAGCAATGTTATTGGAACTGTGAGCCTTCGAAGACATCCTGGGCAAATCAACACTGCAACGAAGAAGAACAAAGAAAAGGTTTAACTTTTTCAACAGATAAAACATAGGAATTTGATAATTGTATATACATCTTTTATATACATCTTTTTGTGCACTATGTCCTATAAAAATCATAGTTTCATGCGCATATTGGACAACATATGTGCTGATATTGGCCAAACAATCATCCTACTGATATATAGGTCTCTAAGACACGTTTTGTGTCCTACGTTTCAGATTACAGAAAGATCTTGGTCGGTTGTGACGATGATGACAGCTGCTTAGAATAGCAACAGTTCTGTGGAAAAACTATATTGTGTATCAGATAAAAATCAACAGAACAAATAAGCAAGTGAAGAGCGTCATATTGATATTCAGCCGTGAAATGATGCAGGTGAGCCGTGAACCGCACACCTGTTGCTTTAATAAGGATTAGTGACTCCTCTTCCATACTTCCTCTTATCCTGCAGGTCTGTTCCCAAAAGTAACATCGCCCAACATGCACGGTCTTCATCATCAACAGGCACACACAAAACTGATGCATGTTATTTTTGCAGGTTTTTGTGCAAGCGTGTGGTGGAAAACTCCGACTTTTGTTTGGTTTTAGTAGAGTCTCTTTTGTTAGCCTTCAGGCAGCGCAGTGCCCGTGCTGGCTGACGTGGCATAATAATGCCACATTGTTTCAGTATGTACACTATGATCTGCACTGATAGGTGCTAAAGTACAACAATGACACTGCAGGATATCTATATTTAAACTACAGAAATGTAAAGATTTCAGTGTTGAAATGTTTAATGTGACCGAGGGGCTCCATGTGTGGGAGAGTGAAGCCGGAGTTGCGATTCCACTTCCTGCTAATCATTGACAGACTGGATGGGAACAAGCCTGGACACATCCTATCGTCCATGTGGGAGCTCTGGCTCTAGTGTCTCTCCCCGGCTGCTGCTGATCTTAACTTCCTTTTTATTGCCATTTGTCTGTTTCTCTCATACAAACGCACACATACGCACGCATTTCCTTTAACATGTTTACAACACATACACGCACACACACCTTCTTTCACCAAAACGTTTCTCAGTAGGGAACAGGAAGCTTCAAGAACAGCTTCTCAGAAGAGTATTGTGAAATTCAGTAGAAAATCTCCAGGCTCAAAGTTTTTAAAAAAAAAAAAAAAAAAAAAAGACAGTCTGAAGTTGTCTGTTACATGCCTTGGCAATTAGATTCACATTTTTGCTCCATCTGCATATTATCATAATGTTTCCTGGAACTAGACATGTTTTAACTTCAATATTTTGCTGCATAAATCATCCAAATACTTTGTTCACGTGTGCAGTGTTGGGTAATCAGGCCGCAGACACAGTAACCGTAAATTAAAAGATCATACAGGAAGGTGCTGTAAATGCAACAGTCGAGAGCAGCCAAGTTTTTATAGCAAGTATTCGACTTTGTTTGTTTTGTTAACCCTCTGTGCACCGTGTTCAATCTGCAGGACCGAGTCCCAGACAGCTTCTGATGCCGTAGCTTCAACGTTTGTGCTCTTCATTTGTTTCAGGAACAAAGAGGGAGGGAGGACTAAAGACAAAAAAACGGAAATGGGAAGGGAAGGGAAGGGAAGGAAAAAGTCAATTTTCAGACCTCAGGCTTTGGAGTGCCTGATTAGAGAGTTGTATTTCCATCTAATCACTCCAAAGGAAACATGGCCAGAGATGACTCAAAAAGCTAAAATGCTATTGATAACATGAAAGTGAGACATGAAAGGGTCGTGCATTACAATGCAAAGCAAACAATTTTCCTGAGGAGACATTCTTAACTTAGTCATAGAGGCGAGGCACCACAGGTGAAGAGGGCAAAAAAATCCTTTTATCCATACATGATGAGTGACGGCGTTTATTTCTATAGTCTGGAGGTCTTTAGATGTAACAAAAGCACCACAGTTTGCTTCAAACAAACATCAGTTAAGCTTTCAATGACCCGCTGCAGTACCAGAAAATTACTAAATTTTCATTACACTGCAAGAGCAATCAAAGATGTTTACATGATGGATATTTTCACACTTTTACAACCATAATGTCACGTAAGACCACAACAAAGTCACCGCAGTTCCTGTTAAAAGTGACGTGAATCCAAACTTTTCAAATTGAAAGCAGATTCAGACTACAGATAGATTTCTGATGTCTCACTTCAAAAAAGTCATTTCAGTGGCAATATCAGTCATCGGCAACAATGATGACGTGACTCAGTCCTTGGCTGACAAATGCAAATTAGCATAACAAATCATTTGTTCCAATCCCTAAACTGAAGCACTGGGTTAGTCATGACTTCTTTGTGCTGCACTTCAGACGTTTCTCTTGAGTGTGTAATTCACGGCTGCCAGGTAAAAAAAAAATGACAGACCGCCTGGTGCTACCAAGCAAACCAGGTTGTGTCTTTTATAAATTGTGTAATATGCAAACATGGTACAGAAACTGTTGATTAAATACAACAATGAATAAGGAGATAACGCGAGATGTGCAAACAGCCTTCGCACGGCAGGTCTACGGCGACAATTACACTTGGACAACTCCTTCATCCCGGAAACCCAAGAGCTAATAATACATGATTCGATTTAACACTGCAACCTCAGCTCACCTACACATAGAGCAGAGTAGTTGTACCCTCACAACTGAGAATAATTATGAGCAATATGAGAAACTAGGCAGAAGCACTCCAGACTTCTGCACGGCCAAAGTGCCCTTGAGCAAGACATGGGGACGCTAGGAGAAAGACTGGGAGACGACGCGAGGATCTGCTACAACCTGCAAGATGAGTCTGCCGGCTGTCAACTACTGGTTATGCAAACTGTTTTGAGGGTGCAAAACAAGCAGCAACTGTGGCTGCAAATGTGCTAAAAACTGTAAGTCCTCAACCGGCAACTTGAGGCTGGTTGCAGAAGATTTCAACCTCCATAAGCCCCCATGTTAAAATGTCCAACTTCATAGCAGAAATAAACATGTTTACAGCCTGGTACAAAAAGCAGTTTTAGTCTCTATAGCTAATTTCCCCATTCATGATAACTGTACTGAGTCTGAATGTTATATATCTCACCTGTTCAAATTATAGTAAGGCTTCAAGTTATGCATAATTATCAGCATTGCCACAGGAAGGTGCTGTTACAGATGGCCCTTTGTGTCATTCAGCCCACCTCAGGTCCATCGAAGAGCCACATCTTTGATGGTTTTTTTGTTTAGCTGGGAGGTGAAAGAGGCAAGCCAGCAAGCACCACAGATTTTGAGCTTCACCTTTCTGCAAAAATCACTGTGCGGGCTGTGAGGAGAATTTTAATTTCATGGACTGTGTTTTGCACTTCTTTTCCACCTCAACATAGGCTAAATAAATAAAAATGGACATATTCTGTGACTTAGGTTTCTGAAGAGCTGCTATAAAGCTGAGAGTGTGGTAGCTCTGGCCACCGCCTTCTTAGCAGTCCTGCCTCCATCGAATTTTGGCTAATCCACAAATGGGCAAAGACATGGAGTGTGGTTGGGGCTGAGCTGGCTGAATGAAGTTTGCATGTAATGGCAACCACCTGTCAATCATTTAGAACTTTAAGCCTTAATATAATTTGAACAGATGAGTTATAAAAAAACAATTCAGACTACAATTGTCATGAACGGGAAAATTAGCTATAGAGACCAAAACTGTTTTTCATATCAGGCTGTAAACATTGTTCTGTAGCCAGCCTCGAGTCATTCAGGAACTGCAGTTTCTGGCACTTCAACGTTGGCTTAATTGTACAGCCACTGAGGTTGCCGCTTGTAAATTACCTTTTTACAATACGTGTTGACAAGTTAGCGAGGCTGAAAAGTCTCTTCTCATGTCTCCATCTGTCACGTGACAGGGCGCGACATGCTGGGAAAAAAAGAAACATCCACAGCTGTAATTTAAGATGAAGTACAGATAGAGTTCATAGTCTACTGCTCTCAACATATCAGTTCTGCCAGTATGAGTAGAAGGAAGAAGCAGGAGGAGGGCTCTGAACCTGCTGGCAATCAGACGTGATATTTGCAGTCGAACCATCCCGTCTGAGTCACCTTAGTCGAACTGTGCAGCCTCTGTGATGTGATGCCAGCTACTACCAGCAGCACCGGTCTTACTGAAACTCTACAGGAGGGCACTGATGTGTGTGTGTGGCATTAAGCACCACCATGTACATATAGGAGCCTAGCAAAAAAAAAAGTTACCTCCAAGGATCAGAAAAAGACCACCTCCTTCACAGCCCACCCTATCACAATACACACACTGCAGAGCAGCCAGGACCACCTACTGCACAGATCAGTGCATTCGCGCTGCGCTCTACCTTACACACACAAATCCACCCGCACACATGTGATTCATTAGAACGCCGTTCAAAGTGCCAAGAACAGGGAACCATTATGACTCAGTGCCATTAACACCAACACTCAGAGATGAAAAACTGTGTGTGTGTGTGTGTGTGTGTCTCTTACACTGCTACTATACTGCAGCTCAGACCCAAAGAAAACTCTTAAATTTCGCTGCTGGCGAATACAAACGACATCCATAAAAGGCTGAGAGAAGAGTCAGTCCTGTCAACTGTACAGTATGTGTGGTCCTTTCAGTATCTGAGGCTTTTCACACATAAAGTGACACTGCTGGATATAAACTGCTTTAGGGCTTAAGTGTTGCCGGCTGCACGTCAGACTTGACATGAAGTGACGAGAGGTAGGCAGAGAGTTAGTCATTTTCTACCCTGTCTTGTGGTTTGTAGGACTATAAAAAAAAACACAGTAACTTAGCACCTATAGTTCACAGTTTGGCGGACAATTAATGTACAGAAGGTCGCAGAGGAGCAGATGCACACATCCAAATTTCAAAAACGTGTCACGGGAACCTTCCTGTCGACCTAACTGGGTGACACAGATAAGAAAAAATGTGTACAGGTACAAAAAAAAAAGGCATGCTAATGTCTGCAAACACTACATGGTGCAAACACCATGTAACTGATGCTCTGACAGACCTAACTAAAGTTTACGATACAAGATTCCTCTCAAGTTTCCAGCTGTTGTTGTTGTCGGTCCACAGCTTTGGTTGTGACAGAAATATCTCAACAACTGCTGCATGGATTGACATTCATGACCCCCAGAGGATGATTTGTAGAAACCACCGACACTATAAAGAATGGACGGCGTACGCGTGTCCTCCGCAAAATCTAAACGTTTATTTCTGCTGTGAAGTTGGAGATTCTGTAACCAGCCTCAAGTGGCTGTTTGAAGAACTACAGTTTTTGGCACAGAGATTTGCAGCTTGGTAAAAACTTAAGATGCCCCCCTGACTTTTTGTCTATAAAAAAAAAAACAGCTGCATACTAATGACACTCACTCATCACACCAAGCTAAACGTTATAGCTGCTCAATTAACATCAGTGTGCATGTTAGCATTTAGCTCCAAGCATCACCACTCAGGCTCACAGAGCTGCTAGCATGGCTGCACACTGTCTTGTTACTGGCTGGTCTACATGCACCAGACCACAGATATAAACGACGGTGCACTTTCTTATGTGCTAAAATCCAAATCAAAGTTGAAACTTTATTGGCAGTAACACTTCTGGTGATCATGTTAAAAAACACCATGAAATATCTCCTGCCTGGCGTCTGTCTGACTTTATATTACCAGCTGAGAAGTGAAGAACAGTGAATTGTGGAAAGGCGATATTTGGAGTCTAGACAGATGTCTGCTGCTTTGAACAAAAGAGAGTTCAAAGACTTGGGCCCCAGCCACAAGCCAGTATATTGGTTGTTATCCCTTGTGTACTTGAGACAGACACAGACACACACACACACACACACACACACACACTGTCATGTCTCTCATGTACACCCCTCCCCCTACACACACTCTCTCCTTCTCTGTAAGCAGGAGTTTCTCAGTCTGCAGGCGAAGCTAAAAGTAGCCTTCTCATGGTCTCCTGCTGCCAGTCAGCACTTTTCCAGCTGAATGAAAAACCGTCTCTTGCTACACCTAAAACATGAACCCACAGTGGAGTTCGCCACTGATCAGATCAGATTAGTGCCACTGTGCAGTCTCCCTCCTGCTTTACTATAAACACCGGCCTGTTCTCACTCGGTTACTGTGCTTATCAAACTCAATAATACTCAGTCATCAGTCCTGCTGCTGAGTAAAGTGGGATTGTGTTTATGAGCCAGAGGGAGAGACTCTGGCTGCTGAGTGTGTTGGACTGTGAGAGAGAAAAAGGGTGAGGCAGGGAGAAGATGGTGAGAACCACCAGGGTGACATCACCGCTTTCCCACCAGAACAGAGAGAGAGGCCCTGCTTTCTTTTCTTTTGGCTGACACTGACATGCAGTTGATACTGAAAATATCATGGTGATTTTTTTTGTTTATCAGGATAAACAGAAACCATGAACACCAGAGGACCCAGAAGACAGGTCATTACAAGTCACCACAGACTCCAGGAGTCCTAATTCTGTGCTTGCGAGACCCGTCTCTCCAAAATACCTAGTCAAGTTTGCAGAGAAAAGTGCATGCAGAAATAAGCCCAACCAATAAGCAGACTATTTGCCAAATATTTGCTGGATGCAACTTCTCCAATGTGCTGTTCTGCTGCTTTTCTCGGGGTACTACTACTTAAGTATGCATTACACTACGCTAATAGTAGTCTTCTCTGCTATATTTAAAATCATAATTCGCTACCAAGTAGGCCTACAATTTGAATTACATCCAAACCTTTCATCTGCATTTTTGTAGCTAATTGCCAGAGGCACACAGGAGGTGGAAACGCCACAAAGCGCTGCCCATTTCCTCGAAAGGGCGGAGCACGACGTCTGTTCTCGTCTTTCTGCGTGCTACGGGCAAATCTGGCAAGAAAACACACAGTGGGTCATTGAAAAACCCATGAACAAAAACTGCTGCGGCAGACACTGGCTTGGAGAGGTGAGCATATTTTCAGCCATGTTTAACAGACAAAGCTCATGCTTTTTGTCATTTATCAGAGAAATGTGCTTTGTTCAAAATCTCCCCTTCACTGCCTGACACTGATGGTGCATTAAACATTGACAGTTAGAGAAAGTAATTAACATTTTGCACTATTTATATAGTGGTCAAGAAAAGGGAAAAAAAAAAATCCACATGATCAGCTGCATGAGGAACAGACAGCTGAGAGAGGCAGTAATTTAGGTCGCGTGCTTTAAAAGGGGAACTATGACAAGAGCAGATCTGCAGCACCACCCCTCAGCTGCAGGTATGGAGCGCTGAGATAAGTAAAGTTGACAGAACCCCACCCAGGCCACTGGCTACAAACCAGTATGCAAAGGGAATACTGGGAAATCAAGTGCTCTCTATGCCAAACTGCAAGCCTGCACGACTGTGACTGGCTGAAGGGTAACCATTATTCCTGTGTAAGCATACATTTCCAGGAAAAGCTGCAGGACTGTGCAGAGGTTAATGGAAACTTGTCTAGATTAAACATGCGGTGCTGCAAATACACAGCTCTGTGTTTTGTCTGTACGTTTCAGTTAAACGGCGCGTACAGTAGCTTCTCAGAATCTGCACAATCCTGTAAATTCTGTGGCTTGACAGGATGAAAAAAAAAAAACAATCCAGCGCACTGTAACACAATCACACAGTGTCTAGACAGAAGACTAGACTGGACTCATTTCTGCAGGATTTCTAAATCCTAAATTCATGCGCAATTACTTGAGGCTCATTCCTGTCCAAATAAACTATGAATGATTCCTTGTTTCAAGCACAGACTAGATGGCTGACAGGTTACGCTGCGGGAATTACAAGTCAGCCCAGTTTGTTATGAACGCTGTTCAAAACCACTTAGGTACAAAACAAAAAGCTCTGCATGTCAAGTTAGATACGGTTCAGCACGTCCGTGAGATAGCAAGCCAAGTAATCAAGTGTCCTTAAACGCGATGATATTCAGGACAGGATTGCGTGAACATGACCTGCTACACATACAGTGGCTGTTAACGAAGAGGAGCAGCATGTGTGTCAGGGTCTCTGACATAATGACAGATAACGGTGATAACAGAGGGGACGTGTAACACTGTGGTATGTAAGGATACAGGAGCGGGAATTCACATGGAGAAATAAGACGATCTCCAACCAGGCAACCTTTAATTAAGCTCCACTCTACGCAGAGCGCAATTCACACACTCATCTGCTCCACTAATGTCGCCTAATTTAGACTTGCAGAGTAATGGTGCAGCAGAGATTCATCGCGCTTCATAAAAAACTCAAGGGTTGTCCTTTTATCCTTTTCCCGAGCTGATAATTAGTTTAATTTATGGATGGTCGCACACGGGCGGTCACTTGCTTTTGCAGACGAATTATGGGTGCATTTTCGCACCATTAAAAACAACAGCCAGAATTCTGTCCTTGACTTGTTTCACCTGTGTGTGCACACCAGCGAGTCTGCTGGTGAAATATGGCTCCTGAGCTGCTGAGTAGGACGTTTTAAGCTAGTAGGGTCAG
Source organism: Protonibea diacanthus (assembly GCA_028641955.1). Classification (NCBI taxonomy): domain Eukaryota; kingdom Metazoa; phylum Chordata; class Actinopteri; family Sciaenidae; genus Protonibea; species Protonibea diacanthus. The sequence goes on along the minus strand of CM053988.1, from coordinate 8,953,762 downwards.
CCATCCTGTTAGCCTATTGTTGAGATTGCAAATTATCAGTTGTGTAATCCTAAATGTGGGTGCAGCGTGGTTTAAATGTTATGGGGAATGTAGTGTAAGTGTAGTGTAGGCAAGTGAAGGTCTAATGGATACCTGCAGCAGGTGTAGAGGGGGGTCGGTTTGGGAAACAAAACAAAACACGGAACACATTGGGCTTTATTTTCAAAGTTAAAAACATTCAACTTTTGTTCCCAAACCCTTGCTAGACAGTCAGTGTGGGGATCCATGCAGGTTTAAGAGCACAATACATCACATTTGTGGCATCTTAGTGCTCTAGCAGTTTAAGATGCTGACCACGTAACTGCGATCTCCCGTTGCTTGTCTCGTACAGGTGACCTTGTACATTTCCCTGTCTCTCAGGCAAAAGAAATTCCCCCACAAAGAAAACAAAGTATTATCGGCAGAGACAGTCGTAACAGTCGTAACAGTGTAGTGCAGGTGGAGCAATGAAGTTAATTCCGGCACTTACACACTAACATGAAAGAGATATGACTGTTATGAGAAACTGCAAGAGGCGTGAAGAAAAGACACAAAGGGTGACATCAATGACTGTGAGCTGCGTCTCCTTTCCATTGATGTAACCGTCAGCCGAGTTCCTTCCATTCCTTCCAAAGGTTTGGAGGTAATGAGACAAATTATGTAAAGAAGCTTTGTTGACAAGTATTCAGACACAATTCCCAGCTTTACACACGTCTGCCAAACGTCTGGGAGCGACACAAAAACAGACACAGAGGTCAGCCAGCGCCTCAGAGATATCATTAGCAACTAGAGTGTGCTCTAAAAATAGCCAACAGGTCTGTGCCGTTGCTGGCTGCAGCGGCGCTGGTTTCTGCTAAAAACTGCTCAAACAGAAGGAATTACCAAACTGAGTGCCAGCTGGGTATCATCCAGATTATCAAGGGCTTTTTTTGTAGTTTCCACTAAGGTGCCTATGAGCTTCTGGTTCCCCAGTAATGGGCCATTATCAAGCCCAGAGCAGCCCAAAACAAACAGAGGCCTATGGCAGATAATGCCCTTCAGACGTCACTGCAGACGCACAGAGGGTGACATGCAGGAGACACTGGCGACCTAGGCAGAGAGGCTGCCAGGCAGCGTCTCTCTGCTCTGCCCCTCGGAAAACAAACAGCATTGTTGTCCAAAAAAAAAAAAAAAAAATGCACAAAAGAAAGCTTAGTACAAGCTGAGTGGAGTTTGCTGGAAAATGGACGCGGGGAAGGAATGAATGGATGGCAGGGCAGAGGGCTGTAGAGAAAGACGCGAGCTTGTGGCTGAGACCAAGAGAGAGATAAGAGTTTGTGTGTGTGTGTGAGACAGAGAGAGAGAGAGAGAGAGAGAGTTCAGCTGGAGAAAGCAAGCCGTGCAGCTGTGTGTATGTTGCATTTGGTCGCATGCCAGAAATCTGCAGCCGGCGACAGGAACGCCATAAAACTTAAAGCTATTGTGAGTGCTTTGCCTTTCGTCTCAGCCCCTCTTACCCCTGAAAGCTACTATTCATGACGAAGGCAGGGAGATACTACACAATGGATCTCCATCTCTCACCCAACACAGCCCTGCCTATATGGAACAATAAACAAAGGTATTCAGTCTTTCCAGCCTCCACCCCTGAGCTGGTCCGACCACATGTGCGTTATTGCTGCAGGGAAGGTGGAATAAGAGAAGGCCAAAAGGTCTGCAGTGCTGCTAGATGGCCATCAAACAGCTCCTCCCAGCCGGAGCTAGAGTAGGAAGGGTTAAACAACAGTAGCGTGCATGGATGGAATAATTGATAACGGCACGGACGTCACACAGCTCTTCAGAAAACAACGTAAAGGTCATAAAGGAGAGTTTGTTTTTCAAGCAAAGAGGAAATGGGATTAGTCAGAGGGTGACATAAACGGGGATGAGGTGTGGGTGCATTTGAGACAAAGACTGAGAGTGTCAGAGGGTTCAGAGTCCATTTTTGTGAGTGGATATTTGCCTTTTATAATATTAATGGTACACACACATTATTTTTTAAAGCTAATGATGAAAGTTGGGCACTCTTTGCTCGCTGAATACTTAAATTAATTTAAATGAATTAATTCCATCAAATCTATTGATGGAGTCAGACTTGGACTACAACTTATAAATGAGGTTAAAGATAATATTAAGAAAAACACTCAGTCGCGCGACAGCAGCTACCAACCCTGTTAAACAGGACAAAGGGATTAGGGCTGGAAAAATGTAGTCTGCATGGTTTCCTCTGCCAGGAAGGGAGAGAGAAAGAGAGGGAGACAAAACAAAACAAAACAAAACAAAAAAAAAACACTTTTCATTTCATTTGGTGGTGAAATTCCACATTGAACTTACTTGAGACATCCACAGGAATGTCCCAAACAGAGCTAAATTAGGAGGATCCCCGCTCTGCTGCCAAGAGAAAGGAGACACAAAGCTGTGGCACTCTTGACTCATTGTGAGACAGACGATTATAATGATTATAAAGCACGTCTATCAAAACAGCAGAACATTAAGACCTGACAAAAGGTCTGGCAAAATGCCCTTAAAATGGATTTATAGTTGTGCGTTGAGAGATTACAGCATAGATTACAGCCTACGTGGAGCCACTGGAGCTGACGTGTGCCTCTTCAAAAATCTAAATACATGTCAGGCCTGGAGCGGCTACAGAGACACCGTGTGGAAGCCACAAGAACTGTGATTGGTCAGCGTGTGTTTTCTCTGGCAAGCTTCGGATGCCGGGGGAGACTGATGAGAATGAAGACGGCATCGGGCATGTTGAAGAAAAGCTCAGTGAACAGAGTGTAAACATGGCTACTTCAAACAAGGCAGTTCACTCCTGTTAAGTGATTCAGCGAAGTAAACCTTCCCGATGTCGCTCTATAACATAAAGTGAATTGATGTATACACAATACACTACACTACTACCTACACAGTTTACCCTCATGCATCATGATCATATCATAACCAGCTTTAAACTTGCAACACGGCTGAAACAATTAGTCAATTAGACATTTTAAATCATGTTTCAAGCTGTTGTTTTTCACTTGTTGATTGGACAAAAAAGCAATCTTAAGGTGTCCCTTTTGGCTCTAATATTTCATAAACCTGACATTTAATCGTTGAACCGAGAAAAAAAAAACTTGACAGACTTGAAAATGACAATAACCGTTGGTTGCAAATCAATTGAGAAGATTTGTGCATTCATACACGTTTTGATAACTGTGTAACTACAACAGTTTGTCAGATGTTGACCATGTATTAAAGCATAACTGAAACTGCATCCACGTTTCAGAACACTCGAGTCTCCTGTTGCACGAGACATTAGTCAATATTTGGGCACGGCCTCGATAAATCTGTGGATATTTGAGAAGCTGTGCTTACTCTAGTGTGTCGCTCTGAGGGTGAAATTTACTTGTCTACATACTGCTCAGCTTTTTCGTCGCAGGTCAGAGTTCAAAAGGCCGGCCGAGACAGTGTAGGTATCGTCTTTCTTTCCCGCGTCTGAGCAGTTTCTCTTACTTGTGTGTCATCTCTGTGCTGAACTTAGATAAGATACAGGGATCATGGCACAGAGGATACTGGAGAGGTGAAACCTGAAACACCTTGAATTTAGTTTAAATATTTTAAGAGTCATAAACTACCCATAAGACCGAGCATTAGTCTGCAATAGGAAACTGCAAGACACTCTGTGGGTGGTTGGTAGAACTTTTTGGTCACAAACAAGTCGCAAAATACAAAAGAAGAAGAAGTACCTGAGCCTTCCTTCAGCCTGCAGGAAGTGTGTGATAACCAGGAGTAATAAACAATAAGTCACATGGTCTCATAGGCTTTATCTATAGCACTGACTGCTTTCAGTCCAGGACCCAATGATCTACATTATCTCTGAGCAAGAAGGGACATTTTTGAACAAACAAGGACAGGAATGACAGGCATGAGATTACTCCACGTGACCACAGACTGAATGAGGCGAAACCCACGTGCACACACGTGGAAAAAAAACAGGAACAAGATGATTCAAATTTCTAAAGAAGAAAGAAAATAGTGCTGATGCCTAATTCCTCAAGTTGTAGTTAATATAAAAATGAAACATTCATCAGTCATCATGATGAACACAAATCCATGACACTGTTGGAGAACTGGTGCATTAAAGTACCAGCAGAATAAACATTCACTGAATTAATATCCAAACTGATTAGCACTATCAGTTCATGAGTACATTATTACAGTGAACTCTGCAAACATTTACTGTGCCACAGTTTCCGAGAGCCAGGTGACTGATTTTATGGACCCTTTATGACAGAACTTTATGATGGAGGTGAAGGTCTTTTTCTTTACTGAGCGGGAAGACGGACAAGGTCAGGACAAAAGGCCAGAAAGAATGAGACTCCAAACAGAAGAGCAAGAAGGGTGATTCAATTCAGACTTTCCTGTGATTGTAAGAACTTTCAAGCATGTTGTATTGTCCTATGTGGAAAATCCCATCTGTCTGAAAACTGTGCAGAATGGAAAATGTTTTGCAGATACTATTAATAATTCATTGATTCATTTATGTGTACTCATCCATATAAGGTCAAATTAAAGGAGGGCAGCAGTGATTTAATGTCATAATGTCAGACTCACAAGAGACAGATTAATAAAAGAATGGTCGTAACTGTCGAAAAGGCTGAAATTTTGTTTTTAGTAAGAGTTAAGCTCAGAAAACATCTCAATCCTACATTTCCCATAATGCAACTTCCTTTATTAGACATTCTGCCTTCTTCGACTGAGTTTCTAACGCTGGCTTTCTGTTTCTGACAGAACAATGTCAACCACAATGTTAACATGCTGATGCTTAGCAGGTCAGGTTAGCATGCTAACACTTGGTCATTTGGTCATTTGCACAAAAGACAGCCGAAGGTGGGAATGTCAATAGTTTCGCATTTGGTCATAAACCAAAATAAAATTCAAGATGGCATGAAAGAAAAAGTCAGAGGATCACCAAAGTCATCTTTATCCTCTGTGGACCATGAATGTTTGTGCAGCATGGTCGAGCTATTTCTGGACTGACAGATGTTGTCATCTCTGCAGTCATGCTGCTAGTATGGCTCAAAATTTGTGTCCATTTCTTTATTTATTAACCTTTATTTTTCCAGACAAAACATTGAGAACAAATTCTTATTTACAACGATGGCCTGGCAACAGACAAGCAGAGACAATCTGATGACATGATCGGGTTAAGTCATGTGTCATAGTGACGAAGCCAACTTTTAAGAATGGACGTGCATGAGAGAATGTCATCACTGAATAAAATTCTATCAAAATTCCCTAAAAGAGGAGGGAACCACCCTAATGTCATTCAAAATTAGTAAGTTACATGGTGGGGTGTACAGTGTGACAACAGAGCACGTACTTGCCAGTCATGTTACTTCCAGTAAAAAATACTTTTGGTTTTGTTTTTAAAACTGCAGGGAGGTTAATTGCAGATGAAATGAAAACTTCCAGAGCCCGTGTTGCATCATTTAAAAATGTTTTGGTGTATGCATGTCCGATAAATGAAGAAGATTCAGTCTGATTACAGGACATTTACAACAGCGAGGCATGAAAGTTGAAATCATTAGTTAAAATAAATCAAGAATGGAGGCAGACAAACAGACGCATTGACTTGCTCACAGACAGATTGACTTACAAACCCCCACCCCGACATGCACACGCACAGAGGGGTCTGTGCTACTATTAATCAGAGACCACATGAATGGCTGTTCTACCCTCCAACCACTCCGACTACGTTCATCTACCAGTTTCAAAGACGTGTCGGGTGGAGGAAGAGTGGGTCACACTGAGGCCACTTCCTCTGCAGCCCAGCACGAATCCCTTCTGAAATGATGTCTGCCTCCGCCTCCTCATCCTCCTCCTCATCCTGCCTTCGTCTCCCTTTACTTCCCCTTCGTGCTCTCTGAACAAGCAGGTCGGCTCTGGGGTCACCAGATCCACCTGTCCCATTCATACAAGCTGTCATGTTTATTTTAAAAAAGGACTGCGGACACTTAAAGTCAGGTTTATGTCCACAGTCTGGCAATAGAGGATAAAACACAGAAAGCTGCCTGAGCCATGAGGTCACATCTTAAAGCAAAAAACCTCAAACAAAACTCTACTGTGGTAAAGCTCCAACATATAGGCATGTGTGTGCGCAGAGATGTAATCATATTTTCCAAATGGCGTCAGGATGAAATGTCTGAATTGCAGATTTCTAAGACTGATTGCTTCTCGTGAGCAAAAAAAAAAAAAAAAAATGTTCCACATAATCAGATAACTGTCCAGTTTTCCCAATAAGAAGCCCATGCAGAGGGAACATTGCCTATTTGTTACAGAACATAGAGGTAACTGCACAAGGAGCCACTGTACAAGAACCATTCCTGGACAAAATGTGAGGCCTTGTGCACCCGAACAGAGAAAACGCCTCTATATATCATAGTCAAACAAAGCCTTAGAAGTCTTTAAACGTGAGTCAGTTCGACAGGGTGTGAATGAGGCACCTGATTTCAGCGACCCAGGACACGCTGAGATTGTGTTCGAGGAGACAGGCGTTGATTGTGCATTTCTCGGACACCTGTTTATGCTGGTTTCAGACAGAGTAACTTTAGTGGGGCCTCGGACAAAAACTTTGGGGCCCCGAGACTTTAACGTGACAAAAAAAAAGGGGGGGGGTGCAGCTTCTCCTCTCAAACACTTGTGGATGCTTGTGGACCCCACAGGTGTCGAGCTCCTCTCCAGAGTCTCTACCAGGCCTCAGTGAGGAAGCACACACACAAACACACACTGGTCTTTGTTTGGGGTGCCAGCAAACTTCCCCACGGACTCATAAAGGGCGCTAAAGAAATGAAAGAATCCATCAAAGTGACACTGTTTCTCCAGCCTGCTCACACACACACACACACACACACACACACTATAAGCGTTATGAATGATTCATTTGTCATTGGAGCCTTTAAGATGAGATGCACACTTCTACTGCATCTTAAACTTTCCTCCAGTTACTCTAAAAGCACGTGAAACAGCACCACACACTGTCAGGAAGTCCTATTCCCATTCCTATTCTTCCATACCTGTCTGACAGGAACCTTTGTTTATGCCGGCCGGACTCCCTCACAGGATATGCCCATGTTTGGTCTTACCTTATGAAATGTCATAGGAAATAACTTGAGCGATGCATAGTTTGTGTCCTCACAAATAAGGTGCGTCTTCCTGTGAGTGGGAGGACTTCAAAAAGGACTTCGCCCAGTCCAACCAGACAGAAAGAATGACTTTACACAACATTCTTGCAAATGTGACTGTAGAGGAAAGGGCACAAACGTATGACGTACAAGGTAACCACACGTGCACTTATGTCCATTATGTACTGAAGGGGGCAAAGCATTTCACTGAACTCAGGTTTCATTTATTCTGAAATGTATACATGGTATACATTAAAGATGCATTAAGGCATAAAATTTAAAGGACATTTTAAAGAAAAAATATTAATTTTAAAGGAACTCTGTAAAGACTTAAACAGATGTGTCCTTATCTCTTTACATTAGCTTTAATTGTTAATCAGGCTAAGATTCAGGGGGCTCTATACAGAAATAAAGTTAAAAATAAATTAGCGTATAATCGCCGGAAAATGAGAATCAATATGTTTTTGTTTGTTTTGTCGCTATGTTGCTACAGTAGCCAAGAATGAACAGACCAACACAAAGAGATTGCAATCAGTTACTACAGATTCCACTAAATCCTACGTACTGATCCTTTCAATTCTTCGTCTCTTTAGATGACTTGGTGTAAAATTATTAAATATTAACAAAGCATATTATTATAGCACAATAAGTACATGTGACTCTCAACCTGTTGACCCTGTGCATAAATGACACTCTGCTTGTGTTGGTTACCATAGAGTCCTTCCAGTAAATAATCCAGACAGTAACATGATCACACACACACACACACACATGCACACTGTCTGAGCTGACTCACATCACAGGTGAGAGATACGCACAATATGCTGGAAAAAAACTCTTTCACACAGAGACACACACACACGATTTATATCTTGTGAGGATAAACAGAGATGACAAATATACAGTAGTTTACAATATGTTTTGAACCACCCGGCAGTGCCAAGGTGACAGATGGCGTATGTGTGTGTGAGAGTGAGAAAGAGTGTGTTAACAAGCGAGGCACAGATAAAGGGGTTAATTGTCATTAAGGGGAGAATAGGTGACACAGGAACGCTGGCATTGTGTAGGAAATGGGACTAAGGTAAACACTTTCACTTAGATTTACAGCCATAGCTGAAAGAACACTGAAGCACCTTTTTCCCTCTGTTGAAGTGGGAAGCTTTTTAAAGCAGGCGGCAACAGAAGGGAGGCAGGATGCAGTCAGGCAGCGCCACCATGTGGGAGAAACAAGGTACTGCACATTCCCCAAATCCACAACAGCCTTCTTATGTAATTTACAGCCCTTTGTACATAATAACAAGCATCTAAAAGGTAAATTAGTTTCAGTCCAGAGTTCTGGAGTGTGGTTTTGATCGGATATTTATTACACAATTAATTCTGTGAAGCGATAATTTTTAAAAAATCCATGCAAGTTTCCAGCAGAACAAAAGCTCTGCTCTCACTCAGTCCAATTTTTGAATCCAAGTTTCTCTCTTTCACTGAACTTAGATTATCTTAAATGCCAACTCATAAAACACACCAAAGTCATGTTGGTCAGTCTCCAACATTTCACAGAGTGAGATGAGAAAAAATTCCAGTAAAATTACTGTTTTTGTAAAAGGAGTCTGGTCTGGTGACAAGAGATAAATGCGACAGTCCCTCATTGAAAAGTCTGACAAAGTAATGCAGTGAAAATATACTAAATATACTGTACACTTAAAATGATATTGACACCTAAAATACATTTCCTGCAGTACACTCCTCTGCTTCCTGTCAGTGTTCATGAGGGAGCTGTCATCGAAACATGACCTGCCACACCTAGACAAGTCTTAAGAAAAGAGCAGCAAATGAGCTGTTGAACTGGGTTTCCTAAAAGTTAACAATGTTAATTTTTACTCAGATCTTTGTGAATGCTTAATGAGATGTACAACTTTGATATCATATATTCATTTTTACTATTTCAAGCCACATTTACAGAGGCTTTAACTTCAAGATTCACAATTCAACTATATTACAGTGCTTTAACAATGTCATTATCATAAAAAACAAAGTTTCATGCTGAATATATTAAAAACATATAATGGAGAGGACCTGTGATTCCTCACCACTGTTCAAAGGCTGAATTCAAATTATGTAAACCCCCCCCCCCCTTCTCCCTCTCTCTCTCTCCCTCTCTCTCTTCCTCTCTCTCTGTCTCTCTCCCACTCTCTCTCTCTCAAAGGAGAACCCACAAAATGTGCTTTAAGGCCTGATGTTGTGTGAGAGAGACACTGTTCATTTGTTCGTACAGATAGCTGTTGGGTGTTAAGACATCATTCCAAACATCATCCACTCCTGTGACATTACCACTGGGGAGGAAACAGAGCATCAGACCACAAAGCAAGAGATGTGTCCTCAATGCTGATCACTCCCTGTGATGGTTTGGTAGCAGTGTGAATCCCAACCTGTTTTTTGGAGCAGGTCCTAAAAATGCAGGTAGATGACAGAGTGACGTCTCTGCATGTGGTGGTTTGAAGATAAAAAATAAGCCTAAAATAGACAATTCTGTGGAATAGCCACTGAGCTATAAATAACAGTTTCACTGTGTACTTCTCACTTATTTACACATTTGTCTCCTGTCGACCACAGTCCTCTAAACACACACGGTGGCGGCTCACAAGGTAGAGCATGTTGTTCAATAATCACTTTATGAATGTGTGAATGAGACATAAGTACGGTCCATTTACCATTTACATCTACATCTCATCTACAAAATCATCAGAAAATAATAAACAATGTCTGTAACAATTTCTCAAGGCAAAGGAGGCATCCTCGAATTGCTTAAAACCAAAACATATTGAAATGACTATCCCTTCTTTCACAGAGGACACATTGTGAAAGATGGAAATTAGGAAAAGAACATTTGTAGATTAATCAAAATGTCAGCTGTGAAAAAAACCTATGAGAAAAGTAGCAAATCTTCACATTAAAAAGGTCCAGTGTGTAATATTTAAGGAGATATTCAAATTAAGACCATCATGGTAAAAAATTATATTATTAAGTTATTGAAGTAAAATAAAAGTGCAAATGTATTCATTTTTATTATTAATTAGTTATCTGCTTTAAGGTCCAGCGTGTAGGATTTAGGTGGCTCTATTTACAGAATATGGCAGAAAATATAATATAATATGCAACTATGTTTTAATCAGAGTATAATCACCTGGAAATGTTGTTACCTTAGAATGAGACTTTTATATCTACAGACACCGCAGGTCATCTTTGACTATGATGTATGACCATGCTTCTACAGTAGACAACAATGAACAAACCAAACACTGACTCTAGACTGGACTTTCTGCGTTTTTGCACAACCACTGTAGTTTCTCTTTACACTGAGAAGGAGAAACAAGGTGGCTGCAACGAGCAACTGGTGTACTTGCTCAATGCAGCCACCTTGTTTTGTAGATGCCACTCAATCCAACACACTGTTCTTTTAAGAAGCAGAGGTTTTGTGTTATACTTGATAAATGCCAAACGAGTTGATTGATCAGCGGCAAACTTATTTTCTGTTGAATGGTCATTTAATTGTTTGTGAATTGATCAGATCTGATAGATGAGAGTGTGTTACTGTTTATAAAGATTAGTGTGCTGTGTTTGGATTGTGCCTTTAAAAGCATATGGTTTTGGTTTTGGACTAATATTTTTTATTATTACTTTTTATTGTCTATAAATTGCCTGTAAACACTATAATACATTACAAACATTATAACAGTAATAATTTTACATATATATGTACATATTATAAGTTAAGCAACAAAAAAGGATATATTTGATGTGTTAATGATAGTCACATAAGTCTGTAGCTGTCTGCTATGATTAACCAATTATTTATCATACATTTTATTCATTTCCTTATCTCTGCTTCGTTTCACTCTGAATGTTCCTGTGATGAAATCAAAATAGCAACTAAGGCTAATTTACCGGCACATCTCGCGTTACTCTGTGAAGTCCTGACAGGGGCTTCTCGGCTCATTTACTAACCTTGACAGTTTGAGGGACAGTTGCAAAATCTAACCTCAGATCAGTGTCTACAAGGAACTTCAACCTTGGACAGAGTGTACACTCTAAACACACCTATCTTATCTGCTTCCTTCTCTCTGTCCAATCAGAGTTGAGGATGAACAGCTGTGTGCAGCACGGGCAGCGGACTGAGGCCTCCTGCTCAAAAAGTCTTGAAACGTCAGCGCGTGTTTCCCCAATGAGTTCGTAATTTTGGAGTTGGCTTTAAGGTATTATTCTGCAATGTACAGTAAGGGGATCTTTTACACCAACTAATCTTTTCTTAATATGTATCCACAATTAAATATGTGTTTGAAGACATCGTTACACCTAAATGTAGTTATCTCTTGCAGTATTACGAAACAGGTCTGTCTAAAATCATGTTATCTGACTAACCGATAAGTAAAAATGTACAACACAGCCAGGAACACAGCTTACAAACAAAAAGGAAATTCACCTGCTGACACAACAAAAAAGAAAGCAAGACTCAAGATGGCGTGATTGAGTTGACTTTTTGACTCATTTCCACCGTAATCTTGTTGTTTTACACCTTTGTGGAGGGGCATTTTAGCTCCCAACATGCTATCACAGGCCTCAGCGCTCGGTAGGCGACGGCAAGTCACAACATACCACAGGCTGTCGTGAGTTACTGCTTAAATGTCTTTTTTTCCCCCCAAAAGCCAGTGAACACATCAGAGTAGGTTCACCTCATTGAAAAAGAAAAGAAAAGAACCCAATCACTGTCAATCATGACAATCTGAAGAGGAAATCCTGTTGTTGGCTATTTGACAATCTAATAATCTAACAACAATGCTAAACGTTCTTATGTGTGAGGGTTTGCTGCGTTAGTATGTTGGTGCTTTGAGCTGCTGGTTTAGACAAATGCCATCTTAAAGATGTACATCTGAACGAAGTAAAAAACAGATTAGTTCAAAATAGTTGCCCTTGTTGTTTCCTTGTGATGACTGGGCTTCGATTCATTCAACATGCGCAAAACCTCATGAATAAAACTGTTTCTGTCCTGAGTCACAGTACACTGATTTGAGCTAAAAGCTTTAAGATGAGCTCTGTTTCTGTGAGGAGGAGGAGGAGGAGGAGGAAGTTGTGGCAATTCCATGGTTTCGCCTCCAATGGGGATTTTAGGTGCTTCTTGTTTGGGTGGAGACGCCAGTTACTACCTTTTCTGTCTTTCAGCTGTCTCCTCTTGACACAGACGAGATGACTACAGACGCTCTGCATGAGGCGGAGCAGAGAGAGAAACTGAGAGCCATGGCGATGAATCAGAATAAAAAAGTCTTGACACATTTACAGGAATGAGGGGGAAATTAGGTCTGTTACACTACCTTTCTTACCCATCTTAGATGGTTGCTATGACAACACTTCCTGCTTGGCGAACGTGTACAGAGTTTGATGTCGACCTGATTAGTACATGTGCATTTCCTGAAGACTGCAGACTAAATCTACCATCTATCACCTTTGTGGTGCTGTCACACTTCACTCTCTCTAGTTTTCTGCCTTCAACAGAGATTTCTCACTGAGTCGGTCTATTTTGAAGTGATAAAATAAGGTTCCAGTAACGCTTGGTATTTCATGAAAGCAAGTCATTCTGTTGCCAAACCAATACATGGGTGTGACTGTATATCCACAATGTCACCACCAGTCCTCTCAGTACATCTGCTCCTGGGTAGGGTGGAATTCAAGTAAACCACTGTAGGCTAGGCCTTGTGACTACCAACACACACAATGTAGCGCACGCACACACACACACACACACACACACACACACCAGAAACACCAACTCCTGCAAGCGGTTAAAGGCTACAGTGCATATTTCTCTAAACTACAGAGGTGTGTAGCTCTTTTATTATAATAGTAACCAGACATGGATGTCTGTTTTTGGCTAACCAGGCCGATTAAATGATGCATTCCTGACGACTTGATCCAATACAAGCAGAGATATTATGATATTAAATGGATGTCTACCACGGTATCTCAAACTTATATTGTCAACCCCTGCTCTCAAGTACGGAAAGTTTGCTTCAGACGTCGCCTACAATTTGTAGTTTATTTATTCTTATTTGACTTCTAATAATTTGTGGTAATTTGTGGAAAAATAGCAACTAATGACCACCACAGAAGCCATTCCCAGAGATCAGCGTGACGATGTCTTGTTTCTGACCAACAGCTCAAAATCCCAAATATGTTCAGTTTACTATGATGTAAAAAAAGTGAAATATTCACATCTGAGAAGCTAAAACCAGAGACATTCATTCACAAAAAAGAATTACCAAAATAAACAATTACTTAAACTACTCATCAAAACACTGGCATTGAAAATTCACTGAACTTTAATTAACATCAGAATGTAAGACAGAATACATTATATTTACGATCGATTCATCAGTCTATAAAATGTCAAAAAACAGTGACAGAATTTCTCAGAGGACAGGATCACGTCTTCAGATAGCTTGTTTTATCCACCCAGCAGTCCATACAACTGAAATATTCAATTTATATCCAACAAAACACGGACAGAAACACCACATGTAGTTGCAATATTACTACAGGTGTCTGAAACAGAGAGGAGAGCGTGAATGTACTCTTTGATGAGGTAGAAACATTCACACACTTCAGCTGTGTGTTTTCACATGTCGAGAAAATATGTGAATCATTCAGCCCAGCATGGAAGTAGTAAGATCACTTGAAAGACAACAGAGCAAGCACACACAGGCAACATACGCACGGCAACCAAACCAGACCAAACTCTGTGCAATGTCAGACCTGCTGGGAATCCGCAGACAGCACAATGAGGAAACAGATCCTGGCTGACAAGAGGCTCAGACAGTGGCCACCGCTGTGTCTTCCTCCTTACGCCAAACTGGCTGCTTGTCAGAAAGTCGCCCACAGAGTTGCCGATCGAGTCAGGCAGCATTCTGTGTCAGAGGAGATGCACGCATCCAGAGAAGCCTCTTAAGGCCGATAAGGTATTACAGCATTGGTTACAGCTGCGTGTGCCACTTCCCACATGATCCCAACAAGTTATCCATTGTTCCTACGAGTGAAACTCATATGGAGACATTCAAATCAAGCTGTCCAGAGGAGTTTCCAAACCATATGCTCTCTCCTTGCATTAGGCAAGGCATTGTCCCCATTTCAAACAACCAACCTAGGCCCCCCCCCCTCATCCTGTTTCTAATCAATTTACATGCATCACACGTCATGTTAAATCCTGCCAGCAATCCAGCCTAACCTACTCACACTCAACTCCAACTCCACCGAAGCTGTTGAAGAGTTTAAAACTGTCCAAAGTCATTTCTACAGCATTATTTGACACAGCGGGCTGAGGGAAGGAAATAAAAATGTCTTGCGAATGTACAGATTGTGGTTTGGGTGGTGCTGGTGGAGGTGGTGGTGGGTTCATTCCGAGGAAGCCTTATGACAAGACCTGACGGCATTAAACAAGGCAGCTGTTCATGGACGTCACCATCTAGGCTCCTGTGATTGCCAGTGATACCAGTGTACAGGAGGTCATGAGCACACAGGAGGTGACACAGATGTTGCTGCACATGCGCGCACGTGTCTGACATCACGGCTTGGTTTCTCTCGGGCTAGTAAAGCTGTTCACTCCCTTATAATGAAAAACTTAAAACACCGAACCAAACCCCTGTCATCAGCGTGGAGGCAGGAAGTGTGTGTGTGTGTGTGTGTGTGAGATCGTCAGCTCACAGTGTGTGTGTGTGTGTGTGTGTGTGTGTGTGTGTGTGTGTGTGGTGCAACCCACTCATGTTGATGATGGGGCGTTGAGAGGAGGCTTTGATGGCGGTGAATGGTGTACTAATGAGTTGGCCTTATCAATGGCCGGTCTGTATTCTGTCCTCCTAATGGCTGGGGGGACATTAACAGAGCAGTTGATGCCCCATGTAAACATCTCAGCCTCTTCTTCCACTCCTTCTCTGTGTGTGTGTGTGTGTGTGTGTGTGTGTGTGTGTGTGTGTGAGGGCCTTCAATTTCAACCATAATCTAATTGGTTGATGTTGGATTGCAGTGGCAATGTTGCAAGCAAGTTATTGCATAATCGACTTATGTGAAGGAAGTGTTATATATATATATATATATATATATATATATATATATATATATATATATATATATATATAAGTGCTTTCCTCTGCTGGAATAATCTATTTGTTTTCCAAAATAAGTAATTATGTGGCAACACAGTAGGTGGGGCCTGTGGGGAATAATCAGGGCAGGAGGCCCAGACAGCACAGTGCTGAGTAAACCTTGAGCTCCAGCTATCACCTGTTGAACACTACATTCATGAAGCAGTGTGTGGAGACACAGATAATAATGACAATAAAACGTCGTTAGGTGTGTATATTCGCCCATAAGCGTAAAGGTGGCGGCAGTGACAGTAAATACATGTCAGACTGAGACCAACTGTTGCTTCAGGTAAAAAAAAAAAAAAAAAAGCGCGGTTATGTACGCTGTTAATGTGACAGTTTATCGACACATGGCGGTCTTACCTGGCCGGGGTAATGTACAGTCAGGTTATTTAGCCGTGTCTCCTTTCACTGAAGCCAAACTGTATCCGTCAACAGACTGGGAGGAGACCTTTCCCTCTGCTCTGTCGCTCACGGCGCAATGTCACAACTACACTAATGTGTTTACACCACAGGCTGAGCAGGAAAACCAGCTCTACGTGGACCTCACCGGACACTTCAAAGCTGCCGAGTCGTACCGCTCTCACTTTCCGCTGACGGTTGGTGTTAATATTCAACTGTCGTTTACTTTTTTCTCTGTCTGTTTGTCTCCCTCTCCCTCTCTCTCTCTCTCTCTCTCTCTCTCTCTCGCTCTGTCTCTTCCCAGCACGACCAGTCAACCCCCCTCTGCTTTCCTTTTCCTCCGCCACTCGGACGTTTTGCGACGAGAACAGCCGAATTTAGTCGGGAGGGGAGAGGCGGACCAACCGAAACACTGGCGGATGTTCACCAGCGGCAAGCTAACGGCTTTTTAAATACTACTTCCGGAGGAGAGTTTCAAATTAAGAGCGTCTAACTCAAAGACTCCAACTTTCAGTTATTGAAGTACGTTAAAAGTGCAAGTCTATGACGATAAACTTTAAAACAGTTACAAAGTGCTTTACAATAAGGCGGAACACAATAAAATCAACCACAGTGTCATGCATTCATATATTTTATTTTTCTCGTGATAACGACTTCAGATGTTGCTATCCCGAGATAACGGGATACTTTTCTCACTATCTTATTATAATATAACTTTGTTTTCACAATATAATGTAATGTAATAATGAAATATAAAAATTAATTTGAGATCTCAAGACACCAAAATAGCCTAGTATCATTGCAATTGCAACATTTTCCTGCTCCTCTGACATTTCTTCTCAAGAAAACAAAGTTTCGTTACCTTTAGGTCTGTCCTGTTATCTTAATATTTGTTATTTCGACACAATGAGCCCAACTGAGATGGGATTTTTGAGATACTGATACTGATATGGCAGCCAATACGGAGAATTTTTGAGCTGGAATGAAAATAGACCTTTCTATGTAGATTTTGCACCAATATGATGATGCGGCTTTCAACACTTAATTTTAAATTTAAATATTATTTAACATTTCTTAAAATTGTATTTACTGTATTATTTTATTTCCTAAGTATTAGTATCCATTCATTATTATCTATCTCCCATATAAGTTTAATTCAGACTGCGGTTAAAAGCAGCAAAAAGCTCAACTTCCTGTCTCACTAGGTCTCTGTGGCCAACTTGACTGATGAGAAAAGTGAAAGTAGGCTTGTTGTTGTTCTGCAGTGAGCCTTACAGAGGCGCACTCTCCCTACACTGATACATGTTCACATTCTGACATAAAGAATGCACACCTCCAAAAATCTAAGCAATTTAATTAGCTCATGTAACATATCTCAATAATGAAACCACAGATGAAGGATATGAATAAAAGTCATGTTGGGTGTGAGTGTAATAACACTGTATATGTATGATTTTTTTTTTATTGTTTAACAACATTACTTAACATTTTATTTCTAGGACTTAAGTCCCAATTCTTTAACATATTTAGTATAGTATGTAGAACTGCAAATTTGGGTCACTATTTAGATAAGTGGCATTCCCTTTTCATTTATTTAATTTCTTTAATGTACTGGCAAATAAGATTAGAAATAAAAACTTGTATAAAAAAAACATAAGACTCATTCATGGCAAACACTATGACAATACACATGTGTATTAAGTAAAAGGGTTTTTTTATTTAAATTAGCATAAAAAGCAAAAACAAACTAAGAACCATGTATAATAGGCTACAGTCAACTTCAAAAACATTGATAGAGCTTGATGTATATATTTTGTGAAGTTGAAAATAAGCACTTTATAAAAAATAGATATCTACAATGTAACATAATGAACGTACAGTATGCATTTCCCAAAGTGGCTATGTGGTCTGTACATTTCCCCCCCAATGATATAAAAAAAAAGATCTTTTGAAAGACTAAGATTGACAGCAGTACTCAACATGATCTACTTTCTATGGAAGAATATGTATTTGTGACAGACTCTAAAGCTTTGACTGAGCATATAAGCAGAAAACTAAACACAGTGGCTAAAATGTATCCACAAAATCTTGCTGTCCATCTTTGTCAAAAGCTCAAGTCTTTACAAAAGATTCTAGTTTCACCACACTGTACTTTTAAAAACAGGAGCGTGACAGCTGTCAAATGCAACTTCTGACCACCAAGAAACAGTTCTTTACACTCTAATCTCTCTTTTTGGTGTCAAAAGCGTTGTGCAACATTTACAAACACAACATAGTTTACATGAAGTATGAAATGTAAGAAAGAATTCCACCATGAAATGAAAAGGGCTGATAGGAGTGTTGATAATATTCAGGTTGAGAGATACTGTTGGTAACAGGGTGGCACGTACAAGTCTCACAGGTGAGGGTTGGACTGGTAGGTACATGCAGGGTGGATTTGTGGATGCCGTGTTTATGAGCCAGTAAAAGAGAAAGCCTGTTTGATTACGTGAACAAGGGAGGGGATTGTTGGAGCAGTAGGTAGTATCACAGTGTGAAATTTACTCCTGGGCTTCTTTTCCAGTCATCTTGTAGATCTCAGAGGGGCCATCAACATGGGTGATGGTAGTAGTCAGCTGGATGTCCTCTCCACTGTTTCCTCCAGCATCTCCTGCACACAGACACGTCACACATCTTATTTGCTTGGCTTCTCGTCGTGCACATTCCTTTGTATTACTGCAGGCAATGATCCGTTGCATATCAAGTTGGTTTAGCTGAATCTCATTAACATTTATACTTTCAGCTCGTTCAAAACAGAAGCAAAACTGATAAAGTAAATCAACACAGAGACTGAAACTTGGAGCGAGGTGCCCCTCCCAAGAGATTGGTTGACGCACTTCAGGGAAAGCTTCCAGAATTTCAAAACCTCTTTTTCTCTTCCTGTGTCACTGACGTCAGGAGATGGATGGATGGTTTTCATTACTTCCCTGTTCTCCACCCCATCCCCCTTACCCTTCCCTCCCCTCCCCTCCTCCCTCCCCCCATCCTCAACCTCACTGTTCCCCTTCCTTTCTGTCTGGAAGGAAGCCTGGTGTCCATTAGAATCACCCTCTCAGGCCAAAGAGACCCTTCTTTCCCCTGGGAATCTGGGTCCTTCTGAATCACCACCACCACCCCCCCCTCCAAAACAAACTTTGCATGAATAGGCAGCTTTACAGACACTTCAGAATGAAGTGAGTTACTGGGACACTAAAGAAATGTAACCATTAACTCTAGTAGAAAGAGAAGGTTAATTTACGATGATTCATTTATGTATTTATGAGTTAATCTGGACTGGATTTAACAGATCTCTACCAGGAAATTAATAAAAAACAATTTTATGCAAATGTTTGGTTTATATACAATATTTAACTACTTCAAGTTGCATCCAAACCTACTGTAAACCAACACTCCCATCTATGGTCTCTTTAGAAAATCTGTAGAAATGTGCAGTTACCAGTGATGCACTGACCACTTGACTGTCCATCTCCATAGCGCTTGTGAGACGGCGCATAGAGGAACATGATGGCGAAGACGTACAGGTTCCACATGCCATAGATGCCGGTGAAGAAGGCGCTGTTCACCTGCACTGTGTGTTCTCCCCAGTGCCAGTGACCCTCATTCACCTGGACACAGACGAAATACAAAGTCATACTTTTAGAGTCACTGAAATTTAAAATAAAAGTCACCAATTATCAGCTAAATCGTTTTAACTATGGAGGGAACTGCTTCTGTTTTCATAACATGATGGCACTCACCTGGCTGATGATGAAGAAGATGACAGTCATGGCAGCGCAGGTCAGAGTGACCAGCATGAGGAACTTGAACCTGAAAATCAGACCCTGTGGGAGTGATACATTTCATTAAAACCAAAAATACACTCCATGTGGCAGAGAAGTCCTTCAAGACCAACATGTTTGGTTTCTAATCAGTGATAATGAAAATCAGAAACACAAGCTTGTAGATGAAAACACATACCTCATAGTGAAGGCGCCTGGCCTTGGACATGGCAGGCAGGGACGTCCTCTTACCGCTAATGTTGCGGAAGACTTGAAAAACCATGAAGCAGAGGAAGAGGAAGTAGAGACAGGCACAGATCCCTGCCACAATTATGAATGCCATCTGATGCGAGAACAGTCAAGAAAACAACCAAACAATAGAGTGTAGATATATGGACAACAACAACAAATACAGATACAAATACATACAAAGACAGCCTCATATGCACAGATTGTGACTGAAACATGGGTGGATAAATTTAAGGCTTGTCTGTTTGCTTTAATCCACACTTCACTATAAATCTGTAAATCGTAAAAAATGCTTTGAAATGCTCCACAAGGTTATGCGTCTCATTAATAAAACCATAACAGACTGTACTGCAGTAGAGGGCAGAGCAGAAACGTCAGTGATGGGCCTTATAAAGATTTGATGAGCCTGAGCTGAGAGTCAGGAACACAGAGGAGGCATTTCCATTTGATGGGACTCAAAGACTGAAAGAAGCTGTGTGTTTTTGAAGAGGTGTGCTGATGAATCTTGCATTGCTTGGCTTGGCAAGCAAGGCTAACAAACCAGTACACACACATTATCCTGAGACCCTGGGCAATACTTTCACATATGGCATTACTGAATTATTTCTTATCTTATTAGTCTTGAGATCAGTTTTCAATTTATGCTAAAAGCCAACTAGAAGAGTGTTTCATACATGTACTGCAAGAACTGGAAGCATCAACATGCTGGAACCTTTTAAAATATAATATTCAAGCCTCGATAGCTACATTTAAACACATATGCAAGGACGATAAATATGTTCATAGGCTGCAAAACTGAAAAACATAATGTGACTATTTTTTTTAATTAGTGTTCTACCTGTCAGACAAGCTGTTTGCTCTTTTTCTGACACTGTTGTCAGATTTATAGTTTAAAAAAAAAGGATACAGCAAGCTCAGTTCCTACGTCAGATGCCCAGATGCTGTAGAAGGGGTTTGTCAGCTGGACTCCTCTGGTGACACAAAACAAAAACAGAAACAGCACATTTATGCTTCGTCTTTTGTGTGTGTGTGCTACAGCATCTCATTGCGAAAAGCAGATAATACACACAGCATGCGGAGATTAAGCATAAGACAGACGTACCAGAATTTTATGGGATTCATTAATACAATGGTTTATATACTGATGTGTATCACTTTTGTAAAAACAGGTCTCTTGTTCTCAATAGTAAAATAAAAAAACCTTCTCACCTCTCACACATGTCAAAGATAAAGAGGCAGAAGGAGCCAAACACGATGGGTCCGACCTGCTTCCAGTAGACTGAGAAACGGTTCCTCTCCGTCTGGTCCTGAGAGAAAATGGACAAAACATATACCAGAATCCTTCTTGGTCAAGGACATACTGTATATAACATTACTGTCCTGTAGCCAAAATGAATACTTTGTTTCAAGGTACCTGATGTGACTGAGTGCACCAGGCTAAGTATGGATGACAAGTTGTGAAAAACCTTTTGATACGTACAAAACATTCTTAAAACATTGTTAAATATCAAGAATTGGTTCAGATTTATGTCCACATATTACTGAGATCAGATATTCTGATGCCTCCTCAGATTATGGATTTGAAATGCAACCAAAATAAATATGGGTGGAAGTAAGTTGGATATAAATACAGCCATAAACTGTGTCTGCTTCTATACCCTTTGTTCAGTGCTACTATGCCCTGACAGCCCTGAAACCATCCAAATGCACAGTGCCTTTGAAAGTATTCAACCTCTTGAAGAAGGA
This sequence comes from Protonibea diacanthus, assembly GCA_028641955.1. Lineage (NCBI taxonomy): Eukaryota > Metazoa > Chordata > Actinopteri > Sciaenidae > Protonibea > Protonibea diacanthus. The sequence goes on along the minus strand of CM053988.1, from coordinate 8,932,183 downwards.
TTCTTGCAGTCATGTGTAAGTAAACCTGTCAACACTACATGAAGACAAAAGGAAAAATGAACGGAAGGTGCCAATATGTACAAATATCCCATAGATCACAGTAGCATAAATGATTATAGATAAGAAAATAGAAAGAACTGGACAGAGTCAGTGCAAAGACAGGAGTGACGAAGCCTGCGGTGGCAACTCTGAAAGCTCAGACACAGTAAAGGTTGTCCTGGATCCTGTTTAGGAAGCGAGTTTAGTGAAAACTGAGTTTGTTAACCCTGAGATGAGCTCAGGGATTTCTGTTCCAACTTAAAATCCAGGTCAGTCACCATGGTAACCATAAACCTAATCTGCTCGCTGGCAGATTTTCTGTCATTTCTGTCACATTATTTCCTCATTGATTTAGTCCATTACTACAACTACATGAAGTGAAATGTTACAACAGCACAAAGGTGATAGACGGTAGATTCAGTTACTGCTGGCTTCAGAAAGTGTGCTTAATGCTCATGTAGGTCATCATGAAACTCAGATGAACACATGAAGTTTTTTGATTCTTATCCATCGTCATGGCTCTCGGTTTCTCTGTCCCTTTGCACTGAAGCTGTAACAGTTTGTGCAGAGCTTCTGCAGACAGTTTGTATTGAGTGCAGACCACAATACAATTCAGAATTTGTGGCAGGACTTCAGTTTACTGTTTGCTTCATGCAACTTGACAGCGCTTAGCAGTTAAGCAAAGAAGCAAGGGGAAACAATGCAGTGTTCAGATGGTCAGAGATGACACAGACAGTGGCTATTCAAGTTGCAAAAAAAGCTATTAAAATTTTCCAACATGTCAAGAAAGTCTGCCACCTATTGTGCATGCATGATTAATGGGACCCTTGAATGGAACAAAGCAATCATTAATCATAAAGAAAATTAATGTTAAATGAATCTAAATTAATAAATCTTTCTATTGATGAATATGACAAAAGCTCAAAAGGGGAGGAGGTGAATACTATAGACACTGTAACACAACATTCATCTGTGGTTTGTTTGCCAGCAGCTCTTCACAACGACACAAGCCAATTACTGAAGCTCTCATTGGATTTGAAGTGAATGTAAGGATGTAAAGGATTAGTGACTACATACCGTAGTGAGAGTAGAGCCTGGAGCTCTGGTGCAACATGTCAAGCAGGTAGCTTGTATAAAAATGCACATACCTGAAGCAGCCTGGAAAGATCACATCTCTAAATTGTATGTAGGGCCAGAATGATATAATGGAAGGCCTATTTTTATCGAATATAAATATTTTAACCCCCTGATATTAATATCAGCCCAAAATCATCCAGTATCAGTCAGTGAGGACAGCATAATTTTGAAATATTCAGATTGGCTGTGATCAAGCACATGTGGATGTCATGCACAACCTACTTGATCACAACACTACACTACACTACGCTACAAGCACTAAGTATCCAGACACTGCATGATTGAGAGTTAGGTGCTGCAAACAAAGAGTGTACATTGAGGCACAACAAACAGAAACACAAACAGGACGTCATCCATGAGAGTGTGCCAGGGCAGGACCTTGAGGACAAGCAAACATGTTTAGGAACAGAAAATGAAAGGAACATGTTACTAGTTGAGGACATCAATCAACATCAAGAAGCAAATTAAAAATCATTATTTGCATAAGCGAGTAGAGCTCAGCCTCCAAGCCCACAAAAGAGAAACAGCCTGCTGTCCAGAGAACTGAGGAGCGGTAAAGAGACTGTCATCCTGTCTGAAGCAGACATGGAGTTAATAGTCCGTCCAATCAGTGAGAAAAATCTCCATGACTGCCCCAATCCAGGCCAAATAACAGACGTCACATGAGAATGACCTTTGAGTCATTTGTGGGATGACGGTCAAGTTCAGGGAAGATTTTGATGGCTGACACACAGCATTCACACATCTTCACTTCTCCTCTGCCCACAGCCAATGCCTCAAAGAGCTGTGTTTCCTGGACAAAAACAACAGTGAGAGAAGATGGGCAAAACCGTTTTACATAAATCTTTTTTTTTTATTATCATTATTTAAACCAGAAATTGGCTGATCCTGTTTGGCAGACACACAAAGTGTAGATAGAACTGCAAAAAGCAAGGACAAGCGGAAGTATTTGGGATTTATGTTCATGGAAACTGTACCTAACAAATTTCCACCTAAAAAAAAAGAAAAATGGCATCCAGTAATAACTGAACACTCCATCCGAGTTCACACACACAGACACATGATCTGTTTTAATTCAAGATTTCCATTAATGGCGCTCACCTCTGTTCACCTTAAACAAGAGTCTCTTTTTTCATCCATTCACTGAGGATCACTTTTATAAAGTAACAAAAAAGGCACTGGATATCTGGCTTTCAGACCGATGAGTACTGATATGTATTATTGAGTGTTATTTTAGAACGTTGTAAAGTGGTGATTGTCAAGTGTGACACATTGAATACTCACATAACAGACATAATCTTGGTATAATGTATACCAATCCACCCAAACTGATGGATAAGATTCAAGGCTTCAAGATGAAAAAACACATCCAGAAGCTCTCAGTTATCTGCTTGGTCACATGCTTTAGACTTTTTTTATGAATCTGGATTAAGGAAGAGAAAACGGCATACAAGTTGTGAAGCATTCGTATAAGCAAGCAAGACACCATTACGTAGTCCCAGAATGGCTCTGATAGGAGCATTTAGCAGGCAAGCCTGTAGATCAGCCAGAAAAAACATCAAGCATCAAGTTAAACAGTGCCGTGTACAGTACCATGAGGTGCTCCCCGCAGAAGATGATCCAGAAGGAGAGCAGCATGGAGTAGAAGATGCCCTGCCTGATGTCTCCAAAAAGCAGCATCCAGGTCCAGTTGAAACCGATGGAGAACCACTCCACTGGGATGTTGATGAACGTCATGGAGATACCCAGAGCCAGGATTACCCTGAGGAAGCAAAAACAAGTCTTAGAACTATAAAACCAACAGCTGTGGGCCGTAGGATTAAACAATTTTTGGCATCACAAATGGGAACCACGTATTTGTATATTGTGTGTTTAAATAGATATATTAAGGTTTGCTCATAATAATATAAAGGTTATATGTTAAGCAGTAGAATTCCTGCAGCATTGGCAGCCACATCTACAACCTGTGGACAACTTATTTGCAATAAAAAAAAACAAAACAAAACAAAAAAATAATGTAGTGTTGAACCACTGATGGTGGATTCAATTCAGGGTTACTTTAATTGGCAGGCATTGCACCTGAATCTGGACTACATCTCCTACACAGGGAAAATCAATGTTTTACAGCAAGGCCACATCTTCATCTGCTGTAGCGGGCTCATTAGATCTTGGGACATTATTGATTAGATTATCCATTCAGCTACAAGCACAATGTGTCCCCACTGACCTATCCAATTCTACATAATTCACTACCTTGCCAAATAAGCCTCATTTTTATAGCCAACCTCCCTCAACCTTGAAATTCAGACATCTACAGAGAGAGAGAGAGAGAGAGAAAGAGAAATTAGGGTGAATGAACTAGGAAAGATTGGCCTACAGAAAGACAGAATAGAGCCTGTCTTCTGAGCGTCTGCAGCCTGTCCCTGCATGCTGCCAGTAGATGAAAGGATGATCGTAAATAGAGAGTTAAGAGGGCAAAACAGAGCTACACTGTGTGTGTTTGTGTGACAGACCGAGAGGGAGAGAAAGAAAAAAAAAAAGCAGAAGATAAAAGGTGACCTGAAAACATGTGGGCGCAAACATTTTTTTGCAAACTCTGTGAGTAATAGAAGTAATGTAGCACAGCTTGTAAGCCATTCGGCTGCAGACAGCTCGTCAGCGATGCTCTACGGAGCGAACAGAGTGAAACCACATTTGACTGGTATGCAGGGAATGTGTCCTGAGCACCACCGACACACAGGAGAGGCGGAGGCCCGTATCTATCTGTGCGAGTGCGTGTAAGTTAATGTGGCGGACGTCTTTACGGAGGACATTTTGGCATGTGATAGCAGAATAAGCATAGGTGTAACTAATAACATTAATTATTGGTGCGTTCCATTTGGGTGACACACACTGAACAGAGCCAAAATTAATGGTATTAATCCTACCTGCTCTTTTCCTGTTATGACACAGCATCTGTTTTGTGTTTGCTTTTGTAGAAGCAGAAGTTTCTAAAGTCACAAAATGAAGAGGATGGGTGTTTAAATGTAATATCTCAGGGTTTACCCATTTCATAAATAACAACACCCTCAGACTTTTTCCACATTTAGTCAGAGATACACATCTGTCCTCTAAGTCTGAGGCTTACCATTCAGATATCTCTGAACTAGCCTAACAGCAGACTCTGATGAAGCTTTTACAGCATGAAAAAATCATCTGCTATCCACAAATAGGGTACGACTCGCACTTCCTCAGACCGTGCTTGTCATTTGGGAATAAGAGCCATGAGCCGGAAAATACAGAGGGAAGGAGAGACACATTGACTGTGCATTTCTCTGGTGTGTATGTCCTGAATGTGTGTGTGTGTGTGTGTGTGTCGGCTGAGTGCTAGCTTGCAGATTTTCTAACACGTTTCACGCTTCGCCAGGCGCTTCCTGCGGCGCAGGACACCAGAGCCTACTGATTTGTCTTCCCAGCATGGCAGGGGGTTCGACAAACACTGGGCTCTGAGCATAGCTTCAACCTTCTACACTATGAGGTTCAAAATATCTGCTTCTATCGAACTACCTGCATTTGCTGCCCTAACGTTCTTGGTTAATATTTAGTTAAGAAATGAACACAAATATCTCAGGTTAGGAATCCCTCCATCACGCCAATATATTTATACATTTTCAGAAGAAATCTGGCAAGAGAAAAATCTTGATTTGCTTTGAAATCAGAAACCAAGTGGCCCATTTACACACATTTGATTTACTGACGGTTTAACACGCATGTCGCTGTGTGCATGTGTGTAACAGACATAACATTCCTCCTCAGACACTTGAATAACACTTCCTGATCTCAGTGACCTTCTGCACAGAGTTAGCATGCCCTACTTGTACATCTCATTCATAGTTAATAAATGCCTTCACCCAGCAGACACATACAGAAACTCTGCAGTATTTAAAAAGGTCCCATATTTTACACTTTTCTGGTGTTTTATGTGAAGTTTTGACATCCAACATAGTTTTATGTCTTCTCTATGGAAATGTAGCAACAACATGCCATTTTGTCTCATTAATGTTAATGAGCTTTTTCTCTGATTGACTGACCAAAAGATCTGGTGGGTCTGAGAGGGCTGTGCTGAGAGCATGACCCTGAACCTCTTATTTGTAGGCATTACTCATCTTGTGATGATTGTGTCAGCTGGAATTGTGACGCCAAAAGTTATCATTTTCCAATAATAAATCTGATGCTAACAATACAACTGAATACAAGACAACACAACACAGACGATGCCTTACTTTTCCAGCAGCACGGGCGGTCTGCTCATGAGGGTGATCCGTCTCCAGTACCAGATCATGATGATGAGGATGCTGGGTGTGAGGAATGTCTTCATGGCAAACCACACTTTGGTGAAGCCTCCGTTCTGATGGATGCTCTAAGGAGAACAAAGAAACATCTCAGCTGTACATGTTATTTTATTGGCAAACGAGGACTAAAGCTAACACCATATCACTCGATAGCCTAATCTGTCTCACAGTTGAAAGCTTCAAACACACGGGTGCTAATTGAAAAAGCGAACTTACAACAAGACGAATGTCTTTGATTTCTCCGATCCCCACATTGATCTTCTTACGATCGTTCACAGGCAGGCGGATGTTGAGAAGATAGTACTTATGGGCCACGCTGCCGACCTCCATGAACGGCAGCAGGTCACACTCATAGTAACGTCCCTCATTCTCAAAAGTCTGGAAAACACACAGTAACACATGTATCTGGTTTAAGACACATTCGTCCAGGGTACTTTAGACACCTTGAATAATATCAAAGCCTACAGACTTTACTCAGCTCCTATAATTAAACAGTCGTAATCAGCCTGCACAACAAGGCGTCGCTGAGTTGGGATATATCAGCCATGAGCTGAAGGAAAAGGAAAATGTTTAAATATCCAGCTGCGATTAAAAAAAATAAATAAAAAAATGCAAGAGTGCTCGTAAGATAGTTATGAGTCAGCCAAAACTGGTGGCATTGACAAAGTATCATTACAATTACCAGTAAACTGGTGGAGCAAAATCCCCTTAAAAGTAGTATAAAAGTAGTATAAGAAATGTTGCAATATTGTTGCAACGTACTGGAATGATCTGATGCTATTAGTAATCCCTCACATAAAGGTGAGCGTCATTTCCGCACCTTAGAAGTCGTAAAGTTGCAGTTGAGCTTCCTCTGTTCAAACGAGTGGGCCATCTCTGTCCATTCACTGACGGTGTCATCTCTGTAGGCCAGGCCCACGTCTATCATGGCCATCGCTCCGTCGTCTGGAAAGAATCACCACAACAGAAATTCACTTTCAGATAAGTACAAACATTTAAGAGACACTTTCAAAGACATCCTTACATACTACATCAAAGTACAAAGTGTGCACAGTTATGATTTAACATTGGCATCAAAATCATTACGTACAAAAGAATTACACAGAGCTTACAGAACAAATTTAGATGTTCCAAACTGGAAAAAATGGACTGAATAAGACATTCATGTTCATCTGTATTCCAATGCCTGTTACACCTCCTCACTTCACAACAATGCTGGCTGTTATTAACCAAGTGACGGGATGAAATTAAGGCCTGGTGATGGACAGCTATGGCCTTTTAACTATAAGGGCGCATTCAGACAGAGTTGTCCAGTGTTGTGAGGCAGTGAGGTGATCTGCTGGGTTGTGTTAGTTTGTGCTCAACATAACCGCTGTGAAACAATGAGAAAATAACTTTTTATTTTGCTGATTAACTGCCTTTCTTGATGCCGGAATTCCCTCACTTTCATTCACTGTCTATGGTGTATGTTTTTTTCAAAAAAAAGCTGAATCTGACTCAACATCTCAAATGAATGGGAAAACACACGTTTTCGACACAGCGCCAGATTCTGCGTGTGCTAGCACTGACGTGGAGACTTTCCCCACTACAATCTGAAAACATGCAGTTCATTTGCAATTCAGGTAACATTCAAGTGTTTCACATGCTAGTGTGCTTCAGAGTGGTCCAATGTAAAGAAAATGAGGACTGACATTTCATGCGTTTAAATCACAGAGTGTGATCTTCATGACTGCAGCTCTCTCATAGGGATAGGCTGGATTTTTAACTAGACTAGATTCTGGCTCACAGACATGTTTATACAAGCCCAAATCCTTTGAATGTTAATATGTGGTCCTGTCACTTGAAAGGAGTCTGAAACAGTGAGATTAACAGAATTATTTCTCGTCATGTAAACATATTCAGTGATTCAGCCTGCTCTCCATGGTGGGCCAAATCTAGGTGACTTCATACTTAGACATAAACTCCAACAAGACCTTGAGCTGGCCTCCAACAGCCCAGCCCAGAGAATCCAACGAAAACGTCTAAAGCCAAGCTATTAAAACTGCATCTTTAGATCACATTACAAAGCCAAGTGTTCTCTCCTCCAGCCCTCCAGAGTGCCTCTTGTACTGTTATGAAACAAGCTGGAATGAAGAGAAAGGAACCCAGTGGCCTGTGCTGTAAGAAAGAAAAAAAAAAAAGTAGAGGAGGGGGAGCCAGATGAGAACTGGCAGCCGACTGTCTCTGTAATGCCCTACACTTCGCCATTGGTCGAGCCAGACGCCCTCGAAAGTCAGCTCACTTCATGCAAACATTCCACTCCAGTCCAGCGGCCATCGCCACGGAAACTAAGCCTCCTCAACAGCTGTGTTATTGCTGGACCCCGGCCAAGGGGTGCCTGGTGCTGGGGAGGAGTGGGGCAGGTGGGTGGAGTGGTTAATAAGAGCAAAGCTCTTCTCGGCGACGCACATTGTTACACAGATAAGGTAGTCAAGGAAGAGACTGCCTTGTGTTCATTTGTCATACAGCTGCAGAGAAGAATCCGCCTACCTTTGGCAGACACAGCGTTCTGGTCAGGATTTAGACAGACGAGTGGACGCCATTTTGTTAATTACGGGAGACATGGCGCCATTGTTTTTGGGGTTGGAGTTTATTAACATATAATCAAGTATGTTCTCTGTTGAAGAAATGTGAATCCTATCCAATCTGTTTGAATTTGAATAAAAAGTTCAAATGTATATTTGGTAAAAATATTTTAAAAAGCCATATTTTAAAAACTTATTTATTCATATTTCTTAAAATCTGCGTAAATCCATTGAGAGTTGTCCATTGTGAAAACCTGTAAAATCTGTAATACTCATGTGAAGGCTTGTTTAATTGATTGGTGTAATTAGTGTCAAAGAAATGATAAGGGTGTCACTGGCAAAGAAATGGTAACGGATAGTATTGCAGTTTTGACATGGGCCCAGGAATGAAGACTATTAGTGAAGGTTTTCTGAGGAGAGGTTGTACTACTGCCAATCTAAAACCAGAACAAGGCCAGATAAGAGTGAAGATGGTCACATTTTCAACTGCTAATCATTCACTAACAATGGGTAACAAATGAAATATTGTTTGTGATGACAGTATGAGAGAAGAAAGCTGACATACTTGAGCAGTTTATGGTCCAATAACAGCAGGGGTCGACTTTAGTATGTTAGTTTGTACATTTTAGCAGGTTCTACTTGATAGCACACTACGTCTCAGGATACTACAGAAAGATGAAAGATGAATGGGTTCATGAGTTGTTTAAATCCCACTCCTGCAGCACTAGCTTGTATATACCTCACACAGCATCAACATTACTCAGCACCCTTTACATCTACTTATTCTCACAGCACCTCATCTAGCTCAGAAAGATCAAAATGAGTCTGTAGCATCTGGCAGAAAGACCCGTCTGTGGTCCGGGCTGATTCACAGCCTCGTCTGTCTGGCAGCCAGGCAGTAAACAACCCACCGCCCCTAACACATTTCCGCTGAAGCCAAGAATGTGAGCAAGCAAATGATGCTGACAACGAGGCCATGACATGACTGTTTAGACAAGTCTTAACCAGAAAAGGCTGGGCACTTGAAATTACACCACAAACTTTCAAACTTTTTGTTCTCTGCGTCATTACAATTGCCTCTTACTTTCCTGTTGATTTCAAATTGGACTATGGTCGATGTGTATCAAGGCTTACAGGTATTTGTCAGCGTAGACATGACTTTATAACACAACTTGTTACAAAGCTCAGGTTGACATTAATCTGAATAGCTATACATTCCAGGCCATGAAGCGAAAGATGTAAATGAGAGTCAAAATGTCTTTCCCAGACTCTCCCGGTGATCAAGTCACTTATTAGACCTTCTCATGATCCGCTCTAATCCCTTCTTTCAGGATGCAAAGCACCCTACCAGGACACCAAGCACTGCCTTCTTCAAGATACCAGTTATCTCTTTCCCTTCCCCCCTTTTCCTCTCACTCCAGCACTGAGTTGCTGCAGGTCTGTCTATGTGTGTCACAAAAGTGTTGTTTGACACTGCGTGGAGACGCAAAATGGATTACAGTTAAGGTGCTGGTGGGGTTTACCTCATGACAACAGAAACTAAATATTTCTGTTTTCCCAACATTTTGTAGGTATTTTAAGTAATTTAACGCCCCCACTTCCAGAGCGCAACCACTGCTGTAAATATGTACAGTTGTACACATGCATTTGTTAGGATTACATTACATATGATCAAAAACAACTTTGCTAACAACTACACATCAAGTAAGTGCAACAACACAAGGCATAGCCCAACAGCTAGAAGCCCAGCTTGGCGTCTGTGTTCACCCTTTTATTCACATAGCTCTCGCCAAAAAGCTAAAAGCCAGAAAGCCCTGAAATTTCTCTTGTCTGGCGACCTCTAACTAGGTCGCCTTCTCTCCTTTTCTTTCCTTGGCTTCCTCTGTCAACGGCCTCTTCACATCGCTTATCCCGGATACATTGCTCATCCAAGCTCTGGTTTAGCATTCCCCCACACGCTGGCATGAAAATAGTTGGTAACGTGCTGTAAAGCGTTATGTACATCTCGTCGGTGATTGTACCTGTTGCACAGACTTGCATAGTGCAAGAACAGGCATACAGGGTGCAGAGTGGGAATGAATAAATGCCAGTGCAGAACAAAAAAATACCACTGTGAAGAGAGTCACAATGTATAAATGGAGGAGTATGATGTGCAACATTAATCTCCATTGTTATGATGCCATTGTGTTGTAGTATCCTGCATTGTTACCAAATCTACAAATATTGGATGCTTATACTGGAACATAAATACTATGAAATCATATTGCAATCACTGCAGAAATGATTACACGTCATTTATTTTATAGCATCATATCAATGTGAATCATTTGGTTGTGGGTGTCCGGATTGGAAAATAAGACATTTCATTGCTCTGAGGCAACCAACGAGAAACCGGTCCAGATTACCTCTCTCTTTATATCCGTCTCATGGGTGTCTGACTAACCCACAAACGCCCCTAAGGGTCTATAGAGAACAAACAGCAGGGCATCCATCATTGTTTGCTGCCTTTCAGTGTAACAGAAATCCAATCTACTGAAAAAAGACATTTCTCTGGATTCCCTGAGCACTCACCATAATAGACTGAAATAAGAACACAGCCCGACCATGTCTCATAGGAAGGTACTCTAAGAAACACAGCAAATATTATTGGCAAAGGTGGAACGACTCTGCACTTTGAATTATGAGTAATTAGAAGTGACAATAGAGGTGAATATTTCAGAGGCTAGCTTGGTCACACTGAGCCTCTGCTAATATTTGACTTCAGATTGTGAGGACATAACAAAAAGATACAATATTGACACAACTGAAAAAATGTAGCACAAAAACTTGCAAGGTACTGTCAACTATTAAATACAATTAACCAAGGAATTATTACTTGTTCATTACTACCTAAATTGCTTTTGTTTTTTTCTAAGATTATCTTAATACCAAGTCATTTGTGAGACAGCATGACCTCTTACAAGCATGTGCACATTAGTTTAGCCTTTGTTCCCTCTCCTGCATCTTGAAAGTTGTGTCCCGGAGGAGAAACATGAGCCAAGTTGTCTCACCCTTTGGTTTTTTAACCCAAAAGAAAACTTTGGTTCTCACCTATCTGGTTGTACATCTTAAATGCAATGTCAAACTGCAGGATGACCAGCATAAACTGGAACCAGGGGCTCATCTCCTTGTTAGGCAGGGGAATGTGGACAGCAAATACAATGTTGTTGGCCTCAATCTTCTTCGCCATGGCCTCGTCGAAAGACCGGATCTTGTCACACTGGTTAGGACCCCAAGGCATGAACCATTTCGTTCCCTCTCGGTGCTTGGTTGTGTCCACACACTTTGTGGCCAAGTAGTGGACCGCTGTGGTGGGGCTGGGAGCTGGGGGAGACAAATACAAAGTGGGAGACATGTTAGACTAGGTGTCATATTGAAATACTGCAGCGTGCAGTGTTTCCAGTTCCTGCCAAGTCAGATTTCCCCTCAAACTAATAAATCATACAAAAAGTTTGAGCACAAATCAATAAATAAAACTTGAGCCCTGAAGATTAAACTGTGCATGGACAATTTTAATATCTTAGCAACCATTAAGAACAGTCAACAGGTTGGGTCGGGGCCAAACCCAGTCCAAACACTTTGGCAATTACTTTTCACACTGTTTAGAAAATGCCTGGTAGCAAGGCTCTCTCTCTTGATGTTTCTCTCTGAAGTGATGGGGAGGGAAAATTCCCAAAAGCTCTCAGGCACCAATTACATTGTTTATGCATTGAGATTCATGAGTTTGACAAGACCGGTGTTTGTAGTCTCCACTCACAGGATTTTAGTAGTGCCTGGGAAAAGATCTATCATTATTATGCGCACAGAGAAACTTTGGTCTCCTGTTGTGAAAGCTGGAGGTCTGATGTGAACGACATCGGAGACATTTGAGAGTCGAGTTGTAGCCTCAAGGCAAACAGCGAGACTCAAGTTTTTTTAAACATGTAGCCTAGCGGAGGTGATGTCAGACATTTTGAAGATCAGCCTAAGCTAGGATTTCCCCCTTATTATCTGGTGCAACAAATAACACGAGGTTAAGTCATCCATGTATTAAAGAAAACCTTCAGTACCTTCAAAGAGTATTCAAGCCACTTCATTTTGTTTGAACTGTGCAATGTTACAGCCACAATTCACAGCACATCCAAGATTTGGAAGTGTCAAGCACAATAATTCATAGAGACACAGATACATTAAAAATTCATTCGAATGTCCTGTAAACTGTTAAACTGACTGGACATCAAGATTAAATATATTTTTAATGAGCAAGTTTCCACAGATTTCAGGTCAAAGCAGAAACTCGACCATGAACATGTACATTACAATTATCCAAGTGAGAAACAGTCAATTTATAGATCAGTCATTCAAAATAAAATTCATCAGCAACTATTTTGATAATACATAAATCATTTTATTCATTTTTGCAAGGCAAATTTCATAGTTCAGGCTTCTCCTTCTCCTTCATAGTTCTGTTTCAGAGTATGCTGCTTTTCTTTTTCTTTAAACACCAGCATGACTTCATGACTTCCTTCATTATGACTTTTACATTTCTTATTTATGATTAATTCATTATCTGCTTTGTGTATGAGCTGCAGTGACAAGTGAATTTTCCCAGTGTGGGATCATTTAAGTCTATCTTATCTTTATATGACAGCAGGTATATGAAGTAAATAACATCTGGTAGGTTGATAATGAAAATAATCATTAGTTGCAGGCCCAAATAAACAGTATTGGTACTGCTGATTTGAAAAGTGCTGGAAGCTCATAAGAGCAGATTAGGCTACATAATTAGGACATTGAAAAAGATGCTTCCCAGAGCTGGTCAGCTCACCAAACTGAACAAGCAGACTCAGTCCGAGACAATACGGTAAACCAATCTTATGGCAAAAACCCACGACTTCAAACACCACTAGGAGTGTTTCAGAAGCGGAGCGCTTTGCCCACCAGACTCTGTTAGTGTGCTCAGATTTGGTCATTTGGTGAAAGAGTGGAGAGTGAAATGGTTTCCCTTTTGGCTGTTGTACAATCCGGAGCCTGCACAGGGTGTTTTATTTTGAAAACTGACCAGATTCTCTATGTTGTTTCTGTGTCTGATTTCCAGCCAGCCACAATTAGCACCGGTGGCCCTGTGAAATTTAGCCTTTACAGAGAGTGCTGTAAAGATCCAGAGAACGAGGACAAAATATTATTTCACCTGAGGAACTGAATACACCACAGCTCACCCACCATCATATCCCCGATCTGTGCACGTGATGGCACATATCTCAGAATACCAAACTCCTTTGATTTGAATGTGTCAACAGAGCAGTGACTCTTATCACACAGGCAAAATAGGTATAGAAAAGGTCCTAATGGAGCCCAATCAGCCTTGAAAACCACTAAATCTCAGTGGATAGATAAATATGCAAATACTAGGAGAAATACTCGAGTCCTGAATATACCAAGCAGTTTGTGACGTATCTAGGAAGGCTCCATAAGCTGTAATTACTGTCGAGGGTGCTTGTGGGAAGTACTGACTCACTGCGGGTGAACATGAAAGCCCAGATACAGCTGATGAAAAAGATTAGTGACATATCTAAGGAGACTCAGAGCTGTTAGCACAGAAGTAATACAGGATTAAGTAAGACTGGATTTTTCACTGCAAGAGAGCTGAGAAGGTATGAAACAGAACAGTCTGTGCAAGTACTGACCCCGTTATTTATCTGGACATCTAATCATGTTCATTCGTAACAGAGCTGAAGGGCGTTCACCACAAATACACACCCTTTGGGCAAAAGACAATCCACATGCTCATAAAACTCAACCAAGGCCATCTTCAAGAAACTGTGTAAGTGTGTTAACAGCTGCGTAAAACTAAAATAAAAAGCACACGCACACACATCTAGCAACAAAGAAGAGACAGACAGACTGAATTAAACCCAGTTATCTGCAACCCCCTTTAAGTTCAATTATCCAGTGACCCCGTGAGTCCTGCAGCTCACCGGCTCCTCCAGTCCCCACCGCAGTGTGTCCAGAATAATGGCCGTCCCCTCAGCCGGCTGACCCCATGCCGTGTTCCCGGGTTTGTCGGGAAACAAGGGGAGAAAAACCCCTTTCTACTCAATTACCCCTACCGCCCTCGGCCACCGGGCAAACACAAAGGAATCTGACTTCATTAAAACCATCTCCGCCAGGAACGAACCAAACAAGCTAATTTATCACCAGCTATGTAGTGAGCAAGAGGGGTGTGGATGGTTTCCAGATTCAGCCCTGTACGAAAGATAGGCATCTTTCACATGGACTTGATTTCTATCATCTGTGTGTGCATGTGTGTGTGTGTGTGTGTGTGTGTAGCTGTGTGTGTGTAGCTGTGTGCATGAGTGAATGAGTGGGTGGGTGGGTGAATCTGAAGAAATTTGACAGCAACTCTGATACAGTCCTCAAGGCAAAATGCAACTTTGACAGCTGTGTGCACTTGTGTTTTTGTTTTGTGTGTGTGAGTGTGTGTGCATGTGTGTGTGTGTGTGTGTCTGTCTCAATGCAAATGAAACTAGGGGAAGAGAGTAGGAAACATGAATGCTCTGCACTGCCTGCCAGGCTTTGGGGATTTGGGGAGGCTTCACACAGGGGGAGAAGACTGAGTGAAAGGAAGGTAGAGATGCTGCCTTGGGCCCCTCACAGCAGACAGACATTATATATTAGGAGGTGGGGGTGAGGAGAAAGGGGGAGGAAGAAAAGGGGGGAAAGAACATTCGTGTTTGGATTAAATCCAATGAATGTATTTCAGAGCATTACTGTGTTTAAAATTAAAGATTAACCCAGAGAGGAAGGTATTTTTTTCCAGGCGAACAACGGCTGTTGTGGCATGCGGGCGGCTAACACCTTGATACAAAGCAGTGATTTAGCAGAGGTGCACTTCGGTGTCAGTTTGAAAGCGCCGCATTGTTCGCGCACGACAGCCGTGTGGAGGTTAAACACAGCGAAAAGTTAGCGTTTCGCCGTGTTTTAAATACTGTACAAATGTTAGTTAGCGCTCGCATGGAGGCATGTAACAAACGGCACAACTTTAAAGTGTGTTTTAACCGTTGACGTTTACATTTCAACAGGCACGCGCGGCACAAAGACGGACGTTAGCTAAACGTGATAAAAGTGACGTTAACGTAAAAACAAACAAAAAAAAAACTTACCAATTAATCCGCCGACCATGAAGGCAAACGCCTGGAACAAAAGCAGAATAACTCCCACTATCACCAACTTTTTGGTGCTCATATTTTCAATAATAGCCCCCGCCATTGCGCAGAAAAAGGCTGGAGTAAAAAAAAATATCTATATCACACGGAGCTAGAAACAAACAATAACGTGGTTGAAAGAACGGGGAACGAAAAAACGTTGCATCAACGGCCACTAGGAAAGCAAGCTGGGCCCCCTCCGCCGCTCTGCTCCTGCCTTTCAACTTCGGAGGAGGAGAGAAAAAAAAACAGGAATCACATGACCGAATAGCACTCAGCTTTATCCCCGAGCAGCCAACTCCAGACTAGAGGAAAGATCTGTGAAGCGCCACCGCATTGCAAAAGAGGCTGGTAATGCAGGTTACCGTGTCATTGAATGCTCGTAATAGCGCCACTGTTGTGCGGGTACAGCCTCCAGGGCTATTTAAAGGGGGGTTTTAGAGGTCCTATCCCATGTTTAGTGCCCAATAACCGTCAACACATTGTCCTTCACAACCTATTCTTGATTCACACCCAGAGTAGATGGTGTTATCTGCTAAACGAAAGATATAATGGTCTGCAGTTTTAGTCTGAGGTGATACACGTGCAAAAGTGATGTTTTACACTAACTAGCTGATTTTAAATGGACTTTCATGACCCACTGGAGGTTATTTGGCTTGGTATTTAATTTAGGGATGCAGAAATTAGTCGATTAATCCATTAGTTGGCTGACTGAGAAAAATATTCTACTATTCTGATTTGATAATGACAGCAAATGCAGCCTCTCAAATATGGAGAATTAAGGCTTTTCTCTGTTCAAACCATGGCATGATCTTCATGGAGATACCCATAAGAGCTATTTGTTTATCATGTATTTCCAAGATATAAAAACACTGAAGCTCAGTTGGAAAAATCATAGAAAATGTTGTTTTCAAATAATGACAATTGATGCTTTTCTCTGTTTGTATCATATTAAACTGAATATCTTTGGGTTGTGGTCAACAAAACAAGAGTCTTAGTCCTAGACTTTAAAAAACTACATCTAGACATTTTATAGAACCAAATGATTAATCTAGAAAATAATAGGATTAAGGATTAATAGATAATGAAAATAATAACAAAACAAACAAAAAAACAATAATTTTCAAAATAGTCTCACTACCAAGGTACCTTAGTAGTAGTAACTCTTCTGGAGCTTTCTGTCACCTCACATGATCTTTATGAGCAACTTGTTATTGCCCAGTTAATTTTAGATCAATGTTAGATGTTCAGACACATTTTAAAGACTTCTTGGCCACATTGGTTCAAAAGGTTCAACATTCACTCTTGGCCTCAGAAACAACAGTTGCCAAAATAAGGTCTGCTTAGTAGTTGCCTGGAGCTTTCAAACATATGGTATGATCTTCATGGAGATGCCCAGTTTTCGTTCCTATGAGTAATCTATTTATCATGTATTTCCAAAATATAAAAACACTGAAACTCAGTTGGAAAAAGCTGGTGTTGTTTTACCACAATGGGTTTTTTTAAACATCCCAAACTGGTGATCTTAAGACTAAATATTGAGATGAAAGGACATGTTTAGGAGGATGCTTCCTTGCTGTAGATCATAGTCTGTATGTGGTAAACCTGTCCCTATACAGTCTATTAAAGTGGTACTCATTACACAGTGCCTTTGGTGTTAAGCTGTGTGATGATTAAAATGCTTAAAAAGAACAGTTTTTTTTTTTCATTCACTCACTGAATGGGCTGGGCTAACAAGCTTTTCACTGACATCATTGCAGGATATACATTTCCCATTTGTAATGCTGGCTGCTGTTTCTTCTGGAGGAAACCGGTGTGTCTGTGCAGCTGTGAAGTGAGCTTTCATGTCTTCTTCCTGCTTAGACAGATGCTGCGAGCTGCTACATCATCCCATTCTCTCACCCCGAGAGAGAAACTCAGTGAGAGCTGGCTGATAAACCTTCCGACAGTTTCTGTAGGTTTGATTCATGTTATAAATGCGGGTGATGCAGAATGGGTATTAGTGCACATTTAAGGATTAGTCTGATTCCTTCACTCCACTGGTTCTCAAACTCTGGTACGAGTACCGCTGGTGCTACACGACCTTCCTGTACTTGGAGAAATCGCTGAAATATTTTTTTCTAATTAAATTATAAAAAAAACATCTACAACAATTTGGATGGAAATAAACTAAGATATTACTGGAATGTTATTTAAAATAAATTTTGCATTTCCTAAAATATTTTGTTTCAATACCAGTCTGATACGTTCTCACGTTCATTCATGTAGTGCACCCATACATCTAAGAATGGTTATCAACTGAAATGTGATTGGAGAGTGTAAGTGGAGGTAAAAATTGATGTTTCAGAACTGCAATCACGACAATAAATATTACAATAAACAATAAATAATTGAATGAACTCTGGTTCTTAAACCATTTCTGTTCAACAGTCAACAATATTGTTAGCTGCCTCCTGAATAAACTGAACAGGATTTCTCCTATGCTGCTGGATTTGAATGCCTGTCAAAATAGTGGTACCTGGAGAGACAAATATTTTCTGAGGTGGTATAAAAAGTAAAAAGTTAGTAAAATATAAAGATAAAAGCTGCTTTACTCATTATCCTTAAATGATAAAATGATAAATTGCAAAACACACAGGTTTGAAATACTGTAAGTTTTATTTGAAAGCCATCCATGTGAGCATTCCAGGGTCAAGTAATAAAGAGTTGACACATGTACAAACCACTGTACGCCTTTTAAAATTCACAAGCACAGAATATGATAAAAAAAAAAAAAGTATGCAACTTCTAGTAAGTGTGCAACATTGCATTAATAATGATCAAACACAACATACAGACACAGCGTAGTAATGCGGTAAACTGTTTTTGGTATGAAAGGAAGGAAGGCATGATGGTGGTGTCTTCTGAACAGTGAAAAGCAGTGCTGAGAGAAACAGAGGATATCTCCAGCTGTCTCAAATGGCTTCCTCTCTTAGTTTCCTATTCATATTATGGACTTAGATAAAGATGCAAAGGCAACAAGCTGTTAATGATGTTACTACAGGAAGCCATTTGACTATTGATGGAATGCATTCCCGTTTATAAGTCTGATGCACTGCACCATGACCAAGGCATAGAAGCATCCATACAACATGATAATATTGGTTGGCACTTAGGGATTGGAGTTAAGGTAAACAAAATGGCAATAGTGAGTGCTGGACAAGGTAAGAAGTCAGACTGGTAGAGAGAGCCTGGAGTTCAGAAACGGCCACAGATTCTTTCCAACGGGTCCGTCTCCCACATCTTGGAATCCCAAGCCTGGAACCAGCCAGTGAAAGTTGGAGGCTCTGCTCCCTGTTTGATGGTTGTGATGGGCAGTCCTCCACGACCAGAGGGGTCTGAGTCAACATATTCTTTTGCTGGATGACCAGAAGAAGGGAGAAAGAGAGAGAGAGACAGAAGTGAGCAATTAGCATTAGTAGCTTAGATTGAGTTTTGAAATTAGCTTTTATTCTGAAATCAGCTGCCTGCTGCTGGGGATGAGAGTCAAGTAAAGTTGCAGGCCTTAAAAACCAAAACAATAAGCCCAAAGAGGCTAAAAAAAGCTCCATAAAGCTGAGGGGAAGCGCAGAGTCAGGTGATCATTTTCAGTGGGGTTGTCACCTTTCACATTACACAGTTTTCTTTTTTCATTGTCAATATAAAATATTGATTAGTGCAGCTAAGATGTAACTGAATATGTAGCACATAAAGTAAACAGATTCATATTCTTGATTAATATTGAATTTCCCTCATTACGTTTTATGTCTGTCTTGCAGCTACATGGTTATCATTGTCAAAAGTTCAAAACCTGAAGGCAACACTTCAAGCTGTACCGAGACAAGACACCTACTCTCCTGGTATAGAATTTAAGAGTAAATTCCATTTTCTCAACAAAATGTGTGTATTTGCTCTGGAACTTTTAATACACAAACACAAACATTGTCGCCCTGCTTAGGATGCAGGATCCATTTCAAGTCTTTTACTTTAATTAAACCAAGCAGTTATGACTCTGTAGTGCTTTCTGGCAGCAAGTATCTGTACAAAGACAGTATGATGTGTGTGAAGAGTTTTCATGCTACAAACCTATCTTGGGAGCTCCAGTCTTTTCTACTGCATTAGCTTCATTGCCGATCCAAATGAAGATCTACAGGGGAGAGAAACACACTCAGTCACTTCAGTTATGCAGAGTTTTAACAGTATGTAGAGCATCTATCTAGTCTTTGGTGTCTCTAAAATCAAAAAAGGACATTTCACACATGACGACAGCTCATCTTACCTGGTCCCAGGTATCCAGGATCATGACATCATCAGTGGCCAAGTCTGACTGAGTGAAGTCTCCTGGTACTTCTTCAACCTGATAGACAGTGCAGAAGAAAACTCAGACTGGCTGTGTGCAGTATTAGCATAACCAAGAGAGGGTAAATCAAATAACATGTTCCAAAGCTGTAGCATACAAGTGACTTACATCGAGTCTTCCAGTTTTGTTGGAGCAGCCAAACAGACGTGGGGGTTTGACCACGTTCTGCAGACTCTTGGAGGTCTGGTATTCTTTCTTGCCACCAAGAGTAGACCAGAAATCAGCTGAAAGGGCGAAGAAAATACAACAGCCATCAGCTCAAAGTAGCATGCCCCATGGTTTTCATTTTTCTGCATGAACAGGAAGTGAATTTTGTCCACCGCTGAGAATGATGCAGCTGCCCTTTGGAGCAGTCAGTAACACGATGCATCATCTTTTCAAGTTTAATCAAAACCAGACCAGAAAAGCAGCAGTGATGTCTTATCGGGCAAATCAGTCATCGGACCAATCAGTGTAACTTGTTAGAAAAGGTTGAATTGCAAAGAAAAATACAGCATGTTGTAATTAGACATGATTGTAGCAGTAAGGGCCTTTCATGTTTACTTTTTGAAGTCAAGTACCTTTATTAGGACAATCAGTGAAACTTTTAAACAACAAAACTGAGTTCAGCTGCTGTTATTCCTCAAAGTTATGGCAGAGTTAGACCAGATATAACTAATACACATATAACTTATGGCTTTAAAAGAGTGCACAGCCACTAGACTAATAAATATAACTGAATTCACATAGAGTAATTGTCAAAATCAGCCAGTGTCATCAACAATATCCCCTAAAATGTCACCATAGGTAGATAAATAAAGTCATTTACAGCATATAAAGTTTCTTGTCATGGAGGATATGTGTATAAATATTAACCAACAACATGGCTAAACTAATAATTTGCCCTCTCTTGTTGTATTGCATACAGTATATTGGTCACAAACCTGACTCTTTGCCCTCCGACACCTGACTGGGACTGCCACCCAAAAAGCCCACCACATGCTTAGCAGCCTCCATCTCCTCATCACTGGCACCCGTGCCCCGCCAGACAAACAGGGCGTTGGAGGATTTCAGCACAAACACATCATTGGTGTTAAGATTGGAGGCAGTGGCCTCGACCTGAGGAGACACACAGAGAGAGGTAGAAATCAGTGTCCCATAAGCACGAAATAAAGACCCAAGTCTGTTTACTGGCAGACAGCTCACCTCAACAGCTCGGGTAGCGTGAGAAGAGCTCTGCCGGATGTGGAAGAGGCGAGTGCTGGCAGCCTGCGACTGTCCACCTTTGCGTGACGTTCCCCCACTGTGGATGATCATAGGTTTGCCCTGGAACAGGCTCATCAGGTGTGGAGGCTCCTGGCCCTGAGTCACTCTCACCTACGGATGTAAAAATTCACCACGAAGGTCAGTAGAATAAATGTAAATGATATGGAAATTGAGTTTATCCTGATTTTTGGGCTTATCACATTGTATGGCAGCATATCAAGTAACCAGTCAAACTAATAGGAAGGCCTACATGCAGATTTAAAGGAGCATGCCAATATGTTAACAAGTTTTAGCTTGTAATTTTATATACAGTTTTTGTTGAACATTATTACATACGGTCTTTACATTTTAATAAACTAATAAACAAATACATTTTTCTTTCCTTTGGGTTCAATTAATTTCTGTATGATCTTGAACTCAAGACTTGAAATCAGCAGACTCAAGACATTTGTCATCCAAGTTGTGTCCATCACAATGAAAAGCACATCTGCATGACTTTGTCTGTGCAAAACTGCACGCTAATGTATGCTAATGCAATTTGAGTAAAGACTTATTTGTATTATAATAATACAAACAAAAATAGGAACTTTGATATAGATGAATGCAGACTTGATGTTCACTGTGATAGATTAATAAATACATTGTATTATTGAGTTTACAGAGGATTTATTGTATGTATGGTATGTAGAGTAAAGAAGTGCAGTGGTTTGAAATCAAACAGTGACACTGCCCTCTGCTGGATGTTTGATGTTGGTTGTTTTATCATGGCAGAGGAGTGAGGTTATTACTCACATTTTTGCTCTTAGTCAGCTGAACTTAACCCTCTGTAATAATCAGGTATAATAGAGAAGAGAAGCTGAACCCTCATTAGCACTCATAAAGTAGACAGACGTTATGTCTCGGTGAGCTTCTAAACTCATCATCTGTAGCACCTAAAAAACAACTTTATGTGCAGTGAAATGATGAGCTAATTCATAAGATGGCAAACATTATGTTATTGTGAAAGTTTCCAGTTATTTTTCAGTTTTGACACCTAAGCTGCAACCTCTTACTCAACTTCCACAATCCTCTTCTCGTACACTAGGAACTCGAGTGACTGCACCTTTGTCTATTCATGTCAGCTCCTGGGGAAAAATAACTCCTAACATAATTATTGCTTACATTAATTGTAAATTGGTTTTTATTATCCCTTGAATACCGTTGAGTCAAAGCCGTGTCTGGTCTTTATTTTGTCAGATACTGAGAGGGAATAACTGGGACTGTACAAGAATCTCAGCTTGTACAGTCAGCATGTGTGATGTGAAGGCATGTGGTGCGTCAGGGTCGAGCTCTAACCTGAACTGGGGCTCCTTTCATTGAGTCATCGAGCTGCACCGTGAGGAACGCTGATGCCGCTAGCTCATCCTGGGTGCACTTCAGCCCCTGCCTGACACAATAACACACACAGTATGGATGTCATTTACATGTACATGTAGTCTTAGACGAAGCGTGGTGGGGTGATGTGTATACATGCTCTACTGCAGCCGGTTCATACTGTATTATACAAATAACACTGTTTGTATGAAACTATTTTTTACCCACCAGGTGTATATGATGTGTTGCTCCCGGCCTCCCACTCTGTAGCTGTAGAGGATGAGGTAACAGTCTCCACCATAGAACTGACCATAGGAGGAGGGATCCAGAGGCACCTTATCGCCGTTCTCAATACGCCAGATCTGAAAGGCAGAATATAACCAACTTCACCACACTGTTTATGTTATCTGTAACGGACATAAAGAGAACAACTTGCAGCACACTCTTACCTGAACCTTGCCCTTGCCATCATCCACCATGCCGTGCTGGGCTGCCATGGCCTTGTTGGAGTGCAGAGTGGAGGCATCGAAGGGCACCTGTGCCACTTTGGCAATGCTACCGATGGTGTAAGGCTTACTGGGGCCTGTAGTCTCGTCTTTGTCCCTCCAGTCGCTGAAGAACTGCTTAAACAGAGTCGTCTCACCTCCGGCAGGAAGAACTTGGATCTGCGAGGGAAACAGGTCAATGAAGGATTTTAATTTATTACCTGCTTGTCATGACCAATTTCCCAGCAGGGGTGAAAACAAAATGCAGCTTTCCTGCAAGATTTATGTTTATGCGCATGTCAGTATTACCTGTGTAGTTCTGGCGTACCCCTTGTCTTTGATGAACTGCTGTCCTGCTGACATGGCTGCTTTACGCTCTGCCATGTTGGCTTTGGGTCCTGGTTGGAGTCAGATAAAACATGACATGATGAGGCTGTAATTCTCAAAAACGTGCCGTCATTTGACTCTCCCTTGTGCTAACAGAGGTTGTTGAATGCAGGTATGTAGAGAGATTATTTACTGGGCTTTTCCCATTGCAAATATGAATTCATGCTCCGGGAGGATCAAAAAACCTCAACCTGATCCCTGAAAAGTTGTTTAATGTAGCTCAGCAGTTCCAAAATTGAATTCTGTGCAAATAAATGTAATAGTATCACAGTCAAAATCAGAGTAAATTGAGTCAGGAAGAGATATTTCATATGTTTCGCTTGAGGGCACAATAACACGTGTTTCAACCAGCATGTTTATAATTATAATGTAGAAAAAAAAATCAGTGCTGAGGGCAGAAAGGAAAGCTAATGTTGTTAATTTTCTGTTACTGAGTCTGTGATGCTGTCACTACCTTTCCAAACAAAGATGTTCTTGTCCGGCCCGTTGTCCAGGATGTAACACTCTTCAGGAGACAACATGGCCTGTTTGAAGGGACTGCTTTGAGCCACGGAGGTCACCTTCATCGTACCAGATGCATCGGAGATCTGTGGAACAAAGAGATCGCATCAGCTACCAATAAAGGGCTTCAAGTTTTGTTTTTAAATCAGTACCACAAGAATGCATCACAATCTTTTTATAAAATGATCAGGTTAAATTCCTTCTTAGTGAAATATCCCTTTATGGCCTCCAGTTGTGAAATCAAAGTCACATTTATAGTCTATGATTCCAGTTTAATCGTCAGTTATGTTACTCACCATGTAGAGGGCACCCTTCTTCCTGTTGGACGTGTCCGCCTTTTCATCATCCCCAACACTGGGGGCAATTTCAGGTTTGGGCCCCAGAGCCTACACAAGCAGAGAAATGAATCATTGTGGTTCTCTTTTTGTTATAATTATCACTTATACTCAAAGTTAGAACTGTGTTTTTATGCACAGTTCAAGAAAAAAACAGCATTGATGGTGGTTTGTTTTGTAGATTAAGTTCTACACCTTTTCTCAGATTAAAAAAGGTCTTGGTGAATATAAAATATATTCTGTAAACTAACCCTCCCCCTCATTAAGCCTCTCTGGAGTTTCCCCTCCTCCCATGTTGTAAAGGAAGTGTTTACAATACCGCCTTGGCACAGAGTTGGCACAAGAGCAGCACATTACAAAGGACAGCATTGTGTCTACTCGTTCCCACGCTGACTAACTCAGCGACCGTGAAATGCATCAATAACACGTATAGCTTCTACTCACAAGTGATCACCTTTGGGGTGAAATCTTCAGTGCATGGCTGACATTCACCAGGAGAGGGCTAGAAAACGAGTAATTGTGTGTTACCTCGAGGATTTCTGCCGTCTCGTGCCCCTCCTCCACGATGTGGAGCTGGCCTCTGCCGTTTCTCATATTATCTCTGATGTCGATGGCGACTTCAGCGGCCTTCAGCTTCTCAAACCGGTTGCACTCACTGCCGCACCACTGATAGATGTTCTGCAGGAAGACAGGAAACAGATATTAAAGTCATAATCCTCTAGAGCTCAGGTGGCAAACACACCGCTTGTATTGGTGTCTGACAAACAAACATACTTTAATAACCTCATTATTTGTCTTATTTGCATTACAGGGATCACAGGGATCTGGTTTATAAGTGAATTGGCACCAGTATGAAATACTGTGTTTGAACTATGACCAGCACAGATTATGTAAATGACTATAGAGAACGATCATTACAGGATGTAAATACCAGTATGTTGTCAGACCTTCTTGTCAGGAATGTAATACAGTATTTATCAGTATGTTTCTATTAGTGTTTAATCACCTGAAAATAAGAATTGCTGTGTTTTTGTTATCTTTAAATGAGCCCTTTATATACACATATACATACACAGTGAGTGTCCACCATGTTGAATGGTCATTTTTCTACAGTAGCCCAGAACAGACAAACCAAACACTTATCTAGACATGGCCTTTTGCATTTCAATGTGAATTTGCCAATCAGCATTTTTCTTAAATACTTGGAAGGAGAGGGTGAGGTGTGGCAGAGTATTCATTTGATTGCAATCTGCAACTTCACTGCTAGGTGCCGCTAAATCCTACACACTGGACCTTAAATGGCCATTGCTGAAAAAATGTTGACCCTAAATAGTATCTGGGGTATGATTTGATTCAATGAAAATCTTACTTTAATTACAGTGCAGATATATAAAAGACACAAGTATTAATAATATATACACAGTATGCTGAATGGAAGCGGCTGTGTAGTGAACATAGATGGTATTGAACACTCTAGCACAGAAATATTCAGTGTTTTGAGCTATGCTAGCTCACCTTGCCCAGGTCAATAATGAAACAGTCTCCCTTGTTGAAGCTGGACCAGGACATGTCCACCTCTGTTGCTCTGATGGCCCTCCGACCCTTGATATGCAGCAGGCGCTTCACGTTCATGTCGTTGGTCACCACATGCTGGAAACCTGAGGCCACTCCCCCTTTCTGGGACAAAAAATAATAACAATTCAAGTGAGTTAACATCATGCGCACATTTTTAGCTTATAACCTTCATATGTTCGCCGGATAAACAGTCACGAATGCACTAGGAGAGGTCTGAGGCAGGATGTAAGCATGATTTCATGAGACACACTGGGGGTGAAATGAGTTTTACAACAATGTAAAACCTCAAGAGGGATTATCATGTACGATAAATCACAACTAACAAAGCCAATAAACCTTATCAAATGGTAAAAATGATGACACAAAAATGATAACATGATGCCTGCTTATAGAAAGGAGAATCATGTTTGCTCTGTGCAGCAGAGGTGTACCTGGGAGGCCGGATTGTCTCGTAATGTGCCATCCTTGGTGAAGCCATTAAACAAAGACATGCAAAATAAACACCACAGATGAGCAACAGACACGCTGCTGATGCTGTTTGATGGGCTTTTTCGCATGTACAAACTGAAGCTTGTGGATGTGAAACAAACAGGGACCCGCTTGTTCTTAAATTGTCTATCGGGGGGCTTAGCGTTTACCCACAAATGCACAGTCTTGAGTCTCGTTAGCATGTGGAGGAGTGGCTGTTCAGTCCTCAAAATGGAAACCACATTCATGCTCTTCATCTTCGTGCCTTTCTCGAGAGAGAGGCAGTAAAAATTTTCCATGGCAACAATGCAGACTCTGTTTATCCAAATGGAAGGATTGTGTCCTAACAGTGGAGTTACCAAAACTATGAAGAGATAATGAGGTTTAGAGGGGTTTTTTTTGAAGAACACAAGAACAAGAAGTGTGTGTGTGTGTGTGTGTTTCTGCACATGTGCAGAACAGAGTTTCCACCCTCCAACTTTGCAAAAAGTAGTAAACAAGACTAATTACATCCAGCTAAAGCCAGAAGGGGGTTTGGAAGGTTTTCATGGCAATGAGAAACAGATGACTGGTAAAAAGTGGCCTGGTTTGAGTCTTGAAATGGCTTCTTGTGACTAGGGTGGTTGCCTGGTTGCTTATACTGGGGTGTGTCAGTCAGACACACCCCAGTACTGTATGTGTTGTGGAGACTGTTGTGTCATCTTTAACTGCGTGGCAAAGGTCATGGTATATGATAATCATTAAACCTGGTAGATATATTTAGGCCAAAGAGAGTTCTGAGACAGACTGCCTTGCTTTGTTTTCACTCTGTGCTGCAAAAAAATACACCGCCATTTCTGGCTTATATTTTTGAGCGAAAACAAAACAGAAACATTACTTTAAAGTCCACTCATTCATGTAATCATCAAAAAAGTCTACTCTACCACTCCTCACATGGTACAGTTTGTTCAAAAAGTGATTTTCCTTTCTCAAACTGTTTCATATGAATCATTTTAGTGGCTCAAAGAGACAAAACTGCACACGGTGCCATCGTAGCGGCTCTGTGAGCTTGTGCATAGGCACAGCAGGACTTTGAGCTAAACGCTAACATCAGCGTGAAAACATATTCACCGTGACAATGCTAATACCCTGAGGTTTAGCAAAAAAAGTTTGCCAGGTTCACTGTCTTAGTTTAGCACATTGCCATGGTAATACTTGTGCTAACATTTACTAAATTCCCAAGGGAAGCTGGATTTTCCAGCTAAACATATCTACATAACAAATTGTTGACAGGTTAAGGGATCACCAAAGTTACAACAATTCATGCTGAAGGGAAAATGCATGTCTGAACCAAATTTCATGGCAATCCATCCAGACAATTCATTCAAAATCACAAGTGTATGGAGGTGCTAGAGTTAAAGTCAGGAGGCTATTAGCAGACATTATCAGCTGACTGCGTCTGTACAAATTTAATGGCAAACCACAGGATAGTTGTTAATTTGAGATTTTTCAGTCTGGACCAAAGTGGTGGAAAGGCCTACAGGATGATATGCACAGAATACTACTGCATTGTTGCATTAAGAATTAAGACATTAGAGAAATTAGTTTTTTTTTTTGTTATTTTCTAGCCCAGAGATTGTCTTGAAACCTCTTGTGGTGGTCGGGAACCACTGATTTTCATTCAGAAGGTGACTCCACCTCCCTGAAGTCATCTCTGCTGTGTGGTGAAGCTCACCTGGTACTTGATTCCTGACTTGAAGTACCCCAGAAGGGTGTTGGATTCGTAGTTCTGCACCTCCCTGTACTGCACCGGCCCACCGCCCAGGAAATCATCCAGCTGCGTGGCAAAGATGGCTGCCGCTCCACTCTCATCCTGAGAGCACTCGTTCCCTGCAGGAAAAGAGACATTTGTAGTCAAACTGTCTTTTCCCCGGTTTCTTTTCAGACTCTAATTGCATCACATCGATGGTCGTGGATCGAATTTCTCACATTATTTTACATTAGCAGAGCAGCACTTTAGTTTCCGCGGTGACCTTATGGGACCTCTGAGTCAGGACTGGAAGCTTTGAATCACATAAACCACATCTGCAGCGGAGGCGCTTTGTATGTTGCTATTACCGTCAGATGACACACAACACGGATAAAACTATTCCATAATTTTACATGACTAACATCGATCCCAGACGGAGGGATTAATTATGTTCTTATTTTTGTTTCAACATCTTACAAATGGTTGCAATGGCAGCCGAGAAGTAAAAGGACGGTCTGTGTGCTTCTTCTTTCACTGGAGTGAATTGGCTGGGAACAGTACAAACATGCAGGGACTGGTGCCTGCAACTTGTGGCCTATAGGGGTATTCCACATATGAGTCATCATAGCAACAGTTTCTTTTACGACTCTGCTGAAAATGTATTGAGCATTAGAAGACTTGCGCCTTGAGTTTAGGATTTTAAAGTAATTAAAGTTGTGCATGCTCTGTGCAGGCCTGAACACAGACCGCACAGAAAGGGAACTGCACCGAGGAGAGGAATTTCACAAAGCAGTATGACTTTTCTTGGTGACTCATACAGTAGAGGATGTTTCAGCACAGAGGCGAGATGCATATTCTGATCTATAGTCTGTTTAAAACAACAGCTATAGTGTCACCACATGAGGATGTATACATAGCCCAGTTTGGGCTATGCATGCATGGATGCATGGATATTCTGTTCTATATGTGTGCAATATGTGGGTCAGCTCTGGGGGAAGCTCCTTTTATTCCTGTTAATATTTCACTTTAATAAGGAACTGATTGTTGTACTTTTACGTGCTTCACTATCCAATGCTTTATTGCCTTTCAAACAATGGGAATTTGCTTTGGTGAGTTCACATTATACAAAAGCAGACACCTCAGACCATCATATAACTGCTGAGCGGCATAAAACAAGGGGCGAAACCATAAAATAACAATGGTTAAACTATAAAAGTTACTTAAAATAACCAAATAATGCAAGGAGAAATAAAATTTAGGGAAGATGCTGCAGTAAAATGTGTGTGTAATAGGGTGAAATATGCAAGACTCTTCCTGTTTTGAAAACAGGATGATAACACACGATCTACAAAGTCAGATAAACAGGAAGATTTCTTTAGAAGTAATTAGTAGCGAAAAAATTTAGTTATTAACAGGTGCTGAGGTGCACATATGAGTCTATGTCTTACCCAGCCACATGTGTATGTTGTATGAAGGGGCTGAGGTGGTGTAGAGCAGCAGGTAGGCATCCCCGGTGTAGAAGTTGCCATGCAGAGCCTTAGGAACCGGCTTCAGATCCAAGTTCTCAATACGCCACACCTGCAAGCCTGGCTCCTTTCCTGCACCCACAAACTCCTTATGGGAAACCATGATGGCTCTGAGAGAAAGGTAAGGTAAAGGAGGAGATGCAGGTAAATTTTAATATGTTAGACTTTCACAACTGTGCTTTGGACACTATGACACTTGTGAAGTTGTGGTTAACAGCTGAGAGAGACAAACCCACGGTGGATATAAATACATGTGTTATCTTTACATGAGGCCTCTCACCATATTTGGTCTTTCAGCATTTAGACTGAACCAGATAAGCTAGTTCTTCAGCCTGCAATGAGCTGCCTATTGCTGCTGCTGTCATGTCTGTACATTTCTCAGATGTCTTTTCTGACATTTGCAGTTTGTGAATGACGTTTTCATATAATCTTAATTGATTAAATTATCTTTTACAGGTTGGGAATATTGTCATAGAGGCCTGTAAAAACATGAGGTGTTGTCAAAATGCATTGTCACAACATTGCCTAAAAACAAGGCTGATTCTCATGAAAAGCTTAGAGACACATGCATGCCAGCCTCTTACATAATGTTAAGTCCAAAATAAAAAGCATCAGAGACAAAAAAAAAAAAAAGCTTTTAATAACATTTTCATTTCTAGAACAAAGCTCTTAAACCCCAAAACAGGTCTGAAGTAAAGCATGCTTCTAACTGAAACTAGACTGATGCCAGTATTTCGAAGCATTATGAGTTCATATTTAATCATAGATAACATTAAAGCGATTACCACTGACCTAGTTTTTAACTTATATTTTATGTTTTTATAGCTGACACAAGTGAAAACAAAACTTGTTATGTTGCTGTTTTATCACTGCATGAGCTTGACTGCTTCAATAAATTCATTTATGTAGTGTGGCACAGCCAAACTCTCCAGAGATAAAAGGCGTAAGGTTTCTTTTTAAAGTTAACTTCAGATCACGGTGAGAGTGAGCCTTTGTACCAGCTGAGTTCAGAGATTATGTAAATTTGATTACACAAGAGCCAGATTACAAGTCGGTGTGGCAGCAGGATTATTGCTGCAGTGGGTCTGACGCGAGCTCTGCTGACACAAGATCAGTCCACTTCCTCATTTGTGTTTATACTCCATACTTTTACCCTGTGATCCTGCACTATAACGACAGCACACACACTGTGCAGAGTGTATTATTTACAGTCAGATATTATAGAGATTACATTGTGCTGTTTGAAGCCGGCCTGCCACACCAACCGGCAATCCATACAATCACACATCACCACTGCCACCTGAAGGAGTCCTATTATTGTGGAGTTTGTTCAGCTGGTAAATGAGTGGCCGTGCAGCTCAGGTTTCAGCAGCAGAGAGAGAAAGCAACCCAGCAGACTTCCTCTAACAGACTGATCAATAAATCTTCAGATCACTTAAGATTTATGCTGCCTGGAGCCAGACGCACTTTTAATAACAAAGATGTGGCATCGTACTGCAGGTCTCTGAGGATGAACGCAGAGATGCCTGCTGGGAAGAGCATGCAAGCTCTGCTCTGTCTCCTGCTGACTGGTTATTAGGATGTTTATTTACTTACTTGGTCTTAAATTGGTGATGTGCATAACAAAGAATAAGAAGAATAGAAGCCAGGATTCATTTTAAATTACACATTTCAATATTTACTCTGCACAAGTCCATGTTTTTCCTTTTTTTTAAAAAATATATTACATAACATCCAAACTACTAATTCCAGCACTTCTATCGCAGTTTTTTTTCCGTCTCACTTAATTCAAAAGACATCGCCAGAATATTTCCCCCATAATAACATGATGACAACGCTCTATCCTCTATTTCCACAACAAAAACGACACATTTCGTCCCTCTGTCGTCCTTAGACGCTTTCACTGTCTGCTATGACTCATGGCAGAGATATGAACGGAGATTTTCCACTTCTGGAAAATCCACTCGCTTCAAACTTTTGCAGGGACTAAAACAGACCACATAAAGCGCACAGAAACGCAGCGATCAGCACATTATTTATGGACCCAAGCCGAGCAGCTTTAATCCAACAAATCATGCACGATTTTATGTGTTTAAAAAAAAAAAAAAAAAAAAAAAGCTCGTCATATCAAAGTCCAAAAAAGTCAACAGTCACATTAGGTGCACGCATGTCGAGTGAAAGAAGTGAACTCACAGTTTGCAAGATGAATCACACGGGAGAGAGGAACAGAGACGATGATGGAGGCTGTAGATGTGGGAGTGTGCTGCGTATGGGGCGTCTTTATGTTACAATGTGTAGTAGAGGAGGAGGAGGAGGAAGAGGAGGAGGAGGAAGAAGAGGACGAGGAGGAGGAGGAGGGAGTGTTCAGGCTGTTCATGGGTCTGTATGGCTGGAGAGGAGAGAGAGCCCTGATTGGTCGACGGAAGCAGCGCATATAAAGATGCTCCTGTGTCAGAGAGGATTTTCTGACGAATTTAAACTGTGCTGAAGTGAATCAAGTGTGAACCTGACTCTGTGTGTTATTCACACGTGTTCAGACAGGAAGGGGACAAAGTCCATGAAGCCATAATTTCTTCATGAAGCAGCCGGTTGAATCAACAGAGCGTCTGTTTGTCTTTGGTTTAAAAAAAAATCATGTGAGTGAGAAAGTCAGCAGGGAAAAGGTGCCTCCCTTTGATTTCCTGGATTACACAGTCAACAGGATGAAACAAGGAAACAGTGGTGTGAGTTAGATTTCAGTTTAAATGCCCTTCAGCTTCACACAAAAAACATCTCTGCAGACATCAGACAGCACGAATGCCACAATGAGAAGATGTATCATATTGACTTTGACCAGTACTGTCTCATTACACACACAAACATATTATTTACTGCAGCTCTGCACAGAACCTGCTGCACCACAAAACCCCGTTCAAACCTTGAAGGCATGCCCACACAAGTCACATCCAGCCTCTACGTACTGTACTCTTTCTGCAGAGGGTGTGTGAATCCTCACCTCAGGGGGGGATGAGCGACATGGCTGTTTGTACGTAAATGTTATGCACACAATACGACGATGTGCACACATCCTGCAGAAACAAAAAGTAGGAGGGAGCTTCTGTATAAAGCCATGACAAGAAGACACATAGCAAACCTGATTTGGCTGCCAGTGGATTTTCCAGCTAAACATGGGGGCTCTTTTGTTTGTTTGTTTTTTAAATATATTTTTTTAATACTTTATTCATAGTTTACAAGTTTTTTTTCAAAGATAATAACAGGACATACAGGAGAAAACAAACAAACAAACAAAAGGCTGCCAGACAGTTCACAAGATAGCTATTCTGTTCAGACAAAGTTGTCGCAATATCAGTGTCTCCAGAGCAAGGTAAAATGACATGAATAAGTTAATCCAATCCAACACCATACTACACAGTTATAAAGCCAGATAAATCAGAGTCCCTGTGGTTATCGGGTGATGTGACACTGTGCCAAGACAGGTACAAACAGTTTGTTTTTCCATCTGTATAATGGACGGCATTTCTTTCAGCCAGTGTGCAAAACAAGGTGGAGTGGTGGACTTCCAGGTCAGGAGAATAAGTTTCTTAGCCACCACCGTTCCTATCTGCCAAGCCATCTGCACGTTGCGTGGTAGCTCAGTAGTCATTACAGAGCATCCAAAGATGGCCAGGTCATGGTTAGGCTGAATGTCTTTGGAATAGGTGAACGAGAGCCACTCAAAGATTGCAGTCCATAAACTACACAGAGTACCAGAATAGATGAGTAGTAGGATGAGTAGTGTAGTCTATGCATCACCTTATATTGAATTAGCCTGTAGCTTGAGACATGCCCCAGGACATTGCCTCTTCCCAGAACTCTGCTTATATCTCTGAATTCAGGTCACTGGCCCAGGTATCCCTAATGTGATCTGAAGAAATTGTAGTGGTAAAGCAGTTCACAAATTTTGACACCAGCTGCTTCGAGTCTGGAGTGAGTACAAGGTTTTCAAGAAAAGGATGAGTGGTAGGGGTGAATTCAAAGTGTGGGCAATTTTCCTTAGTGTAAATTAGCCCCTAATTGAGTAAAAGATGCAAATTTGCCAGATCTAAAAATGTTTTGATACCCCTCTCTCACCAGACCGTAAACACCCCATCTAGCAGTCCAGGTTTGAACGAATGATTTGGACATATTGGAGCATGAATAGAAACACTGGGAGTCTGGCAGGCCACCTTCATCTAACTCAATAGTCGCAAAGAATGAGAAAGAAACTCACACCTGCACACTTCTGCTTTAGTCTGATGGATGCAGTGAACTGTAATACGTGCATGATGGTGCAATCGGGGAAAAAACAACAACAGCTTCTTACTACTACGCTGATTGCACATATCCAAGAATTTTGAATAACAGGAAGTGGGCACACATGATAAACTATTTTACATGCCAACTCATCATGACAGCTGTAAAAAAAAAAAAAAGAAAAAGAAAAAAGAAGTACAGACATCAGTGCCAAAGTGCCACTGTTTGTATTTCATTAGTTATAGATGACTCTAACAGCTAAACACACATGCGACTCTGATGTTGTTGTGTTTGTTGATGTACAGTATGTGTCATACAGTAGCAGCCCAAATATTCAAATAAAATTTGACTGTAGGGTCTAAATGGATACGTCAACAAAGAAGCATCTTTGTCACCGTCTTCCTGGTTTCTGTCCCCTGGGATGGTTCTCAAACACAGAACTGGTTTTAGACCGGTTCACTTTCATTTATTCAAACATGTATGTAAATATGTGTATTTTTATGACAACAGATCTCATTTTACCACAAGTATAAGGACCACACCATCACTTTGAGTTTCTCTGTGGGCAGTGAGACAACAGTGGTGCCAGACTGAGGTCGGGTGAGCGTTAACATCAAACAGGATGTGACATGTAGGCTGAACGATTGTCTGCCAGACCCCCATTGTGTTACACGCTGACAGCTGACTGATGCACATTTTCAGTGACAATACAACTAACCCAAAATGGATTAGACTCTCATAACTGGAGGCTTACAGTCGAAGTGCTAGTTCACAGAAGCAAATGAAACCGCAATGTTCCCCATGTTTCCAGGAAAATGATTCAACAAAATGTGTTTGTATGCTGACAACACAGTCTTCAGAGATACACTCACTTTTGTCCCAACAGTCAGATGAGAAGATCGATACCGCTTTCATATTTTTTTTTTTGTTTTTTTCGTGTGGAGTCAGCAGTCATTTAGCTCATAGCTTAGCACAGAGAATGGACACAGGAAGAGACAGCAAACATGCTGTCCCACGTCATTTTGCATGCATTAAGACACACCTGACATGTTGTGCTCAGTAGCTCACCTGGTGAGAGCTTTGAGACAGAGCCAGGCTAGCTGTTTCCCCCCACTTACAGTCTTTGTGCTAAGCTAAGCTAACCTACTGCTGGGCGTGGCTTTATATTGATAAACGTAACCTTCTCATCTTCTCTATCAAATTTTGACTTGTAGAAGTCGGAGCAGCAAAACATATGTTCAGTTTTCAACCATTGAGTAACAGTATCAAAAAACAGTCAAGTACCAAAATATTTGGTCCGATTTGTAATCTTGTTTAATTTTTATTGTCCAGAAAATGCTTATTTTTATAGACTATATATTCTGATGGTGTAAAAAGCAAAACAGTTTGACATCAGTACTAAAACTGCAGTATCATATCAGAGATGTGTCCAGTCTCATTGTTATCCTGCTACTTGTTACAGAAACTTTCCACAGTAAAGATAACCGATAACATGGAGGGTCAACAAAGTCACGTATGACGCCATGCAGGAACTCTGGGTCAAATAGCTGCTGACCAAAAGCGTCAGTCAAACCAAACCTGCTCCAGGCACAAAAGCTATTAGCAGTTTTGCTAACCTTGGGTTGTCATAAAAATGGTAACTAAGATACCCACTCCCACTCGTTCCATATAAAGGTTCAGTTTAATGAGGGAAAGGTCAAAACTTGTGAGCTGTAGCTTGGTGATTGTGGAGTGCTGTGGGAGGAGACAGCCATGACCTTTCATCAATGTCACACAGCCCCTCCTGGTGAAACAACACTGGGCAATCCCTCAAAAACTGAAAAAACGAGTTTGTGCTTTGGACCTCAGTAGATGGATAGTAGTAGTCCTGATTGTGGAGCATCATGAATTTTTCATCTTCTAGTGAAGCAGAAAGTAAAAATCAAGACCTGGGTTAACAGTGGAAGTACAGGTTATTACTGAAGTGTGATAAGACAAGCACAGACTTATAGATTTTTTCCATGGAGGCCATGTCAAAATTCTCATTAGCTCTCCTGGGTGTGTGGGCAGTCAGATAAGGATTGCACAGCTCCTTGGTGACTGGTATAGAAAGGCATGCTAGGGCCACAAGCACAGACCTGAGAAAGTAAAATATTTATCCAAATTTAAATAGATCACACTTTGTATGAATTATTGCAGTGGATGGAGCATGGTTAGCAGAGGCCCATGATAAACAGGTTATCTGCACTGTTGCATTAACTCAAAGCAAAGCAGCGCAACCCACTGAGCTAACATCCTGATGTTACAATGAGCAAACAAGGATCTTGTTGCTTAAATCATTGTGTTATCACTTTATTGTCCAGAACATCACCCATTTGGTAGACTCGATAAACACTGCCACCTGATGCAGCTGTGGTTAACTTGCACAACCAGGCAGAACATCAGCCCCCCTCCCATAGCCTCAATTGCGTAGGCTTTGCACCAGTGTGGTTAGCTTAAGCTCGGCAAAAAGGCTTCGCTCTAGTTTGTACCGACATCTCTGAGTTCTCTGTTTTGTGTTATGCAAACAATCTCTTTCATATGTGACTGGTAGTTGGTAGAGTCAGGTGTCTTCACTGTTGAAAGATGTATTTACTTAAGACAAAGTAATAACATCACAATGTAAAAGTCACAAGTAAAACTCCGCCCCGTGTACGAAGGCTCAGTCCTTGCTGCAGCGGCCCAGGGTTCGAATCCGACCTGTGGCCGTTTGCTGCATGTCATTCCCTGTCTCTCTCTCCCCACATTCCTGTCACTCTTCAGCTGTCTCTGTCAAATAAAGCTTGAAAAGGCCAAAAAATATCTTTAAAAAAATTGTTACAGTGAGCAGCCATTTAGCTTAGATTATTTATTTATTTCTTGGCCGGGAGCAGTGACTTGGTGTCTCTGCTGGTCTATGTTTTAAAACGGGTTATATTTCCCATATGGTCAAAGTATTGCTTTAAAAGCTGCTCTAAATGATATGTATCAACTGACAACGTGAAAACAAAGTAAGAGGTCACTTGTCACTGCAGCAGTGAATTTCAGCTCTTGGTTGGCTGTCCAGCCACATCTTTACTGTTATGGACTATAACTAGTGTTATAGTGCTGTTTTCAGCCACAGCTGATTTAATTAAAGAACTGTATATTACACTACAAACAGCAGACAGATATGGTGAACATTTAAGTGGAGCATTTAGGAGCTAAAGAGCCAGATATTTTCCCCAGGAGATGAGAGTTTTGTTCCCTGCAGGAGTGACTCACACTATCATCGATGGAACGCTGGATGTTTTCTGAGGGAAAGTATCACGTAATTGTTGCTTTTGTACAATATATTAAACAATAAATAAAAAAAATTGACTTTTCTTCCTGATAACTTTAAAGTGATTTCTTTCTTTGTACTCTGATGTCTGGTGTCCTGCCAAGCATTTATGTGATGATTTAATATCAAGTTATATGCAGCACATTCATATGCAATATACTCCTAAATATAAAGTTATTTGTGTGTGCGTGTGTGTGTGTAGAGCAGTGCAAAATCACTGACATGAGCTTTAAAACAGTCTCGAGCGGCGAAAGCATCATCTACTTTATTTCCAAGAAAGCCCAGTCAGTGTGAACGAGGGCAAAACAGCTGATCTCATGTGTCTGACATCTCATCAGATGTTCCCACACAAAACTGAGACACTTTTTGCGCAAAAATACATGCATGATGATACAACGCAGACTGTTGTCAAGATATATTGTGTTAAGGAAGTTTCATGGAGGAACTAGAGCAGAGCGATCTGGCACGCAATGAACCACATGCTGAATGAACCACATCCTCTAAAGTGAGAAACTTCTCAGCAGACAAAACCTCAGAAAGACAAACACAGACAAAAGAACAGAGATGTTCCCCTAACTTGATACAGCGGATCTAAATGAGAATGACCAGTCACAGCAGCTGATGATCTGTCCAACTCATCAAAGTGTTTTAAACACCCCAACCCTGCCACATGAGTGCAGGTTGGTCTGGTGATTGCAGTCTTTGTGTCCCGTGGCAACACACACAAACTGAGAAAGCCTGTGGTGAACAAATGTAAATATGAATAGGCCCCCTCATGTGCAGACAGGAAATCACTCTTGGTGACATTTACAGCTTTCAACCAGAATAAAGACGGTCTGCCTGCCAAACCAAACACTTTATATGATGTGCAACAAATGATTAAACCTCAGGGCTTGACTGGTTAGTGGAACGAGTAACCATTACTTTTATTTAGTTATGTTGTAGTCCCTAATCCTGAGAGCAGCATGGTTGAAAACAAAACACTTAATATTCAAAGAATAGTTCGCGAAATATTCAGTTAGAAGAGCTGGAGGCAGCCGTCTATTAGCTTAGCTTAGCATAAAGACTGGAAACAGGGGGAAACAGCTAGCCTGGCCCTTCCCAAATATAACAAAATCCACCTACTAGCATCTCTGAAGGTCTCTAATTAACGCATCATATCTGTTTATTAAATTTGTGCAAATATAAAGAACAACATAAGGTGACAAACCAACAATTTGTGGTATTACTACAGGGGTTTGTACAGAACTATTTCTTGGATGGGTACATAGATTTGGATTGGATTTGTGGGCTTGACAGGCAGCCAGCAGACAGCCTCTGAGGTGCTGATAGATGGAGTTTGTCAATTTGCCAGAGCCAGGCTAGGAGTTTCCCCATTTCTAGTATTTATGCTAAGCTAGGCTAACTGTTTACTGGCTGTTGCTTTATGTTATACCGATAGACATGAGTGGCATCATCTCATCCAGCTCTAACAGTCAAACAGTAAATTAACCTGAAAAAGAGAGTAAAAAGATCTACTATAATTTGGAGACACTCCTTGACGTCTTCAACAGAAAATCTGAAATGTGGAGTGTTATTGGTGATCATCAAGAAGACAACACGAGAGGCTTTTTATCTTTGTCGTGAGTTGAAAAATAAAGACAGATCTGGTTTAGTAATCTTCTCTCATCCATTACAGGCCTCACTCAACAGGATGAGCGCAAACACACATCTAGTCCGGTGAGTTTGCCGTTAACACTGGGCGTGCACAAGCTGTGTTGCTATGGATACACATAGTATGTCTGGGTAATTGTCAGACTGACCAAACTTCAAACACAGATTGAATCTGACCAAACAGCTCAAATATGTTTGTTGTTGGAGCCGTTTTGGAGGATGCTTGAGTGGTGTCCTGTGATCAGGATCAGGGACAACAAACATCTGAACATCTCATCTGCTTTTGAGAGAGCGCTTTGACTTTCCAAAGAGAAATGTTAGTAACAAAAAAAACAGAGAAACTCTGGCCTTGGGACCACCTGATCTCTCAGTAATCTATCACTGTGACAAGACAATTGTCCTTGTCCAACTGGAACGAGTACACATACAGCTTGCAGTTTTTTAAAGTAGAAGTTCCCCTCCTTACATCTATAAAAAACAGTTATACTGGCCATTAATGTGATGGCTATAACCAGCCTAAAGGCGTTCCTGATGTTCCTCTTATGTAAGCCACATGAGTATGCCAAATCCACTTTTATCAGCTTCAGTCCATCCGATCCAGCAAGACACCCTCCACGGTCTGAGCCAAACATTCTTCTCCTGGATGGGAAGCTGCCCGTTGCTCTGGTAACATGACCCCACAGTCACCAACAGCATGGGAACATCCAAACAGATGTTAGTGAAAGCTGAACTTTATATTTCTCTGGAGAATAAGTAAAAATCGGAGGAGAAATACTTCTATAAAAACATCTTTTATTCATTTAGCTTATTTAAAATGGTGTGAAAACATAAATATCAGTTGGACAAGATGAAACACACATGCTACATTTATACTGTATGTAACAGCCTCACAGTTTGCAGACTTTAAAGTAGTGGTCATCTATCTGATGTTTGTTTGCCCTGACAGACGATATTGCAGCTTCATTTTAATAAAAAAAACACAACAAACGGACAGACTGAGTGAGCGGTGTTAATGAATGTATTACATGTACACAGACACACGAGCATGACACTCATGTAAACAGCTCTTCTCCTCTCTGAAGTCTCCTTGGTAACACAGCTTCATGTCTCCTTGATGTCCCTCTAAAAATGGAAAAAGAAACATCGGTGTCACACAAACACTACACTCTTTAGAGGACACTGTGATTTATAAACATATGGTCCATCCATACGGTTTCATATGATTAATGTTGTAAACTCTACTTTTCTCAATCAGCTTCTTACTATGAACTATTTTCTGCTCAAGTTAGAAGTTAGTTTGACGCTCGTCTGAAGCATATATAAAGATGATTATTTTATCTGAATTGTTGCTTATTTAGTCATGAATATTTAAAATGTGTGGACTGACACAGATGTAAAACCATAAGTGGACTGAGTTATTTTGTGGTCTAGTTCTCCCAAGAGCATCATATCAAATTTCAGACCAGTTAAACTTTCCTTAAACAGACAAGAGTGAAGGAGAAACTACACTGGCTCTGAAAAGCAAAAGAAATATCATTTATCACCTTATCTAGAGGAAGTGTTTGGTTTGTCCTTCTTGGACTTCTGTAGAAAGGCGAGGTCGCCCGACACTGATAAAATGTTTTAAAAACTTGATCAGAGAAAAATGGGTCCAATAACGGATGAGGGCAGTCCAGGATAATCAACTTTCTTCCTGTTTCAAAACTACTGTTATTATATCAGTCTAAAAATCCACTATCGGTCCACCTCTAGTCAAAACATGGTGGTTTAACATGGCAGCCTGCGTGGAAGAGGACGGTGTCTGTAGATAAGTGACTATACACTAATGAAAACATAGTTAAGCATATTACTTAAATAGGACCCCCTAAATCTGACACAGTGGACCTTTAGTAATATTAATAATTTAACTTCTTATCAATAAAAAGTATCAGGCTGAGCTTGGCCTCCACGGATGTTAAAGGATGATGGAGAACAGCTGCTGTCGGACAAAGCTATCTCTAGTATATTCACATCCTGAAACCTGAAGAGAAACATGAACAGAGAAATGTATTTAACAAACTGGGATGTGAAAGTCAATTTAACACTGAAAGGTGAGAGGATGGAACCAAATTAGGGGCTTTCTTTTTTAAAACAGCACTGGATCTATCAAACATCAGTTTAAGTGACTGTAAACATACGTCAGCCATGTCATACTGACTGATGATTTTTTTGTGATTATAAATGAGCAAATCTTCACATCCTTGAAGTTTGTTATAAATTATCAAAACAAGTGATTATCAGAATAGTTACAGTTTAACTTCTTGTTGTTCTGTTAATTGATAACCTGATGAGTCACTGTATATCAGACAGGGCTGTGGTTGTTACCTGAAGTGTGAGGCTGTGTCCGGTCTCTGATAGTGCCGTGGAGCTCCATAAAGAAGGGTCCTCCTGCTTGGCTAACGTCTGATTAA
Organism: Protonibea diacanthus; assembly: GCA_028641955.1. Taxonomy (NCBI): domain Eukaryota; kingdom Metazoa; phylum Chordata; class Actinopteri; family Sciaenidae; genus Protonibea; species Protonibea diacanthus. The sequence continues at coordinate 8,891,213 of CM053988.1, read as the reverse complement.
CAAACCTCAGCATCCCTGTGAGTGAACTCATATTCACCTCCTCCTCCTCTTCCTCCTCCTGACCCACAGACTCCCTTCCCAACTCTCTAGCCTGCTCATCGTCTCTCTCATGCATCAGGGGAACTTCTGCGTTGAGGTTTCTGCCATCTTGCTTGTCCACCATGTATGTAAGGGGGTTGAAGGAGAAGTCAGAGGTCGCTGTGGCATCGATGGCACTGAGGCCCTGCCAGCTGTGGTCCGCTGTGTCAGGGAAAAGGGAAATGGACGGGGAGGAAGTCTCCCAGGGCTCCTTGCTCATGGCCTCTTTCAGTGTGGCCTTCAGGCTCAGAGGGAGATCCAGGGAGGAGTCGATGCTGCTGCTGTGCAGCCAATCATGTATTCTGTGGCTCTCAGTTTGGTCAGACAGATGAGGGGCCGAGGTGGGCTGATGGTGTGTGTGAGCAGGGGGTGATGAGCAAGTTCGTGTGTGTGTTGGGGAGAAGCGGCGAGTCGAGTGAGTGTGGGTAGAAAAGGGGACTGTCTGAGGAGCTGTCTGAGCATTTTTGGGGGAGGAAGGAGGGGAGTGAGCGGAGGAGCGCTCAGGGGAGTGTGTGAATTGCTGCAGAGCGGGGAGGGAGAGTGTATTATTGTACAGATACTGGTGGTCCGCAGCTCGCTGATGTGTCATCTCGGACTCCTGCAGAGACAAGAACACAAACTTTCATTAAAAATATTGACTTCCACAATCAAACTTTCATTTCTCTTTCTATAGACTTCGACCTTGATGAGCAGGGACCCATGGGAGGACTTCTCTGAGGCCTGGAGCTGAGAGGCCTGCACTCTGGCTTGGTTTAACTGGTTGCTGAGCTGCTCCAGCTGGGCATGGAGGTGACTGTTCTGGTCTCTGGTCTGATCATACAGCATCCTGCTTTGCTCCAGCTGGGTTTTACACTGAAGGAGCTGGATCTGAGCCTGGTCTTTCTGTGTCTGCAGGTGACTGATTTGTTTCCGGGTGCAGTCCAGCTCAGCCTTAGTTTGGTCCAGCTGGGTTTTGGTCCGATCGCACTGAGCCCTGGCCTGTTCGAGCTGGCTCTGGCTCTGCTGAAGTTTAATAGTCAGCTGCTCCTGGGAGGAGCGCATTGTGGAGGAGACTTTGAGGAGCTGACCTCGAGTCTGCTGCAGGGACTCCAGCTGGGGAGGGCGGGAAAACAGACACATTAGACTAGTTTGGTTTTTACAAGCTGATATGAAGCTTGACCTGCCGCTCAGATAAGAACGATTATTGTCCTTTTGACGTGGTCAGATAAGCCCAAAGGTTGTGGCGGGACGAGGAAAGAAGCAAATAGCACAATCAAAAATATCAACAGGAATAAAGCCGTTATGAACCGTTTGTGGGAGAAAAGAGGTAACGAGAAGAGAAACTGAAGAAGTAAAAAAAAATAAAATAAGGAACTGACACACTACTGTTGACATATGTAAAAACAAAAAGGAGAAAAAGAAATCAGAGAGAAGCTGACAAAATGTGAATCCCCACCAAACACGACATATATAACGTAGATGAGCAAAGACAAACAGGAAGTATACTGACAGAGAGGAATACTGAGAAACAGGCTCACTTTATTGTCACAAGATAATAAAATGGATAAGGCTGAAACCTGAACTACAGCATCATGGTTTCCCCGTCACATTTTCTAGTAATAAAGGTTCATATGATAGACTTAAAGGTCCAGTGTGTAAGATTTAGGTGGATTTATTGGCAGAATGTGGCAGGGATTAAATATAATATACAGTCTTATGTTTTTATTAGTGTATAATCACCTGAAAATAAGAATCACTGTGCTGTTGTGACCTTAGAATGAACCTGTGTGACCTTAGAATGAATGAACTCTGTTGAAGAGGACCTGCTCCAGAGGGAGCAGGTCCTCTTCAACAGAGTCCCCCATGTTAACAAGCCATGTTTCTACAGTAGCCCAGAATGGACACACGCTCTACAAAGGGCCTTTTGTTTTTTTTTATTTTGAGTTTCACAGTCACCATAGGTGCAAACTTCACCGCTACATGCCACTAAGTCCTTCACACTGAGCCTTTAAAGCATTAGATGGAGTGATGTGACACTAGTCCTGCAGCCTCAGTAGTTACTGTACCTCCTTGCTGTGCTGCTCCCTCTCCAGCTCCTGCTCCTGCTCCAAAGAGACGACCATGCTCTGCAGTCCGGCCTCCCGCTGCACCCAACGGGCCTCCTTCAGTGCCAGCTCCTCCTCCATGCCACACAGCCGCGCCTCCTGCAAACACACAACACGGACAGTTATCCCAGATATTTTTTTTTAGAATACAATGACAGTATCCTAAAACAAGTTAATTTGTAGCAGATTTTCCATTTTAGGATTGTTAAGCTTAAACAGTAATAAAGTGTACTTCACCTTCTCTTTAGTCTGCAGCTTGGTGGCGTCCAGCTCTCTGGTCAAATCCTCGCAGTGATGCTGACTTTCTTCAAGCTCTTTCAGCAAAGTTTGAAGTTTCTGCTGACAAACATGCAGATGCTGACCGAGCTCCTGTGACTCCTAACACACATAGACAGTGTAATCAGCACACAAGATCATGTTTCACGATCGACATAATGCGTTGCGTTGGATTTGAAAGATTATTCTGAAACCCGATCAGACCAGACAATGATGATTCTCTAACCCTCAAGTGGTAAAATATTAGAGGTGATGATTCCAAATTTGATTATAGTTTTATTAAGTTACAACACATAATTAATGAAAAAAATAAGGTGTGCAAACATTGACACACTCTTTGTGTAATCAGGGTTTAACTAACAGTGTTTGATTAACGTTTCATGGTGTATGCTCCTCACATCTCATATTACAGCTGATAACAACCATAGAAAACAACCATGTTCAAATACCCTGAGGCCCAATGAGGCTCTAACCAACAAAGAGAAACTGAAATAATTATTAATTTATTTTTACTTTTTAAATATTTTTAACTACATTAATTTGATCTATTTTATGTTTTAACTAAAAACTAAATTTGTTGTAAATTATTTTGTTTAAATTAGTTTTGAACTTGTAAGTGATCTTTTTAAAAAATAATAACTGAATTTAATTCTTAATTTAATCAAATCAAAACCGAACTGAAAAAAACTGAAGAAGCCTCTTGGGTGAGAGGTGAAATGTCTTCATGTTGGCCAATTGAGAACCTTCACGAACTAATCAAATAACATTTTTACTGTAAATTTGAATTTTCAATCACTGTAGATGGTTCATTCATAAAACATGATGTCATCCAAAGTACCTCAGCAGCTTTATCGAGAAGAAGCTCAACACCACTGACTCCTGCTGTAATAAAACTCTGTGAATACGGCCCCACATCGATTGGACATAAATGAGTGAGTCTTACTTTTACTCATTTATTGCTTAACTTTCTACATTTTTGTGTATTTATCATCAGAAATGATTAGAAGTCATTTTGCAGCACGACACAGCGGTAACTCAAACCGTGTAAATATTTCTGATGTCGCGTTGGTCATGTTGTTTTCCCTGTGATCCTTCTCGAAATGTCTGAAGACTCACGGCGACACGTCAAAACATTTTCTCTCACGTCACTCTTATTCTGTGACTCCTCCTGACCTTCAAGTTTCTGCCTGTGAGCTCCCTCTGTGTGTCTCTCAGCTCTCTCTCTCTGTCCTCCAGGCTCTGCTGCAGGGACTCCACCTTCCTCTCCATCTCCTGCTTGTGCTCTCTGATGGCCACTTCAAGCTGGCCCAGCTGACAACGACGGGGACGACCCGGGAAAAGAAAAAAGAAGATTATTAAAAAAACGCAGAATATGCAGAGCGTTTCTGCAAATTTAATGAAATATACTGAAAAATCTGTTTGTCTTTGAGTGTGTTGTACCAGATTTGCTCTCTGTTGGAGCTCCCCCTGTCTTTCCTTCAGTGCATTGTCCATATCTAAGACCTCATGAGTTCTCTCCTCCAACTCCCTCTGGGTCTCACTGTGAAGCCACACAAGCACTTTTATTGAACAGTTTATCAGACAATCGATTTAATATTTTTAAAGAAACACAATGACACTGAAGAAATAAGATCAGGAGCATCATCTTAATGGCATAACAGTGTTTGTTCCTTGCAGGGCCAAATAGAGGAAACACAAGGGGTTTATTGTTTATTTTTAGGTTGACCTTTGGTTTGAGTGCTTTCAAAGTGCCTCAGGGTGTAACTCAGTTCAGAGCCTTTTTGTTTGCTACTAAAGCAGCTATGTTCTTTACTTAAATGGTGTTTTCTTTTCATGTCCCTGCTAATGCCTGTGCTCATTGTGCCCTAAAACGTCAATAACGCGGAGTGAATAATTGTTAATGAAGTGAAACATACAGCATCCTGTTTTTACACAAGAAAGTGAACCATTCATGACTGTTGTGTGTCCAGTTGAGTGCTTGATGAACAATAACTGCACACAGCGTGTTACATAACGTGATTCAAATGATCACATTTTTTATCTTAGAGCAAAATCAGTCAAAGCACGTTGCATGACACCCAAGTCCCACCTTGTGTTATAGAAAAATAACTTCATATTATTACGTTGTATTTCCTCAGTAAAATGTCCACAATGTCATTATTTCATCCGAGAACAATAATTGAGATTATTTACAAGACACACAGTCAATGTGGAAAAATAACTGGCTTCATGACTGTGTGTGTGAGTGTGTGTGTGTGTGTGTGTGTCGGTGTGTTTGTGATACACATGTACAACGTGGATATTGTTTCACATACACACAAGATGAATCCGATAGAGCGGAGGATTTTATCTGAGCGCCCGCACATGGACGTCGTCTCCATCTTGGGCTTGTCCCATCTGTGTGCAGAAGGATATTTCACATGCGGCCATATCCTCACCTAAGTTGGGCAGTCAGTTTTTCCACTGATGCTTGCCGCTCGTCTGAGACCGTTTGGGTTCTTTGCAGAACATCTCTGAGTGTCTGTAGTTGGTCCAGAGTGTCAGCCAACTCTCTCCGAACCACCTGAAGCTGTCCCTCCAGGATCTCGACCCGCTGGACGCAGTTGAGCTTGTCAGCTTCACAGCGATGGAGCGTCTCCTCCAGATCGACCACTGTGGAGAGGCGTAAGACGGAAAAGAAAAGATGTTTTTAAAAAAAATAGAGCAAATTCTGCATGTGTAGTTTCTTCTCTTCAGAAAATATAAATAAATAAAAGGACAGAAAGCGTGTAACGTACACATGTCAGTCTTGCTGTCGAGCTGGCTCTTCATTTGATGCAGTCTTTCGTCCATGCGACTGATCTGAGAAGTCTTGGTGGCGACATCCCTCCTTAGACGCTGAAGCTCCGACTCCTTATGCACCAGCTCCGCTCGACACTTTGTCATCTCTGATGTCAGGTGGCTGCAGAAGAACACATAAAGCAATGATCAGTACACCTGTGCAGCAGTTAAAAGTCTTAAATGAAACAGATGTGGTGGGTGCCGCTGGGGGGGCCATGTCTATTTCCTCACCTCAATGAGTGCACTGCTCCCATCATGCATTTAGAAAGATGAAAAGTCCCTCTGAGCTAAGCGAACGTGCCTTTTGATGGCACATGTAAAACAACCAACAAGCGTTTGCTTCAAATCTTTTAAGACGTCACAAAAATGAAACAGCTCTACAGAACACATCTGGCTTCTCTCTCCCACTCTCAAACAAGTGAGAGCCTCCATTTATATACACATATTCATGTGTCGTAGGGGGTGGAGACAGAAGGGCTGCTTTATGCCTACAGACAAATGGGATGTTCTGATGTGGTGCAATCACAAGACCGTTTAAGATTGCCCTTGCTGCAGGTCAAGAAGAAGAACATAATCCTTAACCTCTCTGTCAGACAGAGACAATCACTAACAAAAGCCCCATACAGACACATTAAATAGCTGGAAGAGTCTGAGGAAAATACAGCACAACTATCTAAAAAAAAGGTTTTTCTACATGCGGGTTAACATTATTAACGTAGTTTTGTGTCTTAAAACTCAATAAAGTAAGGTCCTAAAACGTAAAAATCTAAAAATGAATTATTAATTCCAGGGTTCTTTGTTCCTCAGAGTCTTACGTGAGCGTCCCTGTGCGTACCGGTGCTTTCTTACCTGACGGACTCAGAGAGTTTCGTGCTCTGCTGGGTCATCTCCTGCAGGTCCTTGTCCTTCTGCTGGGCGTCCTGCTCTCTGTTTCTTACCTCATCCTGCAGAGAGGCCCGGGCTTTTTCCAGCTGCTGCTCCAGACTGGACACCTGAAGACAGACAAAACATTAACATCCATCTTTAATACCCTCATAAATGAAAAACAAACATCCATTTCATGCTTATTTCTCTGTTTTACAGCACAATACTGGAGACCTCAGCTATTACTCAAAAAAAAAAAAAAAAAACACAGAAGTTTCCTACATTCATCATGATCAGACTTTTGTGTACAGAGAGGCTCCACGTTAATGTGACTGTACAACTCTTCCTCAATGGACGCCATTATGTGGTTTGTTGTGAAGCGGAGAAAGTACAATCAGCTGCTACAATGTCCTGAACTTTAAATGAAATCACAAGCTCCCACTGCTGCTTCCCTCAAGCGCCGTCACAGATTTAGTGAGTTTATGATATGTCTATCAGGAAGTCTGTATATCAACATGTCAGAGTACAGCCACACGCATGTTTAACTTCTGTTCTCTCTCTCTCTGCACACCTGTTGGATAATTTGATATAAGGCTTCAATAAAAATGGTCAGGACCTCCCCTCATTTCCCTCTAATATACAAAAAGTGAGACTTTACTAAATAAAATGTGGAAAGGATTTATACTGAAGCTTCAAAGCAACATTAAGAATTAGAAGAGAAATTGTAACCGAGACAAAGAAATGAAAATCCTCATGATATGGATCTCCTGTTGCCCTATAAAGATGGCTTAAACCCTTTGCAAAATACTAACTTAGTGATGCCTAGAGCGAAGAGGGCTGGAGACCCTGACGAACTACCTCCTACACTAAAAACATTACAAACATAATACAATAACTTTCCATCCATGAATCTCACCACAAACCTCAGCATATATCATCAAAGGGAATGTGTGTCACTGCCGCTCAACATTGAACAATGTGTGACTAACGGAGACAGAGAGGACTATTGATGCCGTGAACACAGACAAGAAGACATGCTGCCTCTCCAAATCAAGCAGAACCGCCGCAGGGCCTCAAGAACACCATGAAGCAATTTAGTCTGTGGTAACTGATAAAGTGAAAATGTGTTTGATGATACTGTGTGCACCATGAAAGCGGCTAAGGCCTTTATTAAACTATGTTTATATGGTGCGTTTTCCTAAATAAATGTATAAATATTGCAATTACCAGAAACAAATTACAAACATCATTCACAGAAAGTTAATTGAATTGAATCAGTGCAAAGTTTATGTCATGATTTCTTTTGTACACTAATAGTTTATCATGACATTATAGTTGGATAATTGATTCCTGCTGCTCACTGAATAGTACAGATAACTTTAAAATACCCCGTGGTGATCTCAGATGAGGAACAATGAGGAGACTGAGGTCGTTTGGAGTGAGCAGGACTGTTAAAAACTTTCTATGACACTGTGGTAGCATTTATGCAGCGGTCTGCTGGGGAGGGAGAAGTGGGGATAGAGAGATGGGAAAAGACTCAACAAACTGGTCAAGAGGATGTTAGCAAAGCTGACAACCATCATGAACAACTCCTCTCACCTCCTGCATGAGACTGTGGAGGCCTTAAACAGCTCCTTCAGCAACAGACTGTTACTCCCACCATGTGAGAAGGAGCTCTACCACAAGTTGTTTACTCCAACAGCTGTCAGACTCTTTAACACCAGCATGACTTCATGACTTTTTCTGTATATTTCTTATTTAGGAGTCATTTCTTATCCATCTTATGTATACCAGCTGCTGTGACAAGTGAATTTCCACAGTGTGGGATCATTAAAGTCGATCTTGTCCTATGTACATTTTATAGTTAACCCGCTATTTGAATCTGTAACCCTGCACTTATAGAGACATGCTCTGGAAGAACTGCATTTGAGAACACAAATATCAGAATCAGCTGAAATACACATATTTAACCCTTCCAGCTCCCGAGTACAAGGTCCATGTGAGCCCATGTGTAAATAAAGCAGGTTATTGTCGACTGAATGGGTGTGTTGATTTTACCCGTGTGCAGCTCTGCTGATTGGTTTGTTTTCAAACAGACTATGTGCCAAGGTGAGTGTCATTTTTCACCTCATGTTTAAAAAAAAAAAAAGAGGAAGGACAGCATGACTCCATTCTGTCTGTGTGGCAGGATGAACAATTCTTCATGGTACACTGAGATTTTATATCACCCTTCTCTACTTCCATTATTGTTAGTTTTGTGGTTTGTAGTCATTTTGAGACTCAGTTTGAGTCCTGCACCTCTATCCTGCACATTCTATCCTGGTGCCACCAATCTTCACAACTACCTGTGTGAAAGGAGTCTCAGCCTGCTACTCAGGAGTTCTTTGGCGCTCATTTGTGAAAACAGCTCGACTTACCTGTGTCTGCAAGTGGCTCTGACTCTCCTCCAGTTCAGAGATGTGCATAGTGCTCTCGGTCAGCATGGTCTGCTGCTGCTGGAGAGAAAGCTGCTGCTGCTGGAGAGAAAGCTGCAGCTGCAGGTTCTGCTCGCTGGAGCTCTGACAAACCAGGCTGGCACTGTGGAGCTTCTCCTGCAGCGAGGACACCTGAGGAAGGAGGAACAGAGGAGAAGATAAGCCTGAGAGGGGGGCTTTGCATAAACAGAATAAGTGAGGGTGATGATCAAAGACAGAAGTGCATCTCTGTATGTAACACTGTACCGTGTCATTCTTCTTCTGCAGCTCGCCCTCATAGTTCTTCTCTACTTCCTCCATCTGCTGCAGATACAAGTTCAGCTCTTCTCTGCATGCTGACAGAGACGACTGTAGCTCACACACCTGATGTACAAACACAAGTCATGCATTCAGATGCCAGATGTCTTTGTACAGTTATTTGGGTTTGTCTGTGGTAACCAGGTCTTTGTCACAAACCTTGGTGGTGGACTGAGCCGCCTGCTCTTTGAAACTCTGCAGCAACTCCTCGTTGTGTCTTGCTTCAACCTGCTTCTGCTGAAATTCAAATCAAAATTGAAATTGTCGGTATATACCTGCATTAAATTAGAGGTGTTGTACCTTTAACCAAAGTCTGAAATGGTCCCAGATTCATGCAGATGCACTAATATGATCCCACACACTGTAAGCTGTCTACTGACCTGTGTGAGTTGGTCCACCGAGCTCTGTAGCAGGAGAGCGGCTTTCTGAGCCTCATCGCGCTCCTTTTGGAGCGAGCTAAGCTCCTGCTCCATCTCTAACACCCGAGACTGAGCCTCCTCCACCGACAGCTGCAACTGAAAAGGGGGAAAATACTGTTACTACATCTATAGTTATAATTATCAGTAACATCAGCACTTTTGTTGTTTTATATATATATATATATATATACACATCTGACAAAGATGTAGTCGTAGATCACCATTTCTATTCTGTGCTGTTGCTCCGTGAAATGTTGCGATTGAGTTTTTTTACTCTTCTCCAAAGACTGCTGATATTCTCTTTGCTTTTTAGTCATCAGTGACTGGTAATGCTGAATGGTGCTGGTTTTCTCCTGTAGAAGAACATACACGTAATATAAAAGAGCTTTTATAATGAGCGTAAATCGTAGATCTGTGGCATTACAGGCAACAGCTAGCAAACAGAGAACACGTTGAAAATGTACAACTTTTATGACCCATATCGGAAAGGATTGAGAATAATGACTAAAACTCAAAGCTCATGTCAGTGGCTTGTTGTTGTTAGTAGGGGAAAAATAAGAAAAATGAAAATGTGAAAAAAAGACAAAACAAACAAAAACAGTATCTGTATCTGTCATACCAGCAGCTGGCTCTCCAGCTCACTGTTCTTCAGTGCAGCCTGACCGTAGGCCGAAGTTTTCTCCTGTAACTGTTTCTCCAGTGAAGCCACACGTGCACTTTTTCTTTTCAACTGAGGTGAAACAGAGATTAAAAAAAACAAAAAGCTTGTAAAGGGCAACAATCTGTAAGAGACAATAGTGAGCTCTTAAGTTTGACAAATTATAATTCATACGGCACCAAGAATATTTCTCACATTGAAAAGAGAATATTGGCAGAAAGGATCACAACACTGACCTCTTTTTCTGCGTCAGTGGATTGGTTGACTTTGTCCATCAGCTCAGTGTGGAGGCTCTGATAGTGGGAGGCTCTCTGGGCCATGGAGCTCTGCAGGGAGGAGATCTCCTCCTGGGCTCTGTTCAGACGCTCCTGAAGCCGCTCGATCAGGCTGTTCTGTTTTGTCCGCTCAGCGTCCTTCGAGTGCAGCACTCGCAGCAGCTGCTGGTAGCCTTCACCTGCAAGGATTGAGTGACAGAGAAAAAATGAGAAATGCCTCTATTTTATTGATATAATCCATTAGGAACTTTTGCATACCTGGCTTTAGCTTCAGCAGTTGTGCTGTTCCTGAATAGTCCACTTGAGGTAACATGCAGGGCCTGGCGCACAGCTGCTCCACAGCACCCTGAAATTAAAAAAGAACATATGACAACAATAAACATCATCTCCTATGCAAGATCAGCGATAAATATGGCAGCTTGTTTTGGAGAGTTATTGTGGCTCCAAAACCAGATTTAGGCAAACAAATAAACTGATGATGTAACAGTCCCTTTGTGGAGAATTGACAAAACCATGTGACATAGGAAAATGACAATGTGACTGTGTGTGTATATATAAATATATATATTTTTTCCTCCACCTCTCGTAGATGCAGCAGGGCCAGTATGGCCTCCAGGCTGGCCAGCTCTGCCTGGCTCTGCTGAGCCTCTCTGTGGCTCTGGGCCATCCTCTGTTCCTGGCTCTGGGTCAGAGTTCGGACATCTTCCAGCTCTTTGCGCAAAGAGGCCAGCTCCCTGCACTCCGCTCCCCGCTCCTTTAGCTGACGTTCCAGATGTAAGGCCTTTCGTTCGGTGTCTTCCAGCTGAGCCTGGTGTCCAGCAGCTGCAGACTTGGCCTGCCTCACCACCTCCTTCATCTGGCTAGTAGGCAGATGAAGGAGGATGATTGAGGATAAAAATGTATTAACCAACAAATCAAAGCAATTTCTTTGGAAAGATTTGATAATGATAAAACAGAAATCCCATAATTTATTTATCATTAAAGACAGATGTTAAGAAAACCATTTATAACAATGAAATGAGACAATCAATCTCACTCTCATCCATACCTAATTGTTTGGCTCTGTTCAACCTTTTCTCTCTCAAACACAGTGCACTTCATTTCCAACTCTTCTTTTTCTCTGTCACACTCAATAAGACTCTCTTTTAGTTTGCTCTCACTGTCCATCACCTAAAAAAAACACAAATAAAAACAGATTTTTTGTGTTCAGGTGCAACTAAAAAACAGTAAAAATGCATATACTTGATTAATGAAATGTAATGTAATGTAATTCAATTTACCCTCTTAAGTTTAATGGAAATGGTAGCCTTATAATCTTTGAAAGCTTCTTTGAGTTTCTCTGCATTTTGCAATGCTTGGTTCCTTTGTTGCTCCGCCCTGCAGGGAACGAGGTAAAACATAAGTACTAAAACTCCATCATGTGAAAGTAAATTGGATGTGGAAAACATCTACATCTCTTGAAACATGACAGGTAACAAATATAATTATAAGACACAATACATTACAGATCGATGTGATATGGTGTTCATGTGGTTACCAAAACTGTTGTAAATTGTGTGCAGAAGTTAAGCCTGTTATGGAATTTTCTATCCTTAAGTTACACAAGATCACGTGTGGGACTTGAGGTCCTCAGCAGTACTAGTTGTTTGGCTTTGGTTGAGAACAGTAGGTGCCAGTCTATCTCAACACTGTGGTGGCCAGGGTTGAAGAGACTCTTTCTGCCTTCCTAGACATAATAGATAGCTTGCCGTTCCAATCTGAGTAAACAGACATCTGTGTCTCCAGACTAGAATATGCTGACAATAACACCTGCGTGGGTAAAGACATTCTCTTTGGCTAAATCTGGGCGTATAGTATTTGTGGTGTTATCTTGAGGTTTAAAGTCTATCCACCAGGATGAATTGGACAGAATGTGAGACTGACTCGGGCACTTCTGATGCACTTTAAGAGTGTCTCTAATTCTCCTTGGTCAAGGGTCAATAAATATTACAGCATAAGACATCAGAGGCTCCTGAACACTTTCTTCCCTCCTTCAGCAATTTCTCCACAACAAAGCCCAGATAAAGGTATCACCGTTTGCACAGTGCTGTCTTGGCATCCAGCTCTTCTCGCAGCGTGTTCAGGTCCTCAGTAAGAGTTGCCATAACAATGTTGCTGTGAGCGGCTTCTTCCTGGCTGCACTCTGCCCTCAGCTCTACTGCCCTGATACAAGACATGTTGTTGGGATATTAATGTCAGGTTGAATGTGAGGTTAGTGTAACAGATTCAAGAAAAAAAGCAACTGAGAAATCATTAAAGCTGAAATTAAGCCTCCCTTGTAGGAGTACTAACACCAGCAGCAAATGTCTAAAGACATTTATAGTATTATGGATGACTGGTGATGCCTGACAGCACATTCCATCTTGACACCAATTTAGTATCTAGTGTATAAATAAACATGTAATTACCATATTACAGTCCCATGAATAGCAACATATACAGTAGTATAAGTTTAAAATATGCGGTTACTTTAGCTCTTCAGTCTGAGCCTCCAGCTCTGCTTGAAGCTGCCGAATCTGCTCACTCATGACTGCCACAGTGTTTCTAACCCCGACCCTGGGGCCCCTGAGGCCGACCTAGAATAGAAAACACAACATATTCATGTATACAATACAGTTTTTGTTTTTATTATTCCAGTGTAGTGGCATAAAACTTCAAGTGAAACAAAACACTGACTTCACACTATACTCATTACGCAGCACGCACAAAGATGAAGCTAAGATACAGAACTTAAAGATCGCAGCAACTTCATTCACACAAATCACACCTGGTAAAGATTGTTGCCATACCTGTGACTTGAAGGAGGCCAGTTCATACTGCATAGCGTCAAGGTCACTGATAAGCTGCTCATCCTGCATGGTCAGGCAGGCGTTCTCCTGACGTACACAGCCCGTCTTCTTCCTTGAAGAAACAGGCTCCATCTCTTCTGACCTTGACTTGACGGACGCAGACTGAAAGGAGAGCACAGGTGTGGATGTGTGTTTGTGGTGAGGAGTGTATTCTATAATTTACCTTTTAGTTATGATGTCACCCTAGCCATGTTTATTACCGAGTATCTTGGATAAATGTTATCTATATTATATTTACAGCTTTCTGTAAAATGGATCAGAGTTGGAAACATTAAACAACAAACAAAGATTTCTGTACAGAGCACATTTATATCCTTTAAAACGGACTGTAATAATACCATCTTGTTTACTGCTACTGATGTAATAAACATAATGCAAATACATGCTGTGGTTAATCTGACACTACTTTTTTGGGAGGGTGGAAATATCTGTTGTCAACACATGCACAAATAACAGTACAGAGCAGGAGACACGGTAATGCACAGCATATCTGACTGGTTGTCTCTGAAATTTTTCACGCAAGAAGAAACACACAATCTTGTCTCTCACCCTAGAGTTGGAGGAGGTTGGGCTTAAACTGCCAACAGCAGCACGTCTCTCAGCTGTCCCACACTCCTGACAAACACAGCCTGGCTGGGATGGAGGATCATCAGGTGCCTGCAGGTCTTGTAAGGTCAGGCGATGAGGACTCTGCTGCTTGGACTCAACCCTGTCATCATGTCCTTGTGACTGACTGTAGAGGGATGTACACGGAAAAGAGTCAATGAAGGGACAAATACTTTTACTACGCTTATGTAATGTCCTCAAGTGGTGGCTGCAGGTTTACTCTAACTGCTGAGATGTGAAGTTGTAGCTATCAGCTGCTGGTTAAGACTGTGTGTTTATGTCATGCAGTCAGCTCACCTCACTCTCTGTCCCACACTTTGCAGGCTGAGATCCGTCAATCGAAGCAGATATCTCAAACTGACCACATCTTCGGCTAAACTCCTCTCGTTCTCACACATCAGACTAACGATAAGTGCATGGTAACTTCAGCTATTCAACGTGTCCTGAATTACTGAGGTTAGCTGTGAGTTGCTCAAACACTAACAACTTGTGTGAATGTTTGGAAAGCTACAGGACACCGATATCTAACTCCTCAACACACTGCTACCTTTAAAGCATCCTGACTATCACCGCAAACGAGCTAGCATAGCTACGCTCGCTAAATGTAAACAAAGATGCTCGTTGTATCAACAGGTGGCTAGCTAGTTAACGTTAGCGTTGTTTTTAGAGCGAAAGACCGGCCAGACAGCGTTTTTAAGTGTTTTTTGAATTAAATATTACTTTCCTGGTGCGTTGAAAGCATAAACAAATGTAACTGGAACTTCTAATTGAATGAAACTTCCCAGGTTATCCAATGGTGGTAATGCAGCAGAACAATTTGTAATTTGTAGTCCCCGCCTACGTTCTAACAACGCGTTTTGTGATTGGATAAGGACGAAGCGGCCTGTGAAGTGATTGGCGGAGAGGTGGCCGCGAACACCGGCGCGTGCACTGGAACTGTCAGATTTCCAACGGTAACTTCGGCTGAGGAGGCTCGGTCAGTTAACGTTACACTGAAACACAAAAACACGCGACGAAACAGCTGAAAATAATCAGCCTTTATTTATTCTTTAACTAAACAGGTTCAGAAGTAACACGTCAACCTATATAATGATGTATAAAAATGTAATAAGAAGAATCTCAAAGAGACAAAGCAGACGTTAACATGTATGTTCTTTGGCTACAGAAGCCTGCTGGAAGCCAGTGTGGCAGCAACATGTAGTGCTGACACACACTGGCTGAACAGAGGAGAGAAGCTTCAAATGCATTGACTACATCCACACAATGAAGAGGTATCTTTTTCTTTTTTAAAGTCTGTCCATCAGAACAAAAACATCTCGAAAAAAGAGATACTAACTGAATATTTACCTCTTGCAATGACATACAGCATATTAGTCTTCCAGTGATTGTTTTCTGACTCATTTTAAACAACAGAGTGTAGCAGTAAAAAAAAAAAAAAGACTACAAATTATTTCGCTCATAGAAAAAGAAAAGCATACATGCATACATATGATCAAAAGGAAATGCGACAAATGTTGAGAACCTGATATAGAAATACTGACCAACAACACTGAGTGAATAACTTATATCAAGCTGCAAACGCTCACCTAGACAATACAGTGAAGTTTTTTGGGCATATCCTGAGTGTGTAAACTACAACATGATATTGACTGTAAAAAGCAAAAATCCCAAGTGCATTTGTTTGTTTTGTGTGTTTGTTTTTTTTTTTTTGCACCCGTCTCATGAAAAATTCAACGACCGAGTCAAATCATCACAATAGTAATGCTGACGCTCGCCCTTTGTCAAACCATAGGGTCCAATTATATGGCAGAACAACACTTTCATCCAGGACTAACTTGCATAGGCAGCACAAAAAAAAAAGCACAATTCTGAGCTCTAGGTATGAGGACTGGATATACAACATTCATCTTATGCAGCACTTTATTTCTGTTGAATAACTATCAGACAAAAAGGTAAAAACTAAATAGGTCCTTAAAGATTTCAGAGTTAACAGTCATTGTATCAAATCAAAAATGTTATTAAAAAGGGTTACTAGGAGTGCTCCTGGGTTTAGGATTTGGATTTATATAATTTATATTCATTTTTATATGCTGAAATTACATTTGATTTGGGGACATTTTTCAGAAGAATTATGACCAACATAAAGTATTTAAAGAACTTTACCATGAGTGAAAATTGCTGCCGTGTATGAGCTGAGAAGCTCACATTATCTGTTCAAAATGAGATGACAACCAACAGACATAATTTGATATGTGCAATCCATATTTTAAAAAAGAAAATCAGAGAAATCTGTCTTTCAGAACAGCAAAGGAAACAAGAAAGTACAAGTGGAAAAGGTAATAAATGTAGTATAATTCTATATAAAATAATAAACATTTGCAGCAGCACATCTCTTTTTTTTGTTCCTCCTGACCTGCTCACAAATGAGCACACTTTCCAAAACACAACTCAAAGATATGTCTGCCCAAGGCAACAAGAGGTACTCATAAGCTGGGACTAGAGGAGGAGGGGACATGATAGTAAAAGGGACACGTATTTATTTAGCAAATCTGGTAAGAAAATAAATGTTAACTGAACATAAGGAATCGTTCACTGCATGATTACAGTAGTGAAATTAATGACAATTCTTTGAACAAATCTTCCCCTCTTTCTCTTATCCTCCAAGATTCAACATTTAATGCAGGACCAACTACATTCTGTCAAAACAAAAACAAAGAAACGACTTACAGTTTCATACTTAACTGGTCTGGAAATTAAAAGCATATCACTGGATTAAAAATTAAGCACAATACGGGTTCACTGTAAGCCTACAGGTGCAGTGCACTGATCGATTAAACTGCCCCTGAATAAACGGGGGATTCTGTAAACATTCAAAGCAGATTATGTGAGTTAAAAGCAGAATAAAGCAAATATGGTGTGGTATTATGAAAATGTCTTCATCAATGAACTGTAACCTTTAAGCACACGTGGAAAAGATACATTTCAATGTGCTGTCATCACCTTGGACTGCACTGAACCGGTAGGCTTTACCAGTAAGCTTAACAGGCAAAATTTGCTCTTGTCTAAACTAAACAAAGACTTATATCAATTAATGCTCTGAATACAGGCTGTGTACACAATGTCCTTAGTACAGCCATGAACCTCTTAAAAAGGCGCTGGTTAGAAGTTACAAGTGATGATGACCGTGATGACAACAAGTCTAGGAGGCGGTGACTCCTTCCCACTCCACCAGATACTGGACCTTGCCGTCGAGAGTAACTCGTCGCGCCAGGACTTTGTACTTTTCCCCGCAAGCCAACCGCCCCGCTGCTCCAAAATAGCTGCTGATGGAGCTCTTGAGGTGGGAGAGCTGACTGTTGGGGTCCATGCCGTGAACTATGTCTGTGGAGTGAAGCCCTGGGAGTGGGCTCAGCACCTCTGTGGCAGGGGGATTTGGATCTGCGTGACTGGGAGGGGGGATCTCAGGGTTAGGGGGCTGCAGGGCCCGCCGTGGCCGCCCACGTTTCCTTTTTATGGGTGGAGAGGAAACAGGCATGATGCAGGGTGTCGTGCGTGTCTTGCTGGAGCTACAGAGGCTGGAGGGTGTTTGATAGGAAAAGAGGAAGTCAGACAACTGGTTTGAAATCGACACTTAAACGTTATCATCATGCTAATGGCATGAGGCAGAGAGGTTGACATGAATGTCAGTCCAGTAGCAGTCCAGTAGCTGTTGGGATATTTCAGTCTTGACAGACAGAAAGAGTCACCAGAGTCATAGCTGTCAAAGTGAGGAAGGGATAGATGTTACAGTTGCATAGCAGGCATACCTGGACTGTCTTGAAATGCTAGTTGAGGTAGTTTCTGTGGTGCTCAGGGCTCCTATGGATTCCCCATCTGAGGACAGCAGAGACCTGTCGCTTCTGGTGTTGTGGGGATGGTAACATGAAAGAGAAAGGGGAAAGAGAAGACTTAGAGAATATTTTTTTTTAAATTACAGTTATTGTACTAAAACAAGTTTAAATTTATCAATCGAGGGAAAACTTTGAAAATGAATTCATTGCTTAGAATTGTCTGGTTTCAGGCTTGAATTTTTGACTGCTGGTTGAACGAAACAAGCAATTTATAAACACCATATAGATTCATTAAAAACAATTACTTGCATCTTTCATTGCTCACTTACTTGATAGAGGTTAAGTGATCCAATGTGTGGGACTCTAGTGGTAGAGGCTTTCTTATTTCCTGTCAAAGACAAGAAAAAAAGTCAGCATCTCTCAGTGCGTTTCCTTTTATTCTAACAGTTTCTCAACATCCCCAGCAAAAGTTACAGTTAGAATCTGTGTGTGTGAGAGCTCAGACCTATGTAGAAATATGCCAATATACACACACCCCTCTCAATAATATGTACATACCCAGCTCACGCCCACTAAGATATATATACATACAAATGTCACACACACACACACACACCTGGGATATGAGTTCACTGGAGCGTTGTCGTTTAGCCAGAGTCTCCAGTGAACGTGCTCCTTGCTTCCTCTTTTTCTTTTTCTTCTTCTTCTTCTTCTCTGTGCCATTGGTTAATGTACTGCAAGTTCTAGAACAACAACAACAACAACAACAACAACATCATTTCATAACCGTTTCACGAGTAAGGACACCTGTGCATTAATAATACAACCGTCACACTAGAGTTGTCACGATACCAGACAAAGTATCATGGTTCCGGGTATTATCACGATACTGCGGCCTTTTATAATTATTATTATTTTTATGAACTGCAGTGTATTTGTACAAGTTATAAATACTTATTAATTACTTATGTTACTTATGTTATTAATTCTTAATGTTGTTTGGTGCATGATAAACATAATACTGGTAGAGTAAGAATTAGACTGAAACAAATATGTGAGTGCCACTGACGACGACGCGGCAGACTTGCCGCTTAAGCCCGGTGCTTCTGCCATGGTGAGTGTGTTGTCTCGTGTTTGTGACTGTAAGCCGTGTGCGCGTCTGGGCAAGACAGAACTTTAGCTTGTCAAATTTATATCGAAGCGGAGCTGTCTTCATGGATTTCATTCTTGCCGGCAGAGACACACGAACAGCCAATCAGCTAACAGACCCAGCGTGCGGAAACATATCCCCGGATGTCACCAGTAACAGGCAAACAGCCAATCATTCAGCAGCAGTGTAGTTCGGTTGCAGTAGTTGCCATGTTGGTTTGTTTACAAGGGAGTAGCAGTGAGAAGCCGCGAGGAGAGTAGAGGCGGCCGCTACATAGTGGAAACTGGCACGGTAGTATAATCCACGGTAGTACCGTCATGTAGAATTTCTAGTATAGTAGGAACTGTTACGATTTGGCACCGCGGGTACTGTGCAACTCTACGTCACACATTATAAAACTAATCACAAGGTGCAGGACTATATCAAAACACTGCTTTTGTTCATGTTGTAAGTTTAAAAATATATTTTTATGCCACCAGTCCAACACAAGAAGTTTGCAAATTCAAGAGCTTCTAATCAGATTGTTGAGGGATATGTTCAGGGTATAGCTTGACACCCTACCCAGAAATACCAGAACCATTAGCTCAAAACTTCAAATGCAAGTTTTCACATCTTACCTCATGCCAAGGAGAGCTTTGGTCGACTTGCATCCCTTGATGGTGATCTCGTGTGAAGCCCTCTCCATCACTCTGCTGGTAGGCTCATCGGAGTTTGGGGGAGCAGGAGGGAAACGGATCCTCAGCCCAAACAAGTGTTTCTTTTTCTTTACCTCCTTCCCTGACATAAACCTGGAATGAAAGGAGAGGGGGGGGATTTAATGATAGGTAGAAATACTGCAAAAACCAGGAAGGAAGGAAAAACTTACATGCTCCTGTTGTTGTTTAATGCCTCCAGAACACTTTCATATCGCTCTGATCTCGGAGTATTGGCGAGCTACAGACATGGAGGAGGAGAGTCACAAACAGGAAGGACAGGGTGCAAAAAAAAAAAAAAAAGTTAAATATTTCAGAAAATCAACAACATATGGTTTCAAAATCCAATTTGGCAGCCTGGGATAATTCAAACATAATTAACCCTCTAGGACAGACCAACAGTGTGGTTTTCTGTTTTTTCTCCACTCAACTTGAGATGCATTGGTGCAATGAGCAGCCACATACTGAGGAAACCGCTAACATGCAACAGGCTGCCAATTCCTAACATCCTGCGCCAAATGTAGAACATGCCAATATTACGCTGCACACACACAATATTACTAATGAAAGTTGCTGATTAGTCAAATGTTGGTTGGTAAATAGCGTCCTTACCTCCCCGAGCTGCAGCAGCTCCCAGTTATCGTTGATGTAAGTCATCAGGTGCATCTCAGAGTCAAAGTACTTCTTCTTGTGGATCACACTCAGGTTGTACAGGCTCAGGTGTGTGACATCCCCCCTGAAACATTTTAGTTTTAAAATGCAGGAAGTGAGAGAGTTGGCATGGTGGCACTGCTAACGTATAAAAGATACATGGGTGCCTGGAATTTTATTTTGGGCCTCTGGCATTTGGTGTAAGAGGGGGCATTACTTTGGTTCTTAAAAGATATTCTGCTTTAAAAAGAAGACTATCAGTCAAAGTTGAACTTACATCTTGAGAGTTACTTACCATTTCAGAGGCAGTCGCCTGAGGTACTCTGGTCCACCATTACAAACGGAACAAATAAACATATAAAACCTAAAGTCAAAACAGACACAAAACTATGTTAGCTCATTGCAAAGGCAGAGAGGTTTATGATTTATTAAAGTAAATCTCAAAGGAAATGTTACAGTTACATGAGTTATGTGTTGGCAATAAACAAGACAATATGTCCTGATATATGAAAACATAGTGGAGGTGAATAAGTGAACACTGAATTTATTTGTCACATACATAAAGATTTATTCTTTTGAAGTTTGTTTGCAGTCTTTAGCTTTAATGCTGTTTTTCCCCCAGAAAGAATTAACTAGTATTGTAGTGCAACAAACAAGTGCTGTTCCCACCGTTTGCTTTGGTTTAATATACTTTACAGTCCAGAAACACGGTTTAACTGTTGATGTGTCCAACATACATTACCTGACCCCTGCAAGAAGTCTGTTCACAACTGTGGTATAAATATATACAAGTATGAAACATATAGATAGATATAGTGGTATCTGCACCTGTCTCCGTAGAGCATGGGCATCTGTAAGCAATGGAGACACGCCTCATGGAACCACTGCTGACACCTGTTACACTGCAGCATCTTCAGGTACCAACTACAAGCAAAGAGAAAAAGAGACAGAGTGCTTAGCTGTAACAGGATATGTGATGTGTATATATTTATTTTTAATCTGGACATGTTGGAAGTTGTTTACCCAGATTCGTTAATGCTTTCTTTACAGTATTTACTCACTCTCCTGGCCCGCCGCAGTAGCAGTAGCACTGCTGGATGTTAGTCTTGTGGCCTTGATCCCACACCAGTTCATCCAGGTTGTACGGGAAGGACAGGTGCAGCTCCATGTGCTGCTGCTGGTGCTGCTGCTGTTGTTGTTGCTGGTCGTGCTGCAGAAAGCCTTTCGCAGATGCTCCTCTCCTGTGCGCACCCCCCCTCTGTAAACCACACAGACAAAAAGCAGTGTTTACCCTAACATAAAGCTATGTACACACATATATTTACTTCATAGATTATCCTGTAGCTACCATATTTTATCTCTCACCGAAATTTTGCTTAACAATTAAAGCAGAACAAATAATTTGCTAATTGCTATTTGTCATGTAAATACTCTCCTAATCAAACGTTCAACTGAAAGGCTTTATGCATTCATACTCGAAACAAAAGCTGTACCTTAGGTATAGAAGTGAGCTCACACTCTGAGCAGAGCCACTTATCATCTGAGTCAATCACAGAAGCATCGATGATGGGGGAGTGGCACAGCTGATGGTAGCCTAAAAGACAATGAACATTTACATGCAGCTGCCATGTACTGCAGTCTTCCATGAAGAAATACAAACGGCCTTAATGACCAGAGATTAGAGCTCAATGGGTAGATGGTAGATGAATAAAGACCAGATAAGGCCGTTAACGGTACCTTGTCCACACTTGTCGCAAATGACAATCTCATTGGGCTCATCTGAAGTTTCATCCTGGCATATGGAGCACACTATGTCATCGTCCTCATCGTCCTCGTCATCTTCGTCACCTGAAATGGTCAAAAAAAAGAGAGTCAGGAAAAAAAAAAAAAAATCACAACTCTTTCACCAGCAGCTGTTATGCAGGCTAGTTATGAAAGAGTCAAGACGAGCCGAGCACCTCAAGTAGTGTTTTTACTCTGCAACAACAGGTGACTATAGGAACTATTTCTCTAACTGAAAGTAGTTCCAACCGAAACTGTTCAATGTGAGGTGTGTGGATTATCCATATTAGTCTGGACACTTCATGATCAGACATTCATTTTTAATGAATGCATGTAATTAAAGCTATATTCCATTTACCCTTGTTGCTGTTGGTCTGTAAACGCAACTAACAGTGCTGTGAGGGTTAAAGAAACACTGCAAGTCATCACAACACTGCAGGGAAGTGATAACTTCAACCACTGGAGGTCAGCAGACAACAAGGCTTTAAAACTGAAAGTCTGCAGCATTGCAACACTGTGTATACATGTGGTTGAGCTCAATTTGGAATTCAAGATTAAAAGAATAAACACAATTAACTGGGGGACAGTCATCAAAATGTCGACACATGTCTGGGTTGTGCAATTTAACTGACTGATCTGGAAGTGGATAGACCCCAGCCTCGCCATATCTCCCCAAGACAGAGCACTGGCATTGTACTGATGCCAGATTCTGTGGACAGTTAACTGTCAGCAACGTAAAAATGAAGATAAATGAGGCAGAAGACAGCAGATGGGGGGAGGAGAGCGTAACACTAATGTGTTAATTCAAGTAAAATCATGATGAAAGTGTACAGAATCAAAAGTGCTGCCAGGCAATAAAACAAATAAATAAATAAATATATCTTTTAAATTACCTGCAAGAATTGCATTTATATTCAATAGCAAGACGCAAATATTTAGCAAGCATGTAAACTTTGAATTTAAAAGAACGTACCTGTTTGTATATCCTTCCAGAGAACCCAAGACTTTGACCGATCCTCAAAAACCACAAAGCATCGCTGCTTGTCCCGATCTATCTGAAGGACGAAACAAAAATAGATTTATGTCTTCCTAAAAACAACTCTGAAATACAAGATACACATACAAGACAAGATAATGCTGCAGGCAACAATTAACACCCAGTGTATAGAATATTTTACCCGATGGACTTGATGCGTCCTGGGTTTCCAATCATAAAATTACATTAAAATTATGTTAAATAAAATGAAGATGTTTAGTGGGCTTTTTTTCTCATGCCAGAAATCCTCACAAGTCTGAGTCTCTGATGCACTGGGGATATATGATGAAAGAGTGTTTCCCCTCAGACTAACCTTGGTGATTGTCCCCAAGTAGAACAAGCCATCTGACCACCGGGCCAAGACGTCCTGTCCCTCTGTAAACCTGTCAGACATGTCGTCTTCTCCATACTCTCCCCGGGCAGAAAGGCTTGTGGGGGACAAGGACACAGCCTGCTGCTGCCGCTGGGGGTGAGCTCTGTGATGGACAGACAGGTGGTCCACAACCCCTGAGTCTCTGTAAAATAGAAGGGGAGGAGAAATTAACAGGATAAACAAGAATTAGTCATTTAACGACCAGTAATTGCATATGCAGATCCAACAACGTTAAATAAATAAATAAGTCAGGGTAAAAATACTGATATAGGATACAGGGATAAGGGTTTATTTAATAATTAAACTAAACCATAACAACACTGTAATTTTGACCATTAATAAAAATTCCTATCATCAGCATCTGCTACAATACTCTTTTATGTGTCATTTTAATAGAAAATACTGTGTGGAAACAAAGAGAGATGGCTGTAAATGAGACACATGCCATTTCCCCTCCAGTGGGTACAAACAACAGGTGATTGTGCTCATAATTAGTGCTAATTGGTAATTAACCACAAGCATGCAGTCATTAACATGGCTAAGTATTTCTATCATCTACTGCACGTTAAAAATAAAAGTAAATGCTAAAGTAATTATACATTTTGAACATTTACATATAAAGTTACAATTGCATGTCAGTGACAGTTGTAATTATACAAGTTTAGCAGTTGGTTTGTTTTATCTCCTGGTGCTAAAACATGATTCATTAAGTCACGTTAGAGATTGTAGATATAATTTTCTGTATGTCCCTTTAGCCACTATCCGTCAGTCCCTTTGTTCGCCCACTGGGTGAACATGGTTAATATTAGCCACCAGAGAGGATAAAGGGCCAGTTTGAGATATCGTTGCATGCTGAAGTGTCTTGTGTATGAAAGAGGTAGCAGCCAGGCCTGATTGTTAGCGTGAATCACCCACATGCAGAGCGGTAACCCCGGACAGGTCGCTGACCGTCGGACCCACACCCCCCCACAGGAGGAAAACATGATGACAACAATACCTCATTCGGTCACCCTCTGCTTCTACAAACGACTCGTACTACAAAAAAATATCAGGATATGTGTGGCCAGTGTTGTTCCGCTCCTTCTCAAAGTTGAATTTATCTCAGGAGTATGTGGCGGAAACTTGCGGGTCTGGTGTCTTCATCAGAAAATAACAAACGGTTCATTTTCCCCCAACACGTTCGCCATTTTGGTTTCCCGCTGATGATCGGGGAGTGCATTATGGGAAGCTGCTGCTGGTTGTCGCTGCTACGTTCACCTTTTTTTTTTTTTTTTTTTTTTTTTTCAAACATTTGAAAATGTAGGCAGGGCAACCACACCACACCCGCCCCTTAAAGAAGTATAAAGTGCTTTTTTTAGTCGAACATATTATCCTTTTAGAGTTTTTTTTCTGTTGGTGCGGATAAAAATAAAAACTAACGTTGTCCGCTTTATAAATCACGGCAGATTAAACCCATTTTTATTTAAAACGATCAAAAAAGAGGCAGGGCTTGATAAATTTGCGCCAATTGTGGCCACTCGCCGGCGCTACAGTGTTTTTTTTTACCTTTATTCTGTGCGGTAGAAACGGAAGTTTGGTTGTCGTTTAAATTAGGTTTTTTATTATGAAAGCCTCACCGGAAGTTTATTTTACTCACGTTAGCTAGCTTGAGCCGGTGTTTCAGTTTAAAGCGCGACCCTGTTAAGTGGCGGCCACCGGCCGAATGCGTCTGTGGTTGTCGTGGTTGTTGAAAACAGGAAAATACGTAGCTGTCCTGGTTAATGTCAAGTTTTTAATTAGCTTTATAATGTATAAAAACATACACGCTTAGTCTTTCTTGTCTCGTTTGACAGCTACGTATTCTCTTCCTGTTTTCAAACGCCGTTCGGCTGACGCTGTCGCCAATTAACATGGTCGCTGATTAAACCGAAACACCGGCGATAGCTTTATAGTTTAAAAACCACATAACACTCGTAGGGCATTACATACAGATTGTTCGGCACCGGTAAATCCGTTTTGACACTCTCTCCGTCATTTTGTTTGACAACATGAAAACTTTAAAAGAACCGTTTTGTTCGCAGACGAGCACGTTGCGCCTGCGCCGTGAACCTAACGTTTTTTCCCCCCCTCAGCTAGAGGTATGTTGCTTTGCTTGAAAATCAGCAGCTGCTGCTGCAAGGAGCGGAGACGCAGGCGGAGCGCAATGTTAGAGCGATCCACTCGGATAAGACAAGCCGTGGTTACAGCGAGACGTGGATCGTAGTGTGGCGCTGAAACCGGCTGGTATGCAGTCATCTGTGCCCGCTTTGTAAACGAGTCGTTTCACATGTGGAAGACGCTTTCTTTCTTGTATTCTGGATGATCTCCCACAGCCAGGTCCACGTATTGAGATGATCTATTTTTGTGATGGCGAAGGGTCTGTTTCCACGGGCCTGGGTGAAAAAGTCTTTCTACTTCCAGGTAAAATCACTGTTTGATCATTCACCATGTAAAGCGAATTAGTCTTCTATATATATAGATATATATGCATGCATACATACTGCGGGCTTAAACTGACTGTGAGTCTGTGTTTAATGGGATCGTCGTGGTGTCACGTCAGACTGAAACAGCTGGCAATAAACATGTACCTGCTCGGGCTGCAGTACGTTTCAAAATATACCTGAGGAATGAGACTGATCATGAAGGATTAAGCAGACAGTGGTTGGTACAGAGCAGAGGGCAGGCCTGGAGTGTGTAAAACATGTGAGGACGAATCAGTAATCCATGCCAGGACTGATTACCTAGGAATCTCTGTTTGGATCATGTTATCACACTTCACATTAAGTTTTCTGAAAAGATGCCAAGACCTTCACTCACAGCTGTTTGAGGGCAGCAGTGGTTAGATGAAGTTAAACCTTCTGATTTGGGTACCATTGGCCTGCTGCCAGCAACTACCTCCAGTACAGTAAAGTTCTTGTACAAGACAAATAGAATACAGAGGATTTGCATGACCGAAGAGCAAACATATCGCGACAAGGGGATTACATACCAACAACATGCGGCTTTAGCCAATATTTAACTGTACTAACCAGTGTTTGCCTCACAAAGATGGTTAATCCAACAAAATCTGACACAGTTACAGCTACATTTCATCTTGTGTTTGTTAGGACAGTTCCTGTCCCACTCTGACACATTTAAACAAACGCATTTTTCATCTCGAGTTGAGCAAAGTGTCCTTTGCCTTTTGTCAGGGTTCTTTCTGCTCCTGTTTGCATGACTTTGTCTCGGTACATTAACACTGGTATGATGTTTTGCATTTTGTAGCCCAGTGAGCTGACTTCTAAATAAATTAGTACCTTCTTGTATTTAAATATCGAATATGTTTTTTGTATTTTACTTAATTCCACTCTTCTTCTTCTTCCTGTGTACTATTTTTAATCCCTCTTGTTATTTGCATGTTATAGATAGTATTCAACCTGAATGGATGACTTCCCCTGTGTTGAATTGATTACGTTGGTCCAGTGTTATCTAAGCTAGGAGAAACACCACATATTGGGTTCCACGAGAGAGGAGAAACACTAACATAATACAAACTGGCCGATGTCAAATCTAAATAGAAGTCTTGTTAAGGGAGTTGCTGGTTTGTGGCGACACACCAAAGTGAATTGGCAGAGACAGGTTATCCAGGTCTGTTACAGGATGTGGTGTCCCGGTGTCCAGGGCTGTTCCAAGAAACAACTTTACGGGGTTATTTGGATCACTTTGCAGAGTAAAAACCCACAACAGTTGTTTCTTTTTTTTTTCTCGAGAGGTCTAGGTTTTAGTTTAACCAAAGCTGTCCAGGTTTCTTCCTTACACAAATGTCAGCACTGGACTAAACCATGCAGCAACACATCTGAACATCTATTTGACTGAAGTGGGACGACTTTGAATATCAAGGCTTTTTAGAAGTACACAAGTTCAAAAGGCTACATGAAAGCCATTTTGGGATTTTTTGAATTCCTGCCTTTCCTGTTGTTCTTCTTTGATGCCAGCATCGCAGTTCTCAAGTAACCCTTTGCCTGTTTTCGAGACTTACATAATAGGAAGGTATTAATTGATCCATAAAGATGCGTTTTTCACTGATGCCATCAACCGTCCTCCGTGCAGTGGTCTGCTGGGGCAGTGACATGTAGGCACAAACTGATGAGGACAGCCAGCTCTGACTTGACAAGTTCTGTGAACTGCATAGAGGAAGTGGAAGAGAAAAGGGTGATGGCAGGCTTTGATACTACCGTTCTCTACTGTAGTGACTGGACTGTAAGAAGTCAATACTTCATGAGGGTTAATGCTGGGTAATTGAATCTAACTGATGACAGGTGGTAACCCTACAGGTTGCACCATGGGAGCTTTGTACTATATGACTTTGCACTTTGAACCGTTTGTCTGTCCGATCTACTCATTATCAGCTTCCTTTATCATCACGTATCATTCATACCACTATATAGTTTAAGGATGGGTTTAATAGATTTAATTTCACTTTTTATTTATTGTTATTTCTCACATACATCGACGCAGTGCTACGCTTTGTATCATACATAGTATTCAGTGTGATTGAATGAATTCCCTGCGTAGGATCGATTAAGTTTATCTAATGTTATCTAAACTAGGACAGACACCACATATTAGATTCTGAGGAAGAGGAGACACTGTTCAGGACCGCAGGGAGTGCGTGAGGGATAAACCTCTTTGCTGCTCAGGTTTCACGTCTTGAACTCGGAGGCCTCATCATGTGGCTGCAGACACGCTGAGATACCAGATAGACGACGTGAACACATGACCCCTTTATCCCACCGTATTGTCTGTGCGTTTCATGCACAAACATTTTCTGCGTGCAGCACCTACACTCGTGCAGGAGGAGTCAGATTTGATAGTGGTGTGTAGTTGCTTTGTACTCCCCTGATACCTCCTGTTCTCTCCCTGGAGGCTCAGTATCTGTTTGTTCATCTCATCGGGACATAGAGAAGCTCAGCTGCGGAGGAGACGTCTCTAAAACTTTGCTGTTTAAGCTCAAACAGCCCATCTGCTGTCAATGGACAATTAGGTGAAATGCACCAAAGGGAATGGAGGGCAGGAAGATAGTTTATAGTTTCCCTTGTTTTGTTTTTTGTAAAGGCCTGTAGCTCGTAGTGGGGCTGTGTTGCATAATTTGTGTGAATAAAGGCCATAAAAAAAGCCCTGGACCTCATTAAAGAAGTTAGGTGGCTTAATCTTAAAAGAATTTCAGTAATTAAACCGTCTGTGTTTACCTGATGGTTTAATTTCAGTCTGTGTGGAGACAAAACAGAAAGATTTTCTGTCCAGACCAGAGCTGTATATCAACAGTAATCACAGCACATCAAAGATTTTTTTTAAAAAAGGCTTGTGTTTGGTCCTTGCGTCCTGGGAGCATATTTTGTTGGGATCTGGAAACCGTGCTGGAACTGAAATGAGAGGGAGTGCATGCTGCCAAAACACACACACAACATAAGCTGTTCCTGCCATGTGATCAGAGTGAGAATCAAAATCACTTTATCCTCCCAAGTGCAGCCACAGTCCTCGGAGGAAAAACTAGCCACAAAAGTCAGATACTGTGGTTTACATAGCAAATTCTTTCTTTACTGCTCCTACCAACCAACAGCTTGCTTGGATCGCAGTAGTCTCATACTGCCGAAAACAGCATTTGATTAACTGATTTGTCTATCAAATAGATATCAATTCCGATTTAAAATAGACACATTTGTGTAGTTTCATAATTTAAAGAGTTGCT
Source organism: Protonibea diacanthus (assembly GCA_028641955.1). Lineage (NCBI taxonomy): Eukaryota > Metazoa > Chordata > Actinopteri > Sciaenidae > Protonibea > Protonibea diacanthus. Next base: position 8,862,214 of record CM053988.1, on the reverse strand, counting down.
TGCTTGTTTTTCTTTTTTGGATAGTTGTGTCTAACTTAAAGATCATAGCCGTGCACAGTTGAGGACACCAAAAGTTTCACATGTATGCATATATACTGAGTAACTTGCTTCTTTGTGGTCCAGTTTATCTGACCTTTATCTCAAATTTGAAATTCGAAAGTTTCTTTTGTTGCTTTCTTGCGGCTCGTGTGTATGTATGTATATCCATATCAACCATGTTGTCTTGCCTCTCAGATTCTTGCATCCGGTTAGTTTCACTTTTGAGTTATGTTGTTCTGTAAGTCTTTGTAAACAGTGAAGGATTGTGGGCTCACATCGCTTCGTATCTGCATTTTCTCACTGTGGAAAATAGGTTTCACACTGCATTAACTTGCACAATGTCCCAGAAACAACAGGACCTCTGTCCAAAGGTGCATTGTGAGACATGTGACATTTGCATCCTGTGACACACACGATAATTTGATTATTATTTTTCTATCACCGATAACCACAATGAAGTGTCACGCTGGAACAACCGGATCTGCAGCTCCAACACCTAAATAACATCGTGCTGCAGTGTAAACAACTGTTGTTGCACATGGCAACTAATCAGCCAGCTATTACCTTGTTGTGGGACACCCACATGCTGTCACTATGGTAACCCATTATGTGATCAGGTTTGATTAGGTAGCGCAAAGACCTCGCTTGGATCGACACTGTCTGTGTACTGTGCTTGTGTAACATGTTAATACAGATGTTGCACGCATCGATCTGGATACATAGATAAATGATTATTTTATTTAATTAATTGATAATGTACTTTTTTTTTTACCCATGCACTCTAGCGTGAAAAGGGTCTTGGATCACGATTGAGAGTTTCTGTATCTGCTCGCCCCTCATAGGCTCGGATCTCCTTCGTGCGGGTGAAGTACCTGTTCCTTACATGGCTGACGGTGCTGGTGGGGAGCTGGGTGCTCTATGTGCAATACTCCGCCTACACAGAGCTGTGCAGAGGACACGAGTGCAAGAACGCCATTGTGAGTGATGGATTTGTTGGTTCATCTCATTTATTTGTCCAGACCCTCATGTTTTGAATGATGAAAGGACTTTTATTTTGTAAAAATTACTACTCTATGAGGAACACCTCGCCGATGGATATACCTGGATGTAATCTGATTTCTGATATACTTCTCTGCATTTTCTCCAAGTGTGATAAATACAGGAAGGGGATCATCGATGGCTCTGCCTGCAGCAGCCTGTGTGACAAAGAAACTCTCTACATGAGCAGGTGTCTGTCGACCCTGCCCAATAACCAGGTAGGAAACAAAGCCTACGTTCACTTGTAATGAAATCACTTGTAATGTTCAGCTTGTTAAATGTTTGGCCGTTCCGTTCGTCAGGTGTACACAGGGAGCTGGGGAGATCATGATGGTATCATCCGCTGTAAGCTGGGGGAGGTTGTGCACTACGAGCTGGGTGAGGAGCCGGAGCCGCGGAGAGAAGCCCCCGTGTTCGATAAACCCACCAGAGGCACATCGGTGGAGAAGTTCAAAGAGATGGTCTTCAATCACCTCAAGGTAAAGGACTTGAGTATTTCAGTCTGTAACATGACAGGCTACAACAACCCAAAGCAACCCCATCTGAACGTCTGCCCCTCTCTTTCCTCCAGTCCAAGCTCGGAGAACAGGCTAACCTCGCCAGCCTCGTCAGCCAGATCCTCTCTGTTGCCGACGGCAACAAAGATGGACGGGTGTCACTGCCAGAAGCCCGCTCTACTTGGGCCCTCCTGCAGATGGACGAGGTATAATTAACAATAACAACAGCTTGTCCCAGTTATCTATGGCATGAAATATGTTGTTTTCGAATGTGATGTCTGCAAACATGAAATGACTCGACTCTTTGGCGTTTTTGAGGTGCTGCTGGGCCTGCTGCTCCAGGACCGTGGACACACTCCTCGCCTCCTCGGCTACTGCGGAGACCTGTACATGACAGAGCGAGTGCCCTACGGGCCCCTGTATGGTTTGTCTCTGCCTTGGCCGCTGGTATCCTGGGTTCCCAACGGCTTGCAGCGTACTATGGACCAGTGGTTCACCCCCTCATGGCCCCGCAAAGCTAAGATCTCCATGGGCCTGCTGGAGTTGGTGGAGGACATCTTCCACGGCACCTACGGCAGCTTTCTGATCTGCGACCTCGCCGCTGCACACTTTGGTTACACCGACGGCCACGAGCTCCGTCTGACTAATGCCCGAGCGGTGGTTCCAGAGAACGAGTTCAAGCTCACCATGCGGGCGCTGAGGTGTGAAACAGACGCCGACTGCGTGTACGGGGTGGACTGCCAGACATCATGTGACGTGTCACAGAAACGATGCCGGGAGGAGCCGGTTCAGCCTAATTTGGCAAAGGCATGCAGTGCACTAAAGGACTACCTCCTGCGTGGGGCGCCGTCAGGGATGAGAGAGGAGCTGGAGAGGCAGTTGTACGCCTGTATGGCTCTCAAAGGTAATGCTGGACAGATGAACATGGAGCACTCACTTATCCTCAACAACCTGAAAGCTCTGCTGTGGAGACAGATCTCACACACCAAGGACTCGTGACGAGGAGAGGAAATCTTTCTGAAATCATGCCAGTCGGTTCCTCGCGCGGAGCTGAATATTTAAGATGCTGTGATTTAGGAATAGCAAATTTAATGAAGTAATTTTTATCAGTTCTAAACAATGACCGAAGGAGACTCTACCTCCTCTATCCTAGTTTCAGAAGTTTAGGGGGGCTGGGAACACACATTGAAATATAAGACTGAATGATTGCATGTTGCCATCAGTCACACTAAAAACAGTTCATGCAGCCACATTATATTGTGTCGTACCTTCCACCACAGAGGAATGTTAGCGAAGCACTTAACGGAAAAACAGATTTTATTGTTAGTCTCGCAGGCTGAGAGATCAAATTGCTGTTTTTTTTTTTACCACAAAATCATGCTGATACGTTTGAGCTGACGAGGTTCATCAAAGAAGACTTTGTCCTGTTTAGGAAGACGTCAGTGTTGTACGAAGCTCTAGTTTCAAGTGTAATGAAATTGCACTATTTTGAGATCGGCTCCTTAATTCTGTTTGGCTGCTGAGCTCAATAACATAATCATGGAGTACCTTTGAAGGATAATGCTGGGGATATTCTGTTTTTTACTTCTAGCAAATTGAATGAAAAGACAATGCTTCAGTTTGACTCTCAACACTTACTGAGTTTACTTCGCTGTCTGTAGCACACTGAAGGTGTAAATCTGTAAAATCAGCTCTCAAAATTACTAAATACTTTCATGTTTTGGTTACATTTAACTAATCTCCCAAAACAGCTAGGGTTATTCAAACATGAGTAAATGGTGCATTTCTTGGAAACTATTTTCAGGATGAATGCACATTTGCTGTGCTACTGCATTTGCATTGAGTCAAATCGACCTACAGTGCCCATATCATGAAGGAACATGTCACCCAATAGTGCAATAGTGTAGTTTTCTTTTGACAGTTTTTGGTTAAAAAATAGTCAGTTGCACAGAGAGGATTCACTATATTTGACCATTTTAGACGGTTTAGATTCATTGTCTTTTCAGGCGTATAAAAGAATATAGAGAATTTCCAAATTAACCTTTTAACGAAGGCAAGATGAGTGACAAACTAAAAGGAAAAACCTGAGGTCCACAGAGTGTGAGTTAGGGGCTACATTTACAGAATATGGCAGAAATAGAATATGTGTAAATATGTGTTATGATCATCTGAAAAGAAGACTTAGTTTGTTTTTGTTACCTTTAGAATGAGACTTTAAATCTCCAGGCGCTGTGGGTCCTCTTCCACGGAGTCCGCCATGTTGGACAGCCGTACAGTAGCCCAGAACAGACAAACTAAACACTGACCCCAGAACAGATAGGCCCTTTAATGTTTTGATGATATAAAAGTCTCATTCTAAAGTAACAAAAACATACCAAGTGTTATTTATTATACACTAATGAACACGTCTGCATGTTATATTCTATTCCTGCCATACTCTGTAAATAGAGGCCCCTGAATCTTACACACTGCACCTTTTAACAAATGATAATGCCTCTGTCCAGAGATTTGGAGAGATCTATGCTGAGCACTGCAGAGCACTGAGGCTGTTCTGGTTTCCTTTGTCACCCGTCTGCATGTTAAAGTGAGACAGTTGGTTAGCTTCAAAGTGGACAATATGCTAACCGTCTGTCAGTATTCCACAGAGGTCGTATACTGTACTTCGCTCTGCTCTACATTCTCCACCTGTAGCGCTAGTGACATCGTCAATGCTGCATCAACGACACGAAGAGAAATATTAGTGTATTTTATTTGTGAATGTTATCTTCTTGTATTTCTCACTGAAAAGAAACATTTGTGGTAATGTGCTGTACTCACACTATTTTTGGATTCTCGTCTCAGTGCCATAGAGATCATGCTGAAGTCATTAATGAATGTTTACCACCGGTGAAGGTGGAGGTCTTTATCAAATCTTGTGCTCACATCTGAATGCTGTACAAAAAGATTTTCCACGAACCCTTCCAGACATTGCTGTTGTGACGTTACTGTGACCGAGTTGAACAACCTGACTCGTTTAACCACTTTAAATGCATTTTAGAACGGACATGACCTCTAAAAGCATGTCGAGCTTGTGATCAATGCTGCTGTTTGAATTTTGAAAAAAAATGTAAAAGTTATGTACTTACTGAAGAGACCAGCATGATTTTGCACAATTAAAGTACATACCACTTCACTGTAACTTGTCAGATCTGTGCCGGTCTTTTACACTACACCCTTATCCATCTTTAACATTTATGCTTATTGCTGTAAATATCATGGGTGTGACTTCAGTACACACACAACACACAAAATCCATTCAATAAAAAAAAAAAAAAAAATCGACAGAGACAACAGCTTGAGTTTGAAATAAATTTATTTGTCTGTGATGTGTGTTGTGTTTTCGCGGCACAGCGCTGTGCCCAGTCCCTAACCGTCGCCCGCTTCTTGTTCTTGTGCTCGTAAGAAGCTGGCCTTTTTCTGGGCGACGCGGTCCTTCCTCTGTGCCAAAGATAACTTGGCGCGATTCCACCTGCCCGGAAAAGAGACGACAACAACAACAACGGCAGCTCCATTAACATTCAGCACAATGTTTGTCCGCTCAGCACTGGGATCTTCCCAATACAGCTATTCAATACTTAGAAAGGAAGCTTGCGTTAAATGAATGTTGAATGACAGTCATTTCCCCCCACAGGTATCAATACTCTGCTGTGGGTGTTTCTAAAGGTTAGTGGGGTTGTCACTGCTTGGCCCAGAGAACCAGATACAGCATCACCCATTTCAAGACATGGAAGTTAGGAACCCACCTCTTCTTCTTGACGTCTTTTTTGGGTTTCTTTTCGTGTACGGGGTTTGCTCTGATGGTGGCGTGTGCTTTTTTGTACATTTCTTCTACCTGAAAAGAACAAACACCGACACATGCATGTTTAAACTTGTTAAAGCACCACATCTAGGCATTTCACTCTGTGCACGATTGGTTTGTCTTGCTTCTCTCAGCCCCGTCTTGAAAGGACAGTGAACATCAGCCAATGCAAATGAAGGACCAACTACATTTTGCTCAGCGTGCTTTGTATCATCATCAAGAAGCAGATAACCAAAAACAAAACTATTACGGACATTTGCCTGTACTTAGTAGTCGTACTTAAGGTGTATGTAAATGTGCACTAATGTTGCAGCTGCACAGGAGACATGGAGTCCTGACTTCGGGCTGGTTTTTTGGACAGTGTACACACTGTACTGTATATTCTGATAGCTATTTTGAGAGTTAAAATAAATCCAGTGACGTGTTGTCTGATCTTTTTACATAAACCCGTGACAAACATTTTTAATGTCTCCTTTAGACTTGATGAAGCTGTGTGGCTTCAAAATGATCTTGTTAGTGCTCTCTGGTGGACAAATAATGTCACGGCTAGACCTGACAAATGACTTCAAAGGAGAGCAACTTTGTTCTGCAATCGGTTACTTATTGAGCGAACTATACTCAGATGGACAAATCTGCAATAAGAAGTCATATCAGCCAGCCATAAACGGCCTGGATTCTATATATATATATATATATTTCCTGATAATAAATTTAAGATGTCTACGTCCTGATTACGAGCAACTCTGAACTAATACATTGATTTAAATCACTTTATGGAGGTGTGAAGAACATCTGTTATGTGCACTGACTTCTTTAGATATACACACAGACACACTTCAGTTTCACAAGATGTTCGAACGAGTTTAAAGGAATCACTGTATTCGGTAATTTAATTTAATAAACTAACATAAATTTTTTAAATTAAGCAGATCTGGCCGACAGATTGAGATAAAGCTGCACGTGTAACTACAGCCGGAGTTACTGTAATCACAAAGTGTGACGTGTTTTCAGAGGTGGACTCTTGATCTTACTGTGTCGGGCGTGATTCCGTTCTTGATGAAGCGTGAAAACTGTTTCTTGTAGGCGTCCTCGTCCTCCTCCATCAGGTAAGACATGTAGTCGGCCACGTTCATGCCCATGATGTGTTTCCGGTGCACCTCCGCGTTGAACTCTTTACTCTCTGTGTCGTAACCAGGGAAGCGTTTTAGACTGTAAATGAGGAAGAGCAGAAATTAGGTTTGGTGACGGAACCGGATACTCCAGCATTTAAGATTTCTCAGTCGAATAACACTTTATTTTTTAGACGTGTTAGATGTTTCCTTCGGTTCGTCTTGCTTCTCTCAGCCCCGTCTTGAAAGGACAGTGAACATCAGCTAATGCAAATGAAGGACCAACTACATTTTGCTCAGCGTGCTTTGTATCATCATCAAGAAGCAGACGAGAACCAGCCAACCACGCGGGAATCATGACGGACTTCGTGCGAGAGTAAAAATATGAGACACAATTTTTTTGTATTTGTGTGATCGCCGTGTTTAAACTAAAGCACAAATTTTCATGTGATCTTATGTGTGTTCTTTGAGTCAATTGACCCCACACATGCAGGGCAGAAGTGAAGCTGAACTGCTATTTTGTGACTCATCAGTGGGCGTACTACTCATACTGAAGTCATACTGACCTGTGAGGGATGGCCAGACCTCCGTCGACTGCTCCCTTCAGCGCTCCGAACACCTTGTTCCCCGTGGTGGTCCTGGCCAGGCCTGCGTCGAGGTAACACGTGAAGGCGCTCGGCTGTCCGTCGATGCTCTCTACGTTGAACTCTTCTCCCGTCACCTCCACTTGGCCCTCGTACACCTGGTCCATTCCAAACTTGTGCAGCAGCTAAGAAGAGGAAGGATGTAGGAAAAAAAAAAAAAAAAGGATGTGAGAAAATCTCACCCAATGACTTACTGATTTTGAAACACAGTGATTCAATAAATCTAACCCCCGACAATGTTAGATCAGCACTAATCTCACAGTCCTGTATGCACAGCGTGCTGATATCAGCAACTTTCTGTGGGGGTGTGCATGTGTGCTCTTACCCGGCGAGCCAGCAGGAGCCCGGTGCAGTAGGCCGCAGCATAGTTAGTAAGGCCAACAGTGATGCCATATTTGGGGAGCTCGTGTGAGTAGGCAGCACACACAATCTGGTCCCCTTCAATCTTTGCATAGGCAATCTGGAGAGAGAGAGAGAGAGAGATAGATAGATGGATGGATGGATGGATGGATGGGGGTCAGTGTGGTTGTTCAACATGTTGCCGCATGGGTTTAACTCTTGTGTCTCGTTCACTGACCTGGCAGCAGACGTCCCTGTTGGAGAACCGGACAATCATTCGGTACTTGGGGGTGTTGTACTTGTTCTTGTCCTGCACGACAAGGCGCTTGCGGGCGTAGAAGTCAGTTTTCCCCTCTGCAGAGTTAACAGGAGTTAGTGGAGCACTTTTAAAAAAAAAAGGAGCTTCACGGCGCATGCTCGGTATAAACTGAAGCATGTGAGTCTGGTGTATAGAGGATATCGTCTTACCTCTTCTCCTCCTGAACTTCACCTCATATCTCTTGAAGTAGGCCTTGTTCTTCACCACTTTGACGAAACCCTGGGATTAAAAGCAGAGACAACAAGTTACCATGCGAGCTTTCATAGAAAAACCATCACAGACGTACTACACATAAATGTCAGCTGTCAACAGTCACTTAAAGCTGTTTTAATGAGTTATTAAACGCTCGGTTTGACTCGGTTTGAGAGTCCTGTGAAGCCGGTCAGCTGAGGTTTCGTCAGCCACGGATGCGCCACGCTGGAGCTCAGAACCGGCCCAGCACCACCGAGCAGCCGCAAACATCCGCCAACATCTCGGCTTCACACCGCCGGAAACACCTTCCTACCATCGAACACATCTCTATATATTTAAAACAGCCGCACTGGATTCATATCGATATATTTAACTCACCATTTTGGGGAGATTTTCCTCTTCTTCCTCCTGGACTTCAAGCCTCTCTCTACCTACCGGAAGGCTGACTGCCACTTCCCCTCAGCGGGACGACTCCTGAGCAGCAGCGCCCCCTGCTGCCCCGGAGGACGCCACGACACAGGAGGGGACAACAGGGGGCAGCAACAGAGCAGGGTTCTCCTACAGCTGAGATTTTCCCCTTTAATGAACTTATAAAATATAATAAAATATAAAGGGCATGATTATTTATTTAAATTAAATGTTCATGCCAGCGAAGAACAAAGCTGTTTATAAATTACCCAAGTAGAGAAAATGTTGACACAAAAATGTATTTCTAAAGCTATTAATGTTAATAATGATCTATTTAGACAGGCAACACAGCTCAAAGTTCTTAAAAGAACAAATAAAGATAAAATCACCAGTTAAATTATTTAAATACATTTAAAACAATGATGGAGATAAAACTACGGAAGCCCCAAGCGGTCATACATTAGTACATTTCATTTCCTCTCTCTTCTCGTGATAACAAGTACAATAACGATGAGAAAACGGCATAACGCCATAATTCATTTGAGATCTTAAGAAAACAAGAGGATAGTCTAGTATACAATATTAGAAAACATCACTGAGTGTAGCAATGTCAGAGGAGCAGGAGAATGTTCCAAATGCAATGATCCTTTTGTTTTCTCAAGGTCTCAAATTAATGACGAGGGAAAACAATGTTTCGTTATCTTAAAATCTTGAGAAAACAAATTAAATGAACTTGCTATGCTGAGAAAATGAGGAAATAAAATGTACGATAAATGACCGCTTACGGCTTCCGTAAACCTCCCTCCCTCCCCACTCAACCAGTGGCAGCAGATGGCCGTCCACTAATGGGCTCGGTTCTGTTTGAGGTTTCTGTCTGTTAAAAGAAAGTTTTTAGTCACCATCCCCAAGTGCTTGCTCATAATGGGAATTGTTGGGTGTCTGTAAATATTATAAAGAGTATGCCCTATATGGAAAGTGTCATGAGATAACTTTTGCTACAATTTGGTGCTATAGAGATAAAATGTATTTTAATTGTAGGGTATATTAACATCTAGGTTAATATATATATATATAAAAATCTATATACCCAACAGTTTGTGACAGGAAAGCCTTTTCTGGATCTATTGAGGACACACTGTAGGCTATAATTACTTTGTATAAGTTAGTATGAGGTAAGTTCATAAATACACCAAAGAATCTCAAATATACACATTAGGATTCATCTTAAAACTAAATTGAAGCCACTGCAGGAACTTTGAGATAAGGAAAATAGTTAAAGGAACAATATGTAAGATATTTACTGTATTCAATCATAAGATGATTGTGCTGTGTCATCAAAAATTCAGGAAACATGCTCAACAGTAATACGAGCTTCTTGACAGCAACAATACTACTGTCTGTTCTGGTATGTTCTGTATGATCTAGTCAAAAGTGAGTGAAATTTAAATAAATGGTCTGATGATCAGCTGCATAGTGATGATGATGAGGTCGGTCTGCTTTCCTTTGTGATTCTGAGGTCAGCTGTGGTCAAATCATTCATCGGGTTGTGAAATCAAACTACTCAACAAAATGATGGTGATTTACACTGGAAAAGTCTAAATGATGAAACTTCTAAAGACTGGGTGGACTTACTACTAATCCAGAGAGGTCAAAATGTTTGATGAATGAATCAGAAACTGACACAGATTTTCTTCTGAACTAGCTGCCATCACGGCTCCTAGACTCATATCTGTACCTTTCTTGACATCATAACTCATTCATCTGTGAAAAGATCACTCAGGGTCTTCACAGTCCACTTGTTTAATCCATGTAAGATACGTGTAACTTATACAGTCCAACAGAGTTTATGTTACCTCTGCTGCCATGTTTAAGTACCACTACTTATTGATATTAATCTCTCACTTTGTCCTGATATTTGCTGAGGTTTGCACAGATATTATCCAGATAGTCAAGATATTGAATTGTGTTATTGTTTTTGAATAGATAAAGGTTAAATTAATTTGAAACCCTCTTGGTATGTGAATTATGTATAATCAACACACACCCTTGCCACAGTCATAACTCTACTTCTTCTTCTTTTTCTTTTTCTTCTTCTTCTGACAAGAGTGTGAAATATGGTCAAAGGTTCTAGAAAGCTATTAAATAGACCTTGGTGTAAGTGAGATTTTTTCAACTGATTTCTAAGTTGCACCTTTATTCTCAACTTTTATGTCAACATTGACATAAAAATTAACATTTTTGCTCAGAAAGATGAAAACCTGTGATAAAAACATGACTTGATGATGGCATAATATGGTACAACTATGACAATATCACATCTCATGTCACAATGTCACACATCTGTATACATATCAGAAACATCATACAAGCACAATCTGGAAAACTACCAAACTCTCTGAGCGCCTATACAGCAATATCACAAATGAGCTGATGTTCGGCAGCAGTTAGTAAGAATGACATGAGTAACACAAAACAGTAAAAGAAACATACTTCTCATACTGTGGCTCCACCCATTTCCAAACAAACACGCTGGTGGTGTTGCTGAGCCGCCCATGGAGCTTTGCTGTGATTAATATAAATGGTGAACGACACACAGGTGGTGTCATTCAGAAGGCTCAGTGTTAACGTCACATTTCCAAAACATTCCTGCCCTGTCCATGTCATGGAACGAATTCAGACATAAGAGATAAGAGTCCTGATATCAGGAAAGGTCTGTCAGAGAACGCCTCATACCAAGAGCAGCGTGAAAACATGCTTATATATATATATATATATATATATATATATATATATATATAATGATTATCTATACATATGTATGTATCCAGTGACTCAAAAGTGATATTTATGCTTGTACAGTTCAATATTTCTTGTCTGTTCTACTCTTATTTTTTGGTCTTACTGTTTCATTATCTTATATTATTACAATTCATATTACTTTCGTTGTCAAACACCTTCAGATAAGTGCTATACAAATAAAGTTATCGTTTTTATATTAGTTCTAACAATGGTAAAAATAGGCTACGCTACATTAACACAGCAGTGCTATTACTCTTTCCTGTGCAGTTAAGTATTATGGAAAATATTTATTTATTTATTTTATATATTTTTATCTTATCTTATCCTGTAAATAAGAATAATATTGAGATATTTAGAGCAATAGTTGGATTGTTGTTGGATAAATTGGATGAGAAGATTGATATCACTCTCATGTTTGTAAGCCAAATATGAAGTTACAGGCTGGAGCTTAGCTTAGCTTAGCTTAGCTTAGCTTAGCTTAGCATGACACATGAAGACAGGGGAAAACAGCTAGCCTGGCTAAGGCGACAGGTACCATCGCTTAAAACTCACTAATAAACAAGCTAAGCTAACCGTGTATAGCTTCAAATTTATTGTACAAACATGATAGTAAAAGAAAGTAAGAAAGAAAGAAAGTAAAATAACATAACATTTTCAAAGAAATTCCTTCAAAGTAGTTTCACAAACAAACCCCAGCATGACCACAATTTTTATGTCACAGTTTCTGTATGAATTCAGCAAAATATCGTACGTGTGTACTGACATTGTTTATCTGTGCTCTGCTGTGTGACAATAAAGAACTGAACAGAACTAATGTGTTAATTTGTGAAATTTTGATACATTTAGCGAGAGCCAGACTAGCCCATGTCTAGTCTTTGCTAAGCCAGCTGGCTGTAGCTTCATATTCAGCATACAACCGAGAGAGTGGTATCAATCTTCTCATCTAACTCTCAGAAAGAAAGAAGATAAACATACTTCCCGTAATTCTAAGCCGTATAACATTTAATAAGTCAAGTAAGGAGTTAGTATGTGAAAATGTAGCGTATAATACTTGAGTAGTTTTTCACCACTGATTTCAGAGCTTGTGATTTTTTTTTAGGGATGTTGTCAGAAGTTTAGTCTTGACATATTGCATAAGATACATAGTTATGTAGTATGTATGACTAACTAAGCAGCGCTGCATTTCAGCCTCAGTGTACAATTCAGTCTCTTGAGTCCATTTTATAAAACGGTCAACCGTCCATTTAACATGTTTTGTTTGCATAGAAAAAAAATGATTACTTTGTTAAATGATAAACCAGTAGTTCGGCGTTAGTCTATCTGTTAAATCTATCGACAACCACTGAAAAAAGGGAACCAGAGTCTTCTGCTTTTCTGTTCGGACGAGATAGATAATATCCCTCACTGTCACTCTCTTGGTGCAGATGTTCTCAGTGTTAGATAAGAAAACTCAAAGTCACTCTTGTGGACAACTTTCTTGCAGGCGTTCAAACTCTGTTTCTGCAGAACTGATTTCACAATGAACTGTCCAGTCATCCCTCTGTAGCAGGTTCACACTGGGGGCAGAGGGTGTGGTGGGAGGACTGAGGGGTATTACTGGCAGCACTTTTGTTTGTTCTCAATATTGATTTTCTGAGTTAACTTTGAGCTGGACTCGCCGACCCTAATTGTTGCTTTTTGCCTCTGGTACTGAAGTAACACCAAGAAGGAGTTCCATCAGTAGGCCATTTGCATGCGTTGATCTGAACTGAAAGAAGATGACTTTGAAGTTACAGTGGACTAGAAATGACTTGCAGAAAGTCACACATCAACAAATGTGTTCACAGGCACACCACAGATAAGAAGACTTGCCTTTCCTGCCTATCTTGTCACTGCTGATTGCGCTAATTTGAATTTGAATATGGAGACATATGAAGGTCAAAAAATATCACTCTGCCACATACATTATACCTCATTAACTTCTCGACACTTGACTCCCCGCACATGTTTCAGTGTTAGGACGATATGGACATACACTGCAGTTAAAACGTCTTTTTCCCGGGTGACTTACAGTGATGCTGAGCACTCAGCAAAACCAAATCAGTTCTGCAGAAACTAGACTGAGTTCTGCTAACTTTAACACCAGACTGAATATTTTAGGAACAGCAGAGATGGTGGCGTGATGAAGTTTATGTGTGAAAGCCCAGCCTGCATTTTTCTCCACCCTTCATATGACCAATGTTTTACACCCCACGCTGAAACAGACAGAGTGGTGTTTTCTGTGTGAAAATATGCCCAAAGGACAGATCACAGATTTCAGAGAATCAGCTAAAAGAAACCGTCACTTGTTGCAGTACAGAATTAGGTGAGAAGTTTGGTTCATTCAGGGATTATGTTTTCTCCGGTTGAAAGCAGAGAAAAGCTATGAAAAGTGATTAAAAACATCCAGCGCGGGAAACAAATATACATAGTCGCACACATAAACGTTTTTTTTAGGCTTGACTATGCCTGTTGAACTCTGACCTTTCAAACGGACGCCTCACCCCCTCCCCAGGCGTGCACAGAGACACAATGACCAGGAAGCACTGAGCAGGTTTCTTCACATCCATGCACCAACGTCCCAGATGAGATTCTTAGTATTTGGGAGGGAAATTTACAACCAGAAACGGGCTGGTTGCAAACAAGGGGAGCTGCTGATCACAGTGATGGATGAGGGAGGTGATTTGTAGAGTGTTTATAACATAAATTCAAGCATCTGTTTTAGTGCAACGTGAGAGTTTCTTTTCAGTGCTTCTACTTCTGTTTGTTTTTTCACACGTTCAGAGTTGCTCAGAAACTGTAGCCGTGCTGATCATGCTGACAACAGTGAACTCAGAACGATCATTCTGTCGTCAACTAAAATCAAATCAATGTACAGGAACACAAACAGAAACTCCCCTACTGCTGCACGACGAAAAGATTTGAAGTGAGAGTGGGCGTGAAAACACAAGACGTTTGTGGACCCCGTGTGTGAAAGAAGAACTGTCTTGCGGTCAGCAGCATCCCGTAAATCATTCATTGTGTTCACACTCTGGCCCTATCTGGTGGCTGCAGTTGGGGCCAGCTGAGAGCTCGATGAGTTTTGGACGGCCACTCTTACGTGCAGTTAAACACGAGGAAAAGGGACTGAAATCAGATTGTCGCTGGAGAGAGAGGGACGGAGATAGTTTAAGAGAGAGGGCGGGGGTTGTCACGCTGTGGTTAGGGTTCTGGAGCCAAAGGAACCTGTGAGGGGATGAGATAGCATGATGTGGTTTTCATTGAGATGCCACCACAGAGTGGAGGTGCAGAGGTGAACGCTCAGACTGAGTGTCTGGGACTAAACAGAGACATGAACCAGTGAAAGTCAGTTTAGCCACAATAAGCATAAATCCAGTATATTTAGTTTCATTCGACTGAATTGCATTTTTTATTTTCGTCTGCAAGACCAAAATCTGCCTTGGTTTCACTCGTTGGCTTAAAGTGAAACTATGTATGATTTTAATGAAATATAAATATATAAATGAATATAAATGATAATATAAATGAAATGTTGAATTCATGAGACATAAAATTCACTTTAACTCTTTTGAATACACTCAGGGGTTTTGCTGCTACAGTCTTATCTGGTCTGGTATGACCAGCAGCTAAGGCATGCTAACATAGCTTATAACTAGCTTACATTAGCAAACTTTAAGTTGCTCTGAAATAGACATTAGAGGATGATTACGTGTTACTGCTTGCCTTATCGTGATCCCATGATCGTAACATGTAACCACTGGTTAGCTAAAGTTACAGTCTTGCTTCAAACTGAGCTGCGCGAGTCAAAATCAAGACAACATATTGACCAGCTGCCGTGTACTCTGCTCCTCTTGTTAACATTCACATACATGTGGTGTTAAAGCTGCAACCTCAGGTATATTTAAAACTATGAGGAGTCCCCACAGTTTCTGTCTATCCTCGCGAGGGGTGAAACAGGCCCCGAGGTTGAACTTGAGAAAATAACCTCATGGTTCACCAGCACAAGTCTTTATTTAACCTCGCGACTGTGATCCGCACCTTTGACAAGGTAGACAACTGCTGCTGTGAACTGCAAAGCAAAAAATACAAGAACCAGCCCCACCACCACCACCACCCCCACCCTCCTCCTCCACTTCTCTTCCCCGGGCTGTGATCACTGCGACTGGGCTTCTATTTCAATCACATACTTTCTGTAAGACTTAAAAAGAGTGAGAATCAAGGCCTGACGGGGAGGAGGTGGTGGGGTGAAAAGGGGGGCCGGGGGTATACAGAGAGACAAAAGAGGAGGCTGTGGCAACACTGATAGCGTCTTCTATACTCTGCGTCTGGTTTCCTGTTGAGTCAGTATGTAACCCTGAGTTTGAACGTTGTCACATCGACACCGGGCCTCTCACACTTTTCTGTTTTTCTGATAAGAATAATCAGAACGCTGCTGCCGTCAATCAGCAGCTTCAGTTTCAGTAATAATTTAACTGAAAGTTTTTATTTAAATATTTGGTTGAATGCGTCATGATGTGGTTGAGCAGCCATGCTTTCTAGGGAAAAATGCTGAATTTGGATAAGTCCATAAATACTTTTAGATGCTTTGAAACTTTAAGATTTTCCTTTTTCTCATGTCTGGAATTTTGTTAATTTTACAGGAAAACTGGTGCGTGGTGTCTTTACTGTTTACTTTGTGTGAGAAATCATCCATGTCTGCTCATCGGTGAGTGCAGAGGAGAGAGATGATGCTTAAAACATTTAAATTTTATGGTCTGATGACTCTTTTTGAGTCTTTTCAGAAACATTTCAAACATCAAAACAGTAAGAAATGAAAGTTACGTGCCAATAAGTCATATATAACATGGCCTAAAGTTAAATAAGTTACAGAAATATAACCTTTTGTATTTGAAAAAGAGAAAGAAATCTGTCTTTATGTGGGAATAAAACCCTGAAAGGCAAATTAAATTATCTATTTTGGTACCGAATGCAAATGTCCGAAGATTGTGCACTCTTCTATCATAACATGAATCAGTGTTTTTGTTTGACTGTCATGGCTGACTGACATGAACTTTTCAGAGTGAAGTAGGGAGGGGAAGAAAAAGAAAGAGAGCGTGTGTGTGTGTGTGTGTGAGAGAGAGAGAGAGAGAGAGAGAGAGAGAGAAAAGAGAGAGAGTGAGTGTGTGTGTGTGTGTGTCAGTATGAGGTCTTTGTGGTGTCTCTCTGCAGCCTGTGACTGATATTCTGACAGTCAGACTAAATGTGGACATAGTTCACGACAGTGTGTGTTCTCAGAGCTGGGATATAGTACCTGCCGTGTCGGTGCTGTGTGAGTATGGGACATGTGTTTCAGTTTTTACGCCTCGGCTATCTGCGCTTTGCTTGCAGGTCTCTAACTTGTTGCAGCTGCATCAAACAAACTCGGTTCCCACATCGGAAAAAAAAAAACGATAAACCGCTTTGCTTTGGTCCTTGAACAGAGCCCAAATCTTCGCTATGATTTGAGTCTGACAGATTTTTATTATTATTTTTTTTTTTCCTCCAACATGCTGGTTTCATTTTTCCTAATTTTAATATTCCACTTGGCACGTATGCGTCCTGTCCTGCGTTTCTTTCACCGGGCAACCTAATTGGGGCCCGTGTATGGTCCGGGAGGGGGCTTTAATGATGTAAAACAGTAAGGCTGAAGTCAGTGCGGGTAAGCTGAAGCAGTGTAACTGTAAAGGGATACTTCGGCTCCCCACCAGCAGGCTGTTGTGCAGAGCGGCCGTGCGCGTCTCATTAACAGGATCACTTTACAACCAGTCAAACAAATAGGTCATTATCCATCACAGGCTGCTGTGCCTGCACGGGGACACAAAAACACACATTTTTATGTCTCATGACATTTAGATTATATCTGCTTTTAATCGTCTTGATTAGACTCCAAAATGTTACCACTGAATTTAGAGATTGTGGTGTAAATCTCAACCTTTGTTACAGACTGGCAAGTGCACGAATCCAATCTCGGTTTTAATTTACTTTAATTTATTGTGACGTTAAAGAGCTTTTATAAGAGTGGACACTGACTGGAATTAATTTCCAGTATCACAGAAAACACAGTTTAACCCTTAAAATAATAAATAGATAATAATAATGGTCGCATTTTTAATTTAAACACAGCTACACTGTGATAATATAATCACTGTCAATTTAAATAATGATGATTTTAGTCAACATAAGCCTGTGGCGAACTCTAGAAGTTATGAAACACCCTTGTAAAGTTCCTCTTGTGATTCAGCCTCCGTCACTTTTAAAGCTTTTACCATTAAAGACATACAATATGTCCTCTCCAATCCCATATCTACCGAGAGCCTTTTGGGGGGACGGTGGTGGTGGAGGTGGTGGTCCTGCTTTTGGCCACCTGCCCCGCGACACCTGGTAAACGATACGGCTTCTCTGCGCATGCGTAATAGCCTGCCAAAAATCCCAACGCCGTCTCGCCTGTCAACCAATAGTGTTCCAATCTGTCCAGAGATAAAGTCAGAGCAGCGTGGAGAGAAGTGAAGTGAAGTGGAGGATTTCAGACCTGAGCAGCGCCGACAGAGATACAGAAAGAAAACATGCCGAGGTCTTTCCTGGTGAAGAGTAAAAGGGCCCACAGCTACCACCAGCCCCGCTACCTGGACGATGACTACAATAGACTGGACACTATTCTTGCTCACGTGTGCGCAGGTGGGTTCATTTGTGCGTAATTACGCACGGAAAAGGTTAAATAAGAGCGATTTGTCTCCGTGGAAATGATTAACATCCAGATAATTAAAGTAGAATTAATTTCCAGTTGCTCAGTCAAGTGTCATTCCTCCGTTTTCATTAGAGAACAAATCTCAGGCGGAGTTTGACTCCAACTTGGAGACGCAGGAGGATGTGAGCGCCGGCGCTGACAGACTGTCCCCCGGGTCCAGGCTGCTGTCCCCGGGGTCGCTGTCCTCAAGCTCCCCGCTGAGCTACGGAGGCAGCGTGTGTGACCGGTCATCCGACTGTGATTTCTGGCGTCCGCCGTCTCCCTCTTCCTCACCAGGTTAGTTCAGATGTAGTTTCACCCATACTTTGACTTCAGTTGTTTGAGGTGATGTCAGAGCAGTATTAAAAAATACAGCGCAGTTTGTTAATGTCAGTGTCAGCTGATGTGAACTTCAAATTTCAGTTTAGTTGCCATTCATTTGTATTGGTTTTATGAGTGTGTGAAATCTTTTGAACATTTTCAGCAGCATTTGAACATTTTCTTTTGAACATTTTCAGCAGCAACATTTTCATTACTGATGTTATAGTTTTGATTATTATGAAGGAGAACAAAGATGAAGCACAGTAATTGTCAGATTTTGGAGTCAAACGGGCATCCAGGATAATGTTACAACTTCTACTGATAGGTATTTAAAAAATAATAATAATAATCCAAATATCTTGTCAGTCATCGCTCACGGCAAATCTATTTGAAATATGTAACGTCCAACAGTTTGGCGCGGTGACATTATTGCGCTTTCCAATAAGGTTAAATGCAATTTCCAAGTGATCAATTTTTTTTTGACAGGCCATGAACTTTCACTAAATACAAATTCACTTCCAGATTCAGAGAAATGCTCCACTCCGGCAGCAGAGGACGGTCACCACTTCAACACCCCGCTCTTCCCTTACTCCTGGACGTCGTACTCCGGCTCTGAGCTGAGGCATCTAGTTCAGGGCTCATATCATCACCACATCCAGGGCCACAGGGAGCCTCACTCACCCGTCAGCATATACGGTGCAGAGGACAGCGGCACCGAGCCGCTTTACGCAAAGCGAGGCTCGGTGTCCGGATGTTACCAGGACTATTCTCTAACGGGCCATCAAATCTGCAGGACGCGGGACGACGGAGACGAGCTGTATGTGGATGTAAAGAAGTCCCGCGGGGCGGAAATAAAGTCTGAAAGTGACTTCGTTTGCTCTAACCGCGAGTCAAGTGGATCCTATAAGTGTATTAAATGTTGTAAGGTATGTTTCTCAGCGTTTCTCACCATAATAATCCAGCTGTTTTGATAAAGTCTGAGATGTTAGAAAATTAATATTAGTGATGTTTCATTGGTGATCAGAGTCAAGTTTAATTTAAATGACATTTAAGCCATTAAATTAGTGTTTGCCAGTGAGATATTTGCGTATAATCCACTTTATATTTTTCTCTTTTTGAGTTTGATTTCGAATTAAAAAAAAAAAAATCCGTTTGTTTTTTTTCCAAAGGTGTTCTCCACCCCTCACGGGTTGGAGGTCCACGTGCGACGGTCACACAGCGGAACGCGGCCGTTTGAGTGCGGGATCTGCGGGAAAACCTTCGGACACGCAGTGAGCCTGGATCAACACAGAGCGGTTCACTCGCAGGTAGGCCTTTAACCAGAAATAAGCTATTGCGTAAAAAGGCCACTGGGCCCACATCCTGGACGCAAAGGCCCCAGAGAGCGCTCTGTGCTACCACAACGTCCCAAAACCAGTCAGCGTTTTACTGTATTTGTATAGTTAGTTAGTTAGTTAGTTAAATCTAATATTTTGAGGTCTTCCACGCTGAAACTTTACTTATTTTGCAGGAGAGGAGCTTCAGCTGTAAAATCTGCGGCAAAAGCTTCAAGCGCTCCTCCACACTGTCCACGCACCTGCTCATCCACTCGGACACGCGACCTTATCCGTGCCAGTACTGCGGGAAGAGGTTCCACCAAAAGTCAGACATGAAGAAACACACTTTCATCCACACAGGTGAGACACCACACAGGCTGAAAGTCGTTAAAAAACAAAACAAAACAACCCCCCCACACATCCCAATACCTCACCTGAATTACTCCAATTGTGTGATCTCATTGAATGCTGCAGGTGAGAAGCCGCACAAGTGTCAGGTGTGCGGGAAGGCCTTCAGTCAGAGCTCCAACCTCATCACACACAGCAGGAAACACACAGGGTTCAAACCTTTCGGCTGTGACCTGTGCGGGAAAGGTTTCCAGAGGAAAGTGGACCTGCGGAGACACAAGGAGACGCAGCACGGACTCAAATGAGCAGACCTCGATGCTTTAAGCACTTTTAATGTTCTCCTCCTGTACATACGTGTTTTATTGGATTCTATGGTTTGTTGCATTGGCCTTATTATTTTTCCAAGTTGTTTAATGTAGTTAATTATTTTTGCCTTAACTATTCTGGTTGATTTTATGGAAATAAAAGTTTATTTATCCTGTGTTTTTATATATTTTTTTTATTACAATTAGATGACTAAAAGCTGATTCAGGCAGAAGAAATCTCTTCTTTTTGTTGTTATCGGGGATTAAACATTAACTTTTGTCAGTTTATTTTCCAGTTATGAATGATCATTTGATTTCACTCTTTCTACATCTGATTACTTTCTAAATAATGAAAAAACATTCTCATCATTTCATTTTTAAACTTTTAACCCACAATAACAGATTTTAAAAATCATTCTCTGCCTGTCCACTGATTGTTGGTACAGTTGTGAAAAACGAGAAGCTGTGCTTGAATCATGAAGGCTATGAATCACATCCCCAATCTTCATGACAGGTCAGAGTTGTATCTCCACTATTAAATAGAGAAACGTTTTGTTGCGTGCGCCACCTGGTCAAAACCAAATATTTTCACACACCATTGTTAACATACCCATA
The DNA here is from genome assembly GCA_028641955.1 of Protonibea diacanthus. Lineage (NCBI taxonomy): Eukaryota > Metazoa > Chordata > Actinopteri > Sciaenidae > Protonibea > Protonibea diacanthus. Next base: position 8,841,327 of record CM053988.1, on the reverse strand, counting down.
TAACAAATGACATTATGGTGCCATAAACATCCATGTGAAGGAAGTCTGGAGAAATGGCGTCACTTTTATTACAGCAGAAGCGCAGCGATAACCAGCGTGTCCACATGGCGTTTTCACTGGGAAAAGCTGGGTGTGATTTATTTGGCCATGCAGAGGTTAAACACGCAGGGCTCTAAAACTTCAAGGATCTGATTTGCACATATCTCACCACAGATTGTGTACATACAATAACGCTGCAGCACAGTATCAATAGTGAAAGAGCATGCAGACTTAAACCACAAAAAAAGGACATGAGTTTTTGTTTTAGAAGTTACTCCAACCAACTTTATTTGTGGAAAACAAACACATACTTCATTCAGTCCAAGATCCTGAGTGTATATTTATTATTCATACGTCCATGTCTGGCTGTGTGTGTGTGTGTGTATGTATGTGTCAGTGTGCCGGGGTTTTAAACAGCCGGACTAAGTTCAGAAGGTCCTGCTCCTGAAGGCCAAGCTCCTCCATCAGCGTGTTCAAATACTCCACAGATGCCGGCGTCTCCAAAGCTTCTCGCACCATCGTAGACACCTCTGACAACCTGAAACACAAAATACACCATCACACACACTCTGGTAAGGCTGCACATTTCTAAATACACAACAGACACCAAAATGAGACTTTAACAGTGATTATGACTACGACTGTTCTCTTCATGTCATTAATCAACAATTTTGAGCTATTATGAAATTATTTCTTATTCAAGACGCACGTTGTTACATGATCCGCTTGGCTATGCTTTTGAGCACTGACCCGAGGTCATGTAGCTCTGGAAGAGTGAGTCATACGAGTAACGTTGTTGAGTCAAACACAGATTTGAGCAGGTTCTAGTTCTTACTAAGCAAAGATATCCAGATAACTCAGTAAACTTGTTTTGCAGAGCAACTGTCTGGTTTTAAATCTTATTCGACATGCAGCATAACAGTATCCAGATTTTCTGTGCAGGTGTTTCTTGATTTCTGAACATCTCAGCCACATATTTCTCTATGAACGGAGCATGTTCAGAAACCAGGATCAGGTGTTTGCATCAGAGTATACGCCAGTGGGCGCATCTGGGCTTTTGAAACACAACATGATACCCTGAATCATCTGGTAATATCTAAAGTTCATGTTTAACATTTTGTTGAGGGATGGTGTAAATCTTTGCAAAGATGCTGATGAGATAATCACCTCTGGTAACCCACAACATGTTGACAAATGTGTCACACAACAAACGGCCTGCTACACTTTCACACATTCAGCTAACATTCAGTTTTAGCTGAGTGTGTGTTTCTGGCTGCACAAGCACAGTGCGTGTAAGTGAGCGTAAAGTACAGTCAGTTATTATTAGGTACACCTAGCTGAAACTAATGCTACAGCCCTAAAAAGAAAATATTTATATAAATGTTGTAATGTTTTTGGTGCCGATTCAACTTTAGGATAGTTTTGGAGGCTGTAGTCTGTGGTGCTCTTGGTAAACAGTTTCAACAACAGCTGGGCATTATAAACTTATAAAAAAAAAAAGGTGGATTTATTGTAGCATTTTAGCTGAGTGTGCTTAATAAACTGGCATCCGAGAATCTGTTGTCATTACGCCTGCAGTAACTTTACAGAAACTGTGTCATGATGCATCAAATCAGCACAGACTCTATGTTTTGTTCACCTCCTGCTCTAAATCTACCGTGTGCAACCTTCTAGCTGATCTCTGTCACCTCTCCAAGCCGTGTCCCTCTCCATCCCTCCCCCCTCCCTCTACCTGTCCTGTCTACCTGTGTGGAGGTGCACTGTTGGTTAATCTCCGGTTCACCCCCGGGTCTAGTGTTGCAGGGGGGGCATCCATTATTCAGCTGGCCTGAACAATAGAGGCCAGACTAGCTCCACAGCTGCCATGCAGCAGATAGATAAGACAGCACAACAAATTATTCATGATGGAGGAATGGAAGGATGGAGAAGCTTGAAGTTAAATGGGAACTAATGAAATCATAGAGTACCAGAGGGACACGTGACAAAGAGAATATATGTCTCCAAAGATGGATCAAATAAAAGCTAATGCTCAAACCAAGCTCTAAACATTATTGAATGTTTCATCAGTTAGATCAAATAAAATCCTGAAAGCAGCGCTTTAAACATTTATCTCTTAACATCGACTGTCAACATCTACAATCAGGTCACAGGTAACAAATCCTCTGTTTTTTCTTCCCCCACATCAAAAAAGTTTCATTACTGAGCATCTGTGGAGAATAGTTATGTAAAATCTATTTTATTTTAATCAGAGGCATTTCATACCTTTCAGAGATGAAGATTATTTAATTTATCCGAAAAACACAATAAATTCAAAGTCCAGGGAAGACATTGCACTCACAAGGCTCTCTCGCTTTAAGAGTTATAGATCTGTGTTACATACAGCCCCTCAGGCTGCACAACACTTACTGTACTCTTTTGTTAAGCTCAAGAGAGCTCACAATGTAAGTTATGATATTAATGCAAACTGACATGGGGCCACAGAGGGAGTCATAAATCAGAGTCAGTCGGGCATCAGGTGAAAGTTTTCCCAGCCGGGGCAATTTAAAAATGCTCCTTTTGCTCGGATGTATACAGAGGAACTATTGTGTGTGTGTGTGTGTGTATTTAACATGAAAGTGTACTGCTTGTGTGTGTCTTCTGTCCTGGATCACGGATCTGGAGAAGGGCAATCAGGTGGAGATAAGGCCATGAGGCGTCTGTGTGTACTTAGACGGGAGCAGCACGGAACTGTCCATGAACTGCCAGCGACACACAGACACACACAGGCCATATGGCATGGGCTAAAAACAATGGCACACCAGCGTCTTGCAAGTCACTGTACGGAAAGTTTACTTGTTTTCTTGCAAAGATGCACAAAGCTGCTGCTTTGATTTGATCATTGTTGCAACAGGAAATTATAGCATAACACTAACATGATGTCAGTCACCTAATCACCTTTTGCATCTTTAAAATTATTGCACAGAAATGTGGCAGCTGTTTATCTGCTTTATTTCTATCACTTTACTTTAGTTTCTCTTTCTCGTCCTTTCTAAGCTGCAGCTGATTAAAAAAAAAAAAAAAGAGTTGCACACAAACACACAGGCAGTGAAGAACAGTGGTTCTGAGGTTGCTGACAGGGTGCATTTTCTGGAGGACACTGGTTCTTCATTTCCTTGTTATACACTGTCCTGCTGTCATGGCTCATCCTATTAATACTGAAGTAACACAGCCGCACACGATAAACTTACAGATGAAGAAGCACAACGGCTATGAGCGTCCACTCTGGAGTTTTGTGGATGATGTTTGTGTTGGTGAACCTGTGGTGGTAAGAAAAAAAACAACAAAACAAAAGTGAGCGACTGGCCAGGCCAAACTTAAGGATTTCGGTCATGTAAGGCTGTTTGTCTTTGCGCTGCAGATAAGTCCACATAACCACAGAACACATGTTGTCGCTCAGCAGGAGGTGTCAAAAATCACCAGATTCTGACGATAAGTGAACTAGGAAAATCACATGTGCACAACGCCGCTCCAACCACCACAAACACTGCCTGCTGTAGTGTAGTGATGTATGTTTCTTGACAGCACTGTGTATATTCTTTCGTTTAAGCCTCTTGTCGGGAGGCCTCTGACAGCAGAAAGAGAATTCCTGGAAGCAAGACTGCGGAGGTGTTACTCACCACACAGTGATTTAATAGCACTCCTGGTGAAAACATCCTAACCAGCCAATGGGAACACAGAGCTTGTCTATGGCAGGAAATGCTCGATTCTGCTTTTCAAGTTTTTTTTTTTTTTTTAAATTAACTACTGATAGACAAAGGAAATATGTATCACATTTCGATTGTAACAAATGGCAGATTAAAACGCTACGATGTTCCAATAAGAATACATGATAACAGAGGGCAGAAACTAAAGACCGTCAGTCCACCCACACAGGTGTTTTCACCTAAAACACCTTTTTTCACAGCAGCCATTTTGACATTAAACAGTAGTGTCAACACAGGTGTTGACACTACAGGTACAATGATACTAATTAAGGTTCAGTTCCATTTATTACAGCAGAGACTTTACAGTGAGCACAGCACGCACCACAGCAGCACCCTGACTCTGTCTGATCTGAATGGAACAGGACCTTAATTAGTATCGTTGGTAACACCTGTGTTTACCTACTATTTCATGTCAAAATGGCCGCTGTAATAAAGGTCTATCAGGCTCCTACTCAGGACCTTGTGGGCATGTGCAGACTGAGCTTGATTAACATCTCACTGAACCACCTGTTGGTTTTGTTGCACCTGTTTGGGTGGAGGAAATGACACCTTTATCATTCTTATAGGTCTTTTTCACTGACAATATTTTCACAGTAGGAAAAGCACAGGTGTAAAATAATAAAATAAATCATGGCTGAATTCTTTTCTCGTCTCTTGTTCCCCATTGGTGGTTTGGGGTACCGGTTCCTACCAGAGCAGGGGCGTCCCTCTCTCTGCCTTCAAAAACCTCCTGAAGACCTCCAGCTCTTCAGACAGTACCTCCTCTCCTAGGACTACCAACAACTGCACATTAAATCTATCCCACTTCTCGAACTGTCACTTGATTATATGCGTAGTATGTAGTCCTTATTGCTGCACTAACATGTCCTTGTCACACTGTACCTTGATTGTTTCCATTTTGCAAGTCCCTTTGGATAAAAGTGTCTGTATAAATGTAAATGTGATGTAATTGCCTTTAGCTTTAGTCTCGGTTAGTGTGGCATGCTGGCTCATGGTCACAGCTTGCTGGGACATTTAAAAAGAACAGAGCCATCGTTAGTGTTATCATTAAGAACACCTGTGATTTCCTGCTATGACTCCTCCTACTATTGGTGTGTGATGTTCCAGCAGAGCTCTGCTCATCTTTAACCTGACGTCTAATCAGCCTGAAGTGGTAACACCTGTGTAAGTATACAATATGTGTATGATATGACAGATAAACAGTGTTTTCTACACATGTATCTATTATTATTATATTATAATATACAGTATATGTTTATTAACTGTTTTCAGTTTTTTTAACCTCCTGGCAGAACAAATAATTTCACCACACTGTGTGATAGTATGTCAAAAATCCATATAACAGTCCAAATATGTTGATGTGTCAGAAAAGCACATACCAGGATTACCATTCAAAAAATACATGTGTAACGACACGTCAAAAATGAAGACGTGTAATGAATTTGGTGAGCCACTAACAGACATTTTGACTTGTCAAAGCGAGGAAAACCACATGTTACTAATCACATTAATTATGGCTCTGTTACAGCTAAGTGAGCCAACATGCACGATGACATCTGGAGCACCTAAATACAATATACTCATAATTAATGTTATGGTAATTAACTTAGACATAGATTTTTTGTTTGCTGTTAAAAAGGCCTAAAGACAGTTAATAAAGTCCTGTTGTTGTCATGTTTCATGCAGATCTGTAGGGGGCACCAGAGAGCTTCATCAAATCTCTCCAACAATGTGTAATCTAAATAAAATCCATGTGTTAATTTCTTTCTCTGGCTCTGCACCAAAAAAAGAAGAATTCACTCTTGATAAATGTATACATCTCAATAAATGTTAAGAATAAAGTCTGCAGTGCTTAAATGACCAAAAGTATGTGACTGTGTGACCTGATGCAAGCAGACCTGCAGAGGAGTGTGTGTTTGTGCTGCACTGACCTGAAAGTCCTGACTAAGTTGTTCAGGTCAGTTGCGATGTCAGTCGTGGTGAGACGCAGTGGGCCGACGATGTTTTTGAGGCTGCACGGCACAGAGACAAAACGATGACGGACAGAGAGACGAATACAACAGAAAAATGTAATTATTACTGTCAATATGTTTGTGCTATCAAGAGGAGCGAGAAGGGTTTCAACACATATAATAAACACTGAACATGTGAATTTAAATATATCCGAGTGATGCTGAAAAAAACTTTGCCCAGATATGTTAATAAACACACACAAATGAAATCACATACACACATACCAGCTGGTGAGCTTTTCCACTGTGATTCGTTTCTGGATGAGGTGCTGAGCATGAGAGTCCACGAGCGGCACAATTGGGCGCTTCGTGCTCTGGTCCTGGACTGTCACCTGTTGGGGGAACAAAGATGATATGAGTGTTAGAGAGAAAACTTGAGGACATTTATAACCCACCTCTCTTTTCTGTTTGTCCTTCACTCACCTCGTCTCCATGCGGCTTCTCCACCTCCTCAGGAAGAATCCAGGTCCCCTTATAAAATTCCCTGACTCTTAGCTCCAGCTGCTGGCCCTCCTTCCGCAGTGTCTCATAGTCTGGAGCTGGAGCAGAGGCTTTCTTCTGCACCCCAGCATCACCTCTTTCTGCATCCTCATTGTCAAAGTCGTCTTCGTCCAGCTCCTCTTCCTCCTCCTCTTTGTCTTCTTCAGCATCGGCAAAAGGACAGCTGAGTGAATGACCAGCCCCGTACAGGAACTTCAGCGTCTCATCAGTGCTCCAGTCTTTTAATGTTTTCTTCAGACACTCGAGGAGAGCCAGCCGGATGGAATCAGGTTTTTTGGCTTCGGCAGTGTGGTTCTTGAGTAGATCTCGTAGCCCTGCTGCCCCTCTCTTGCTCATGCCCACCTGGGTGATGTTGAGTCCCAGTTGGTCGGTCAATGCAGTGTTGTGACTGTCGTGATTTGTGCTGATCAGAGTCGAAGAAGGGAGAGGTTTGTTTTCTGTTGAGGGGTTTGAGTCTTTACATGGTGGAGAGGTGAGTAGATCTGCTTGTGTGGCTGTTGAATCAACAGGCAGGGGCGCTGTGTGAGTGATCGTCTCAGATAAACTGCACAAATTCAGCTTGGCTGTAGCTTCTTCCACACTGGCTTCCTCAGGCGAACTGTTCTCGTCTGACACGTGCTCCTCATTAAGTCTGTCTGTGTTCACTGAGAGCAGCTGTTTGGGTTTTTCAGCATCTGTTTTGACTTCGGTTTTACATGAATGTGACTCCTGACTGTTCTCATGTTCTCTCATTTTTCCTTCCCTCCCTGCGTCTCCACTTCGATGCCCATCAACCTCCTCTTCATCGCCCCCTCTCCTCTCTTTCTTCCCTCGTTCACCTTTATTGTCTTCATCTGTACGTTTAGGCAGGTCGCCCCAGTGCACCCTGGGTCCCTGCCGCTGGCAGACCACGCTGGAGATGAAGTCCTGCTCCTGTTCAATGTCGCTGCTTTCACTGTGGCTGTGCTCGGCTGCAACAGATTGCAGCTGAGAGCTGTGAGCGTCCTCAGGTTGAGTAGCCAGAGGGTCCTCAATGTCCTTTTCTTGGAGACGCCTCTCCAACATTATCACCTCCTCACCAGAACTCCCACTGGACACACTTGGGTTACAAAAAAAAAAAAACTGACATTTTGCTATTTTAAATATTCATTTTAAATGGAATATAAACACTGAAGCTGATTCTTACCCATCTCCTTTTTTCAGCAATTTAATTTGTGGAGGACTGAAAAAAAAAGAGAAAAGTAAACACACAGTCTTAATGTGTATGTATCTTATTTGATCATCAGTTAATAGTTAGGGACTAGACTGAGAACAGAGACACAGCACACAAACCTTTCATGCTGCCTAAGCCAAAGAGGTGTAGTTGATATTTGTAGCTCAAACTCTTTGGAGGCTTTGTAGCAGAAGTTACTACAAAAACACTAATCACAAGAAAAAAAGACACAAAAACAACATTTATTTTAATAGTTTCATCAAAAATAAATAGGTTCATGAATAAAATCAATTTGTTTTCAATCCACACATAGCAACACTTACCTTGCGCTCTGTGATGTCGTAAACTTTATTGGTCTTGGTAGAAATTTTATACTGCTGAGTCGGGATCTATAAAAAGAATAATAGCACTGAGTCTCGAGAAAGCAGATTCGACACATTAAATATGAGATACAAAAAGGTATTACTTATGTGTATTACACACTGGACTGCGAAGACCGATATAAATCTTACCTTGCCCAGTTTATTTGGACAGAGGGGATAACCACACAGTTTAGCAATGGATCTCTCCTCTATAGTGTCTTTGTAATTCATGGGAGTAATGAACTTTGCCTGTGAAGAAAGGAGAATGAAAATACGTTGTCCAGCAGCATATTTATATCCATTGTTTTCGGATGTCTAAGAATATATCTTGAAAATGCCTGCCTGTGACTGAGTGAACAAAAACCTTAAAATATCAGTATCAGATAGGACAAATTACTTGTAGGCTGACAAGTCAGTTCACTGTAATATAAGTTAGTCTGGACCAATCTGAAGTATAAGTTTCTAAATACTGTCTAGCAACCACGCTGAATACACCCAATCTCTTCTGATCTCAGATGCAATGCGGGGTCGGGCCTACTTAGTACCTGGGAATACCAGATGCTGTAAGCTGGACTCTAAATGCCTGTAAGTGTGAATGTGAGTGTGAATGGTTGTCTGTCTCTATGTGCCCAGTGAACTGGTGACATGTCCAGGGCGTACCTTGCCTCTTGCCATACGTCAGCTGGGAATATTGTGTCAGACAGTTCAGGGGTGAGCTGTGATCTGTTGGTCTGCCTCAAAAAGGTGATACATACACAGTCAACCAGGAAGTCTTCAGCCACGCTGTCCTCCAGGAGACGCTCCACGATCCTCAGGGCTCTTTTCTCCAGCTCCAACTTCTCCCTTAACTTCTCCTTCACCACCTCCCTTCTGACAAACGATGGCACACAGATAAAAAATGTTACTTGTTGTCTCACTACTTAATTATCTCTATAAAATGGATCAGAGTCGACCAAGCATAGAGTATGAAATGGTACATTATTGATACAACTCTAGTGAAATGATGTCTATTCATACCTTCGTGCTTCTTCTTCAGCTGTCAGTGCTTTGACACGTTTCCCGCCTGCACACACACAAACAACAACAACAACACTGTAAACAGGACTAAATGTTTCCCATGACACCTGTATCACACCAGTTAGCATCCAATGAGCAACTAGCTACACGAAGTACCTTTGTACGACACTGAAGCCTGTTTAAACGTCTTTCTCACAGCCGTTAGATTGTAAACATAATCATAAAGCCTCGCATTAACACAAACAGACATGTTATTAAAGTAAACTGACCTTTTTTGGAGTTTTTCAGGGAGCCTCCGCTCCTTCTTCTCTCCTCCGTCTCCATGTTGTTTCTGTTTCTTCAACTCTGACCGGTGACGTCGTTCATTCTACGGCGAGTCCACGCGGACAATCCGGCCGTTAGGGCGGCGCTGTCACCGGCTAGCGTGGTGCTCTTCACACCGGGGCTGTGTGGGATATGTAGTGAGCTCAGGTGGGTCTCTACCTCACTATTGTCCTGTTTATCACTCGTATTCACGGAAGCGGTGCTTACTGTTTGCGACTGTGTTTTAATAGCTCGGATAACTGATGAAGAAAACGTTTGTAGTCAGTCTAACGGCTAAGCTAAGTCAGGATCACAGACTAGCATTGATTGTACTCTCCTGTGTTTATAGCAGACTGTCCACTGTACAGGCTCACCTGACCCTAACCTGTGCATGTCCGTACATGTAAACTATACGCAGACACTGTCTAGAGTCATGAACCACTTGGTTATCAAATAGTGCAGTCTTCTGTTTGTTTTAAAGGACCACTGTGTGAAGATAAACCCCGCCTGAAGACAGCAGGGATGGCTCTGGAGCAGTTCAGTGATGTGGTCCAGAGATGTGTGAGTCCATCAGGGGACAGGAGGAGGTTCAACAGACACCACACACACACACCATTTTATTTATTTGCTACAAATGATCTGAATACATCTGTGTTGGGAGGTCACTGTGTTCAAGTCAAGTCAAGTGTGTTTTAATGTAATTTCAACCATGTGCACAGAAATGAGCCAGTGTTTCACCAAGGACCATGGTGCTACATGAAACATAAATCATAGTGCAGACGTGCACACACACATTACAACACACAACACAGGGCTATGTAAAGTGCAGTACGTTCAGACTAAACAGTTGTCAGGCAACAACATACAGATGTGACTGCTGTGCAGAGCAGTTGCTACGCTACATATAGATATATACTGTACAGTATAATTATAGTAGGTACAGTATATACAGTAGAGAGGTAAGTACTGAATAAAATGAAGTAGCAGCAGTGATAAAGGTGTGAAACATGCACTGCTACTATCTCTGCTATATTATATTTCATTCATGTTTGAAAGCTGTGCGGTTGCAACCAATATTTATCTCTATTAACAACTGACTAGCTGATTAGTTTTTGATTAACTGTAAATCCATAAAACGCCAGAAAACTGCAACAAATGCTGCTCACAGTTTTCCAGATCTCAAGCTTCAGACTTCTTCAGTTCTTCAGTTTGCTTGTTTATGCCCAACCAACAGTCCAAACCCTCAACAGCGTTCATTTACAATTAAATTAAAGCAGAAAATTCTCACAATGAGAAGTTGGAAACAGGCATTTTGCCTTAAAATAAAAAAAAAAAAATTTACTAATTAATAGTTCAGCAGTAATAAAAATCAATAAAACAAATGTATTTCCTCTGTTTTAATCCACCTCTTTGTCTCTCTCACACAGCAATCCCTCCCTGATGACAGCTACACCACCGAGGATCATGACGTCTTCACGATTGCTGGGCGGACCTGCATCGAGGAGGGGAACAGCGCACAGGTCCTCAGTATAGTCCTGGATGAAAAGAATCAGGTACGATGCTTAAAAGCTGATCATTGCTTCAGTGCATGGACTTGTTCATAAGCATGTTGCACTGACGCTCCTCTGTCCCTCTTTCTGTAGGACATAGTGAGATGTATGGGCTGGAATCTGCTGCCGCCCCTGATTCAGGTTCTGCTGAGGAAAGAAGACAAGAACCTTTCTCAGTGCCTCGCTGTTTTCAACCACCTGCTGCAGGTCTGTTTGTCCGCTCAGTGGTTAATGTCAGGAATGCATTCAGAAGACGAAACATTAGTTATGATTTCAACTTTACGTTTAAATGTCTTGAGTGTTGAAATTGTTCTTGAACGCTCACTTGTTGTATTCCAGACCTGCAGACCCAAAGAGCTGCTGATTGGCCTTTTGGAGCAGCTGGAGCAGGATGACCCTGACACCATAGCAGAGAGTCTCCATCTGTTGTTGAGCCCTCTGCAGAAAGGTAAAGAACATTTCTTTAAATATGTACTCCCAGTATATTTGTCAACATGTCATTTCCAGTGTTTCACCTCCTCTGTTGCCCTTGTCTTCCTGTTAGTGCTGCTGCGCCTGGGCGAACGTAAGGCATCATCTTTGGGGATGACCCTGTCCTCTGTGCTGGACCAGGTGGCCAAACTGCCTCTACCTCACACCAAGGAGCAAGAGGAGGATGACGTCTTCTCGCTTTGTCGCTCCTGCACCGATCTAACAGACTTTGTCAGACCCTTTGTCCACGAGGCACAGCAAAACACCCGGAACAATAAGGCACAAAATGAGAGTGCAAACAAAATGGCGGTTGAACATGACAGGGGTAAAGAGGACGAACTGCGGACAGAACTGCTGAAGTTGTAAGTAAGAAATGTGACAGGCTTATATATCATGTGTTATCTCACATTATGCTGCGGTTAGTAGCAAAATTCAGCCCAATACTGACACTGAGGTTGACTTCTTGTGTTTTCCTGTTCTGCAGTTGTATGAAGACTCTGAGTCACCCTCTGCTGGAGGTACAACTCAAGACTCCAGACACTTTGGCCGAGTCTCCCCTCAGGAATTTTGCCACAGAGATTTTGGTACGTTAAACATAATATTCAGCGAGGTGATGAAGAGGTGATGATCTGTGTTGTGATGGATCTTGGCCTTGACTCACATTGGGCCTGTGTTAGATATTTTACTAATAGTGAGTCTGTTTTTGTGTGTGTTTTGTACAGAACGCCCTCAGTGCTCTCGGAGAGTCCCTCCCCAGTCTTGTGTACCAGCCACTGTTGAAAAGAAAACAGGTTCCAGGATTTCTGGAGGAGGAGGTCCGTTATCCTAAAGAGTCTTTGGCCAGCCTGGCTCACCTAGTGTTCGTCCATCACCTGGCTGCAGATATATTCCCCAGTGTTTTCAGGTTAGATCTACCGGGACACTGATGCTGTATGCATTTATTCAAGTGTGACTAGAAATGACCCCTGTGATGTGGTGATTCATGGCTCGCTTTGTGTTCACAGTCCTGTGTTCTGTCTGCGGTGTAATATGGAACACATTTGCCTCCTCCTGTCCAGGTGAGTACACAACACAGTATTATTACACCTGCTCCATGCTGTTGCACTGTCAGCCTTCATAAAGCAACACAAATAAGGCACAGTTAACCATTTAAAGTTTTTAAACAGCCACTCATAAATCAAAAGTTATAGCTTATATTATTTACAGCATATTTGATAAAATTGATTTAAGTGGGGTAAAAGAACATTTTTACGAGACACTGGCCATTGAAAGCAGATTATAAGTGATTAAAAATTACAATAACATCATTTAGAGACAAAACATTGTTCTCTCAATTTATTAAAAATGTCTTTTGTTACACACACACACACACACACACACACACACACACACACACACACACACACACACACCACACTATTACATACAGTCTATGTAACCGACACACAGAATGAATGCAGACTTGGATCTGGTTAATGTTTGGTCTGTATTTGAGCTGAACCCCTCGTAACTTATTTCTGAATTTTTTGACAGAACCGAGGAGTACAGGATCCAGAAAGGACTGGTGAGTTAAACTGGAATGTTCAAGATGAGGCCTTTTCTATTATTGCAACATTCCCGAGATTTGTATTTAGATATTTAAATATTTCTTAGATGATATCGTGAACTTTTCTTGTGATCTATGAGGCTTTTAGATTTAGACTTAGACAGCTGTTATTATGAACTGTCTAGTAAAATGTGCCTTACCTTACCTCTTAAACTTGTTTTTTTTTATCCTTGCCCTGACTGAGAATCCTTAGAAGGAGTTAAATGTCCATTTTCTTATTAGATCCCAAAAAGCTTAGTAATGAGACAAAAATATAAAGACATGGTAGCCATGTAGTCACCAGAAAAATCTAAGGTTTGACCAGAGCATGGCACCAAAGAAAGGCCATGCTGTTACCTACTCATATTCTGAACAGCGGGCATTTAAGGGCATCTCACACTGTTTGTCAGCCTCGACTCAGCTTTCATCACTGTGAACTGCTTCGTTAGCCTCAGCTGTACCCCTGTGATGTGCTTTTAGCTTAACGCTAACTGACAGACTGACAGACGTGGCCATCCCTAGATACATACAAGCAAAAGCATCAAGTGTAATCTTGTCGGTTTGACTGATAATCAAGTGTTGGAACATTTCCCTTGACGTCCGTGTGTTTGCCGTCACACAGGAGCTGTATGAGAAGAGTCTGGTGCGGGTGGAGGATGGCAGTCTGCCTGCAGATCTGCTGGAGATCAAAACCTTCCTCACAGTCCCTCAGGTGAACACTATTATTCATACGAGCCTCAGCTTTTACTGTGCTGTGATTCTCACAGTGTGGTACTGTACTGATGTGCATTTTACATCATGCTCAGTCACTGATATCACCGCTTGTTTTTAGAACTTGGTGAAGGTCATGACGATGTGTCCGAGGCATGATCTGGTGAGTCTTACATTAGTAGATCGTTTAGCTGTTTTGCTCAAAATGATTGTGACATTAGCTGATTTTAAAGTGCGGTACATTCGCTTCTGTCAACAGAGAACCAGAGGTCTGAAGGTGTTCCAGCTGAGCATTGATAAGTTTAACACCGAAGCAAAGTACAATTTCTTCCAGTAAGCTCCGCCTTTTCTCTCCTTGAAAGTCATCACAAACGTCTCTTTCCGTTCCACCCTCCAGTGTGTTGATTTTACTGGTCGTCTTGTTTCAGGTACATGCTGAAAACCAGTAAGCACTCAGGAGTCGAAGGCTACATTATTAAAAACATCAAGAATCAGATTGACTTTGCCCTGCAGGTGAGATAGCATTTTACAGTTCATGGAGCATTTTCATTTCACAGGTTTAGATGCAGTAAGAGCTAAATAACAGTGTTAGTGTGGGCTGTAATTAAAAATCTCTTCTCTGTCCCTTTCTGTCTTCAGCCAGGTAACAGCAACACCTGGTTCGAGGGAGTTCACCTGCTGCCTTTGCTGCGTAAAGTTCTCAGTCTGCCAGACGGCCCGGAGACCGACCTCCTGCAGTACCTGGACAGGTCAGCAAACACGTAACACCCCATCCAGCCTTTATCGTGCTCAGGGTGCAGGGGACTGGAAACTATCCCAGCATGCATTGGGCATAAATAAGATGCCAGTCTTTTACCTTTACAGTGTGCTTCTTTCTCCTCAGAGCATGATTTGAAAATTGACAATGTGCACTAAAGTAGGTTTAATGAGGTTATAAGCTTGGCATATTATGAAGCTTTGCTGTGCTTCTTAATGAAATAGTACTAAAAGCCAACCTAGAAGTGTTTTGAATTTATTTTAAACACACATGCACATATGTAGATCATTTTTACATAAACTGAAATGGAAATATGCTTAGTTACTGGTCTTTTCCCATCGTCAAGGGAATAAAATGTTATTAATCCTCTGAAAACAGACAATTGTAGAAAAAGTAGTAGTAGTTTAATCACATAAAGTCATATAAAGGACGGAGGCAGAAGCGAAACATAAAAGAAATTATTATAACTTCTCTTCTTAAAGGTCCAGTGTGGAGGATGGAGGATTTAGTGGCACCTAGTGGTGAAGTTGCAGATTGCAATCAAATGAATACTCTCCCACGCCTCACCCTCTCCTTATAAACATTTAAGGAAAACTCTGGCTGCCAGACTCACATAAAAAGATCCAGATCAGTGTTTGGTTTGTCTTCTCTGGGCTACTGTAGAAAAATGGTGGTTCAACATGGCAGACTCCATGAAAGAGGACCCGCTCTCACTTTAGATATAAAGGGCTCATTTTAAAACACGATTCAACACTAATGGAAACATACTGATGAATATTAGATTCCATTCCTGCCAATAAATACTCCTAACTCTTACACACATGCGACCTTTAAACTCTTTCTGTGTTTGACGAAATGATTTCAACTCAAGGTCCATATATTAGCATTTCTGGAGCTTTTAACATGATTTGAAACAGAAAAAGAAAGTAAGTGGACCTTGACTTGTGATTGTGTTTTTATTCTATTTATGTAAGTATTATTTCCAACCATTTTCATGTTGTTTTAAACAGAATTATGGAGTCACTGAACCTGTTGCGTTACCTCGTCATCAGAGACAAAGTGACAGAGAACCAGGTGAGTTTTACAGCGCTAGCTGCGATCCAATCCATTAAATATCATGACGCCCTTCCAGCTAAAAGGCCAAAATCAGAGACCTTGAATGATGGTTTGATTTTATTTTTAAATGTGATTACGTTACCTGCCAGCACACCTCAACATCCGACCATGTGCTTCTGATTCTCAGAGTGCATCACTCCTCTTGTCCTGCTGTTGTTTTAATCTTACAGACGGGGGTCTGGACTGAGCTGTATAAAATAGAAGACACGTTCTTAAAGCCACTACGTGTTGGAGTGAACATGTCGAGAGCTCACTACGAGAGGGAGCTCCACAACACCATGGAGACCAAAAAGAGCAAGGCCAAAGGTCAGGCCAACACTTGGTTATTAGCACAGAAACTTTTGTCTGTTTCACTTCCACCATTCTCAAACCCGACAGGAAACTGTATGAATAACAACACTGCTGAAGAAGTAATAAATCTGGTTTCATTTTCACATACTTTGGTATTTGTTGTGATAAATATAGTAAAAAAAAACCATCTGATAGTGTTGTTTTACAGTCTACAGTAGTGTTCTGACAGCATGATTGTGTGATTTCCACAGAGGAGTCGATGCTCTCCGTGTCCGTTGGTGACGAGACGCTGCCCAAAATGACATCGGAGTCACAGATCCAGGTCAGTCACTGTTTTGTAATCACATGACATCATGTAGCGCTTGGTTGTGAGTTTGTGCAGCAATGACCTGGTTGAATGATTTCCTTTTCAGGCTCTGCACTCGGCCCTGCACACGTTTGACATGATTGAGAGCGTGTTGGTGCGAATAGAGGAGCTCACCGAGGTGAAGGAGAACCTTTAGACTGAGGCCGGAGGTCCTCATCATCTCAGGGCCTAGCAAACAAAAAAAGCCTTCAACTGTTCTGTTGATGTATTTTGTTTAAAGAATGAGCAGCATCAGGTATGGATGCATTATTTCAAACAGTTAACATGCACTGTTGGTGTTTTCAGCAGGTCTGCTCAGTATTTAGATTTAAATATAACTGTAAAATGTTACGTCCAGTGTCTATAAAATATCCAAAGAATGGCTGGAAAGTTTGTATCGCTTCTGTAATGAATAAAAAAACTTTTGTACCCATACTTGAAGGTGCTGTATTGTTTATTCAAGTGTCATTATTTTCTGTGGTTTAAAGAGCAAGTTGTCGTTCTGTAAGTTCAAAAAATAAAGCTTGAGGCTGGCCACAGAACAAATCAGTCTCGTTTCAAGAATGAAGGAGAAACTACAGTGGCCATGAAACTTGTGAAAAAATGTGAAAGATCCAATGCAGAGCCAGTGTTTGGTTTGTCCCTTGTGGGCTACTGTAGAAACATTGTGATTCAACATGGCGGACTCCGTGGGAGAGGACCCGCTCCATCTCCAGATATAGAAGGCTCATCTTATGGTAACAAAAACATAATTCTTATTTTCTGGTGGTTATACACTAATGGAAACATGATAAATATTTTATTCCATTTCTTAAATTTGTTAAGCTGCTGACCTCACACAGAAAATACAAATAAATACCTCTTTCCTCTTTATTAGAAAATGCAAAGTCGAGTGAGGCAGACTGAACATGTCAATGTCATAAATACACAGCTGAAACAAACACACTCTCATACAGCTTCACATTCATGCTCACAATGATAAAATACAGATTGGATTCATATGCACCCTCAAATTAAGAAGCTCTTTAAAGGAACAGTCACTTCATACAGCTCTAATATGGTAGACAATAGTAAACAACACAGACAAGACCCAGTTCAGACAGTTCAGACTTGTTGTCTTTCTTAACAAGTATTGAATACAAGCTTGACTCAGATGTCACTCTAGTCCACAGCAGGTAGACTCCTCAACTGTTAACAGTGCAATCAGATGGTGGAGAGCTGTAAGTAGCTGAAATGTTCACAGAGGAGATCAGGAACATTCAGGGTTGAATGTTTATTTCACCAAACAGCTTGTAGATTAAAGAATTGTAAAACTGTCCAACCATTGTCAGAGCAGCCAATATAATGCCTTAAGCAGATGCTTTTCCTGCCTTGGTTACAGCTAGCAGTGCACAACTAGAGCCCTTTAAATGCCAAGTTTAAGTACTTTGTACCATAGCTGCCATAAAAAACAAACATTTTTACTCTTTACTGCAGGCCTGTGGACCATCAAGTCAAACGGGTCTTGAATGGATACTAATTAAAATACATGAAGCAATTAACGGGTCGATGAGAAAAACAGTTTCCCTTCACACAGAAATGTACCAGATGCCTGTGCTCTTGTTCAGGTAATCTCTCCACACAGGGATGTAAAAGATCCCGTGTCCTCATAAAGGGACAGACTTCATCCTCTGCTGGGTTACAATTTGTAAGTTAAATATAAAGTATAAACACCCCTTTGTCTCTGCAGCATCTAATTATGTTGCCGTGTGATTCCTGCTCCGGTTTCACAGGCCTGTGAACAGTGGGTGCTGCAGGGCCTGAGCAGCTGTGATCCTTGTGGCAGGATTCAGGTCCAGCAGCTGGTCCAGCAGGTCATAGGCCTCGTCGGGAACTCTGTCCCAGCCCCGGTCGTCTTCCTCTACCTTGTGGCTTGTTACTGAGCTGTGTTTGGCAGAGCGAGTAGTTTCTGTGCTTGCTGAATGTTCCTGGTGGTTTGGGAGAGTTTGACCTGCTCCGTCTTTGTGTTGCTTGGACGTTCTTTCACCGGGACAATGTGTTGGCGTATCATCTTTATGACGATGGGTGACTGTGGAGTCTTTGCTTGCTTCAGGAAATGGTGGGACGTCGTCATCTGGTGACGGCCTCCGCCCTCTTAGCGTCTCGCACAGCGTCCTGAGGTCCTGCCGAGGCAGCTCCCGACTGCACACCACTGCTTTACCTGAATGACGATCAAATACAGGTTCGTTATCTGCACAGAGCCTTCCATACGTCACAGTGAGGCTGAATCTTAATCACAATACAGAAGCAGAGGGATATGTTTAAAATATTTATACACACCAAAGGCCTTGGCAGCCTGGATGGTCTCTCTGGAGCCTCGTATGGTCATAATCTGAGTCAGCGCTATCAGGTCATCGCTGGCTTTGAAGAACGGGTAACGGCCACTGAGCAGGGAGAGCAGGATCACACCAGCCGACCACACGTCTATGGCTGCAGTACGAGACGACAAGACAGAAAGAATGAGAGATGAATGAACATGTCGAGTGGACAGGTTTGTGTTTTAAGCTTGTGTACAGCGGTCATTATTGTGTGGTTAACGATGAAATGCCAACCTGTTCCTTGGTTGGGACACTTTGTCAGGACTTCTGGTGCTCTGAATCCTGGGGTTCCTGCCCTGGGAGCTACTTGCTGCTTCCTTTATTAATAAAAACAACACGAAGAAGGGGTTAACAAACACAAATCAGTGAGAGAATAGCAAAAGTACTGATATTTAAGATGCATAATTGACACATTTCTACCATAAAGTAACATTTTTAAATCAGGTGAATGTGTGTGTCTGTCATTCCCACTTGGCACCCCGTACACCTCTTTCTGCACTGTGTAATAATGTGCTCTGGGCATGATCACCTGCGACAAGTGTGTAACGTCACACAACCCTCTGTGATTTAAAGAGTTTCCTGATGGACAGTAAAGTAAACTGCTGTGAACTGTAGCTGCTGTGAGCCAGGTGAGTGCGCAACGGTAACCCTGTCTCAGTACCCTCTACGGACATACTGACAGAGGTGAAGAGCTGTTGATGGAGGAAGCTAGACAGACGCCGAGCTGGGCTTCTTTCTGTTGGACTAGTCAGTAATATTATCTGGCTGCTATGTCTTGTGTTGTTGCACTTGCTTGATGTTTGGCTAACTTGCTAGTTTTTTTTTAAATCATAAATGATATCATATAAGACTATCTGACTGTATTTACGACAGTGTTATCGGATTCTAAAAAATAAAATAATTTCCGTCCCCTTGTTTTCTCTCTCTGTGTTTTTTTCTGTTACCTTGACATGCAGATGTTGCAGACACGATCAGTCAGGTAGCAGTTACAGGTGAGACTCTGCTGGACGGTCCTCTGAGGTTTCTGGCTGCTGCTCTGGGTCCTGACAGGCAGTAGGCCACGGCTGGCTGAAGAGTACCTTCGGGTGGCTGGGTCCTCTGTCTTGCTGGGCTTCACCAGCTGAATAAAAGATTTTATGAAAAACAAATCCATTTTTTTTTAAATGTCTCTTCTTGAAGCAAAAGAAAAAGAAAATGTGTAGAAACTTTCCTGTTTGTAATTTTAATGGTTTTGACATATGCTAGAGAAAATCCTTGCGTCTGACATTTAAGTCAGATCTATAACCTTTACACCTTAGTAATGACTGCTATCTTGTTCTAGCACCTCTTATTCTTCCAAAACTTTACTCGCTCACCTCCGTCTTAACAGCGGCTTGTTTGGTGGTGGACGGAGCTGGAGTGCAGCTGTTCAGGTTCCTTTCTCCAAACACAGGCCGTGGCACTTTGCGTAGTCCTGTCAAGTCCTGGAGAAAACAAACACGAACAGTAGAATTTAGCTAAAGCCAACACATCCGTGCAGAAAGCAGCAGACAAACAGAGATACTTTAAAGGGGCAGTGCATGTATTTTGAAGTCGGGTTGTATGAGGCACTTATGGTCAGGGTATTTCAGGGAAACCGGCACAGAAGCAGAGCATTGCAGTAGAACTTCCTACACACGAGTTCACTTTAGCATGCCACAGAGCAGCTGTTTGGATCAGCACAGACAGAAAAACTCCAAGGTAAAGTGGTGAAAATATTCTTAATATAGTATACACTTATATATATATAGATATTGATCTTTCTGAGGTGGATCTTCTTTATGTAGCTAAATCAGGTTTTCTTTTTGCTGATCCTGTCCATGGCAGTGCATGGCTCTGCTTCTGTGTCGGGATCTCTGTCTGCTGACTGTTGGCGCACTGCTCGCCATCTACTGTATGAAGTACACTAACTATGGGTAAGAGTAGAGATAATAACCCAAACTATCCCTTTAACAAATCCATACAGGACATTTTTAACCCAACTTCAGGTTTGTGATACCAAAGGAAACGAGGAAAGGTCAAATATTGACACCTTTGTGTGTTTTGTGCGAGTGGTGGAGGTGGTGACGGTGGTGGTGGCAGAACGAGCTTTTTTAACCAGTGCTTTCCGAGAGGCTGAAGATGTGGTTGTGGTGGTGGTGGAGGAAGAGGAGGAGGAAGGTGGTATAGTCGTGGACTGCCGTGGTGGCAGAGGTAGCGAGGTTGAAGCTGTGGTGGTTTTAGGAGCGGGTCTAGGTGATGTTTTGCTCCGCTGTGCGGTGTCTTGTTTCCCTGTGGACCCTCCACCTTTTTGGGATGATCTCTGCCTCACCACCTTTAGCAGCTCAATCTGGGTTTCCTCTGTGCCCTGAGCCAAGCCGAAGTCCACCAGCGCATACCTGCACACACATTTTAAACAACTTAGTAAATACGTTGTGTTCAAAACAGTTACCGCGATCAGTCGTCAACATTGGACCCTCGCAGATGAAATTATGCAGTTGCATGTATCACAGAGGGGTGTGACAACTCACATTTTGCTGCTCCTGTTGTAGAGGAAATTGTTTGGTTTGATGTCTCGGTGAATAATACCAAACTGGTGGATATGTCTCAGAGCCTTCAACAGGTGATAGATGTACAGACGGACCTCTTCAAAGCTCAACGAGCCAATGATGTCCTGATGAAGACATTTTGATTCAGTCAGAAGTGATTAAGAAGAACTACATCGACTAGCTACTAAATGATTAATGCTTCTTGCATTACATATAGTCCTTGCAAAAATCAATATGTGACTGAAAGAAGCTTCATGCTTGACAGAAACTGATGCGTAACAACGTGCATACCACGATAGCTTGATGCTCCATATAGGGCATGACGATCACCACGTGGTCCTCCTTCCTGAAGCAGTACGTCACCCCCATCACATTTTCTCTGCCCCTGCAAAGTGAAAAGAAAATTAGAAATAAAGTTTCAAGGTGTTGTGTGGTTGCTCTGAGAAAGGTCACTTGCAAGAATCAGAAGAAAAACACTGTTGAAACATAAATGCACATTTATATATTCAGAGAGTGTCTTGCCAAACCAGTCATCAGTGTACTGCGGCGCGTAGGTTCAGCTGAATCACACATTAGACAAAATGAAGAACCCACACACCAATTTACTGCGCATTAAAAATAACCTTTAAGGAGAGATTCAACATTTATTCAAAAGAGTTTTTATTATTGATTATTTTAGGATTTGTGAGCTCAAAACTCTCACACAGATTATGTGTCAGCACTGCAGCTCGTCTCTAGCAAGTATAAAAACTCTCTGACTGCAACACATACAGAATGCATTGTCAAGACAACAAAGTATAAAAGGAGTTTTAAAATACTACACTAAAAAGGGAACAACATTATAAATAATACATGAAGCCAAGTCTAGATGTATCTGAAGATGTGACATAAACAACAGTACTGGACTCACCCAGCAACAGTGAGACACTGAAGCTCAGCTGCGATGCGTGTAGGATGGCTGGTTGGGATGAGGTGTTTCAGGGCAAACATCTCTCTCCTCCCATCCCGCATCTGAGCCTCACCCAGATACACGGAGCTGAACGTACCTGATGCACAGATACACGACACGACATGAACACCTTTTCTGCTCCAGTCAACGAGTGACTACTGTATTCATTTTAAACAAACAGTACATGAACTCCAAAGTTGTCGATAAAGTTGTGAAGAGCATGTACCTTCTCCAATTTTGTCTATAATGCGGAAAACCTTGGCTAGCTGAGGGACAGCTTTGTAGAGGAACTCAATGTCTATCTCCACGTCCCCTGGAAGAAAAACACACCAAAATCCAACACCATATTTTCTCACTCATTCTGATAGGCAAATAATGTGTGTTACAGATTGCAATGTGAAGAGTGACAACGCTTCGCTTTAAGACAAGTGACATGCAGCTAATAAAAAACAAAATCAACACTTGACTGAGACATGAAAGTAAAAGTAACTTCTTTTTTTTAAGATTAGATTCAACTTATTTGTCACTGCACAAAGTACAAATACTAAAGACAAGTACAAGTGAAACAGAAACATAACAACAAAACATACACCAGCATAGAGGAGATTACAGTCGTACATTTTACTGTACTACTGAATCATACACTGTTAATGTCTTCATGTTTGACCCTAATCCATTTTTTTCCATGTTCTTTTAAACACATCTTCTTTCACTCTTAGAGAATGAGTCATTTTTCCATCATGAATATTTCCTGTACTATATCTATCCACTGTTTTAGTCCAGGTGGGTCTATTTCAAGCCAGTTTCTTGTGATGGCCTTCCTGCCAGCTGTGAGCAGAATGTTATCGTCCTTCCGCACCACATTAGTTACATTTCCAGGTATAAAATGGAACATTTCATGGGAATTCAAGACCCTAAAATACCTCATTCAATAATATTCCCTCCCTCCCCAAATGGTTCTGTTTTTGGGCAACTCCAGAAGAGAAGTGTATGATTTGCATCTGTATGCCAAAAATTGAGTTTAAAGTTTCTTTGTCATATACACGTTAACACACCGACAAGAGAATACAAAATACTCCAATAAAATATTAAAAAATATGTTTGAATCTTCTATACGCTGTACAAGGTTGTGACAACTCTGTTCGAGTATTACTGTATAAATAGATATGAAGATGCTATCGAAATAAGACAGTGACAGTGTTGCTCTCATTGCCTCCAGCATGTATGCTGCCTTTAGAGCTGCTTACCTTTTATATTATGTGTGAAACTAATTTGATTTTTCCCAATTAAATTCTCTCCAGTTATGTGAATCTGTGGATGTCTGTTGTGTTACACATATACACTTAAGTTTTACATAGAGTAGTTTTAGAAAGACATTAAACTATGATAAAGCTAAAATAATAATGATAATATTCTGTAATATTCTCTCAGCTGAAGAAACAAGTCTTGATTCTTAAGTACAAAACACAGTCAATTTCTCAAATGTTGACTCAAACATCCCTGGTAAGTAAAAGTGTTAAACTTACTCGGGACTTTGCTCTTCCTGTGACTTCTGACAGATTTAACAACACATCCGTCTGTGCTGATGCCTTCAGTGCAGACAGGAGACAGCTCCATCTAGACAGACACAAACTTTACACGTTAGCTGTTTTAACAATGTCATTACACACGCCAACACACGGTTAGGTTAACTTCAGGGACTGATGTTGAGCTGGGCAGTGTATAAACAGCCACATTCACTTGATAAAGGCATTTGTTATTGTCAAACTAACCGGCTTCCTCATCACAACAAAACTAGCAGTCAGTCAGGCTAGCTAACAGCAGCTCGTTGAGACAAACAAACATGAACTTACCGCTTCAGTTTGTCCTAAAGTTCCTCAAAGTAACGTTTCATAAACACACCGTGCAGTCATGAGCTAATGCTCCATTAGCGAACACTTAAATATACAAATGTCACTCAGTCTGCGGCTGAATAATAAAAACCTGATCAGACTTTCGGGATGAAGCTTTTCCGCCAACAACAAACTCCGCGCTAAAAGTGACGTCGCACGTCTCGCGCTACATCGGCACAAGTCTCGCGATATCAGACCACTGAGAAGAAGGAGGGTCTATCTATGGCGCGGGCCTGCAACCTTTAACAGCCCAGGACAAGAGACAAACGGAACAGAGACCCCCACATGTAATTCATTTAAAAAAAAATGTTTCTCATGTTAAGCCTGGCCAATAAACTTTTATATTTACTTAATTCACCTTTTATTTCACCTTATTAACCTATTTATTACTGGGTTATTAGCTTATATGTGTTTATGATCGATAAAACGTTCATGCATAATGAAGTAATTTATAAATAATGTATGCATAGTAATAGTTTCTGTCAGAAGTAGCTTATTATTGCATATTTGGATCTTTGTTTAAAGATCCAAAACTTGTAAAAAATGTATCAAATGAAAAAAATGTTTATCAGACATGTTTAACACCAAAGTGCCCTTAAATGTCAAACTCTGTGTACTTTAAACAGACATTGAAACAGACTAAACTTCTGGACTTTGGACTTCTCCAACCCAAGAGGGCTATTGCACTGTGTTGGAATAGTATGTATGCACCATCAATGAGGATCTGGATAAGTGAACTTTTGGATTGTGTTGCTCTGGGAAAAGTTACTGGGAAAAGTGTCAAGATTTTGTCAAGCTCTGGGAACCATACATAAATATCATTAAAGGTGGACATGCAGGCTTTAGCTAAAAGGAAACTGTAAATATGTTGGGAAATATTTTATTTGTATTCTACCTTATATTGGTGCAAATTAAGAGGGTGTATGTCTGTGTACTGTACATACTTGTAGTCTTAAATTGTATTGTAAGTGTATGTTTTCCTGATGGGATGTTATAAAAAAAAATGACAATAAACATATTGTGAAAAAAAGTGATCCCTAGTGTAATATCAGGAGAAGTAGCTCCTAGCTGGCACAATCTCATGAAAATAACAGTCTGTTCGGACTTTAGTTCGGACTTTTTCTCACTTATGAGTAATTTCTTATCTTGTGTATACGAGCTGCTGTGACATAATTTCCCCAGTGTGGGATCATTAAAGTCTATGTTTTCTTATCTTAAATACATATACAGTACACGTAGCTTACAGGAGGGACTATCAAACTACTTTTAATTAAACTACAATAAGACTGCACAGAATCATCCAATAAACACAGACTTTATTAAATAAACACATTAATATTATTAATATTAATGAATAACATTAGTAACAATTAGAGATAAATATACTGTATAATAACACTTTGAACAATCTACAACTTTTGATGTAAAGCTCACAGGTTAACATGAACACAAACACTTTATGTAAATAACACATTCATGTCACAGCACTTCTAAAATATCCCATCAAATATCCCAATGAAAGCCTCCTCTTCTTTGCTGTTGGTGCTGAATATGCAGTATGTAAAAGAAAAGAGGGAAAGGGTTAATCAGGTGAGCACACAACTGTTACAATTTGTCAAAATAAAAAGCTTATGTTTTCCTCTACCGTCTGTTGTTAGATGAGCTGGCGTCGGTGGTGGCCGGGACGCTCATTGATGAGAAGAAATCAAACCTTCTGGTAAGCGGGGCAAAGTGTGTCTCACTCTGTTTTGGGAGATTTTCTGGTGTTTTTACTGTGATCGCTTCACTGAAGACGCTCGGCCTCTGCACGACATAGAAGAGAAGCAAGCGTCACCAGTGTGAAGTAACTCAACTACTGAACATACCAGTAAAGATTTTAGAGGCATCTTTGATTAGGCTAAACCTGGAAGTCAAAAACCTTTATTGCTATTAATTGATATTTCTTCCCACAAAGAGAAAATCCTGTCAGCATCAGAGCGACACTGATGAATAAATAAAGTAAATTTTGCTTCTTACATGTTTTTTGAGACACAGCATTGAAACATTATTAAGGAGTAAGTTGTTCAAGATGTTTCACATGGTACACCAGACTGGCTACTAATACTGCAATATGTACATTATATAAGCCAGCCTCCATTCTGTCTCTCAATATGGAGAGAGACAGATTAAAAAACAAACAAACAAAAACATGTCAATGTGAGTAACCATGTAAACATCAGTGGTCTCCATGAGTGTAGCACACACACCTTTTTATTCCAGTCCAGTGTGATTCTGTTTTGTGGTCTCACTGTAAATGGTGAGGCTCCTGGTCTTCTGATGTCAGGATTTAGAGTTGGTGAAATCAGCCTAAAACACAAATATACTGTATGTTATTACTGTTTTAACTACAATATGAACCCTCATTGGACGATCTGAAAGGAATAAAATGTATTTAATCTCCGACATCTTCCTCATCTGCTTAGTATCAAAACAGTCTTCATCCATAGCACCTTTACATTTCTGTTTAATTTAATCTTTCTTAATTTAATTTAATCATCTTTTTTTTACCATGTTGAGAAAATTCTTCAAAAACCTAAAAGGAAAAAAAGATACAAGCTTCAAGTATAGCAGACATGAATCAGTTTCCATTTGATAGAGGTTGTTTTAAATGTTGCTGCTGCACAGGTCATCTTCCACACAACATTTGATCCTCGGTGTTTGAAACAATCACACCTTATTAATACAAGCATCACTTCTTGTTCTTACCTTAGTGGTGTTCTGGCAGTGGTTACACAGGGTTTAACTTCTGAGTGACTGAGGAGTATTGGTGCTGTTGAAGCAGCAAAGCCTACACATGAAACGTGTTTATTAAAATCATAACCAAATGCGGTTGACCGCAAAGTCTTAATTAGATGTATGAAAATCGACATGTTGATTTCCAACCTGTATTTCCTGGCATGTTGTAGTCTGCAGACTGCTGCTGGACTTGAGGTCTAGCATTAGTTGGACACGAGACCAACTCGCTGGCACGCACCAAGTTCTCGTCATCAAAGTCGCCCCAGTCGTCCCATTCATTTCCAAGGTCAAAGCTGACGGTCGGTATTTGTGAGAATGAAGCACATTCACAGAGAGCGCTCTGGTCTGATCCAGCAGTGGACATCTTTGAATAAGTCGAGTTGATTGTACTAATCTGGTTCAGATGTGGTTTCTGGTTCTGACTCACACCAACACTGATCCCTGGGTTGATCCACACTGAGGAACCTAAACACAGGTTAAATAAAAAGTATGAATACACCATCAAATGTTACCACACTCTGGCTTTCTTGGATTCAATCTGAAAAAAACAGTATCTGAATAAGAACCCTAACCTGTCCACAACTCTACTGGATAAAATGACTTTGCGTTATTAAAGGTAAACAATCATTCTTAAAATATATGGGGTCCTTTCTATTCAACATATGGAGAATGTGGATCTAAGCAATGTTATTAAAGTGACAGACTTGGTATAATGTAAGTGGTCCTCTGCAGATGCTTGAATTAACTTTTTTTAAATGTCTTTAAGTTTGACAACAATGTACAAATAATGATAGTATGACAAATGTAACAACAGGGGAAATTGTAGTCATCATTTTATCTATTTATATAGAAGGTTTTGTTTTTAATTAATATTTTTCTTTGCATTTTTGTTCTCATCTTTCAGATTCACTTGTTAGCACTATCATCTCATAGCAAGAAGTGCTTTATGCCTCATGTTTACCGCTGTCAGTGTCATCCAGATGAACGACGTCTTGCAGCTGATCGAAGTCTTCTCCTGTCAGATCCACAGTCTCAGTACGAGGTCTCACTGAAGCTTCACAGTGACTCCCTCCATACCTTCATCAAATAAGCCTCGGACCATCAGAATTAATTGAAACTAGGGATTTTTTTTTTTTTTACAGATTAAGAATCAAATTTGCAGCAGGTGTTCTAAGATTTGCACTAATGAATCAAAGTGTGTCTAAATATCAGTGTAACTGTGAATACCTGGAAACATTTGGTAGCCTCTCTTTGGGTTTGAAGGCAAAGTCCTGCATGTGGACCGACATGGACTCTTCGCTCATTCTCATCTTGAAATAATAAAAAAAAAAACACACACATCAACAATGCACATGCAGTTGGTATATGTGCCATGTACATACTTAAAGTACATACTATTGTTATATCCTAATACTAAACAGAGCTGTACATGTATAATAATTATATCATAAGATCTAAGATTTTTGAATCAATCATTTGAAACAAAGTATTGATTGTTCTAGTAAGCAGCCGTGTAATAAGCGGGATAACGTACAGCGAGTTGTTCACTGTTGTGAACTAACTAACTGCCCATACATAGATATGTAGAGCTGTTCCTCTATTCCTTACTTCTGTTTTTAATGTGTCTGGTATATTTATTATTTTTCTTTGCAGCAATTCAATTCAACTTCCTACTTGTGTCACAGACATTTGTTTTAATTTTATCTTAACCAGCTGTGACTTTGCAGTGACTCATCATCTTCCTCTGAAGACAACATGAGGTGTTTTCCAGCGAAACAAATGACACGTACATGCACTTTTCACTCTATTGTACTGTGTTGTGTTTGTGTCTATTGGATAGGACTGGTTTAGTATTACACAACCTCAGGTTTACGACGACGCTAAGACCAGCATGCAGTGATGGTGCCCCTGTAGTACTGTACATGCAGATAGTGGAAGAAGAGGAGACTCGGGGCTGAATTAGTCAGCCAGTGGCTGTTTTCTGTTTTCTTCCTCACCTTGAGTCGTTTGACAGGGGTCTGCGCAAGTGTGTCACTCCTGATCCTCAAGTCATTCAAGTAGGACGAGAAACTGGATTCATGATTCGCTGTCCTTTTCACGGTCACGCCTACTTTACCTTTGAGGAAGAAGTGTGTACAGTGTCGACAGGCAATCGACAGGCAGTAGATTAGTGAAAAACAAAAAGACATGTACACAGTGTATACTCACAGCAGTCATGGCCACAATGATCCTTATTCTTGCAGAAGTGGTTGCACTGTCTTGTATTGCCTTGTTGGATTTGAACGAAAAGACAAAAACATCCTGAATATTAATCTTATCTTATCTGATCTTTTTATTATTAATTATCATTAACAGCGTTTAAGTTTAAGTGCCTTGGTCTGTAGCAGATGTGGAAGTTTGCCTCTGAGTTGCAGCCTGATGTATAGACTGTGGTTTCACTGCAGAGCGTAGCTGTCTCTGTCCAGAACGATCACATGACACGTAGTGTGGATTTTCAGTTCCAGAGTAGTACACATTGAACTTCTGCTGAAGGTCCAGGCCCACTATAGGAGAGAAACAGACCCACATGTATAGTAAATTGACTCACATAGCAATGATTGACAGTCCAGTCCAAGAATCTATAGCCAGGATGTGCTAAAACAAGATGCACATTATATAAGTGTAACGACTGCAGAATATATGCTGTGATTTGATGAATTTTGATGTCACAATACAGCAACAATGAGAAATGCCAGAAAATAGGCCATAATACGATGTCAATAACCGAATAAATGCCTCATTTAGCGTGACACACATATCTCTCAGTGTCATACTGCAAACTGACAGACGAGACAATTGCAATAATGCAGCACAACATATTGTTATTTGCCCTCTATAAATAGATGATATTTTGATACTTTCTGTGTAAAATGCCGACATGGTTTACCGTATTCTGAGCTGATGAGATTGACACTGATCTCCTCTCCTTTCGAGGCCTTTGCCACCTCAATTTTCTTGGACCAGCTACCACACTTCAACAGCACAGAGTCCCTGGTATAAACAAACAAGATGATGTAGTATATATTCTCAAACCAGGTTTTTCTTTATATTGCGGTGAGTGGTCAGTGTTCTGATTAAGCAGCATAAAACTGGAGGGAGCCTTCATTTCTCACGTGAGCTTCTGTAGGAAGACCACAGTGTTGTCAGAGTTTCCGATGATCAGGGAGACGTAGTGGTGGTCGGGAGCTGTTCTCTTGGACAGCAGCTCTGCTTGGTTTTTTAGGTTTACCTTCACCACCATCTCCGCTGTGGCACAGCTATATCTCGGAAGCTACAAAATACAGAAACAACTTGACGTAATGTAATGTATTTGTCCCTTTAATAACTTTCCGAACATGTTTTACCTGTTCCAGAGTGACTTCGTACTTCGGGAGATGTATGACAGATTCTTTGATTTGGTTGCCAAATGGTGGATGTCTGTTGAGAATCTGAATCAAAGAAATAAAGTTAGAAGAAGTCATATACATATGTATACTTTAGAACCTTATGTCAACATGCCACTGCTCCGTAGTGAAATGATCGAATGATTAAAAAGTGTTTTTCCTTTTTTCAAACTTTACTCAGACTGACCAGCTCGAGCTCTCTGGCATTGGTTTCCTCTATTTTGATGAAAGTGGTGAGTCCAGCGTTCACCATGGCAGTTGACAGGGTCTGGCCTGAAACACACAGTGTTTATTATTAAATCTTAATATTTAGTTTGGCACTGCATGTACCTCTAATAGGAGGGATGTTTGGTTTATTTATTAATTAATCATGTACGAGAATGAGACCATTAAACAACATGTGTTCACCTATCTTCTCCAGCTGCCTGGAAACATAGGGCGAGTTTTCCCACAGTTTGGCTCTGAAGCACTTAGCCAGGATCAGGGAGTTGAGCAAAGCAGAAAAACCGGTCTTTGACAGCTGACTCAGAAACTCTGACAGGCCTGATTGATTACAAAAAAAAAAAAAAAAAAATCAAACTACAAACAAACAAATATCAGTCAGAGAGCATGGTTTACTTGTTACCCAACATACATTTGCTGATGCGCATCCCGTTCCTGAAGATCTTTGCCGTGTCCTGTGTAAGTCCAAACTCTGGAATCGGGATGGAACCCAACTGAGCCTGAATCAAGCTGAAGACAAAGCAATAAACACATAACATGTTCATATAGAAATCCATACATAGACATTCTGCAATAAAATTCATTAAACATTAATTCATAAACATTCATTACTTTTTTTCTTTAGTCAACACTGCTTTAACGACTGAATAAACCTACCAGTTCACTTTCATCTCACTGGTTTTGATCTTTCCCTCAATGGGAAACCTGAAAAAATACATACATTTACTGTGGCTTGTGTCTGTTTCCACCATTATTCTTTTCCACAACTTAAAATCAGCTGTCATGATACTGTACTGCAGGGGTTTTCAAAGTCTGAGACTGTGGCCCCCTCCTCCTCCTCCTCCTCCTCCCCCTCTTCCTCCTCCTCCTCAGACAAAGCTTGGAAAAAGCTGCCTACTCATCCCACCTTAGTTTACTTGCTTAGTTTTGGGATCTATGGGATCATTTATGTTATTGGATCCCATAGACTCAACAACTATTTGACATAACTTTGGACTGCAGCAAATACATAACAATGGTCTGTCCTAATGCATTTATTAGTTTCTCCCTGCAGGAAAGTGCAAAAAACAGTAAAAACTACTGCAACTCTAGACTACTGAGCCCCCCCTGGGGAGGCCCGCTTTGCACTTTGAAAACCTCTTCTGTATTTGCAATAGTCAATCTTGTAAACGTGTCTGACCTGATGGTGGTCCTGTTCTTGTCCCTGTTCAAAGTGTTCAAAGGCCTCTTCTCATTCATTCTCAACTGAATGTCGCTGAACTCTCTGCTCTTTGACATCAACTCAATCTGTGCATACAGCCACAGTATTTTCTTTAAAAATTACAATGATTTCCTTTGACGGGGACACAAAGTGTCACTATATCTGCATTTTAATCAAAACCTGCTGCTGAGCATTCTTATAAGCACACCTACCAGGTCTGACAGGTTCTCTGTGCCAGCCACTTGACTGAACTGTTTCATGGTGTCAAAGGCAACACAGTACCTCGCCATCAACCTGCCGGCCTCTGCAGGCAACAAAAACAAACTACTCAACAGGTTCATTTCTTGAATATTAGCCTCAGATGAAAGAGTGAAGTAAAAGACAGAAAAAGAACAGTCTTTCTTCACTACCTGTTGGTTTGATGTTGATATCCTCATCCATGTCGATCAGACCAATGGAGGACAAGGAGTTGAGGTTCCTCAGACACAGTTCTATGAGAGGACAGGAGAAACAACATTCACTTTAAACTACAATAGAGTGCGGAGTGTTGGAGTAATGTGCACAATAACCCAAAAAGCACAAAGAGGACAGACAGAAGCAGAGCTTGAATGGCTAAGTGCCTTCAGTATAGTGGTTTAAATACAGTAATAGAGTATCCTGCTAACAGCAACATGCTATTTTAGTGACTTCAAAGATGTCAGATAGAGAAGAATCAGTTGCGGCCCACCTTGCAGTTTTGCCTCGATTCCATATCTGTCTAAGTCGGCGGAGAAACCTGAAATTGGAGTCAAGGCACACTGCACTGACTGGTTTCACATACAGAAATACGACAAAGGAGCAGGACACTAAATCCGATCTGTTTGTTTGTCTTCTGAGATCTCACCATAGTGTGTGGGGTTCTTGAGGGCTCTGATGTAGAGGAGGGTGGAGCGGATCCAGTCCAGAGCCATGTTGACGTCACTGATGGTTTGGAGGACGATCTCAGCGTTCAGGTGCTCCATCAGGTGACTGTGTAAGCTGAGGAAAAGAAGTGTACTGTTACTTCATGTACTAATGTATAATCCCTGTGCTACGAGAGAGCATAAGTCAGAGAAAGAAGAGGAGTGACTGAGCTGTTATACCTGCTCTCAATGATTTCCATCCCATTCATGAGTTTCATGTACTTGTCTTTGGTTTGGATCTTTGTCATGATCACTGCGGTCGCTGATGTGTCAAACTAGACGAAGAAAATACTTTTTTTTTCATTCACAATATTTAAACACACGCTACTTCCATAACAGCTTCAAATACCTTCAATTTAACGGTACACTTTACCAAGAAAATACCAAGATCATCTCCTTGTTTTGTGATGGTGCACCAACCCTTACCTCCTCGTGCTAAGGGTAAGAAAATTCATTAAGTATTCCATTATTATTCAGCTCTTACTTGGGGTCTTCCAGCGCGGCCTATCATCTGCAGCATGTCGGCCTCGCTATACTCCTCACAGGAGCCCGCCACATACTGCATGGTGGACTTGATCACCACTAGATGAGCTGGCAGGTTCACCCCCATGGCCAGTGTCCTGGTGGTAACTAGGACATTAAATATCAGACCACAAGTGCAAATTCAGTGCCCAGGAAATACAATAAAAAGCATCAAAATTGTACCAGAAAGTGGTCAAATTTTCGGATTGTTTCGCACTAGAGTTTGGTAAATTCAACCTTACGCTCTTCATTACAGATGAAGATGAGAGTGTGTCTTCAAACAGAATAAAGGTTTCACAGCTTCATTTGTTACTTGTGACATTTTTGACACGACTCCGTAGTTACTAAGTTCATGTTGAGGCGTTGCTATGTGAAATACAGTATGATTCAAGTTTTGTAACCTGTGACTTGCTTGTTTATGTCTGCAGCTTGACAAAGAAAAAAAAAAACAGATCATGTTGAACGTTTATATAGACACATATCCATTTACGACAGCGCATAAATCATTTTTTGTCTCACAGAGGACAGGCAGGTCTGCCAGAGTGAAGGCCCTTTCTATCAACTTCCTATCAGACGTGTCAAGTCCTGCATGGTGGTAACCAACACCTAACATCACCAGATCTGTACCACAAACACACAAAAAAGTTATACACTTGATACTTAGAGCCACAATCAAATGAACATGTACTTTCTCACTGCGTCTGGACTGAAGCAGGTTTCAAATTCAGCATCTGGTCGGTCTTGACATTTCAAAACGGGACTCACCTTTTAGTTTTGAATCCAGAACAGAGTTTGCATATTTCATCAACCTAAACCCAAAGAGAAGATTAAGCTTTCAGTGCATACAAAAATAAAAGGTTTTCATGAAGAGTTTTATATACGGAGGAGTAAAAAACACACCTTTGTTTGTGCTCAATGCTCATGATAAACCGAGCATCTTTGGCCAGAACTGTAGCTGACTGCTGGGCTCCTTTTCGTGTAGAGCAAAACTACAGGATAACATAATTATTAGAACAGGAAGTCAACTAATCCCACCATCTTTATTAACTCTTAGTAACTTCACAACATTTTTCAATGACGTGAGAAAGGAAAACAATCACACAAGCACACTTTGGCCTAATCCTCACACCCACCACCAGTGTAGGTTTCTGCTCAGAGTACGTTTGTATGATGTTGACCATCTTGTAGTTGAGCGACAGGTCGAACTTGAACTCTGTTTGGTTTGGGCTGCAGGGGAATCCCAGCACCACCTTCCTCAGCTTCACTGGACGGTGGCTCTCGTCCATGTCCAGATATGTGGCTGGACCACTCTCATTAGACAGCCAGTCTGCTATCTAACAACAGGCAGACAAAACAATGATTGGGCTCGGGTTACTGATTTATACTGGTGATACAACACAAACACAGAATTGTCTATGTACAACAGTGCAGTGATGCAGTGAAGCGCTGTTCTTCATTTGTTGCTATTTTTAAGCTTCTTTCTCTCTCAATCAGGAAACAGACACAGATATATCTGTGAATTAGAAACAAATTACAGCTGTGCTCTTTCATTTTTCGGAGCCACTTACATCAGAGATGTTGGGTATGGTGGCCGATACAGCCACAAACCTCATAGAGAGGCCTGACTCTGGATTCTGTGCTGTCCTGTAGGCATTTACAGCCTTCATCCTGCTCACCACAACTTCCAGAGTGGCACCACGGGTCGCATCCTTCACCACATGCACCTGGAAGAACAATAAACTCGGCTTTAGAAACAATCTAAATGTTCAACAGAGTCATTGTTATGTAGGTAAAAGGAATCATTGCATTTCTGTATTAATATGAGGAGGTTCATCTTAGTCACTCTCGTGATATATGACCCGCACATGATCTACTATACATTTTTAGTGAACATACAATATGGTGTAATTAAATATAATGTTTAGAGTACAGCTTCAAGCAGACTATGAGATACTACAATGTTAAAAAATATGCCTGTGGACAAACTCACTGACCTCATCGATAAGGAAGAGCCTGACTAGTTGCAACAGACAGTTGTCCTTCCATTTTCTTGTCATGCTGTCCCATTTTTCCTGACAAAGATAAATACAACATTTTGTATTCAAGTAAAACTTTTATTTTTGCTCTCATATCCATATTGTTTTGTTGTGTCTGTTTAATCGAGATGCGGTGCAGTGTCACTCACGGGCGTGGTCAGGATGATGTGAGAGTCCTGAATCTCAAAGAAGTCATCGATCTCTGTGTCGCCCGTCAGCTCCTTACAGGTCAGCCCAAGAGGGCCGAACTTTTTCTTCCAGCTCTCGAAGCACTGACTGCAGAGAGCTTTGATAGGGGCCACTGGAGAGAGCAGACGGTGAATCTTTGTAGCTTTGTTGTACCTCAAAAAGTCCCCAAATCTACCATAAAATCAAAGATCAAAACACTCCGGAAAAGATACACTTGAAACATGTTCAAAGGCCCAGTGCATGATTACAGTCGGGTGTATCGTGTTGAACAGTTGTTGCTCTTCACTGACTTTGTTGTACTTTGTACTTAGTGATATCAGGTATAGTATTTCTTCCTTCTGCCTGAAATTTAATACATAAGCTCATACACCCAATACTGAGTCTGGAACATGTAACCTTTCAGATTTAGACAAATCTACTCAGCCTGGCACTCTACTGGTATATTAATCGTGTTAACACAAACAAACAAACAAACAGTTTATGCTCACTATAGACAGCTTTGAAATCTCTCCAGGGCTCAGAGGTCTCCATCAGCAGACGAATGATAGCCAGCTCAAACAGCACCGTTTTTCCAGATCCGGTTGGAGCACATGCCACAAAGTTATTGCCTGTGTAAAGAACCTGTGAATGAAACAAACATGAAGGCCCTGAAGGAGATTTACAGGCGTAGTTCACTACTCTAACAGGTTACAACAAGACAATGATGTTATTCATAATCCTCATCATTGTGTTTATAAAGGATTTCAGATAATGCTTACGTCATCAAGTGCTTTGGACTGAATGTAGTTGAAAAACGGGAACTCGTTGAACACAGACCTGAACTTAGCTGCTGTGTTAGCACGGCTCAGGAAATCAAACCACATCACTTGTGAAATTGCATTCCAAGCATTCTAGCGGACTTCAAACGCTGTCTGAAAACTGTAAATTGTGTCGACTTTACACAACAACAAAAAGGATACGGATTTCAGAAACTGGACGTAAAACTCCAGACCCAGAAGTCCCTGAAATGTCAAAAACACAAAACACACCACATTCATTCCACCTTGATGTTAATGTTTAAGGCTTTTGTAGGGTATGAAATCTGTTTTATTTTGTAGTGAATGGAAGATAATTTCCTGTAGACTACAAAAGTTTCTGCTCTTACTATCTGCTGCTTCTACTATTTTACTTTTCACCACCTAGTGACCAGCATGTTTCATTACAATGGAGCGGTCAATGGGGGGAGCTCACCTCATTTCACCTCATCACACCCAAACACATTGTGGCAGCTGCTGTCATGGCTAGACATGGGCATGCTCATTAGCTGCAACACTTAACAGAAGCTATATGAGTGTTATTTGGTAACCAGACATAGACGTATGAGCATAGCGCCCGTCTGTGACTGTGTGTCAGTGCAGTGCAGCACCTTGTATGCAGAGCGCCTGAGGCGTCATGGGCGGAACGAAGACTCTCTTTGTGCCCTTGTCCTGCATCTCTGCATGTGCCGCCTGCTGCGGGGGTCGGCCGCTTGCTGCAGATGAGCCCAGAGGAAGGGGGGCCGAGACGCGGGGCTTGGGGGAGAGAGGAGGAGCTGCCTGGCTAACTGTCGCCGGTGGTGGATGGAGAAGAGGAGGAGGCACTGTCGCCATGGTAACCTGACTGAGAAAAGTTTGAGGTCTGGATGCTGTCTGGCTGCCGCCGCTACTGAGGTCATCTGTGTTTGACGAGTCACCTCCATTGTTCAACACCTGAACCTTGAACAAGCTGTTGTTGGAGGGAGGAGAGGATATGGAGGGAATAAAGAATTGAAAGAGGAGGATGGTAGACTGTGAAGGGGGGGTTCAGCTATTGTTGCTGCTGCAAGGATGGAGGTTTATTTGAAGAAGGCCAGGTATTCTGACCTCTAACATGGGGGATGGTTTAGCATCTTTTCACGTTTTTTATGTTTTTTTTTTAACTATCCAGTGATGTCATAAACAGTGAATCAGCACCACATTACATCTAAGGACAGCAAAAAAAAATGGAAATATGTTTTTCATAGAGTAAATGACATTAATCCTGCTAATTTAAGCATTTTTTAAAATTGTGTTCTGCATCCGCCTCCGAGGAGAGAAAATCCTTGGTGACTTGTTTTTTATAGCCTTAAATGTTCACCATTTTGTACCGTCTGAAAACAACTGACACTTGCCTTCTCCGTAATGGTGGGCTTTTACAGCGACCCAGGGACAAAAACCTCTGGCTGATGGCTGCATGTCTTTCATCTCCTCCTCTGCCACTCTGACAGTAATCCTTGAACCCGTCACCTCCCCAAAAGCCATCACATCTGCTGGTGCTGGTGCTGTTGTTGCCACCCTGAGTTTCAATCTCTTCCTCATCATTGTTATAACTGTAGGGACTGTTGATTGGGCTGGCTAACCTGGATGGAGGCTGGAATATCTTGGGTTTCTGTGAGAAACCTGTGAGAAATATAGAAGAGGGAAAAGTGTTTCATCCATTCAAGCTGTTAGTAGCTCTAATTTGGGGCCCTTTTGCTTACTGATGAAAATAATGTACAGCAGAGGATTGACCATTCTAGTCACAGTAATGATTACGAGAATATATCATAAGACAGAGATCCGGGTTGGTTTACGTAAGTCAGGGACAAATTGGGAAAGCTTTCAAGCCTATTCAAGCTACATGTCAGTGAGTCATGCAGTTAAATTTAGTAGGGCTTCACTAGGCCTAATACTGAGCAGTTTGCTCAAGTCAAGTGAAAAGGAATTCATCCTAATCCAAAGCACAACATACTGTATAGGGTGGAGAGAAAATCTGCCTCCTCCTGCATATCTTGAGTGGCTGGAATCTGAGAAAGAGATGGAGGCGCTTCCAGCTGCCATGGCCTGGCCTCCTGGTGCAGTGGCTTTCTGTGAAATACAATCCAGAGGGGGAAAACATGAATTCAACTGAGGGAGGAGGAAGAGAAAGGGGTGATGAGGGGTGATCTCTTTGTACTCACACTTTATGGACAATGGGTTTCTCAAAAAACAGATTGTCCAGTGACAAGGTGCAGTCGTCTGAGTCCAACATATCACCAGATCATGTCATCAATGTCAGGCCACTATGGATATTGGTTGGGGAAAAAAACGGAGATTATATGGATGCAAAAACAAACCAATGAACATACGTGTACCTATGTACTGAATTCACAATATAAAATCTTCTCATCTTTCCATTTTTCTCTCATGACAACCTTGAATGCTAAATCTAATGCTGTATAGTAATGGGTACATCATAATTAAACAGTGTATAGATAAGAGAGACAGTCAACACCACATATTTCCATTTTTATACACAAAAAAGGGTTTATTTTCTATAGTTAGCATCTATAGCCCTCTTTATTTAGCTTAAGCGTTTAATATAAGATACTTATAGTTATGAGAGAACTCAATGTCCCTTTAAACAAAGCTATATGAAACATGTATCACATAGTAAAACAACTATTAGGTACTTTTTCTGGGCTGAAACAGTCCAGGTAGCTGACTGAGCTCTGCTAGCTTTAGCATTAGCTGCCAGTTCCAGTTTGCTGGTTGAAGCTAATAGTTAGCCACATTTAAATATAAAATTAAATCTACATTTATCAGTTAGCTGATAGCTGGCAGTTATCTTTTACAGCTTAAGCAATAGTCTTTGTCTGCGTCTGAGTTATCTGTACTATTTAGTCACCTACCTCTGATAATGAATACATTTACTCCAAAGACATTAACACTGGGTTTAGCCAGGTCAGAGGTTAGCCCTTCACCTCCCTACATTTAATGTTAGCCTGAGACTTCAGTGACTTCATTTATCAGCATATTTATATATATATATATATATTTATATATTAACAGCACTATAGCTATACATTATGTTAAAAATATCACCTAAATATCCATAGTAAATTTTAAGCAGGCCAGCTATAACTGTGGGATTAATCTAATACTTTGTTGAACGTGTTTTCTCTTTGAAAACACAGACACTGGGAAGAACTGCTCCGGCTAATCACCGGCTACGAAGGCAACAAAGACCTGTGAGAAGACAACCATGGGGGGATACTGGTAACATCTCTCCTCTGTTGGCACACAATTCTTGGTCTGTGCGTCAATGACAAGTTTAAATAGCCAAACCAGATGTGCTCTTTAATAAACAAATCAAATAGTGACTCAAGTTTCAATTTATGTTATCAATTAATACGGTGATTAACCGCCATCAACCTAAAAAAAAAAAATCTGCTACCCAAAGGAGATGGTCATTAACTCAGGTTTTTTATGCCTCCTATCTGGACTGAACCATTACAAATCTTTCGGGGGAACATGGCGCCGACTCGTAACATTACGTGACGAAATTAGACGCAGCTACAACTCGAGTAAGTGTTTAACTGTAGTTGTTTTGTCATATAGTTACACAATCAAACGTGATTATTGAAGCATTCCTTTGTTCTGTTACTGCATCGCGAAATGTACGTACGGTTACCCTTACAAAAGAAATGATCTGTCCCACACCAGACCACCACGGAAAATGGCGACTGTGAAATAGATGGAAGACGAAAGTAAGAAATTATTCAATGCAGCGTATAAATTGTGCCCTGTCTGCATCCGCACCGCTCGGAGGTAACGTTTGTTTGTTTTTCATCATTTTACTGATACATGTTTAGCGAGTAGCGAGGGACGGTTGTCATTAGCTGTAGTTTAGCCTGAGGAATAGGTTTTGGTATGGAGCAGCCTTAATGGAATGGTCTGCAGCTCCTGCAAGCAGCATCCAACAACACAGCGTGATATAAACGCCAAAGAAATACAACCATACCCTCACGGAACATAGTGTAAATAATCAAATTTGCTCTGAATTTAGACGCTTTTGGAAACCCATCCCAACTATTGTGGGGTGGCATATGACTGAACTACTATGCTGAAAGTTTTTAGCTCTATACAAAATCCACAACCGCTCATCAGAAGCCATTTACGAGGTCCATCCCTTTGCAGTTTTGGTGCTGCTGTGTACATGTTAGAAGACACCATTCTCTGCCACACGAGCATTCACTTGATATGACACTTTTATTGCCCTTCAAATCCAAGACCTTTCACTCCGGCGACCTTGTAGCGTTATATATGGCCACAATTAATCTTAGAAGCAAAGAGACAAGTATGTGTTATATTTAGCTTTATTTTACTTTGGAGTCAATGAATGCTGACTTTGTCAAGAAGCTAAGTCTGGTGGCATTACAAGTGACTAAACTGTTTACTTTTCTCATCAAACAAGCACGTTACAATAAGAACAACAAAAAATACCTATTGCAAACTCTAGTTTACAAAGGAAACATTCAGTATTGGATTTGTAAACACGCTTGTGTCACTGTTACACTGTTAAACATGCTAAAAGCTGCCAATAATTCTCATCTTAAACATGGTTAAACCACCTTACCCATCACTGATTTATATTTGTATTTAAGGCCGTAACTAATGTTATTAACTTAATCTGCTAATTATTCTCTCAATTAACCGATTAAAGGTCCAGTGTGTAAAGGCTAAATCCCACCACGCACATCTACAATGTGTTTTGGCTGCAATGTAGCCAGCAGCGAGATCTTGGCAGTTCTAGACAGTGTTTGTGATTCAGAAGCGTCCCAGAATCGACTCCGCGGAGAATATGTGGCTGTTCTATTTCTGATTCGCGACTAGCTACGTCAGGCAGAACAGAGCAGATCAGCATTGACAAATAAATGGCATAAAGAAACTGGTCAATTCTCATATAAAACATAATCGCAATAAAACACACTGCGGATAGTCCCGATCGCGAAACCAGATCTATTTAACTACGTAGCTTAATTACTCCTGGTAGAAACGCATACACTGAGGAAAAATGACCAAATCTGAGTAAGTTAACAAAGTCTGGCGGGCAAAAGCAAGCCAGAACCATGTAAAGTGAAGCCTATGCGCAAGTGTCAAAAACTGCAGTTCCTCAAACGGCCACAGGTCTGGCTACAGAGCAAGTTAATTTCCATAGACCCCACATTAACATGTTTGCGTGGTACAAAAAATGGTTTTGGTCTCTATGGCTAGTTTCCCAGTGACAACTATACTGAATTTCTACCCGTATAAATTATATTATGGCATAAAGTTATGCAGAATTAACAGCGTGGCTACTTTAATTGTGAGGTGGGTGTTGTTATAGGTGGCTTGTTTGAGCACCCAGGCATCATTTGGTTCGCCTCAGGTCCACTGACGATCCGCGTCTTTGCCGAGTTTTAGATTAGCCTGTAAACAGATCAGGCAGGACTACCAAGATGGCGGTGGCCAAAGCCCCACATAAGTGACGCCATGCATACTGTGTCCATTCTACGTACTTTCAGTGGGCAAAGCCGCCTGCTTCTGAAATGCTCCTGGTGGGGTATAAAGCCGCGTAGAAGATGGACCAAAACGGCATTGTGGCCGTGCCCGGTGGGATCCAGGGGTAAAGGTAAAATCCCATTGGGTACAGATGCAACATACTGCCCTCTCAGCACCCGGTGGAGGTGATTACAACCGTATCAGGCAAAGTTTTTAATTCTACCAGAACCATCACAGTGCGTCTCAGAAGCAGCTCTTTGCTTCGTTCTAATTTTAATGGATGTAGCGTCAAGCAGCACAGAGCAGTTTGAGCTGGCCGAAAGTGGTGTGGCATAGAGAATCCAGTCAACTTTCAAAAGTAAAACACCCTGTCCAGACTCCTGATTGTAAAAACGGGCAAAAGAGAAATTTTTTTTTAACTATGTAGCCTTATTACTCAAGGTAGAAGTACATAGACCAAGGAAAAATGACCAAATCTGAGCAAGTTAACAATCCTGGGGTTACTCCTGGATTCCACACGGCGCAGCTTTGTGACGTTGGAGCCGCAACGCCATTTTGGTCCGTTCTCCACGCAGAGTGTTTTG
Organism: Protonibea diacanthus; assembly: GCA_028641955.1. Classification (NCBI taxonomy): domain Eukaryota; kingdom Metazoa; phylum Chordata; class Actinopteri; family Sciaenidae; genus Protonibea; species Protonibea diacanthus. The sequence goes on along the minus strand of CM053988.1, from coordinate 8,799,378 downwards.
AAAGCAAAACGTTTTGCCTGCCAGACTTTGAAGTTGCTAAGATTTGGTTGTTTATCCTTGGTTTATGTACTTCTGCCATGAAGTAGGCTACATAGTTAAACAGTTTCCCTTTTGTCTATTTTGTCTGGACGGGGTGCTTTATTCTGAAAATTGATCAGATTCTCTATGCTGTTACTGCGTCTGACTTCCGGCCAGCTTGAGCTGCTGTGTGCTGCTTGAGGTGACTGGTCATCAGTCAAAAAAAGAACAGCCACATATTCTCTGGAGTAGAGAGCTGCTTCTGAAACCCGCTGTGGTGCTACTGGTGGAATCATAATCATTGTGTAGAAGGGCGCAAACAGCCCCAGCAGCTGGGTTAGGGTTAGCCACGCTTTGGGTGGCACCAATTTTTGAGCCATAGTACACCCACTGTCGTCATCCCACCATTTACTCAAACAGTCTATGGACGACTGTGACCCCACTGTACATGACTCTGTTACGTCACCAAGATGCTGTTTTTGCCTGTTCTTCATGACTTCAAACTCCACCAGGGGCATCTCAGAAGTGGAGCGTCGTTTTGTGTCTGACTTTCAGACAGCTATCTGTTCTGTGTTGACTGATGCAGGTGATGACTTCGTCAGACAAAAATAGACTTAGTCTTGTATTTGCGTATTCTCCTTGGAGAATGCAATATAGAGAGCTGCTTCTTAAACAATTCAGAAACACATTGCAGCACTTCTGGTGTGGTCACAAACATTGTCGAGAACTGCTGTAAGCAACTCCAGTACATGACACGTGTTGCAGCCTTGTCCGGTGGGATCCAGCAGTAAGAGTATAAATCCAGATTTATTTTTCTTTCGTGGGGCTGCCATAAAACAACACAGAGTCAACTGGCAAAGAAGTTGAACAACCTCAGCTTTTGCTGCAAATCAAGCCACTGCGTTGGCCAATCAAATACACACATTGCATTGTAATGTGAATGCTATATATTTACAGTTTATCTAGTAATTGTCACAACAAAAGACAAACTTGTTGCCACCATGATAACTTTTCAGAGATGTCAAATCTGACCTATGGGCATTAAAGATTCTAAGACTGAAGGCTTTACTTTTCTTTTCAGGTCATGGCAGCCGAAATGTCATGTCTGACTGGTGTTGATGAAGACGACAAAGATGCAGACCCTGAGATCAATGCCCTCACACTCCTGCAAGAGCCAGTGAGAATGGCACAAGAAACCGCCCCTTGCACCGATTCTTTCGGCAAGCCTTCTCTGAAGCAAAACAGTGTCCTAGATGTTCTGTCAGACACAGATATGTTGTCTCCAGTTGGTCTGGGAAATGGACCTTCTTCACATCAGGCTACAGAAGCCCATGAACTCAGCAGCATCTCCACAGAGAAAGAAGAGGCAAAGAGCATCACCCCACTAAAGACTGTACAGGAAATTGACACTGCAGGAATTTGGGGTTTTGATGTAGACTCACCTGAGAACTCACTGGATAATTTTAGTAGTGCTAGTGATCTTCAATGGGACCCCCACAAAGAGTTTATGCAGTTTCTGTGGGACAACCATGGTGATTCCCCTGGTGAGGAGCCTAAAGAGGAAGTCCCTCCTTCCAACAGCCAAAGGAGAAGGAAACGGAAAATGGACATGGTTGTCATGGTGGATCCCTCAGAAGACCTTTACCCTGATCTGAGCCACAAGTCATCTGAGGAACTATCTGATGCAGAAGGCCAAGTAGATTCCAGTCCTGTCAGAAAAGTCAGAAAGTCAAGAAAGTTCTCCAAGTCACAATCGCCAACGGTGAAAGTTTCCAAGTATCCCAATGGAACCGTAAAGGCCATTAAGGAAATTCTTTACAATACACCTGCAAGAAATTCACATGAAAACAATATAAGTCATGGGCTTTCACCATTGAAGAGGAGGCTTACAATAAATTCTCATTCAGAAGAGAAGCCATCATGTTACCCTTGCTCAAAATGTAAGCTCATCTTCAAGAAAGAGCATCATTTGCATCGTCATATGAAGTCTCATGTTGATGGTCCCAATATTCCGCCAAAGCCTTTTATTTGCAGAGAATGTGGGCAGTCCTTCAGACAAAGTGGTTCACTTATCGAGCACATGTCTATCCACCAGGAAAAGAGAGAGAGACTCACTGAAGAGATTAAAGGCATGAATGATAAGAAGAAAGAGGATAAAAACGTGAAGCTTTTCTGTCCTCAGTGCCCATTCGGAACAAACTGCCCAAACACATTTGTTCAACATGCAAAAACACATGAGAAGGAAAAGCGAAAGTTTAGATGTGACAAATGTAGCTTCAGGACTATGAGTGAAAGTGATCTTAGGAGACATAACATTATGCAGCACACTGTTATTACAGTAAGAAAGCAGTTCCAGAATGATGACCCTGAAATCTTCTCCTGTAATGTTTGTTCTTATAGAGCTTTTAGCAGAAATGTTTTTAAGAATCACCTTCTGCGGCGGCATCAACAAACCTTTGAGGAATATGAAGCTGGGCAGCGTAGTGAGAAAAATGCACAACCATCAAAGGAGCAGCACATGCCCACTTGTAAAACCTCTGTAGAAGATGCAGAGTTTACATCTAAAATCTCAATAAAAAATCAGATCTCTTCTAAAAGAGCTTGTTCACCTAGTGAGTCCAGTGACATTTCAGACTTGTTCAAAAATAGCAAGATTAAGACTCTCAAGTCCCAACTAACGGAATCTAAGCTTGACAAATCCATTAATGTTCTCTTATCCCGACAAAGACATGGAAAGAAAACTGCGGAACAGAAGAAGGAAAGCAATAATTGCAGCACGTCTGTTCAGGATTACAAAAGTGACGAAGATGAATCTGATGAGTTACCAGGAACATTGACCGTCAAGGTTGAAGACACAGCTTTATCCCCAAATGGCCCAAGGGTGCCATCCAGTGCAGCTAGAAGAGATCCTAACAGCGGCAGTGTACCCAAGTTGAACGTGGATCAGTCGACAGTCAAAAAGTCACCATCTAAGAGGAAGATGTCCACCCCATATCGCAACACCTCTGACCAAGATTCATGCTTCATTTTACCAAAACCATTGCCAAGTCCCAAGAAAATAAACCAAGAAGAAGAAGTGTCAGACTGTGATGAAAAAGATATTTTCCAGTTTAATGATACAGATCCCAACACTAACCTTTTTGACAATGGTATCAAGAAAGAAAAACAAAACATCATTTATACCTATAGCAGAAGAATGTCCATGAGGGGTGCCCTTCAGGCATCTAAAAGGCTGTTCGAGAAAATAAAGACTGAAGAGCAAGAACAAAATGATCCTGAAATCAAAGAAGAATCCATAGAAACAGAAGTATCTGAAGAAACTTTTGACCTCCACCAAATACCATTGGGGGAATCCTTTGCAGAGGACCCATCAGAGTTGGAATCCGACCGCAAGAATTGTCCGTACTGTCCTGCAGTCTTTGAATCAGGTGTTGGATTGTCCAATCATGTCCGAGGGCATCTTCATAGGGTCGGACTGAGCTACAATGCACGCCATGTAGTGCCTCCTGAACAAGTGGCTTCTCAAGACAGGAGGCCACGAATTCGACGGAAGATTTCAGCATTCCGGAGACTGAGAAAAGGTACTTACACACATCTTACGTCATTGTATGTTCTTCATATTACAGGAAAATTATGCTTTATTTGAAGTTGGCTTTTATTTTTGTGGCTTTGGCCATCAGTTCTTTAAGTTATCAGTGAGCATTGATCATTGATCTGTATTCTCGTAACACGGTATCATCACTAAAAAGCAGATAGCTTGTTTACAACCTGCATGATTATTTGTTGTCTCATTGGACCTATTCTTAGCCATGTAGCCACATCTTAGATCTCATACATACTCATTTACTTTGGTGAGTTCAATCTTCTCAGGACTGTTAAAATCAAATTTTAAAACTAGGTTTTAATTGTAGTTTTCCATTTCTATGTACTTTGATGTTAGATGATGATGATGTTAGAAAATTCAAATGTGTCAGTATGTTTCTGATTTCTTTATTATTTTTTACAGCGTTACGGCTGGAGTCTGGAGACTCTGAGACTGTGAAGAGCATTCACTCCTGTCCACTATGTGGGGATGCATTTGATAACAGGACTGGTCAGTCCAACCACATACGAGGCCACCTCAAAAAGCTTGGTAAAAGCTTTGCGACAAAAAATAAATCCCCATTATTTTTACTGCGAGAGTTGATGCGCGACAAGAAGGAGTTCCAGCGGGCACTTCAAATTCTGGGAAAGAGACGGAACCATTTCCAATACGGTGCTTCACCAAAGCTGTCCAGTGTTGATTGTTTCACACCACCACCCATTGGAATCCCAAAAAATAGTTCTATTCAAAGCGTTTGCACTGAAGCCAAACCACTGATGCCCATGTTTTCTTTAGCAGAAATGGAATCTGAAAAAAGGCAACTAGAGACTAAGCTGGATGTTAAAAATTCACTCTCGGGCACAACTGCCTTGATAGGAATTCTGAAGAAGAGGAAGTGTCAGGAAGATGCCCGACTAAAGGGGTCCTCTCAGATGTCAAGGAACACATCAGTTTCAGTTTCTTCAAACAGTGAGCACTGTCCAGGATCAAAAGTTGCATCTTCACTGCCAAAGTCAATATCCGGTGAGTAACTTCCTCATAGCAGTAACCAAATAGGTTTGAGTAGAAGTATTTTGTTTAGTTTAGTACAGTCTGCAAGAATGCCAAAATTCTCTTGCTGAATATCTCTTTAAGAATTCAGAAAATTACTAAAGAACACAACAATTTTTCATTTAATTTAGATGGCACGTATCGACAAGTACTACGGTTTTGAAATTTTAATGTCAATATTGCAGTGATTCAAAACTTGTTTTGTTATTTTGTCCAGTGTTTTTGTTTTAGTCACAATTTCCATCAAATCTCCATAAAAAATGTTGAAAGAAAAAGGATTTTATACATATATTTTAAATGATCAGAAATCATAACAGTAAAATATAATGTAATCTGTGCAATATATATAATAAATGTGCAATTTAGGGTCCTTTTGTCAACATCTGATTATAGTTATAGTTTTTACACAGACTAGTGTCAGATTGAAAGATTGTAAATTGTGTTTTAAGAGTATCACGTCCCCTTGTACATTAAAAATTTCCTATCTTAGTTTTGGAAGGTTTGTGAAAGGTAAACAAAATGTATATTCCTACATTCAAATAGAGACATTGACATCAGTACCAGCTCTTTTGAAGCCGATATGATTATCAGATTTTATGTTGTAAAAGTGAGGTGTCATCAGCCTAAAGACGTAGAATGACATTGCCAAGATACCTTCAGATTATCTAGCCAAAACAGAAGAGCATGTTGCACATTATCTCCCATTATCTCATTATTTTGTCCTTTAAATGTCATATAGCAGAAATTATCCATACACATGTTCTGTATGGAACATGTTAGATTACATCTTTGTGACTTTGAATATGAGAATTTTCTGATAAGTCTTCTTCAAGTAAAGCACTCCTCTCTTTGCTAAGACTTAAATTTATAATGTATGTAATATGTATTGTGAATTTAATAATGACCTGCATTAACCATATTTGGAATAATTATGTCATATAATATTTTTAGATTATATTGAAAAGAACACAAATTCTTTCATAGTAATGAATCGTGTAACATTATATACTTGAAGGAAAGAGCCTTTGTTGAGTCCAGTCCTCCAGTTCCACAACACCACTAACAATAAGCCATCACCATTTTTATATTTTCATTTTGTCTTTTGTATGTTTTGTCTTTTTACAGAGAAAGGTGAATTCAACAGGAAGGTGTGCGTCCATTGCAATGCAACTTTCCACAGTGGAGTTAGCTTGTCGAATCACCTCCGAGCATATGCAAAAAGAAAAAGGACTGCCTTACTTGAGGGATCCAGTAAGTGCCAACAGTAACAGCTTAAATCAAACACAAAGAAAACAGCCAAAAATCACAGTATCAGTCTGGAGTATTTATTCACCTCCAAGCAGCGTTTTAATTGATTAATTTCTTTTAGCTAGTTAAATCACCTTTATTTCTGAACTCAGTGGTGCAATGACGTGATCATTGCTCAGCAAATTAAAACTTTAAGCTTAATGTGCAGAAGTAAAAGTTCCTGTCCACCACAGCATTGACCCAAAATGACTTAAATGCTAGCAATATGGAGTTTTTATTCATTGGACCCAAATTCTTTAAGAAGTAGTAGTATGTCGAGATTGACCCTGAATTCTCAGTGTGATACACATACAGACCTGCCTTTAGCCACAGAAATAAATACATTATATTCCGCTATCCTGTGAAGTTTTTACATAAACAGTTATGTTTATATTCACTGTTTCTCACCAAAGCGCATCACGTCTACCCTTGAGGCTTAATGAGTGTGTCTGTTCTGTTTTTATGTGTTTCCGTTCCTTTGGAAAGCCACAGTTTTTTTCAATATTTCAAAACTTTCATTGTTTACCTCCATGTTGTCCAGGTAGGACTCAACTTTAATTTGTTTTATTTGCGGAGTACCACCATCAACTGTCCATAACCATTTATTTACATCCTCAAGAAACTCTATTCTGACCAAAAACTATTGATCTAATCAGGCAAGCAGGAGATAAATTCTTCCTACCTTCTAATACCCAGTAGCCTGGTCACTCTTTCTCGTGCTATTTATAGGAGTTTTCAATAAATGACTGTATAGGTATGGTAGCAGAAATCTCACAATCATATTTCAAAACCTCAGCAGTTAAAGCCAAAACTGTCTGTGTGGCTAGATGCCACAAGAGGTTGTGACGTCCAAATCATAGCTATAATTAGTGTACCAGTGGTTATTTGTGTCCTCCCTAAGGTAAGGATCTAGAAGGGCATCAGCAAGTGAGATATTGAAAAGATTTTAATTGTGGAGCTTTGTGGGTGCATCTGTGGGAGGAACGACCTCTTCTTGGCAGAAAACCTTCAGGGCTTACTTTCCTGCAGGCAGATTGTCACACTTATATTTTGGGCCTTGTGTCTGAGCCGCACTGGATTATCCAATGCACAAGACACGGAGCGAGCCCATTCACCTCACCGGCCCAAGGCCAGACCATGTATGAATAAAGCAAGGGCTAATGATGTCCAGACATCTGAAAAGAGTGATTCTCTGAGCTGATAAAACGAGCATCACTAAACAATATCAGTGGTTAACATAGACCATTTCAAATGTTACATTGGGATGGCTGCTCTGTAATCTCAAAGATATAAATTAATAAAGTAAATTCTGTCTTTCAGCATTCGACTGTAAAGCAAGGAGGCAACGCTCAAGGCCTGGATCAAAGAAGAAGACACTGCCCTTACCACAAACCCCAGAGGAAATGTACAGACTCACCTGCAGGTAATGCTTTTATTTCTTTTATAATATACAGTACTTAATTAGACTTTTTTAAAATGGTGGATATTTTATCTACATCTCCATCAGACTTCAAAAATGATTGTTGACTAGTTGCCCCAGACAACCAGATAGGACCATGGTCAAATGATTTTCATTTATTCATTAAACTAAAACTGCAGAAATGACGAGAGACCTGTTGTCATTGAGCTAATCCAAGAATGGCTCTGTATTTCTTTCAGTACTGGGAGCACAGACTGTTTTAGCAAGTGCACAATGATCCGATATATAAACCAACTGATCTAAAATGACTAACGCCCAGTTGGAAGAAATCAGTTCCTATAAATGCTGTTCAGTAATTTGACAACTTCTGTATTTACTTTCAGACAAGATCATAGTCTACAGCCATGCTAGTAGCTCGATGAGGATGCATTTAGCATAGTGGTGTTCTGAGCTAAATGCAAATGTCGGCATATAAATGATAGGCTCACAATGATGCTCACCATCAAGGAGTGTGTTAGCTAACATTTGCTAATTCGCATTAAACAAAGTACAGCTTAGGTTGATGGGGATGACGTTATTTTACAAGTGCTGGACAAATTAAAAAAGCTCACCAAAGTTGTTACAATTTATCCTGAAAGTATCGAGGGTCATTGCAATCCATCCAATAGCTGTTGAGACATATCACTTAAAACCAAAAATGGGAACCTCATGGTGGCACTAGAAGAGTCAAGGGATCACCAAAACACTGGCGAAAAAACACTGTGTATTGATTAATCTCTTTTTCCCTTCACAGGTTCTGTGACCTCGTCTTCCAGGGTCCCTTGTCGGTCCAGGAGGACTGGATTAAACATTTACAGAGACACATTATGAACACTAGTGTCCCTCACACTGGGCTGGGCATGGTAGAAGTGACCTCGCTGCCCATGACCCTCAAGACTGACCAAGACAGCTCTCTGACAGCCACACATGCTGCCTCATGAAGCCAATGGGGACCTTTTTAGATTTCACTAGATTATGTGTATGTACATTGGATGTTCTTTCACTTTTTTTTTTTAAGTAAATGAAATACTGGTCAAAAGTACAATATTTCTCAATCATGGAGATACTGTACATGTTTGGACATTTGGAAAAAGTGAATTATTTTGGATATTGTTACCTTTTTCTGTTTTTACATGGTCCATTTATTGGAATTCAATTCCAAATGGACAGACTGTTTTTTCTTGTTTTATGCAGTAATGTAGTGTGGAATCCATTTCTAATGAAGACAACTTTTACCTCAGATTTCTCATGGTTTGAGTCCGTTTTTGTCAAAATATTTGAGAGCACCTCTCTTCTGTATCAATATTCACATTTACAAGAAACACATAGAATCATGTTTTCTTTTTTTTTGTTGTTGCTACATGTTCAATTCCAAGCCCACAGTCTGTTTTCAGGCCACATATTTAGTGAGATGAATATTTTCACTGAACGTGACAGCACCTGAATGCTCCTAACAGACAACTCCAAGAATCACAAGTGGATAAATGAGCTTCTATACAAGAACATAAAGATAAATTTCCGGAAACTTGTTATGCATAGAAAGTGTTTTTATAGTATTTCAGTAACTGCGTTGTTTCTAATAACAAATACGAAATTAAAACTGAAGTTGGTTAAGAAAAAAAAGATTTAACAGGCACAGCCAGTGCTGACTTTGCCCTTCATACATGTCACCTATATTTAATGTTTAAATATACTGTTTTGAAATAATTTAATTTTAAATGTACTATATCACACAGATACAATGCTTAAAACATTTGTGTTGTTCTAAATAAAAAAAAAAAACAGAAACAAGTTGACTTTCAGTCATTTTTGCACCCAGTTTATAAAAACACTGAATGTATACATACAAACGTTATAACATGATCACATGTTGATGACCAGGGAATACTGCAGCTAACGTTAATTTAAACAATGTGAAATGAGGAACCACATCTGAAGATGCAATAAAATCCACATTGTCTCAGTTTATTCAGACAAATCCTGAATGCCACATAAACAGTATGCTGTTAGCAAAATACTGTACAAGTGGTGCCAACAGCACCACCGAAGTGTAGTTGTGATTGAAGTAAACTGTTTTAAGTCTGTAGCTCTTCATCTGAAGCAAACCGTGTCTCGGCGTGAACGGCATGTCCGTCATTCAAATGGGCTGCCACCCTGAAAGAAAAGAATCGGTTAAGTAGTCCGATAGCTGCATCTGTAGAGCTCGATGCAGCTAAAGTGCAGTCCCTTTTAATAGCTAGTGCTACTAATTGGATATAGTGTGCTGAAGCTGAAAACAAATGCATTATTTAAGGTGATCCATAAACGACATTTTACTTCAAGAACTTTTAGGCTGGTTTGGCTTGCTATATTCAGTGCAAGAGAGGAAGGGATGCAATCTCACCTTACAGTGTTACTTTTGTTATAATGCTGTGATGTTGATGTTTTCTTCCCTTACCCACCCAACTGTGTTGAAAATGTTGACTGAAGGAGTGACATTGCATAACTGCTTTTGTCTTTTTATAGCCAATTACTTAACAGTATTTGATTGTACTTGTATTATATCTTTCACAAGGTGATATAAAATAAATATTCTGCAGTTGATCTGTTAATGCTGCATGTGACTGGCTACAGGCTACAAACCCCACCTCCATGACTGAGATAGCTTTTTCTTTGCGTTCGTGAACACAGCCGATTGATAACCATTCCTTGTGTTTGAATACTTTCGAAATGTTCACTCTTGCAAAATACCTTCAGGAAGTGTTCAAACTGAGGTTTCAGCTCCTTCATCATGGTTTCTGCTTTGTTGAGGCAAGCACGTCTCTGCTGCACTTCAAACTCCTGAAAAGAAATCAATCATTGAGTCGCCGTCACCGTCACTTCAACTCTTTCCTCGAGAACCAGTTTTGTGGAAAAAAATGCAATCCAATGCTATGATAATCTTATGCTGCTTTACAGCAGTGTTACCTTTGTGTTGGCGAGGTGTTCCTGAGAGGTAATGTGAGTCTGCACTGAGGCTGCAGATGTGGACAAGAAGATGTTGCAAGCCGCACAGTGGAACATTTCAATCTTTGTCATGTGGTCATTTTCCTGGAGAGCTGACAAAACAAAGATCAGACTGTATTTAGGCTTTGTTTGTCTGGAACACTGGACACTGTAATGAGAGTGCATGTCTTTCCAAGTTATTTACCTTGAAGTACACTATCCTCTATAGCTCGGCTACACTGACGGCTTTTAAACAGCATGACCTCCTGTAGAAACAAAAATATCCATCACCATCCACCACACCAATGTACCAACATTTGTTTGTGTTTCTATGATTATATTTAAGTTGAAAACAATAGACACAATGCAGGAAACGTCAACAGGATGTGCCATACTATGTATTATCTTACCTGCAGGAAGGCTATAGCCATATCATCATAATTATTCTCCTGCTGGATGTGCTCCAGGGTGTCCCAGTGAGTCTTGGATTCTAAGTGATCCTGCAGCTCCTGACCATTGGCCAACTCAACTTCACAAAGGTCACAGGTGATGGGGCTCCTGAGAGAAAAATATTGAAGACTTTCAGTGTTGCAGAATGTGTTAACAGTTCTGTCCTGGACTACCCCTGGGGGAGAGGAGGATGTTATCAAAGCTGACATCCATCATGAACAACTCCTCTCACCTCCTGCACGAGACTGTGGAGGCCTTGAACAACTCCTTCAGCAACAGACTGATACTCCCACGATGTAAGAAGGAGCTCTATTACAGGTGCTTCATTCCAACAGCTGTCAGACTCTTTAACCGACTTCATGACTTTTTCTATATATTTCTAATTTATGAGTAACTTCTTATGGCCATGTGTGTCTGAGCTGCTGCGACAAGTGAATTTCCCTGGTGTGGGATCATTAAAGCCCGTCTTATCTATCTAAATGAATAAGTGTGACGTGAGTACTCTACATGTAGCATCTTTAAACAGTTGGACATCAGTACCCTTGGTTCTTACTTGTCCATTATTATTTTTTTGCTCCCGTTTCTTATCTTCTCTGTTGAAGGTGTGAGTTCACCCAGCCCTGAAAAACAAAATCACATACAGAATTATTATTATTATGAGTATTGGGTTCATGCATAGCAGTGTGCAGTGTGCATAGCAGAAATGAAGTAAACCTACTGGATTGATTCTTAGGTTTTCAAAACAATACTCTCAAGACACTTTTTCACGTAATCAATTTCATCACGTCTCTCTTATACGTATTTATTTCCCCAATATCTGTTTTCAACTTGCCTGTTTTCATGTATCCTAACTGATGCTGATAGTCCCGCTGTAACCTGGGTGGAGATAATCTAACGGTAGTGGTCTGCAGAAGAGAGAAATGTTCCCAGTTGGTACAAAGTATGACACTGTGATCACTGCGTATACAAAGGAAACTGTAACTGCTTCATCAAATTCCAACAAAGTACAACAAACAGACCTTGTGTCCTGTTTAAATCTGCAGCTCAAGGTTGAGTATAACCACAGGATTCAAACTGCATAAATATTGAGATTCAGCAAACAAACACAACAGCCTTCATACTTTCAGTCTTATTGTAGATACCTCTCTCCTGTATTCTGCGGTTGGTATAATCTCCTCCCCGTTAGTCCTCTGTCCTGCATAAGACGCAGGGAACCTCTGGGTGGAGGAGCTGTGAATTAGTCTGTCAGGGCTGCGGACTCTGTGGTCCACAGGTCTACTCATGGAGCCATAACCTGGTGGGACAAGTGGTTCAGTGTCTGGGCTGAAAGCACATCGTTCAGGCAGTCTATGACCTGGACTGAGATTCCGACACTCAGTGGGTCTGGTTTCAGGGTTAAAGTCACGCCTGTCGAGGGGTCGGTTCCCCGGCTCAGAATAGGATGAGTCCCAGTGGCGGTTGTCACGGCAGCCTCTACTTGGAGACAGATGTTGGTGTCCCAGGTTGTTATCCTGATCAGCTGGGGAGCGGTTGCGGTCTTGGCATTGTGGCATCTCGTGCTCAGAGTCTGACGAGGCAGGATCGTAGGGATTATAAAGCTCAACTCTGTGGGAGAGATGGAAGAGGAATTTGTGTGTCTGTGTGTGTTACATAGATCATGCTTGTGCTAGCAAACAACATGAACTATTGTGAAAAAGAAAAAAACTTATTAGAGGCTGAGCACATTTAGTCAAATGTATCCAGTGAGACACTGAATCTTTCCTGCTGCTTGCACTTCTACCTCACAAGGTCCACCTGGAATAATGCATAATGAGGTCACCTTCAGACAGCCCATATTTTAACATTTTAGTCACCACAAGGCAAAATTAAAGGCTAAAATGTGGGACATCCTAGATTGTGACGACAGGGGACATCACTCTTGACACTGTCAATATGTTGTAAACTTCACTGACTGTTTTACCTTTCTGGACTGCTCTTGCTTTTGTCTGGTGAGTTGTCTTCTTCTCCTTCTTCTTCTTCTTCTTCTTCTTCTTCTTCTTCTTCTTCTTCGCCTCCCACTGGTTTGAATGAAGACTTCCATTTAGCAGCAGAAGATTTCGCTGTATAGTACCGAAGTTAGATATCAATGAAGATTATTTGTTTTGATAAACTGGACTGGTTTATTTCTGTCAACTTTATTAGTTAACAGGACAAAAATGAACACAATAATCCCATATAGAGATGCAGTGACTTAACACAGTTTAAACATGTATAACCGTGAAACCACGATATTTTCTCAGATTGCATGTACGATCAAAATCTATAATCGGCGCATGCCTTATCCACAATTTATGACTTTCAAGTGGGGACCCAGAGATTCATGAAACTTACCTCAGTTATAAATTCAGTGAAAGGGAAATATGCATACACTGCCATTGCATGCTAATGCAATTTCACTTTGATAAAACATAATACAGATGGGAGGAACCTAGTGGTCTAAGGGTTAAGGTGCAAAGATTCATTTTATTAATGCCCAGCAGACCTTTTTCAGAGCAGCCATTTTGAATAGTAGGTAAACACAGGTGTTACCACTGACACTTATTAAAGTCTTGTTTCATTCAGGTCAAACAGAGTCAGGGTGCTGCTGCGCTCCATGTTGGCTCACAGTAAAGTCTCTGCTACACTAAATGGAACTGAACCTTAATTAGTATCATTGGTAACACCTGTGTTGACGCTACTATTTCATGTCAAAATGGCTGCTGTGAAAAAGGTCTATTGGGTCCAAAATATAACCACACACACATAAAGGGCTTATAGACATGTATATGCGGAGTCATGTAGGAGTGACGGCCTGTCACGTAGAGTGCCTTGGGAGCTGTTAGAGGTTCAGTGCCTTGCTCAAGGGCACCGCAGCAGTGCTCAGGAAGTGAACTGGCACTTCTCCAGCTCCCAGTCCACAATCCACACTGTGGTCCCTCAGGACTGAGCTCTTACTTTGTGATGTAAAGTATAGGTAATCTGAGCTAAAACATGCCAAACCACAGGTATGCCCTTATATGGAAATATTGCGTGCGTCTTTCTAGGTGTGCAGCCAGGTCACCTGCGTGTTTCCGGGGTGGTGCTGCCGGCGTCTTAGCAACCGTGTCAGCTGTCCTGGTGTTTGAACTTTCGGCTGGCTTCACAGAGATGTGTTTCATGGCTTCTCTGAATTCAAGTGGTATTCTGTTAATCACAGAAAACAAAAATCAGAAGCGAAATACTACAAAACAACTGAATGCGTGTTTAATATCAATAAAACAGGCAAGCAAACGTTGTGTATTTACATACACACACATACTCGTTAGTTTAATATGTACCAGTCACCAACAAGAGTGTCAGAAACTAATCCCACTTGCTCGATATTGCAAACCCTCTCAAATAAATGAACGTACAGTAACATTAGCAACATGCAGAGTTACCTTCCAGACTGCGGCTGTTTGTATACTGGAGCTGAAGCATTGAAGGGAACATTACTCTGACGCTTCATTATCTGGCTGCTTTATGTGAGCAGGTCAGACAGCGTGTGTGAGGAGAAATGACGCTGGTTCACCTCTGTGTTGTCAACTCTTTTCCAATGAAAGTAGCTAGCCGCTAATGTTAGCATCTCGTCTTCTTCGGGTGTTTAACGGTAGCTGCATCACTGCCATCTTCAGGTTTCATCCTCCCTCAGCGTCGGTTCATTTTAAAGACGGCTTTAAAACCCGTTAAAACTGGAGGAGAATATTAAACTAACGATTTACAAGCTATGGGAACACCTTAATTTAGAAATCCGTAGAGAAAAAGTGAACTATTTATATGTTTACAAGCTGTAGTTGAGCAGCCAGAGGTGTACTCCTGACTGTCCCGCACGCCACACCTACGGCCGGTGTTATGGTTGAACGAGTTACCATGTTAAACTGACGACCGTTGTTGACCGTCGTAGTTACGACAGCCGTTAAAAACAAGAAAGTAAGCAGCGGTCTTCTTCTTACTTTTTTATAATTACAATGTCAAAACACTCAACGTTATTAGTTTCATCCTGTTTCAACAGTTGTAATTATGATAACCACAGACGCATTCGGCTAGCGGTCGCCGGTTGACACGGTCACTCGTTAAACCCAAACACCTGCCCTGCGCAAAAGTGTGTGATTACTCTGGGCAGCACGCACATGAATGAAATACACCATAATATATGTGTTTGATATATTTGTCTGCTCTTTCTCTGATGGTCTAAGAAAGTCGCATTTTAGAAATAAAGTCGTTAAAAACTGTCGAGAAAGTCGAGCCAAGTTGGCAACACTGGCGAAGAGCCAGTTACCAGACATACACCTGCCGACAGGTGGCAGCATACTGCAACACATGATGCATATGCACTTTTATTACTCACGTTAATTAATTCCCATTAACAAGCGTGTCCAGTGGACTTTTTAGTGTTCTTTATCTTTGTGTTGTTTGTTATTTAAGTGGCAGGGTTGGATTAACCTATCAGGGGGCAGAGTTAGCTGCTGGATTGGGTCCCTTAGTTAAATCAAGTCAGTTTTATTGTCAACACTGCCATACAGGACATACAGAGAATTTAAATTCTGTTTCTCCCTGAATTAGTATCATTGCAAACACCTGCGTTGACCCTACTATTTCTTGTCGACATGGCTGCTGTGAAAAAATGTCTATTAACTGCATGTCTTTAGACTGTGGGAAGAAGCCAGAGCACCCAGACAGAACCCACCAACATGCAAAGAACATGCAAACTCACACAGAAAGGCCCCAGAGGTTTGAACCAGGACCCTTCTTGCTTCTTGTGAGGTGACAGTGCTAACCACTGCACCACCATGCATCCCTACAAACTCATTTTCAATTAAAATAGCACAAATCAGTTGACACAAGTCTGGAGTTCTGGGGTCCTACATTTGGCTGAGTGACTGTTGATTTGTTAAATTTATTCATTAAATGTTTGGAAATACATACCACTAAACATCTTATGAACTAATAAGGCGGTCCTGTATTTTTACTTGTCTTATCTATGTGTGTGAAAATTTGCATTCTGCATAGTCCAAAGTAAAGTTGAGGTTAAGTGAATTACCACAGAGGGCAGTAGGTCACAATTTTTGGGTTAGCCTGTACATGTCTAACAGAACAATTACGCTAATCCTGGTTTAGCTGACAACTTTGACAAACTGCTAACTTTGAAGATATTTGCATTGCATATCTGTGGATAAATGTTCATGCATCATGTGCTTGGTGTTTGAAATCTGTGGAAAAAAAACACATCTGAATTCCATGCTAAAGTATAATTTAATAGACTAAATAATCTGCAGAGTAGAGTAGCAGATTCAGCAGAAAAGAACATTTGCTGAAAGGTGGGTTAGTCTAAACAAAGTGAATGAGTGTAAACACACTGTAGCAAGACAAACTGAGCAGCAGTGTGTGCAGATGTTTTTAAAATCAGGACAGGATATCTCAAGGACAGGTTCATCATGATGTAAATTCTCAGACAAATTGCGGTATTCAGAATATTAGTGCAAGGCCATCAATTAGACTGTTGAACAGAAGGTTATATACATGCATAGCACACATGACCTCCATGACACAATCAAGATCTACACAGCGACAGTGAGCCTATTGTTCCTTTTCAACAGGACTCCCTTGCTCACACTAACAATGTTACAGGTTCACAGAGGACCATCAAGTTTGCTGTACAAGCCAACTCATGTACTGGTGGGCTGAACAGTCTGGTAGGAATTATGATTTTCTGTAAAGTGGGGGAATACAGGACATCTATAATATTGATAAAGACATCTGGTGAAAAGGGTTATGTGGGTCATAAACCACAAGAAACGTCAGGACAAAGGCTACAGCTTCTTTACCGTCAGTGACCTGGAAACACATCAAGTGGACTGCATTTAAAGGTTTCATTGTGGAATTAGCAGGTTGGGATTATCCTATTCCCCGTGAATCACTGTAACTCTGTCCGCTGTCTGACTCGTGATAACACTGACAAAAGAGTCCTGCTTCAGGGGTCTTTGTATAGAGCCCCTAGGGGGACATAAGCTCTCATTTTGTGGTCAGGAAGCAGAGAAGCTTGCAACATAGTAGAACAGAACTTTTGACTTATCAAACACAGGTGACCAATAAGATAATTAATCACTTTTAATCACCATTGTTAGCAGGGGGACACAGGTGGCAACTACAACAACAGTCCAACTGTTGGTGTGAATAAAGCCTGTGAATCTAACTCATGGAAATGATAAAAAACAAACACAAGCATTCTCATCTTAGCAAAGCTATCAAGATTCAGGTTCAGGTATCTTTGAGTGGGAAGAAATGGAAACCTGGGAATGCTTGTCAAACAAGTCTATCTTTGAGTCCATCTACTGTCAACCATAGCAGGAGAGCATTGTGTATTTTGTGTGTAAAATCTCCCAGAAATTCACAAAGTTTAACTAAGTGAGAAACATGCGTGAAAAAGAACATGCAGTTCATGTTATTCCAATGAAATCAAACTTTGCTTCTTTTGTGAAGGGTTGATAAAAATACATATGTGTGGATGCAGGGATGTGATATTTAATCTGCTTATCTTGGAAGCATGACAGAAAAGGTTTGGATACCAAAGCCGTACCCTGCATGCAAACATCATATACCAACTATACAGTTTAAATGTATGAGATTTCTCACTGGAGTATCATTTTGAGTTCTCTTTAAATTCACTTAAATATACCTTAAAAATGTCTATTTTAAACATTTGTGTCTATTTCATCTGTGGCATTCTGAGCGCAGTAGAGAGTTCAGTGGAGCGCACCCGAAGTAGATGAATAATGATTAGACATTAATCTAAAATCTTGTTTTATTGTGCCATAAAGTTGTGAACTTTGAGCATATAATCACCAAGGTGTTACAGCAGCTCTGAAGAGCACACATATACATATATGTATATCGGCCTACACAAAAACACATTAAGAAGAATGAAGGCAGACATGTTTGTTGTCATTACATGGTTCGGTAGAAATCCTACCTGTGACCAGTTTTATTACACATTTCAAATTTAAAAGTATGATAATATAAAAAAAAAAACGTAGTCAACAGATTTCCCTTTTATCAGCTCACGTTGCTCTTAGGACCTCTTATCAGACAGGACTGATCTTTAAATCATTAAGTTTTGTGCATGTGCAAATGAATTACTATAGGCCTTAGTATACAATCTCTACAACATGGTAAAGGTTAATTTATGGTGCTTAATATCCATCTGAGTTTTACAATCTGAAACTCGTTCTGTCAGCTACAAGACATCAAGAAAAATAAAAGGTTAAATAAGTTCAACAAAAGTTAAAAACTACAAAAGGTAAGAAGTGTTGCATTGTGTCCTCTTCAATAATATTTAGAAATTGCTCTGTGAATAGCATTTGTATGAAAAACTGACATGAAAACATGAATATATTCATTTTTGGCCTTTTTGTTGAGAAAGCCCTCACTGTAAAAAAATAGCAGCAGTTAAGGCAAAAAGATTGTTCCCCATGGTTACAATTATACCTGAGTACCTAAAATAATGAAAAATCTACACACTGTGTCACTGGAGGAAACAGTTTTGGTCTAAAGAGTGTTACATAGAGAAGCTTAATTTTTAACATCTTATTACTCAAAGCTATGAAAAAACACTAAATCCAAAGATGTTGCTGAATTAGATGCATAATCAGCAACAGGAAAAGTAATCTGTACCATTTTCAATACATAAGCAACTATGAAAACCCATTAAAATAATCAAGAAAATGCATTCATTTTATGGATATTACCATAATAAAAATCTACATCCATTACACAGGCTTGTCATGAACCACCAGAGGTGCCAGAGTTGTGGTTTTTGTGCTATAAGCCACTTGTAAAGGTGCTCTCTTGGCTGATACTCTCCTTAACTTCCACAGGCAGTGCGTCGAAGAGATGGTCCTCCACAACCAGGCCGCTTTTGCGCAGCAGGCGGCAGCTTCCTAGCTGGATGGGCAGTCTGTCCAGGCAGTTTCCTTTCAGCTCCAGCTGAGTGAGCTGAACCAGTTGACCCAGAGCCTCTGGCAGCGAGGTGAGCGCATTGTTCCCCAGACACAGCACCTTGAGCTTGGTGCATCTGAACAGAGGCTTGGGCAGCCCCTCCACCTTGTTGGAGTTGATGGCTAGGTACTGGAGGTTGTGGAGGAGACCCACATCTGGAGGGAGCACCGTGATGGAGTTGTGGCCCACATCCAAGTGTCGCAGTTTAGGTAGAGTGAACAAGGCTGGGGGCAGGGACTCGAGTTTATTGTGAGAGAGGTGAAGAGACTCCAGAGACTTGACCTGGCCAATAGAGGAGGGGATGGTGATAATTTTGTTGTGCCACAGTTTAAGGCACGTAAGCCTCTTGAGGTGCTGGAAGCTGATGATCTCCTCTATGGTTCGGATGTTGTTAGATTTCAGGTCAAGTTCCTGTAAGTTGGTCAAGCTGAAAATAGCGTGGGGAATCCTTTCCAGTTCGCAGCTGTGCAGCTCCAGTTCAATTAGATTGATCATTTTTTTCAGACTATTTAGTACCAGCAGCTTTGTACCGTCATTGTGCACCACTAACTTAATCAGATGTGGCGATAGCTCTGTGATGTTTGTGGGCATTTTTGTCAGGTTGCTCTTCAAGCATAGTGTCTTTAAATGTCTCAGATCACGCATGGACTCTAGACCGATCATTTTGTTGTTTTCTGAGCTTAAGTTGCCGATTAGGTTGAGCTCCCTCAAACTTCTCAGCAAATATACCCATGTTGGGATCTCAGCAACATCAGTGAACTTGACATGAAGGCAGCGAAGATGGTCCCGGAGGAAAGCAAAACCTGTCTGCTCTACTTTGGCCGGAGAGTGGCAGAGATGCAGCTCCTGCAGGCTGGTCATTTGGGAGACCTTGGCCGAGAACCTCACCTCAGGAATCAGCTCCAGTTTCAGCACCTCCAAGTCCGTCAAGTCAAACACTGCATTCGGGAGACCAGAGAGCATGAAAAGGTGCAGCTCCTGCTGGTCCTGAGCGTTACGGGTCACCAGCTGCCTCAGTTTTTCAAAGGTCCACTCATGATTCAGACTGATCTCCCTCAGCTTGTTTTCACTGACCTCGGACAAGAAGACACCAAACCGTTTGGAGTAGAGTTGGTCATATTGGTCAACCATGTGTAAGAGGAATGCAAAGTCATTTTTCACATCAGGAATGTCACTAAAGCTGCTCTCTTCTCTGACCTTTTCAAAAGAGTACTCCTTTAGAGGTCGTCGAAACACCCAGAAGAGAGAGTACAAGCACGCCATCCCATAGATCAAAATCAAAGCCATGTAGCTGATAAGAAGCTTGTTTAGCATGAACGCCATGTTGTGAGTACAGAAGAAGATTCTGTATCCTGTTAGCTGTTTAATATCGGGTACACAATCATGCTTAAAATTTATTTTAGCCAAAAAGGTCGAAGTGTAGGACAATATCAAAATAAACTTGACGGTTTTGACGATTGTCTGCGCTACATAAAGTTTGTAGATGAAATCACTGTCCTCCACATGAGCTCTGAATTTTCTTACTTTCTCAAATAGGGCTTTGGCCTGCTCGCCGTCTTTTTTGTCCAGGATTGTCATACTACTTGGGACCTCTGTGACTGGCTTATCTGCAGAGAACTTCACACCAAGCATGGGTGTGGATGAGTTGACATTTGAGCTTTCATCCTTCCCCTCTAAAGATACTCCCTTTGGTGCTGATGAGGTTCCGGTCAACCTCTGTTTGTTCTCCTCCGAGTCCTCGCAAGCTGTTTCAGACAAAGCTTTCGTAGTCCAGGGAGACTCAAAACATCTACCCAGAATCGAAACAAAATGCTCAATCTTTGAGCTTGTTTTAGGGTATTTGAACCAGAAGTTGCTACTGACCATAAGAACAAGGGTGTGGATGAGGGTGAGGTATGGAAAATACTTGGAATACCAGGGCAAGGCAACATGGTAACATATTTGGTTAATGAAGATATATTGTTGATAGTCCAAATTGGTCTTGAGCCCTGTTGGCTGAGGCTGATTCATAGTTTTCTCTGCCACCATTGAAGTGTGTTGGTGTGTGACGTGGATCTCATGGACAATTTCGTCCGGTAAGTCCTTGGTCATGGGGGGGATGGAGGTCACCCCGCCAGTGGCTGCTGATGAGGCTGCTGCCTGTGTGGTCTGCTCTGGAAACGAGTTCGGAGAGGCTCCTGGAGTATTCCCTTGGTCTTCCAGATACGGAAGGCAAGCCACCTGGTCCTTGGTGATCTGCATGGTCATGGCGAATATGGCCAGCATGAGCATGACCAGCCCCAGATAGTCCATGAAGACGTCCCACCATGGCTTTAGGATGCGGTACGTTGGCTGGATGTCGTTCAAAGACGCAACCTCAGTGAGTGTGAACATCACTGCAACAAACGAAACAGAGTCAGTAAACATTCATTTTAGTTGCTACTTTTCTCTGTTTTATATCATGGTATCAACTCCAATCTCTTTGGGACTGTTGAGATAAAACATGACATCTGAAGACATCTTGAAAACTATGAGGGTCATTTTTCACTGTTTTTCTGACATTTTCTAGATGTTTAAGTGGTTGCTGAAGCTCCTCTGTTTAGATTACCAAAGCCTGACCATAAGCAGTCCTTTAGCATGACTATGACCACTTTCATCTTTGGTTATATTTCTGTAAAAAAAAAAAAAAAAAACATAATTCAAAAATAACATTCAATATATGTTTTATACGAGCTCTCTAGCTCATATCCAGTCACGGCTGTGCTAAATCCAGACTTGTTATGATGTGTTGTTACTGGAACAGCACAGAGTCCTTTGATGTCGGTCTACCAACTGTTGTGACTCACTAAGACGTTTGACACACAAGTTTCATTTACTGAAGCACTGTGTGTGCCCATTTAGCGGATGTGGCACTTTGTATATCAGACGATATCATCTTTTATCTGTTTCCTGCTTCTTAAAATATTTGAATGGGTTTCTCTGAATAAATACATAATTGATGACTGTCCATCTTGATAAATTGTTGCTTTTTTCTCAAGCCCTGGGAGCTGAAGTGGAAAGCAATAGTTCTGTGACACATTTTGAATATTTCATACTGTACTGTGCACTGAGGCAAAGGACATCCTGAATCCTGTTTAACTTTAATACAGAAAGAAGGCATTTCTTGCAAGTAAGAAAGGCAGAGTTGGACATTTCTGAGCAAAAAAATATATATAACTGAATTGCATGTAGACGTACAAGATAGTTTTCCTGTCCTGGCTCCTGTGTATCAAAACGAAACCATCTACTACTATCTACTAACTATTTTAAAGCAGAAATTTTGATCAGTAAATTAATCTCTAGTTTGAGGGTGACAGCCTTAGATGATATCGGTTATCATGGTACACAGTCTCCAGAAGCCAGCAATAACAGATTGCATGTTGTTTGTTGCCCTAAAAGGAACTTTATTTCAGATCAGTGAAGTTTTCAGTTCACCAGTTCAGCCTCCAAACAAGCGAATAATATGCCTGAGCACACAGCTGCTGCAAAATAATCATGAATGTCTCACGCTTCAGAGGTCTTGCATTGCAGTTTTTATCCTGAAAAGAAAAAAGTAATCATTTTTATCCCTATTTTGGACTTTACAGTGAGTCCAGCCTTAATTGTTAAACATTAAGTCTTTTTTTTTTTTTTGGGTCACAAATATTTAATAACCAAATTTATCAGAGCCTGTTGTGTATAGTACTGCTAGGAGGTTACACCAGGTTACTTTGATAGTTTGAGGAACTTGACTTCTCATGACTACACTTGTATGGTTAAACACGTGCTGCATAGCTTGTGTTTTCTCATCATGCTATAGTATTCATTTTTTTAATCTTTACATGTTAAGGGGTGTAAATAATTAAATTAGTTAGAAATGCTGCTTCAGTCTCAAGGTCCTGATGAGGTGAATGCTGGCTCACCATCACACTGTCTTGGCTCACTGGGGCACTTGAACAGAGCGGAGCCATCTTTAATGTTATTAGTAACACCTGTGCTTTTCCTGCTGTGACAACATGTCTGCTGTGACACCAGTCATCTGAAGCTCAGGCCCTCTTTCACATTGACCAGGCAGTCATATCTCCAGTTTGTTTATTGTTCCTTCATCATTCTTATGATGCTGATAAGAATGAAAGAAGAATGAAAGTTAGGTCAGTTACTGATCATAAACTGTAGTCCCGTTTAGACTACATATCTTGGCAACATATGACATGCCCTGGTGTAAGTTTATGTTCCATGCAACATTGACAAAGTTGATAGAGGCTCCACAGTGGTTTATAATTATCAACCCTCCCACCGTCTCTTCACACATGACAGAAGAAACACATCCAATGGTTAATGTACAAGAAATACTCAAAAGCTTGAGCAGGAAAGGGTGGGGCCCAGTGCCACAGGCGGGCCCTGGTAGCAGGGACGGTCAGGGCAGTGAACAGTATCTTTATCTTAAACCTTTGAAGGGACATGCTCCTTGTACAAATACACTACATGAAACTGTCCTCACCATGCACGGCAAGTGCAAAATTATAAGTCTAAAGATGACTACCAGACACTTTTGTATGACTTAAGGAGAGGACTGAGGGTCAGACATGAGCTCCATGGACATATGTTGCACTTGTCACAGTCTGTAATCATTTTTACATTGAGTCAGACTGTTTTCAGAGGAAATGAGACATTTCTTTGCTTGGCTGATGAAACATTGGACTTCTTTCCCTCTCACGTGAGGAGTTCTTGCGCAGTAAGTGATCTGTTGGTGTACCGGATCAGGTGACTCGTTGAAACATGTGAAATTGAGAAGCACCATGTGCCCCGGCGTTAAACATTCACACCAGGTAACTAGTTTCTTATCTGGAAACCATTATTTCCTCTGCCAGAGAGATTATCACTGAAGTTATTGATTATAAGTAGGCTGTATACAAATTTATTTAAAGTATATATTTAAAACACAGTAACAGAAAATATACTTACTGCCTGTGTGGCGTTATCTCAATCCAATTATTTCTTCCTCAGCCTGCATGCCACTTTTCGCTCCGGTCCTCAGGTGCGCCTCTAACCTAATTTCTCAGCCCCTTTAAAAACACTATGACGCCGCTCCGCGGAACAAAGCTCGGAGTAACATTTGTTCGTGACAGGCGCTTTGTCGGCTGCATCCCTTCATACCTGAGCCCGGGGAGCAGAGCCGGCAGCCTGGCTGTGAGTTATACAATATGCGCAGGCAGACCTCCGCTGTAATGCATTTCTAAGAAAAGACAGACCCAATATGGAGCCGCACAGACCGCTGTTGTGGGTGTAATGGGCTCTTCTGATTGGATGATGGCGTTACGGGCACTTCTCTAAGACACCGCCCGCAAGCTTATCTCATGCTGCATTCAAAGCGTATGGGAGGAAGGAGTACGGACAGTCAACAGTTGGGCTGAAAAGTTTACATTCGTCCTAACATAGTGGCCCTAACACAGTACATTACCTTGTGTTTCGGTCATCTACACATTTTCTCAAATTTTCCATCCAAAGCCGTTCAAAACGTCATTTTGTCGCTGCACTTGCGCGATATCCTTGTCAGAAAAGATCAAACATTAATTAACGTTACACAGCAGCAGCTGGTGACAATTTGTAAAAATAATAATAATAAAAAAAAAATTGGATGGATTGACAACATAGTCTTGAAGACTGTTGCTGGAAGTTGACCGTGTCATGGAGCAACGTATCGCCGAGGGGGTCATAAATGCGGTTGGAGATACAGTATGTAGCTCACAAACACGAAGAGTTTCAGCAAGTATTTGAGAATTATAATGCCTCACCTACAATATATTCAGAAGGTATTCAACAAGTTAGTAAGTGGGGCGTATTACAGACAAAAATCTGAAGTGAATGCTATTTAAAATTAGCTAGGCCCACCAACTTAAACCTGAGCTCTGGTGTGTACCGCTTTCCCAACGTGACTTGAACGCAGCACTAGCTTCCCCTTTGTTTCGGTGCAGAGTCAGACACCACAAAAGTACTTCGTGTTGTCGGCAGAAATTACTCAGCTGACCAATTAAGACTTCTCACATGTACCTTTTGTGCACACGACACGTGTTTACTATGATGCATTATATTGTTATTACACAGAGATAAAGCAAAACATTATTAACACTGGGTTTATCTGTCTTGACTAACTCAACTGTCAATAGGACCCGGAGTGCTGAACTCGTGCATCATTTCCAGCTCTTTCTGGATTTGGTTGATGATGCACCCGGTGGAGGAAGTGTCTTCCTCTGAGTTGCAAACCATACAGGTTTCAACCGGTCCTGGGCTGCTGGATGCCGGCTGCTGGCTCTCACACTACAACTTGTACTTTGAGAGGAACAAAGAAACGAGAACAAAGAAAAGCAGTCAAGTGTTTGCTGCGTTATAGTATCACAGTTTATAAGGCGATGAAGATGAAGATTAAGATGCTGTATGACCATACATAAACAAATGCAAACTGATAAGTGAGTTTATCTAGGTAAAAATGCCTCAGGTATATTAGATGCTTTATTTTGTAATAGGATCAAATGTTTGCTCAGAGTTGAGTCACCATAGCTGGGTTTACCAAACAAAGACACAGGGGACAAAGTGAATGAGATAAGTAGTGAATTGATGCATGTCAACTCACCTAACACTTGGGAAATTATTTCTTTTAGACAGGTCTTTGTGTTTCCTTTTTAAGAAACTTTGTTGAAGATGCAAATTTAAAAGGAATCTATCTATCTATCTATCTATCTATCTATCTATCTATCTATCTATCTATCTATCTATCTATCTATCTATCTATGGAAAGTATAGGGTTTCCTGTCTGTGGGGGTGATGGAGCTGACAGCTGAGGACCCTTAGTAACCAGTTCAGTGTGTTGAGAATTTGGTCAATGAGGTATAAATTATTCAGCATGGACCTCCCGCTCTGATTTTTAAAGAAAACACTGGGTAGTATCACAAATACAAAACGTTAGTGAATAGCTAGTGAATTAACTGAACTCACATGATGTAAGATCTCTGTGTGAAAGTAGAAAAAATCAGTCAGTCCTCAGTCAATCAGTCATTTAAATTTTAGAGGCCACAACCCCCCCCAAAAAACTGTTTCTATAGTAGGTCATTTCCTCTAAGTACTATAGGTACTGCATTTTCTCTATATTCTCTTTATCTATGGTAGGAACTTAGCAGTTTCAAGTGGACATGTAGTGTGGAGGGTTAGGAGTCTAAGAATGAATGGAGTCAATAAAGGACAAGAAAGACTGTACTGTGTCAGATTACATACTCTGTTACAGGTGTCTGCTCACAGGCTGTGTGCTCGTGTTGATCCTTTGTTATTACTCAACACACAGCAAGAGTGATGGGTGGCGATGTGGTGTGACATCATACAGCAGTTGGGAAATAATGAACAAAACAGTCCCTCTGGCACTGAGGTAGTCAGTACAATGTGAGTATTTGCATGCGTGTTTGAGACAAAGAAACCGACTTTTTCTTCTGCTCTGATAGCAGCGTATCTCTGCAGTGTCTTTGTATAAAGGACATGTGAATGCTTCTCAGGGAAAAAATAATAACACACTGTAAAAAATATTCTGTTAATCGACTTACCAACTGATTGTTTTAGGCTTACTTAAGTCTTCAGTATTTTAATTTCTAACAAAACATAATATTTCTGGACTCTTAAAGGTCCGGTCTATAACATTTAAGGGGATCTACTGGCAGATCCATGTTTCTACAAACTCAGAACAGACAAACAAACTCTAGATATGGCCTCTTCTGTTTTTTGAGTTTCACAGCCACTGTAGTTTACCTTACATGCTTGGAACATGAGGGTGAGGCAAGCGGTATTCAGTTGGTTGCCTTCAGAAACTTCTAGATGCCACTAAATCCTATACACTGCACCTTGAATATGTGTTTAAAAATGTTCATTTGTAGCATCCAAAGCTGTCGGATAAAGTAAAAGTAAAACAATCAATGATTCCTTCTGAGATAGAGAAGTAGAAAAAGAAAGTGCCATTATACAAAGATTTAAGTAAAGTACATGTACAATGATTTTATAATTAAGTACTTCACTGCTTTATGGACAACAGTGTGTAGTAAACAATTGAAATACATCATGGTGAATACATACTTTCACTTACATGCATTGTTCCCACAGCAGTAAACACACACATTTAGATTTTACTCTTCATTTTCATTGCTGATGAAGCAACTACATCAAGGTTGTTTCTTACCAGGTCCAAATCAGAAACCTACATCACATTTTAAAGAACAAGTTTAGAGGTGGTTCTGATTGATCAGCCACCTGTCTGAGCCAGTTGTCGTACTTCTACAACAGGCTTCTTCTACTTCTCCAATGATTACTTTTAATTTCAAGTGTTTATTTATTTTTTATTAATTTGTTTCATAATTGATTTTTATTTACTATCTGTTAATTTATTTATTAATTACTTTGTCCCCTTTTCAATCCTTGTCATTGTGTTGTGTCTTGTTTTCTTCTCTGTTTTTGGGTCAGGAAAGTGGGTATTTATTTTTTCTGCTTATGTTACTGTGTAAAAAAAAAGAAGAAGAAAACTGTCTAGTAAAAAAAGAATCTATGTCACTCCAAGCTGCCAGGACCTCACAGATGTCAGATTAGATTGCACAGCTCAGATATTGCAAACTCAAGGACAACTTGAAGTGTCATTTTTTATGATCTTGATCCACTATGTTTGCATCAGTGCCGAATGATCTGTCCGTGAAAAGTAATAACTGTGATCATCATCCTGGAACAATGAGCATCTCTGCTGAAACAGGGCAACTTGACACACAGATTTTATCTGGCTCCTCCTGCTGTTGTCTTGATGCACACTGACAATTTTGACTTATACTTCTGAGGTAATGATAGTGCATTAAAATCATTCCTAGTTAACTTTTCTGTGGTTTTAGAAATAATGGGTCGTTTTATGTTTATGATGATTTATGATGACAGATTTGTTATTCTGTTCTGAATCACAAATCCAGGCCAAATCAATGAGTCTTTGTGGTACTGTGTGGATTCCTTCAGGGGAAGATGAGCAGAGCAGTCACTGATTGGTACAGTCTCTACGGGACACAGGCTGGCACAGTCAGGCAGCAATATCACAGACTTTTTTTTTTATCAGTAGGCTTCTTTGGATAAATTGGTACAGTTAGAGATTTGTTGTGCTTTTAATATTACTTTGTCTTTGTCTTTGTTTTAAGCTGAAAGAATTTCTTTTACTTTACTGGTTAACCATTATTGAGTTTGTGTTTCCATGTTGGGCAACCACACTGATAATCAGACGTTATGGTGAAATATGAGGTTTATACTTAGGTTAGGTTCTGCAATTTTAAACCTCTGTCATCCAGCCTGGTTTGATTAGTGATGTTGTGGTTTGATTAGTGATGTACTTTGTTTTTGTCATTTCTGAATAATTTTCAAGGTAGTCTCCTAGAAATAACGATGCAATTTAGTACTAATTATATGGAAAATAGTAATAGTGTTCAGTTGGTTCACTTCCTATTAATTAATTAATTCAGTTATATGCGTTTTAGATATGAGAATATGCGTCTTTATGCGTCTTTTATATATTTTACACAGACCTATATCTTCTTAAACTCTAATCTATATATCTGTCGATCTAATATCTAAGTCAGCACAGAGCAGGTCAGCTTAACATCACAAAATGTCAAACAAGACATATAAGACAGACATTAAATAATAACATCTATTTCTGATTTTTCTTTTTAGATCATTCATGCTTTCCCTTTCCTGGGACTTCCCAAGAAAACTACGTATAAATCACAGATCTGTTCAAGGAAGCAACATTGATATTTATTCCTGTCATTAAATTGGTGTTGTATGTGATCTCACTGGTTTTGTATGCACATTGTTCTGCTTCTTTTCTTACTCTTTTATTGAACAAATGTAAAATGACATACATACATATATATAACACAGACACTAGGAACATACAACAGGAGATGCTTCTGCAGTTACACTTGTTCACTTGTTCTCATGTCTACACCCCTTATCATGAAATATTTCTTCTTCCTACTTTAAAAGGAGGAAACGTGAGCAACGTGCAGCATTGGATATATACAATCAGTATCAATGGTATTACAGGAAGTATAAAAAACGAAGACAGGAAAGAAAAGAAAAATGAGGCGACTCGAGTTTGTACTGTTTCTTTAACTGTTCGTCGTTGGGAGTCTTGGGTGTAGCCTGATCTCCAGACACTTTGCAAAGCAAACAACATGAAACAACATTAATATAAACATCGCCACATGTTATAGCTATGGCATTATCATAAACAGCAGGATTAAGTTGAATTAAAAATGTTTTAACACGGTGCTTTGTTCTCAATAACGCTTATAGAAACCGGTGCGCATTTGGTCTAGTTTGGGCCTGACGGATCTCCGTACTCTAACGGCCACGTGATCAGAAAAAGTTATAAATAGAGGTGCCACATACAATTGTTTCTTTGACGCACGGACAGAGTGAGGGAGGCCATGGCGTCGACGAGCCGGTGCGTAGCAACTTTCACTAAATACAGCGCCTCCTCCTCCTGCTCTTTCTCCTTCATGTGTGACTTTCATGTTGTCATTTTGTAAACGCTGTCGAGTTGGACAGGGTTAGAGGCGCTAATGTTAGCCGTTAAATATCACTCCGGTCTCCGGTGCGGTACCGTTAAGTGCGATGTGTTGTGCTAGGTAACGGCTAGGTGGCTAACTAGCCCGGTAGATGTTGCCAGAAATCACTGTCTGTGTCGGCGTAACGTTTTCTCAACGTTGTTCTGGCGTTATGTAGCGTCAGTTGACAAACATCCCCCTTTGTTGTCTTGTTTTGCCGCCGTTTCAGCTCTTTTTTTCCCCTGGCGTTTTAGCACACCGTGCAGCTAGGGTAGTATGGAGCTGAAACACGAACTTACACTAGTGGTCTTGCTGTCATTTGTAAACAGGTTCAACTGTTTGCTTTGCTGTTTACCTACATTTAACTTTAGCCAACTGAAACGTCTTTAAACAAATTCGTACACCGAGCCAGTACACTCTGCTTTAGCTGGGCGCTGCTAATTATTGAGTCTTTGCATATTTTGTCGGTCCTCTGGGGATGTTTTGCAATCACTGTCACCACTGGAAAATGTGTTGTCTGATCCCTAACGTTATACAGCTTAATGTAAAGCAGATTGGACACGGTGTACGTGCACAGTGATGTTGTTGTGGCTCTGATTTGACATCCAGTAAAAGTGAGATCATCTGTTTTGCTTTCGCCTTATCATCGTGACGTTTGGTCCCTAATTCACAGCATGTGTGTTACAGTTGTTATATCAAGATTATACCTGAAACACAGATAATTAATCACCAGTTTTTTCTGTTTTTCACAAATATACTCCGAATCCCGCTTCTTTAATGTTAGGGTATTGTTCAATATATTTGTAGATAAATGTAGACATCACTTTAAGCTCTAAGAAACAGATCACTATTGGCACCTTACAGACTTGACAATTAGTCGAGTTAGTTGCTGTCCCAAACAAGAAACGGATGCCTCTTTAAGCCTTCAGGTTGTTTGGTGTTGTCTTCGTGCTGTTGGCACAGTTCATCATGGATTATTTTGACCACGAGCCAATGTTTGACATCGTTTTTCTGTGTCTGGATACACATGTTGATGCAGCCCAAGCCAGTTTTGTGTTTTTTAGTCCCATCAGTTGGATGATCAATACACCCATTATAACATCAAGCCTTCACTGTGCATGATCAGTGGTGGAACAATATTCACTCGGGCATTTCTTCTCTGCAACAAATGGGAGAAAGTAGTGAAACTGTGAAGCACATCTGGGCTGAATTTTCCTCCCCAGGGAATAAGAAATGGAAATTAGCTTAGCTGTTGTCTTCAGTTTGTTTCCTCTTTCATTATTTTTTTTTGTAGCCATTTAGAGAAGTGAGTTTTGCGTCCAGACCTCAGCATGAACTCTCCCACCTGCCACAGTCCACGTGTGTCTGTTTAATTGTTCTCTCTATCTTGTCTCTTTCTTGCCTTTTTCAGACGTTTGATCACTAACTGTTTTTCTGCTCTTGTAGTGGAGATGCTCTGGCCCTGCCCAGAGTTCAGTGTCCCAACCACCCCGATGCCATATTGGTGGAGGACTACAGAGCGGGGGACATGATTTGCCCAGAATGTGGCCTTGTAGTAGGTCAGTATGTACTCTGTCAACACATGCACATTTGCTTATGAATCATTGAGCCTTCAGGTCTAGAACACATCCTTCCTCTCCATTTCAGCTTCCTGTTTCTTTATCTGTTCATCAGTTGGACTCTTTTGTTGTCAAGTAATTAAGCTAATCAGTATACATTAAGGTTGTCTTAGTACACGTCTTTATGAACCTGTTTCATTCTGCATGCAAACATCAGCTGAGCTGACGATCTAAACGAGACCACAAGCATAAAGATAAAAGTTAACCACCACAAATGTGTTTCCCTGTAATGCTCCTCAGCCTGCATCTGGATAATAACCTGCAGGATCACACATCTTCCTCAGCCGTGTTCAGACATATTTTTGAATTTTGTCATGTAGAGGTGAAGTTATGACTTCAGACTTCTTTCACCACTCCAATACAATAAAAGCAAATTTAATTGTTGCAGTATTTTAACCATGTAAAAACTACATCTTTAAAAAAACAAACAATAGTATCTAATCCCAGTAACAGTTCATATTAGGATCAGGCATTTGAAGTAGCTTCCATATTCAAGTACTTGTATTAAATTATTGATTACTTGCAAAAAAAAAATAATAATCTGAAACTAAAATAGTCCAAAATAAACACCAAAAAATACTTACACAACAAAAAAACAAGTTCAATTTGAAGCAAAGATCAATGTGTGACTGAAAATGTTGAATGTTATCTGCTCATTTTTCTATATAGAAAATCTTTACTGACATCCAAATCCAAATTGTGTACATGAGTACTTATGCTCATCCCTAGTTATTCTGGATAATCCACAGACCTGACTGTGGGCAAATGTTTTTCATTTGCTGTTATACTTGAAGTAGAAAACATGTTTTTCTTTAAGTGTTGGTTAAAGTGACCCTTTAACCAAGGACAAGAACAATAAGCATAATATGAAGAAACACTTGCGCACGTTCAGTGTGAGGCTAGAAGAACACTGAGATCCAAAATAATATCGTCAAATTGAGCAGAGACAGATGAGCAGTAGATGGTGAAAATGAAGGAAAAGAAATAACAGAGCTTTTAAAGAGTTATTTGAGCAGTTTTGCCCAGGCACAGATACAAAACGTGTGAAGTGAAAATCCTGTTAACATGTGATGCAAACTGTAAGACAAAGCTGTAAGGGAACACAGAGTTCTCCTCTAATGAGCCCCCCGGAGCACAGACCCGGTCAGATGGGAGACGAGAGACGCCAGCCACCCTCTGATGCAAGCTAAAGTGCCCTCTGTTCCTGCTCCCATAGCTTCAGCTGGCCTCTAAGGAGATGAATGTCACTTTGCCT
This sequence comes from Protonibea diacanthus, assembly GCA_028641955.1. NCBI lineage: Eukaryota > Metazoa > Chordata > Actinopteri > Sciaenidae > Protonibea > Protonibea diacanthus. The sequence goes on along the minus strand of CM053988.1, from coordinate 8,767,052 downwards.
CTAGATATTAGAGAGACTGATGGATGGCTAAAAAAAAGCTTAACAGGATTAAAATATCAGAAATCTAATCCTCGGCCCCACTGCAGGGTTCCAAGAACAGACAGTGGTGATAACAGGAAGAAGATAATGGCCAGACAAAATCCTTTGTCACACCTTTTATTGTTTGTACATCTTAAATTTGATGCAGATGAATGACTGAGCTGAGTTTAGATCATATTTCATGATGTGTTCCTGCCTCAAAATGTACAGCAATAAGAAAATGAGAACGATGGGAGGACAGGGAAGACATGTAGAGATGATTGAGCTAGATTCAGATCACAGTAATGGAAAGACACTAAAGCAGTAAAATCTAAAGAGCGCTGTGGACGAGCTGAAGACAGGCAGATAGTACAAGACTATTGAGTATCTACAGTGTTTTAAGACGTGAGCGCCTGAAGATACTGTATTTTTGAATAAGGGAGTTACGCTGCACGTGGCTCAGTGTTGCTGGTTAATTATTCCAGAGGGATCAAGGAAGACCAAAAAAACCTGTTTCAGAGCAACAGGTGAAAATATTGAAAAAACTAGCTGCATGATGAAATTGTTTAAAGTTGAATATGGTCTTATATAATAATTTCTGTTTTCGTGCTATGTTTAAATCCAGGGTAAAGATGATTTCAGTCTCTAGAAGAGAAAGGAATTGAAGCTCGGATGCAAAGTCTTAGTTTCATTTCTCTTGCGCTCTACGTTCTGTTGACATTCCTATCTAAAAAGTTTGTTCAGTTTCCGTTCCTTATAGAGGCACCTGGTCAGTTTATACCAGAAGAGTCTGAACCAGGTGCGGGCCTGTACAAGTGTTAATAGTGTTAGTGTAGAACAGTGGTTCTCAAACTGGGGGCCACAGTGCAGCAAAGGCTGTGTGGATGACACTGACGACATTTTGTTTTTTGTGTGTTGGCCGAATCAAAGGATCACAGAGTTTGAAAGAGGCGGCACACCATCAGAAACACACATGAATCCTGTATTCCACTGAACTTAAACGACTACTCATAATACTCATAAATAAATAAATCAGGTGGCTCAACTGGTAAAGTGGGTTCCCCAGGTACGACAGACTGAGTTCTTCCTGCAGTGACCCGTTTCCCACTCTGGCCCTGTGGTCATCCCGCCCCCTCTCACTGCTTTCCTCTCTGTCTTTAGCTGTCACAAGTTGAGAGCCCACCAAATTAAAGCTCACTGCTTGCCATTTGCTTCTCTCAGATTTCGGTTCTTATTTATTTTTAACACACCATTTCTCCTCAGGTGACCGTGTGATCGATGTTGGCTCAGAGTGGAGGACGTTTTCCAACGAGAAAGCCCTCAAAGATCCATCCAGAGTGGGAGATGCCCAGAACCCGCTGCTCAACGGAGGCGACCTGACCACCATGATCAGCAAGGTGAGAGACTGTTTACAGTCAGTTATTCTAAGATGGACAAACATCTAACATGTAAGCAACTATTGTACCTGTGTTGAGATGTAAACTCTTAATAATAATATCAGCATTTCTGTTATAACATATATCATAACTATCATCTGATACAGATTTCTGTACCGATTTGATAGTGATGATGTAACAGGCCTTTCCCGTGACATCTGCTGTAATCCCCGTAAACCACATCCTAAAAGTTATTACGAGCACTGATAAGCACTCTGTTTCCACCACAGGGAACAGGCGCGGCTAGTTTTGATGAATTCGGCAACTCCAAGTACCAGAACCGGCGGACAATGAGCAGCTCTGACCGGGCCATGCTCAACGCCTTTAAAGAAATCAGCACCATGGCAGACCGCATCAACCTCCCAAGGAACATCATAGTAAGTTTATCTATATACACTGATTGTGTGTGAGATTGTCCTCAAAGAGGTTTCACTTTTTCTGACATGCTCACCTTCAGGAATGAGTTCACGCCACCCCACAGTTGTTATCCGTCATGAACAGTGACGGGGGTAGCAGCTAATATCAGGTTATATTTCCTACATAAATCACATTCAACATTTTCCCTCTTATCATCCACACAGTCCCCACGATGAACCACTAACACCATAAACACCTGTACAGGTTCACACGCTCCTCCCAGCATGATTCAGTTCAGACTCTTCTGTTATTTATTGACCAGGCGTCTCCGTTAGCAACGGAAACTGAACTTTTTACAGAGAAATGTCAACCACGCACGTGTGGACAGAACGTACAGAGCAAGAGAAATGAAACTACAGCTTTGTGTGTAATTCTGTGGTATATGATTGAAGCGTATGGGAACTATACTGCAGACTGAGGTCACAGATTCATACTGTGGGGTGACGGCGCGTTCATGTCAGTGAGTCTTAAGTATACAGAGGATGTGAAAGGTTTGCAGTTTTATTCTATCAGCCCGAGACGCTGAGGTAATAATGTACAAGATGATGTGAACATAATTTTAATTCATGAAATAAAAAAGAGCCACAGATTGGTCTTTGTTTTATTTATAAGTTTATGTCACGACACTTTTATAAAAAGTTCCAGAAACACAATGAAAATATTTCTGTAAACATGTGATGTGGTTTTGAGACGACTGTCGTCAAGACGTTTTCTAGGCGGATGCAAATGACGGGTTTATGTAAATGACTTTATTTTCTCTGCAGGACAGAACAAACAACTTATTCAAGCAAGTTTATGAACAGAAGAGCCTGAAAGGGCGAGCCAACGATGCTATCGCTTCAGCCTGTCTCTACATCGCCTGCAGACAAGAAGGCGTACCACGAACATTTAAAGGTCAGAGCGAAGCATTTTATTTTCTATCTGCTGTCTGCCATTTTATTCAAGTTATGACTGGCACAAAACAAAAACTCTAGTTCGACAAATTATTTCCAAGTCCTGTGCTTTACAGACAGTACAGAGAAATTATGGACATGATATACAGTGTACTCTTTGTAAAATGTGCTCATTATTTCCTGAAAGTTACACACACAAAATCCCTTAAGTATCTCTCACTGGGATTTAATCTGTGGTGTGTAATTTGCCACCATTAACTAAAGGCAATTAGATTCTGTCCCTGTGGTTTCAAAGAAGAAAACATCCTATATATAGAAGTAAATGATGCATGTTTGACGCACTTTCTCTTCTCTAATTCGACTGTAGAAGTTACTTTCAGCGGCGAGGTAAAAAGAGACATTCCTCCTGCTTCACTCCTCACTTTGTCCTCTCCACAGAGATCTGCGCCGTCTCTCGGATCTCCAAGAAGGAGATTGGCAGGTGTTTCAAGCTTATCCTGAAGGCGCTGGAGACCAGCGTGGACCTCATCACCACCGGAGACTTCATGTCCCGCTTCTGCTCCAACCTGGGTTTGCCCAAACAGGTGCAGATGGCGGCCACCTTCATCGCCAGGAAGGCTGTGGAGCTGGACTTGGTGCCCGGCAGGAGCCCCATCTCCGTGGCTGCTGCAGCCATCTACATGGCCTCCCAGGCCTCTGCAGAGAAGAAGACCCAGAAAGGTGAGTGATGCTGGTACAATACTGCCAGATGTTCTCAAGGTCATGTAAATGTAACAATTTTTAGCCAGTCCAGCAGTGGTAGAGTGGGTCGTCCAATAACCCCAACGTTGGCAGTACGATCCCCGCTCTCGCTGCTCAAAAAAGCTATCTGCAGCTATCGTTTTGAAGATGCAGCATGTTTCAGATTGTACATGATTCAACAGTATAACTGGTGTCTCGGTGCGTCCACAGAAATCGGGGACATCGCCGGCGTCGCAGATGTCACGATCCGGCAGTCGTACCGCCTCATCTACCCGCGCGCTGCCGAACTCTTCCCTCCAGACTTCAAATTCGACACACCCGTCGACAAGCTGCCACAGCTGTGAACACACTCTACACAGTGACGATGTTTTTCTGCTGTACTTACAGGATTGTATTCATTTTTTTTAAATTAAATCATATTTGTGTTGGATTTGGAAGATTTCTCTTGTCCCTCTTAAGACTTCAAGCCTTTGTCGAGGCACTCTCACAGGAATAAAACGGACACATTCCAGTGCTTAAATAAACAGCTTTGCAGACTGTACTTACAGTATTTCATTTGAGTGTATATACTGTATCATGTATATATGTCCAAGTGGGAAAGTGTAATTGATGCTTGCAATTTTAGGCTGGTTTCATACTGTATACATAAAACTTTGTTTTTGTAGAAAAATGACCAGGTTCTATTTTGTTAGTTTGTTTGAATTGTTTCAAGTAATTTAAAAAAAAATAAAAGATTTTCATTAAAGCACAATGAGCTCTTTGTTTACATAAAATCATCGTACAGTTACAGGTGCGAGTGTCAAAACTGGTGAACACAAATCAAAATAATGAACGGGATGTGTTGAAGGTCAGGAGCACAAATAAGAGCAGAGCCACTATTACAAATGTTTAATTTGTGCATTCATGATGGGCAACAAACAACTGCAGAAATGCCATTTCTCTTTTTATACACCGGGCTGAACAGCAACAGTTGTGACATGAGTATTGGTGTACCATCCATAAAGTTTTCGCCTGTCCTGGCAACAACATGCACAAGCAAAGAATAAAAAAAAACAAAACTCTGTACAATCTATTTTCATCATTAAGAAACGTAGATAATTAAAAACTATTGATAAAATTAGTGCTTTCAGCTTAATTGTGTACATACAGTATGTATATATATAATATACCCTGCCCTCCCCTGTAGTGATTCATATCAACAGGTCTCCAACGTCTGAGTCAGTTTATATAAACATGCAAATCAACAGAGTCGTCAGCTGAACACGGGAACGTTTAACTGATCGCAGAACGGTGTGGGGGAAGCATTTTGACAAGAGACCTAGAATAACCTAAATTTAAATTTGTTTCCAACAAACAGCTGAGCGCTGGAGTTTCCTCTGTCATCGGGTGCACCGTCACTTCATCAATGTTTGTTTCTGTTAAACCATGAAGAGTTGTTTGTCTGCTGCTTCAAGAGAGACAGGATGAATTTTGGTTTTTAGTTAGCCGTCACCGTGCCACTCACTTTAGTGTTTTCACTTTGAGGTATCAAGAAAACAAAAAAAAACAAAAAAAAAAAAAGAAAAACGCTGTCGGGTCCACCACAACCAGCTGTTCACTGAGGAAAGGTAAACTGAAATCCAGCTGAACTCATCTCTAAAAAATTCAATGTTCAGGTTTTGATTTTATTGCTCCAAAAGACACGGCAACACCGCTGCACTCGGGTATTCAGAAGTGAGCTCAGCTGAATCTCAACCTCAAGCTACAGAGCCACTAGAGGGCATCAGACTGAAAAAAACATTAAATATTTTACATTATTTCTTCTAGCCAGAAGGCATTTTTAATGATCAACTCATTTCCAAATAAAACTAAGTGATGGTGATTAATTTAACAGCTTTAGCAGCATGTAACGCCGCGTGGACAGCTGCTTTAGACTAAAGAGTGTCTCGTTGTATGAAGATATGGAAGCTTCAGGCGAGTTTGTGGACATAAAGACATGTAGTGTGAAGACTCTTACTTGGATTTCAAGTCAAGAAGCAGCAGTAGTAGTCAAGATGTTTGTTGTTGTTGTTGTAGCTGACCGCTCAGTGACGAATGCTTTGAGCACTTCCAATTCACCGAACGCCAGTTTCAGACATGATCGTGGAGGAAATGTCAAACTTTTTACAGTGAGATAAAAATGTCCTTAAGCTATGGCGAGGGCTTCGCAATCAAAGAGAGAAAAACGACAATAAAATACACGACTGGATATAATCTGTACAGGTCAAAAAAAAAAAAAAAAAAAAAAAAAAAGACAGTGACACTGAATAACATGATTGTGATGTTGCCGTCTTCTCAAGAGTTCATATGAAAAACATTCTCAGTGGTCAGACAATGGACACGGCGGCGACGTGTGCAGGAGGATAAAACGTCCTTCCTCCTTCACTCTCGTTTTCTTTTTCTTAAAAAAAAAAAAAAAAAAAAAGTTCTTCATGTAGATTTAAAAAAAAAAATAAGTGGGCGTCCTCAGGAGGGTTTCTGGACTTTCTTGTCAATGGCACAGAGTTTTTGCCCGGAGGCTCGCGGAGCCACGTTCGTTCCTCCACCTCAACTTTTTGGGCAAGGAAGAGGAAAGTTTTTAAAACGATGTGAGCTACAGTCATTGCTGTGTTGATTGGTTCACAGTGTGTGTGAGTGTCTGTGTGTGTCTGTGTGTGTGGGGGGGGGGGGGGGGGGGGGGGGGAGGCGTCAGGTGAAGCTAACACCAGTCAGCGATGTAATCAAAGTCAGAGAACATGTTCTGCTCGTCGGAGTTCAGCGCTCGGGGTTCCCTGGGCGGGGTTAAGATTGGAGCCTCTGAGGTAAATTCATCATCGAAGTTGCTGACGTCGTTGGAGCCCTGAATGGTCGGCACGAACGGTGGCTTCACCTTCTTGGCCAAGAGTCCGTTCCAATCCATGTTCTGCCAAGAAAAACAGACGGAGAGGCTCGCGTGAGTGTTCGGCTTTCTTTTTCTTGCTTGTTAGATGAGAAGTTTGATACCACTCTCATTTCTGTCTGTTCAAAATAAGGCTACAGCCACCGGGTAGGTTAGCTTAGCATAAACACTGGAAATGGTTAGTATGGCTCGACCCCCCCCCCCCCAAAAAAATCCACCTTCGAGCACCTTTAAAAGCTCACCGATCAAAATGACATTTCCCATTTACTATTCCTTTAAATAAATACAAAAAATACATGAGTAGAAAAAAATCTGAGTATGAATTATGTTTTTGTCACTCACCCTGAAGAATAGATGTTTCTTAACCTCCTCTGCATCCCTTTCTCCTGCTCCCAGCCGTCGTTCTGGACTCCTCCTCAAAAGCTGAGCACAAAAGGAGGAGCGTAAAATACAGTCAATATTAAACACACTGCTAGTTTACTGGATAAAATCTTTGAAACACAAGCAGAGTTTTCACTTTTGGGATTATTCAGTTGTTAAAATTTGCTCTCTCAGTCTAAATACACACCCTCCTCATGATGGAGATGGCTTCAGTCGAGAGGAACCTTGGGTAGCGGACTTCATCATTGACGATGCTGTCAAACACCTCCTCCTCGTCGTCACCGGGGAAGGGCGACTGAAAAGAGATGTGCCGAGGAGAAAAATATGAAGACGTGATAAAAGCTGCGACAACATGAATCAAAAGCTGCGGCAATATCTAATAATGTACAATTACTGAATGTTTTTATTTACATTTATTACGAGTTTTTTGGAATCAGGATAACTCCTCAGCATCTTGATGGAACGTGCACTCACCTCTCCAACCAGCATCTCAAAGATGAGGACGCCCAGTCCCCACCAGTCCACTGCTCGGGTGTACGACGTTTCAGTCAGAACCTCGGGAGCTAAAAACTCTGGCGTGCCACAAAATGTGCTGGTGCGGTCCCTGAAACCCATTCCTGAAAGAGACACAGAGGCGCTTTAACAAAAGGACCAAACTGACTTTGAAACAACAAATCTCTATCTGTGTTTTAATCCTTGTTTGGGGACATGTCCAGAATATTCAGGGTGGCAGTTTTAGGGTCATTTTGAAGCTATGTGATGTTGTTCTTGAGATCTCTTTGTAACTCTTCCCTCTCTTTCATCTTAAACATTAAAATATAAAGCCTTCTGTACAATGTCGCTTTCCATTTTACCTTCTTTGCAAAGCCCAAAGTCAGCGATCTTTACATATCCCTCTGTATCCAGGAGCAGATTATCCAGCTTCAAATCTCTGCAGATTAAAAAAAGAAGTATAATAAATAGATTTTGATGGTTTCATGCTCCTAACAGAGGAGGGGCTGAATTGAATGACTCGACTTTACACAAAGTGCTTACCTGTACACAATCTTATGGTCATGTAAGAACTGTAATCCCAATACGACACAGGCTGCATAAAATCTGCAAAATTACAAGACACGCAGCAGATTAGAGAAAGAAATCCAGCTAATTACACACACACACACAAGTATTACACAAAAGTGTGAAAAGCCAGTTGTGTCAGTGTACGGTCGGGTTTAGACACTGATGAGAAGAGTTAAAGCTCCGGTCACTCACACGGCCCTGGGCTCAGAGAAAACATCAGCGTGGATGTGCATCATCAGGTCGCCTCCTGCCGCGTACTCCATAACAAAACATACGTGCTCCTGCGTCTGGAAACACGCAAACAGGTTGACCAGGAACGGGTGACGGACGCTGTTGACCGTCTCGAAAATCCTCTTCTCGCACATCAAACTGGCAAAGAGAGGACGAGACTGAGAGTCACAGCAGCTGCAGGTAATATGACATTTGTCCACGTCTGCTCAAGGACAAAGGACGACGTGTTGACGCTTTACGACTCCTCTGACATAATAATCATTAAAAAAAAAAAAAAAAAGTTTACCTGTCGACCTCATCACGAGCCACGATGTCTCCTTTCTTCAGAGCTTTGATAGCAAACATCTCTCCTGTGCTTTTATATTCTGCTAACAACACCTGAGGAAAGAGACACATTTCAGCTTTTTGCTTTGTTCTGTTGGACCAGAACTATAAGTGAATTCATCAGTGACTGAGTTTGTTATAACTGAGTAACATTTCAATCAAAAATGTCCAACATTTCCTGGTTACGGCTTCAGAAACATGAAGATTTTATGCTTGGACTGTTGGTCACATAAAAGAAGCAAACTGAAGATCACCCTCAGCACTGGGAATTTATACTCAGCATTTTTCCTGAAGAAATAACACCTAATTATTTTCATTATCAAGTAATCGGTCTATGCCGGATGATGAAATGAAACGTACCTTTCCAAAGTGACCACGTCCGAGCACGGCCACGCATTTGAAGTCTTGGAGGCTGAAGTGGAACTGCTCTTCTTCCCTGAAAAAGGATTTATTACGGGTATCGTGAATTAAATGTAGAGAGACGTGCATAAAGCGAGTGCTTTGAATACAGAAGCAGCGTGACGGTTAACCTCAGAAAGTATGAAGATACGAAGCCAGGGGGCAGTGTTTACACTCAGGTTACTATCTCAGCTCCACTCAGTACTCGCATGTCAAGACATTACAACTGAACAGACCTCCAAACATGTCAACAAAAACCAACAATGGTGGCAGCTTGCCAGCAAAATGTGGTTTTATAATCCGTCACTGCTACACTGTCGGTGCCAGGATCACACAGGCGTGAAACTAGAAATAACTGTGTTCTTCCACTTACCTCTTTTCAGTTAAATGTCATCTGGAATGGACTTGAGGTCTTAAAAACACAAACAAGACAAGCACGTGGCGTCTGCCGTACCTTATCTCTGTGTCTTTCTGGATGGCCGTGAGCTCTAGATCTGAATTCTGGATCGCCTGCTCCACCTCTCTGTCCAGGTCTGGCTTCACCGCTATGCTGTTCCTCTTGTTCAAGAAGTCAAATGAGGCGAGCGCGTCCTGCAGCGAGGATGGAAACAATAGCAAAGAGAGATTTTGGCTTGGAGAATTTGATGTATTTTTTTGATTAAATCAGCACTTCTGTAGTTATATATAGATCTACTGATGACCACAGGTGACAAACACAGTGAGGTGAACAATCGATGAGGTCTTATTTTTAATTAAAGCATGGCTGACCGCATTTTATGAGAAGACTGATGAAAAAAAAAAATGTGTTATTTGGAGATTTGCCCAGCGATGCTGCAGACTTTTAGAATATTTGGTGTATTTTTCTTTTGCTGCTCTTTACTTACCTTTTTATCTCATCTTATCTGTCAAATTCTCTACACAGGCGTTTCTCGTCTGTCTGGCTGCATATTACAGACCTTTACACAGACAGTTTCTTGTTTTGAACAGAAAACATTTCAACGAAACCAAAAATCAGCGTCTTTCATCTGTGATGACGTCAGCGCGTTGCCGTCTTCTTATTAATACCTGTGATTCTTTCAACACAGTACCTGTACTTCCTCCTTGTCAGGCATCTTGTCCTGCACCAGTGGTTCTCGGATGTTGTCGGGTGGCGGGTAGTGTTTGGGTCCTGGGGTGGGTTCTTTGTCAAAGTCCAGCTTGGTCACCAGCGGGTCGCTTTGTGTGGGCAGAGGTACATAACTGATTTTTAAAACTGCTTTTACGAGTTAATGATTACAAATGAACATCCTCTTGTCCACGTATGTGTGAGCGTGTGTGTTTGAGTACCTGCTGGGTGTGGGGGAACCAGGCAGGCTGCTGGGCCCGGTCTCAGCCGCCTGCGGGCTGAAGGAGTTGGTGCTGACGGTCGGTATGGCTCTTCTCACTAGGCGGCCCCAGGTGGCGATGTTGATGTTCATCTGAGGGGCTCGCAGGAAGGTTTTACCTGAAGAAGAAAAAAAAAAAAAGAGAGAGAAGAGATGTTGATTGAAGGCAGGAGGAGAAAAACAAGATTAATCTCTCCTTTTCTGTGTGGAGAGAGATGAAAACTGTATTCAGTGAATCCAAGAACTAGAATGTCATTATTATTAGAGACACAACTGTTTGTTTCTCTGATGTCTGTGTGAGAATAACAATAGTACACCTTGAAAAGTGAAACCTTCTGAGGTGACGCTGACTCACCCTGCTGCTTCGAGAAAATCTTCTTTTGTCTTTGCAGCTTTGGTCGTCTCTCAATGACGGGATTGAAAAATGTCACCTGAACACAAGAAAGAAGATTAGACCGGGAGGCTGGTTCAATGTGACCTGTCAAGTGTCATCAGTGACAGACAATAAATGTGTGTGTGTGTGCGTGCGTGCGTACCTCAGCAAACAGCATCCCCTGTGGCTCGAGGTACAGACACATCCCGTGACGCTGGTTGTCCAGGAAGTCCTCCAGCCGCAGGAACTTGACAGCACAGAGTGAACGCCAGTCACGCCAGTACACCGAGATCTCCAGCTCACGAGACTGCAGGACAGACGCACGCACAAAAAACACACAACAAACGGATGTGAAACACACCGACTGTGTCAAACATGTATAAGTCAAGGGCAGAAAAGTGTGTGTGTGTGTTACCCGGTCCAGCTCTAATGTAAACTTCTGGTCCCAGGCCTGGTTGCTGACCGACCTCCAGCTTGTTTGGCCGACTACTGTGTTGTCCAGCTTCAGCACCGCGCTGATCTCATCTAAGAAAACACACATATGTTATTTGCTAAGTACTGATGAATTTAAAAACGCTCTGACTGTCTGTCATTCAGCTGCTATTACAGACACGTTAGCCATGTTCAGTGTAATCATCTTCAAATCAGTATCTACTTGTCTCCAGACAGTGTACGAGGTCAGGTCGACTTACTGGAGAGCTCCTCGCTCTTTGTCAGGTTCCGCGAGCTCACGCCTCGGTTTCGGTTTGCTCGGCTAATGAAGGATGAGCGTGTCTCGCTGGGGCTCCAGCCGGGCAGCGGCACGGATGCAGCTTTGGAACGACCTGGGACATTTTCCAGAAGGTCCTGACAGCCCATGAGCCTGACGTCTAACGTGCCTGGAGGTGAGACGATGCACATCCATATATCACACGATCTGTCTCGGTCCAAGTCGTACAGTTCAGTGATTATTATCAGGTTTGTTTTAAACTGGTCTATGTATATATAGTATTAGTTGGAAGCCTGTAGGCTCTCCCTTAAAGATATATTTAGATGTTTACTGAGTTAGGCTTGGTTTTTCTGTTAAACTGGTCGAGTTCAGATTTGACAGTTAATGTTTGCCAATCTACCTGTAGGCTACCTCAGACCTACGAGGTGTTTCCTCTAATAATTAATGATTTGTTGACAAATGAAAATCAGGGAAAGTCATGCAGTTGCTAACAGTGTTGTTTTAAAAGCCACGAGAAAGTGAAGAGTCATTAAAGAGCAAAGTTCACGGAAATGTAACGTCTTTTCTTTCCGCAAGAACAAAGTATTGCACAGACGTAACACGATCACACATTTACTAATTTACTAATATTTACTAATAGTTTCTCCCCCCAAATCACACCTCACATAAAAACAGAGAAAACTTCAGCAGCAGTGTTGGAGATTCTGCAAGTACGTGATGCTGATCACTCCCTACGCTCTGAGTCATGAGAAATGATTCACATATTTTGGGAGAATGTTTTAATTTATGTTCGATGTGACATTTTAAGTTACGAAACAAACAGCAAGATCACGTTAGATGACAGAAGAAGAAGTCGTAATAAGAAGCAACCTGAATCTTGGTGCAACTTACATAACAAATGTTAGACAGAAACAATCAACGGACACAGTAAAACAAGACATTCACTAAAATCCGGGACATAAACAACAAGGATGTTATTGTATCTCGATAAATAAGAAGAAGACGAACACAGTCGAGTTAGAAATGTATATCTTAGTTGGTTCCTGTGTTTTGTTTATGTTTGTTGATGTTTCTGTGTTACTGAAAGACCTTATTAATGGAACGTATGCATCAGTTTTTAACAGTGAGTGCATCATGTGTAACCATCACTGTCTCTTTTGTCTGGTTACCTGTGAGTGCGGCAGGTTTAGTCACGGTGCTGTACTGGTTCTGTGTGGAGATGATGCTGGATCTGGGACTGAGAGCCGGTGAGGACAGCAGGGACAACTCTTCCACGATGCTGCTGCTGCGAGGGTGATTTTTAGGCAACTCATTGAGGCGCTGCTCCAAGGAGTATCGCAGGAGGTCGAGCTTTTGACTGGACTCATTAAAACGAGCCTGGGCCTACACAGAGAGTGTGTGAGAGAGAGAGAGGAAGGAGGGAAGGAAGTACAGAGGAAGCAAAGGAGGGTGGGAGGAAAGAAAATAGAAGAGGTGGAAGGTGGATGGAAAGAGAGAAACATCAATTACATGGCCCGATTTACTTTAGTAGAGCACAGCAGCAGTGCAGGGATCAGTTTCATTTAAAGCTCATGAACTTGCATCAGGTCGAAAGTGACGAGAGTCTGCTTGTTTTAAATCATCACTGTATGCACAACTCTCAAACATCTACCTCTGAATGTGCTTTTTTTTCTGTGACTTTTCCCGAGCCCAGGAGTTTCATGACGTTCTTGGCTCCCTCGGCCACGGCGGACTCGATCTTGGCGTGGTGGCACAGCTCCTCCACCCGCAGGTCCAGCGGGCTGATGATGGGCTTGTCTGGAGGACATGATTCTTTAAATTAGACGTGATTTCTCTTATTATTTCTAAAAAAAAAAAAAAACACTGAATGCGGGCGAAGGCTCACCCATCACATCATTGTTCTCGAAGCTCAGCTCGTTGGCCTGGCTGGCCTTGAGGATCTGCATCCTGATGAACTCGATCTTCGTCTTGCTGTCCTGAAGCATTTGCTGGGCAGTCGCTAGCAACTTACGATCCTACGGACAAAATTAGCAATGAAACAATCACTGAAATGAAGCACACTTTGATATAAATTAACAAGTCAAATGTTTTTTTTTTTTTTTAAATAATGTTTTGTCTTCTGAGTAAAATAACTGCACGCCATCCTTCAACACGTATTGTGTTTTGTTGTTGTGAGCATGTTACACAAAACAGCCAGGACGCCAGTTCATGCCCTTACTTGGAGCTAAAGAACGAGTGACCACATGGAAAATCTTATTCATCAGAAAAAGAAGGTGGAATCTCATTGTACGTTGTAATTGCCGACCCTCGGATACGTGCAAATACACACACTCACACGTGCGCGCGCGTGCACACACAAGAAGTAAGCAAACTCCACCCAGAATTCCTCTCAAGTTTAAATCAGTGGTTGTTGATGGCGCCGCACACAGGAAAGACCTCTGTCCAACAGGCATTTCCTCTCTGACATCAGGACAGGACTATTTCCAACTGGAAGGTGCGTATGTCTGTCTGACCTTGGGAAGGTTGCTTACAAGACATTGTGACCCCCCCTCTGTGGTCAGACAGTGGGAGCCATGTGGCAGTTTTCAGTCAGTTACTTACAACAATCACACATGCTGCAGCTCTGCAGGCACCTCTACAAAACTCAAAGAGCTTCACGTTCTGCTGAGTAAAATGTGCCCTCATGTATCCACCCAATCATAGGATGAAGAGCAGAAGTGTATCACTGGCAAAGGTGACGTGAAACCCTACACTATACTAAACCGTCCACTACAAAGTGGCTTCAATTACTACTGACAGACACAGGAGCCAAGATGAGCATGAGCGCCTCTCGCTGCTCCAGCTGTTATTAGTCCTGGTGACTTACACACACCTCCCGACTAAATTATAGTTTTCCTCTCTCCGCAAGGACTGTAAGAGCTCTGTGAACAAACAGCGGTGCATATGACACACAGCGTGTGTCAGCGCCTTCTCATGTTTCCTCCTCCCCTACAGTGAAGCTGTAAAAGCCAACATGTATCACTCTACCATCTGCAGACTGGAAACCAGCTCGCTCGCTCCAGTTTTCATGTCATTAAGTACATATAGTACCTTTATAAGAAGACTCTGGAAACTGCTGTAGTTAGCAAGATTAAAAGAAAACAAGCATTAAAGTATGTACATTAATGAGGATTTGCATGTTTACGAAAGGAAGATTTCCAAATATGGTAAATGAAGCAAATTCAAAGTGAGGTTGATGTAAGGCAGGCGCACCTTTGCCTTTGAGCTGTTAAATACATCAGATAATTAAAGATTATGAAACAGATTACGGTCATGGCTTAAGCAGGGTTCATGCAGCTTTTTAAGAGTAAAATTCAAGCACTTTCAAGTTGAGCGGCAATGATTAAATAGTCATTTGCCCTAAAAATAATCAACAAATCAATTCAAATCAAATAGATACAAATCATTTATTGTTTTTACTGTGTTTTATCATATTAAAGTGATTATCTTTGGGTTTTGGACTGACAAAACTTCCTGCCACAAAACATCACCTTGGCAAAACTGGAATAGACATTATTCAAGATCTTCTGACAAAGATAGAAAGAAACTAAATGATTAATCTAGAAAACAATCCGCCTTTATCATTACATCTAAATTGTTACTATAAATGCAACAAAATATCGGTTAAAAAAAATTCCTTTATATCCACAGCAATCAATTGTCACTTTGTTCCGTGGTTTACAGGAGTGATTGTGTAGAAGAAACACCAGATTATGATGAAAATCTGGCATATTTCAAAGCCTATATTCGAGTTCAATGATATTCCTAACCTTGAAGACATGTAATCAACCATTTCCCAAACTTTCCAAACTTTGTAAGAACTCTGAAGACGTACAAGCCAAAAAAGTGAAGAAAGACTCACTGATCTAAACCACTGGGGGGTAAAATGGAAAGTGAGCGCACACTTAGAACAGAAATGCTGTTTATAACGATAATCCCTCATGGCAGAGGGAAAGCTGGCAAGTGATTCAAAGCTGAACCAGGAGGTTGATTTGTAAACTGTGACCGTTTGTAAACTGATGGATTTTTTTTTTTTTTTTTTTTTAACTGTTGGTTTGGTCATAATTTCACCGTTCACCCTCGTTTTCTCTTCCAACTAAGTTCAGCTCGCATGAGGGTTTGATTAAACCCTTTATTACTGTCTGACTGCTCCGCTTTCTTGCCCAATTAGAATTTTTTGGTGATGTCACAACGCGGCCAGATGTACAAAAGTACAGAAGCCAAACCCAGCTCATCTGAAACTGGAATTATCCGATAATACAAAACGAGTGATGTGTCTGACTGTACAAACTTGGCAGTCTGACATGAACCAGCTCGAACCTGAAAGTCAGGTGAACCCTCCCTCCCTCTCTCTCTCTCTCTCTCTCTCTCTCCTCTCTCTCTTCTCTCTCTCTCTCTCTCTCTCTCTCTCTCTCTCTCTCTCTCTCTCTCTCTCTCTCTCTCTCTCTCTCTCTCTCTCTCTCTCTCTCTTTCTCTCTCTCTCTCTCTCTCTCTCTCTCTCTCTCTCTCTCTCTCTCTTTCTCTTTCTCTCTCTCTCTCTCCCGCTGAATCCTACCTTGGAGGGCCCGTTGGAGTACATTAGAATCATGTTCTCGGCACCCTGTTTGACCTTGAGCTCAATGTCGTTCTGTCTTTTCAGGGCGGCCAGGCGGCTGCTGCTGGTGCACATTCTCGCCTCGCTGTTGGGTGTGTCTGGGGTCAAAGGGCATTCTGGGTAAAGACAAAAAAAAAAAGAGAGCACAAGTTACAACCTCGTGACCTTTTTGGAAACAACCACAGATATACGACTCTGTACGCGCTACTCCTGGAGTTTGTCACAAATATACACTGACTGTAAATAGTAACTCAGCATGCGTGTGCTATTTTTGGCTGACATCCATTTTGAAGTTTAGCTAAACACTCCTGCAGCACGGTATAAAATGACCTGCAACTCTGCTTACAAAAACACATCACAGCAGCTTCAGCGGTCACATAATGTACCCGGAACGCTCTGCTGTTTATAATATGATGAAGTGTGTTAGCGCAAGACTCCAGCTGACTCACCCTCTCAACACAAAACTAACGAGACGAGTCAACAACGACATTAAGGTTGGACATAAAGTTGAATTTCAGATCAATGAATGATGTCAGATAGTGGACGCGTCTTTTGACTTCATCATGCAGACACAGAAAAGAGAAACATGTGATTACATCAAAAAGGTGAACCCAGAGCGTACGAATACTCAGTCTGACTTGAATTTAATTTGATATGATGTTTTGATATTAAAGCCAATCACTGCTAATTCAGAGGAATTCTTTTCAAATTTCAACAGCAGAGGGAAACCCTGAGGCTGTCTCTATTCTGAGAAACAAAAAAAACAAAAAAGACAAAACAAAACAAGTGTGAACACGCAGACAACTACTACAACTACGGTGACACTACTGCACAATGAAAACATGCTGTGAACACGTAGGACAACATAGATCCATAATAATGTCACTTTCACATCAAAAATGAATTTCTTAACCCTAAAAGCTGCTGCGACTGGGCCGATATATGTTTAGCCTTTTGAGTTTTTTAATGCATTCACACACACACACACACACACACACAAAGTGAAAATGAAGATAGGTGCCATCTATTTCCCTGAACCGGACCACAGTTCTTGGTGGTGAGCTCACCGTTTTGTTTTTTTGGCGTGTCTGGACTTGAAAAGGTGCAGTGAAAACCCCTCCCCACACTGATCACTGCAGCACAAAACATTCTCACACTCACTAACACACACACACACACACACACACACACACACACACACACACACACACACACACCACACACACACACACACACACACACACACACACACACACACACACACACACACACACACACGTGAGGTGGGCAAAAAAACCTGCCTGACTTCTCCTGACTTGACTTGCAAGTTCAGTTACGGAGTCTATGGTGTCATAAAGCAACTTCTCTCGGAAAAGCTTCGTAAGTGTACGCTTGACACAGGCAATACTCTGTATACTATGCAGTACTGCAATACTATGTATTCTCACTCGGACCAACGAAATGGAAACATATAATGTATATAACTTAAAGTCAAACTCATTCCTTTCTTTTTGACAAATAAAAAAAAAAAAGGCACATGACATAATATCCGGTTCCCCTGAAGGTGTCTCGAGTCCTCCTGGCATTACCTTAAAATAACAGCGCTGAGGAAAATCAGTTATTCTGGTCGAAGCTGCCAAACACAGATAACAATAACCAGCAGGCGGGTCTGTGATTCATTCAATCTGAATGTTTCATCAAAACAGTGTCTAAGGATTCCTTTGAACACCTGTGGGACATGGGCAAAAAAAGGAGCATGTGATTCTTTGAACTGAAGGTCTGATTCATCTAATGACCTTTAATACGATGAGAGAGCATCACTGCTGAGGTTTCTGTTGAGGAGCAGGAAGGGAGGATGTTAGCCATCGCGGGGCAACCCTCTCATACAGTATACACACACACACACAGAGGCAGGGCTAAACAGGAAAAACAGAGTGGGCTTGGGGCAAAACTGACTGTATCATTTATGAAATCAACAATGCATAATAAGGGTCTGTGGCAGCAGACAGCAGTGATTACTTTAAATCATGTTAAGTCAGCGTCATGAGAAAAATCACTTTTCTTGCACGTGCACAAGTGTAGCTTATGTCATGCAGTCTACGTTCGGGGCTTTCCTCTGTGTGTGTGTGTGTATATGTGTGTGTTTTGGTCAAGGTCACATCCAGCCAAGAATTCAAGAACCCACCCCTCCTTCTCCTCCTTCAGCCCACGCTGGGCCTGAGGACAAGATACTGAGCTACCGAATAGCTGCAGGGCTGAGTCACTGCTGGACAGCGGACAAGGGGAACCCTCCCTCAGATTAACCTCCTCTGTATCTGATGAGGAGGCAACGAGCAACATGCTAACAATACTCTCTAAACAATTACATCATGATTTGGAGAGCTGGACTGAATACTGGCTTAGGGGCTTGTCACTTGATATGTGATACGATGACTGGAAGGAAAACAGTCTGGACTTGTATTCAAGCCTCTTTATGAATGAGATAATGTATGACAGTAGGACTTCACTGGTGACCCCGTGTCAGAGCTGCTGCTGCTGCTGCTTCTAGACGGTTCCTGAGTGTGTGTCGGTCCATTTCTGGCCTCAGCTGAACGTCGGAGAATAACCAGAAGCCCCTCTAACTTTCTCCTGGAACAAAAACACATTCTGGCTTCTCGCACAGGCAGGGCAACTCCTTCCTACTAATTCAGGGAACAAGTGCAGTCTCTTGCGGATTCGAGAGCTAAAGTGCATTTCATCAAGTTGTCTCATGACCGCGGAGCCGAGCTGCTCTCGGTCCCTTCTCCATCGTTTTGCGATGGCCAGCGACATTCCGCTGCCGTTGCGTCACTCAAAAAGAAAGCCCTCGTTCATCTGATAGAGAATCACCGAGTCAGGCTAAATTTGTTCCTACTTAAGATAACCATTTAGCAAGACAACCTCCCTTCACTCCCCCAGCACACACACACACACACACACACACACACACACACACACACACACACACACTTCCTAATGTCAACTGAACCAGGGGGACATGATGGTAACAGGCAGACAAATGTCATTCCTTCTCTTCCTAAATTCACTGACGCTCGCCACCAACAAATACCACATAAGGCCACTTCTGTAACAAAAACTATATGGAACGGACGCTGCTGTTGTGGTTAACTCTCTCCAAATTCCATTGTAGTCGACAAACGCACAGGGGCAGGCTTTCAACAGCCTCGGAGGGGAACAATCGACAGCTCATTGTAACTGTCGGAGGAATGTGGAATGCAACAATGTCAGCCTCTGGAGAGTGAGTCACCTCCAAACACTGAATGTGCTCTGTTTGTGTGTGTTTATATAGGTGCTGTTCTGACAGCGTTGGCAAAATTATTTACTCACAGATACTTGTTTTTTTTTTTTTTTTTTTACATTTGCAATAAGCCAGTATTTTTAAGAGAGTGCTAAGGAGGTGATGACAATAATTGGAAGAGAGCTTGAATGCCGTTTTGTGACAAATATGTCCTGCTAGCAAAAAAAAAAACAGTCAGCACATGGAAATGGCAGCAGGAAAACCTTCCAGCCAAGCACAATCTACTTATAAATACAGATTTATTTCTAGATCTGGCTGTAGACGCATACATCTATAAGCAGTGACCCATCACTGAAAGACCACTGCCCCTGTACAAATATTGCGTTGTTCCTCTCAGCCCACTTTATGTGCACGGTAAAGTGTACTATAGTCTTTACTACTTGGTTAATGTTTACTAAATCCTCTTGAACTGCTTTGCAGTCGTGTTTCTGTTGTTACCTAGCAGTTCTTCGGGGTCTTTGACCACAATGTGAGCGTTGAGCTCTTGCAGCTCCTGGTGAAGCTCCTCAACCTTCTTGTTGGATTTTTTCAGCATGTTGTCCACATATGCCAGGCTCTTCTTGTCTGTGGTGACCTGATGAAAGGAGAGGAGAGTGGAGGCGGCATGAGAATGTTTTCATTAAAAGACTTAAAAAGGAAAAGTTCACCAGTTTCAATCACAAGTTTCAGTTTACTATAGTCATAAGAGTATTTATCAGCTGGTGAGGGAGTGAGGGAGTTTTGTCAAGTCTTTGTCAGCTCGGCCTGCAAACTGGGAGCATGGAGTTCAACAGACATGGGCCTTTAACAGGGTGTAAGAAAAATGCTGTTGGTTGCATCATGGGAAATGTAGGATACAGTGGTTTTGAAAACTGAATCATACTAGGGACTAAAAGTCAGGATATTTCAGCCTCCTTGAATTTTGATCTTATTTTACTTCAGTTACTTATGAGTAATGTAACTTTAAATACATTCCGTGATTTTACCTTTCGCAGGTTCTCCGCACCCTCTTTGATCTTCAGCTCTTTGCGGATCTCGCGGCGGATCTGCTCCTTGATCTCATCCAGCTTCTGTTGGACCATTGTGTCAGACAGGTCCAGGTTGTGTCCCAGACCCAGTCGCTCCGCCACCAGCTGGCCCCTGGCATCCCCCTGAGGGCGGACAGCAGAAGAAGACGAGAGAGAGAAAAAAAAAAAGAGGAGATGAGAGGAAGAATGTAATTTAGAGGAGGTCAGCAAGGGAGTAGGATGAGGAAAATGGGATAGCAGACAAAGAGGAGGAGAGGACATGGAGAGGTCAGTGACTCAGTAAACAAATAGACTGTGCTTACTGGCACTTTTAGCGCAGCATTTCACTGACAGGACTTATCAATACAAACTGTTAGAACAAAAAGCGCTGCACCAACTTGTCATGTTTCAAAACAGCTTCAGCTATTGCCTCATAAACATGCATGCATTTCCATTTTGTCATGAGCGCCAGCTTACGACAGCAGCAAGGAAGTGATAAACAGAGGAGGAGCTACAGAGATAGTTTCAGCCCAGCAGTCACAAAGCGTGTCATAATAACAAAATCTGTGTGAAGTCTGTGCAACCTGATCCTGAACAAACTACTTCAAATGAGTGCATCTGAAATCAGAATGACTTGAAGGTGCTGCAAGTATCTTCGTACAGGTTCAGAGCTGGCTGGGACTGGCTGCAGTGTTGTTTTCACTGCTGCTGTCAGTCAACATTTACCTGCATCCTTGAAGCCGTCACCTTCACTAAAGAGGGATTAGAAGCCACTTCCTGAACGGCTGCAGCTTTAAAGTTAAATCATCAATACAATGGTGGCACTGGTGACGTTCCACTAGTTGATCACAGCATACGTCTGTGACTTAGTGTGACCGCGAATAATCAGTTTACTCCATGTCACTACACAGTTCATCAATCTGAAGCTCTTCGGGCTGAAAATATCTCCTGACATAAACTTTTACGTATGTTATATTGTTACATTTGAACGTTTTCATCATCACAGCTCAAACCTGCAAACCAAATATAAAACCTGCCCTTGCATTGGTACTAATATTTGCTCAGTTAGGTATGCATACGCGTGGTTATTCAACATCATGCTTTTCCAGTGTAATAGTGCACTCATTCAAATCACTTTCTAAATGACTCCAGATAACACCTGTATGTGTCGAACATAAAGGTGAACCAGACCTCGCCGCCCTGTGAAAGCCTCTGGAACTGTGCCAGAGTTTAAGAGTGTGGAAATCAGCTTATTCCATTCAGAAAATGAGGTGCAAAAAAACAGCCCGTCACCACTCTGTGACCACCACTGGATCTGCATCTTGATGCACTCAAGCCATCAAGACTTTACTATTCAATTTCACTTTAAAGTTTTACTTAAAAGAAAGCAGTCAAACCAAACACTCACTAACATTTTGGCTTAATGCAATTAGCGGTTAGCTCCAATTTAGTGGGCTACTGTTATAAATGACATCTGCCAAAAGGGAAGATGGTAAGTTTGAGTCAACAGGACAAAACCTCAAGGCTTTACTGAGCTTTCTGCCTTACCATAACTTCATCAGTTTCAGCCAACTCCATCTCGAGATCCATTGAACCGACCAGCACACGCATGTTCTGCTGACCGGCTAAACTATCATTACACAAACTCCACTGAAGTTCTGTTGTCTGGTAGGATGATATCCTCCGCCACAAAGGTTAGGCTACACCGTGGCTGGCAGGGGCTCCGTCCAAAGCCACATTCATTCACAAGTATCCAATTTTCTACAGCTCTCGCTCTCGCTCTCTCTCTCTCTCTCTCTCTCTCTTTTTGCACTGTCTTCCTCACACAGACCGTTGACATCAACAGGGAAGATAAACCGTCTGAGCAGCGTCAGCCAAATCCCTCTTAGCTTCTAACTCTGTGAGGTCAGAGCAGCCCAGAATGGGACCTAATCTCACTCCAGGGAGCGGGACTGTGTCTAAAATTAACCCACGTCAAAAGCATAACACTGGCTGTTCATTGTGGCCCCTCAACCCCCCCGCTGGAAAGCATCTTGTGTGGTGGAGGAGAACTTCTGACACCCCAACAACTGAGGGTTCAAGACAGAGGACAGGGTGATGCTCATGTCTCACCAGGAATGAACCCTGCTAAGCTGTCATTGTGCTGTCCTTCATCGATGCTGCAGTTTCACAGAATACAGAGGGAGGTTACCCACAATGTTTAATACCGGGGGGTTGGCCTCATCCACCTACTTTCCTAGAGGAGAGGACACATTTCGCACAGTAGATCGTATTCAGTGGTTATTATTTAGGCCTTCATCTACCGACTCGATCGATCATACAACATGTTGCGTCAGGATAAACGGTTACCTGAAGGAAACCTTGAATCATCTCCTCTACTTCTGACTGATAAGATTTATGCTGGGGAAATGCATGTTAGGTAAGATAAGGGATTTCCACAGGCTCAGTCATACTCTCATTCAGCCCTCTTGAATCCCCCTCACTCTCTTCTATAGGTGCTCACTTCAGAGGAAACTATAGTTTGCACATATCCTGGTCCAGAGGCTCCTTGATGACTCATAGGTAAAATGGAGGTCACAACTTCTGGAAGTGGAAGAATAGTGTGTGTGTGTGTGTATGTGCATGTGTGAGGGGGGGGGGGTAGCTCTCTTCTTCAGCTCACTGCCTTGAAAAACTTGTTCGCGCTGTAGCCGTGTTTGCCCAGTGTGCTATAAGGACAGCATGAGGACACCCAAAAAGGGCCTATTTTACTGCGCAACAATGCAAGGAAATCCATGAAAGGCCGATCAGATAAGGGGGAAATAAATCAGCTAGTAGACCCACAAGGTCTGCGCTTTAATTTGAGATCAAACAAAGAAACTACATCCAAACAGTAAGCGCTCATTTACAGAATTAGTTTCACCTCTTGTTTCTCTCCAAGTGCAATACTTCCTTGAGTTGCTCTTTTACCTGAATGGCCCTTATCATGTCTTGCTGCTCCCAACATATTGCCTTGTCAGGGGAGTGACGCCACACCGAGTCTCGAGACATATTAGGTTCAAAGATGAGTGAGGCAGGAATTGTAAGCAAATGTTTCCACTCATACCACAATGCATACACTTTCTGATGGATGGAGGGAACTTGTTCTCGTCAGTGTGGCTCTGCTAGTGGCTCTGTGAAATGTTCAAGGCTCACAACAAATGAAAAGACGGCATCTAAAACCTTTGTAGCTACACGGTTTATTATTAAATATTACAAAAAAAAAATAGGCAGCCATCTAGGGCCTGTGTTTAATAAAGCTGTTGCTAATACACCCGCAAAAAGGTAGGGCAACTGTTACCTACACATGCTGAACCTGTTAAAGGGCTCTTCCAGTGGCTAAGACATGAAAGGAAACTGTGAAGTAAAAGCAAACATTAGGTCTGAGCCTCAAGTTTAAGCAGGTTAACTTGCTCTTTAAGCCTGAAAGCTCCAAGTCCAACAACAAGAGCACCATTCAGACAATAGGACAATGGAAAAGTTGAAGGCACTATCCAGGCTAACGCTTAAAAAGCCAAGCCCTTGCCATTTCTGTGCAGGGCCTATCTCGGCCTACAACCTGACACCGAGGCCGTGTCTTACCCCTGCAGCTGGCTGCAGAGTGTTGGCCACAGCCTGGTGCTCTGCTGCGACCAGAAATAGCACCACAGGCTAATAAACACAGATCCTACAAATGCAGCCTTCACACGAGCCCTAGACATATCCTATGCCAAGTCAAACCGTAGGTAATGTCTTGCACTTCAGGTCAATCTTAATGGTCAATTTCAGAGCCGGACACACACAGCAAATTTATTGTGTCTCCAGAAAAGTGGCGTTGCGGTGTCACAACGGAGAGCGAGCGATAAACTGCACCGAAGCACCTGTTGTCCTGCTGAGTTGATCTGGTTCCACACCATATAATCCACCGTGGTAAAATACGTTAAAGTTTAGCAGGCTTGGTTCACCCTGGCTAAACACAGATGCAGCTTTTAAAAGTGAAAGCATGACTTCCAGATTTTTTCATTCAGGAAAATAACATAGGGCTGGGCTTATATTATTGTTAGGTTAACAAACACGATCAATCCAAATGTGGGAACAATGCATTCATTATGTTTTTAACATTAAACAAGCCCAGAGAACAAGCACTGCACGCTATCGATTTTAAACGTAATATTACTCTGTGTAGTGAATCTTCTATGCATCTATCCTTTCAGTGAAGTAATATAGTAATTATTACTTTAGCAGTAATAATATTTATAGAAACTATATTATTTTGGACCTATTATTTTACCTCCCTCATAAAGACACGAAATAAAACATAAAGAGTATTGGAAAAGACTTGTGCGACATGTTTTAATTTTGATATATTTATAGGGGAATATGCATCCAAAATTGCCTCATCATGATATACATACATATCAGTAGAATATTCTCATAACTAATCAGGTCAGTGATTATCAGCCAAGCCCTGATGATGAAATACCGGTAGTGTAACTTTACATTACCTTGCCAGGCTTACCGACCAGCTTTATAATGAACATTACCAATATCGTAATGAGATCCCAAACAAAAGGACATCTATATCCGTTTATGTGCTCATATTCAAGCAGGAAACAGCTGCTGTAGCCTACACCTGCTTTGCCATGAGCACACAGACTCAGTTCAATATGGCTTACAGCCACAATTTGATTTTAAATCCCATGTTAGAAAATATTGCTCATACATGGCGGAGATAAAGCATTTGAGCAAACACCTGTGTGTTAACATCATAAGCCATTTTATGATTAAACTGGTTCAGCAAAAGCATCACTGAGGCAACAGGTCAACACCACCTGTTGCAGTGCTCGGTGCTCAGTTTCAGTCTGGACCAGCCAGATTAAGAAAACTAACGCTTCACAGGTTTAGACTCTTATTTTGTAGTGTTATTTCCCCCAATGAAGATGACTAACAGCGTTTGAGTGATCAGGCTGGTATCGGTATAAACATGAAGACATTTTAGGGAGGTAAAAAGCAACAGTTGACTGAACTTTAATTAGTTCATCTCTGGACACCATTTATGACAGAAATATGTATTTCAGGTCTGACGTCACTCAAGTGAAACCACATTAATCAGTGAGTCATGACGGTTCATGGAGAATAACGACACATGTAAGACTTACATTCACACTATCCTCCCTCTCTCTCTCTACATATATATATATAAATAAATATTTTTATAAAGTGCATTTGCATGCTGGCTGACACATTTACGGACTTGCGAGGCGTTCAAATACATCAGGTTTGTAACGTGTTTAACTTTACGTCAGGCAAACCAGTGAACACTTGCTCTCTTAAAAAAAAAAAAAAAAGCATAAACCTTATTCACATATTAAAACTATAAAAACACAGCGTCAACAGTACGTGAATACACTGTTTATTCCTCCAAATGAACACAGGTTGAGTTAACGTTAGGCTACAGAGCTGTACGTAAACGTTTAACAGCCGTTATTTGACTCAACGCAAAGCAACGTTAACGTTAAACGTTTATACAACAACGACCGTTACATTAATTAACACAGCAGCTTGCGGTTATAACTGCCGGTTTGAAACTTTCGGGATAAGTAAGTTTGGATAATTGTTTCCCAGGCCTCAATCCATGGATAATTCCCAGACAACACTTTGGGATCTAGCAGAGGCCCCTCACTTAAATACAACACCATACACTCACAGCGACTCAACTTTACTGACGTTAAATAGTTAGCTAACTTATAATTGACCCGCGGGAAGAAGTTTGTGCACTTTTCGCAACAGTTGTCAACTTTTCCTACCTGCACGGAATCGGCGGCCATCTTGGTTTTCGCCTTTGAATCAAATCCTACGGGGAGAGAGGAGGGGAGGTGGAACTCCAAAAACAAGCCTTGTTTTAAGTTTCCCTCTCTGGCGACAAAAAGAAGTGATTATTTGGACCAAATCATCGGTCATCTCGGGTACACGGGGCTTCCCATGTCGTCTTCACACTTCATTTACGCGGTCACACCGTCCTAGAGGGGTCCTGGGGGGTGGACTTGGTGCTCATAAATAAGAAAGCTGAAGCATAAATCTGTCCCAGTGCAGTTGGAGAAAGAGGCGGTGGTTACAGTGGAAGAGTCCGCCCAGAGGAGCTGTAGTGCTGCTGGTGGGGCTGCTCTCAGCCCGGACAGTTAACACACACGTGATCCAGAGCTTCATACTGTATAGGCTGGCCTTACCTCATGCTCGTAGCCTGAAATCATCATGGGATAAACATAAACATGAAAAATAATCATTAATCTCAAGTCAGGAGGCTTTAAGAGAGTAAAGACTGTGTTAAAATTTAAAATCAAACAGGAAACTCCTTAGGTATGTGTCATTTTAGTCAGTAGTGGAAGAAGTATTGAGATGCTTTGCTTTATTAAAAGCACCATTGATGTCACGAATACATTTATGTTTATGTCAAGAAATACTTAAAAGTGAAAAGAAAAGATGAAGCTGCAGATGAATGTCACTATTAAAGAGGAAATATGGGAAGAAGTGTGTAAAGGGGGACATAACCTAATTTATGATCTACTTTGGAAAGGCTTAAACTGCAAATTAAAAACAAGTCAGACTCCTTTCATAAGTAATAATAACACGAGTGAAACAAATTCGTAAACAGATTAGAGGTCACACACATTTTCTCATACCTGGAAGGCTTTCATGACATTTTGAATATTGGTTTACTACAGGCCCATTGTACTATATTACAGGAGTTATTCCTGGTGGAGCAATGGAAAATAGAGAAGTTTACTTGCTGCATATCCTTTTATTGGTTGCAAAAATAGAAGATTACCTCATCTTGGCTCGAACCACTGCCACCAACTCTATATCAATGTCAAGACAGGTTAATGAAAGTGCACTTGATGGAAAATAATACTGATAATACTGAATTTGGCCAAATCACTTTCTCTTAAGGTCATTTTATTTTATCTCTTGGAAACTCCACTCGATGCACTCAGTGCTACAATTGTTGAAACAGCTGTGTACATTTAAAATGTGTACAACTCTGAATAGGCATTTAGTTAAAAAATAAAAAATACTCAGTTACAAGTAAAAGTCTCTGTACAATATCGAAAATAAATATACTGATTATACTGAATGGCTCCAACAGACGTCGTAGCACTCTGATTCTTTATCTTTAAGTAAAAGTAGCAATATCATTATAGAAAAATATTCAATAACAAGTAAAATCCTGAATATCTAAATTTTAGTAGTAATTATTATTACATATTATGATCAAAACATACTCATTAGTTCTCTCTCAAACGCAAAGTTACTCAGAATTGCCCCTTCCAAAATACTATTTATTTATAAATACTTTATCATTTGATTATTAGACACATTAACATGAGCAGCATACTTATATTTGGTCAGGGTGGTGATGAAGAAAATACACATTTAACATAGTATAGACTGATTGAATCAATTAATATCTAGGGGAAGCCTTTAGCCCCTACTGGGTTGGTTCCTTGATCAACACAATAAACATTGGGGACAGTGCAGACTCGCTAATCAGGTGATGCCTAGAAACATATACCAGCCCCTAGTGTTTAGGCCTTGGTCTTATGACATGCTAAATATGTCCTTTCCTTCATACCTGTCGTATTGTTTCTGTGATGACTTCAGGTCTTAATGCAAATGCTCCCCAGTCCCTACCCTTTTACATATTCTTTGATCATGGTTGTTTTTCTGTATAAAAGTGCTCCACTTCATTTGCTCTGGGTCAACTCACTGGATCAGATACTCTCTGTGACCGTCAGTTCACCAGTGTGCCGGCATGCTTTCTTAATAAACACATCACCATAGCAAACATCTCAACTGGACTCGATGATTTCTTCGACAGTGGATATAACTTCAACTGCTTAGTGTTGGAGAGATTTGTTTTGTTTCCCTTGTTTTGTAAAGCAAGAACAGAAACTTTAATGTGGTAAAAAAGTATATTTCCCTCTTAAATGTAGTGAAGTACAAGTATAGAGTGGCATAAAATAGAAATACTGTACTAAATTAAAGTATAAGTGCCATAAAACTGAACTAAAATAAGACTGTACCTCAGACGACTTGTCGATATTGATCATCAAACTATAAGTTAATTCATAAGGATCATACAGACGCTGTACAAACCTGCAATGCTAACAAAAGCCGCTTTATACTAAATAGCAGTCACGGTTTACTTTTGTGTTGCCAAGCCAGATAGATGAGGAGGAGCTGCTATGAACAAACCACAGGACTGAACACTGAACTCTTCTCCACTGGGGCCAGTGCATGACATGTCACACCTTGGTGAGAAGACTTACTGCTGCATTACATAACGCACAGGGACACAGTCATCACAAGCCATATGTCTCAGAGACTGGGAACTCTCTGTGCTTATGGCATGGTGTCACAGATATTTATCACTGTGGACAACAATGCCGGGCCCTCATTCATAAACTGAGCATTGTCCACATAATAAAAATGGCAGAGGCCTTGTTGGGTAGACTTATGAATTATGTGGTCCTGTTAAGCTCTACCTTAGAAAGGTCTACTCTTTGTTTCTGTCTCCACAGTGACGCTCTCCACAGCCTGACTAAAGACAGGTGCTTCAGACAGGACGTCATGGTATTGTCTTTCATTTATGGATCAATATGGCCTGTTTAACAATGATAATGGTGTTTGTGTGTTGTGATGTGGGAGGGGAAGAATGGAGATAACATGGTGTGTTGCTGTTTTCTGTACCAGCAGGGTAATTAATATCTATTTTACTTTCTATATCTATCTATGTACCTAATCTATAATATCTTTATTACTTTCTCTAACTGTTTTTACAGTTGAACGAACACTATAATGATCTGTGGCTGTGTTATTACTCATAATAAACATGATGATTAATGCTCTCATTAATGGGATAATTGCTATGCTTTATTGTGCAGGTAGGTATTAGGTATTTCCCTACAAGGTTGTAAATATCAGACAAATCCTGATGCGTGAGCTTCATGTTTTTGATGAGACATCCTGGAGGCACAGGAGTCTGGGACATTAACTGTGTTGTTGTGGTGTCCCTGTTCAGGTTTAATGTTACACCGACTTCTCTGATCTATCAGATTCTGTGACCTCATTAGGATATTCAACCATTTGTTGTCACTGTATATGTTATATAATACTTTATCACATACTATATTTGGCTGAAATTTGATCAAAGAGACCAACGTGTTGACAGGTGAGGTATGAGTGTTGTACAGATAGTTTGATCTAAACAATGCAATGGAGATATTGGTCACAGAATTTTGTGTAACACAGCTGCTGACCTTTGCTGTCCCCTGAGCTACCGAAGCTCCCCCAGACATGTTTTAAGATATAAAATTGCTTTCAATGATAATTTGTGTCTGATATGTTTCTGAAAAATTCAGAATTTATCAATAAATGTGAATCATTGTTATTTCAAAACTTAAACTGGTGGGTCTTTTCTAAGTGTATATGAGCTGGAGGTTTCAAGTTTCCACACGAATGGCTCAAAACTAGTAATGATTTCACAAAATCACCCTTTTAAGTACACGTTTTGAACTTTCCCTTCAGTAGATGGATGTGAAAAAGGCCTTCTAGTGTCACACTCTGCACATACATCATCCTGCACAGTGGAGCTCAGACATCCAAGTGAAGCTAACAGAAAGTAAAACAGGGTTGGTCGGAGTGGTGGATCACTATAAAAGTGTCACATTAGTTGAATATAACTTGTCTTTTACTGTTTTTTTATGCACTGTAAAAGAAAAAAAAACAGTTGAAAGTATTCTGAGAAGATTTTTACAAATACAGAACTTGTATGTCAGCTGTGCCGGGCAACAACTATGGTGATTTACTGTTGCTTGACATCCAGCCCTCAGGGACTATCACAGGCAATAAAATCTGAACCTTGATCACAAATAACACAATGGTAGCCACATATTGGATAAATAATCTTGTAGAGAATAAAAAGCTAACAAAAGGTGTACAGCTTGGGGTTAATTAGAGACCGTTTTCTTTAGCAGGCACATCTGATTTCTCCTGTTACAGCCTCATAAAAAGCCTCAGAGGGTTTAACGCTGAGTCCTAAACCTACCGTTAAATGCTGTCCTGTAAGGGAGGCTCCACAGGAGACATGCACCATGCTTATCTGGGTGAGAGAGCTAAAACCAGGAAGCTGTAACTAGATAACCATCTGAGATTAATGGAGATGAGTCAAATATGAGAACTGTCCCGGGATTACTTGAGAGCGTGGATGAGTATCATGTTATACAAGGTATATTCTCTGGCCTTTGGCCTGTTGGTATTTTAGTGCTCTCAATGTATTTTTTTTTTTCAGCAGCAAGATAGCTACTACCAAAACAAGAGAAAATGTTAAATATACACCTTTATAATAAGTTGTACCAATATTCACTGCAATCACTGTATGAAATGTAAAAAATAATAATAATAAAAAAAAAATACTCTTGGAGGATCTGGAAAGGATGTAAAAATGGATAGACACACACAGAGAAACACCAGCAGAGGCAGCAGCAGAGCTGGCAGCTCTTTATCTCCCTCTGCAGGATACCAGCCTTGAAATAATCCAGCTTTCATTTTCACAGTAGCAGCTTTATCTGTCACAAACCACTCGCTGCTCTGTTGTGCCGCTTGATGATGACGATGCACAGACATTTGTGTTAAATTAAGGAACACACATGCAATTCTTTGGCAGTTTTTTTTTTTTTTTTTTTTCAAAATGTTCTGTATATTTTTGGGGGCAATCAAAAGATGAAAACAGCCATGGCAGCTATGTTGTTTTTATGTCCCATCTGACAAAGCTGCAACACAACAAGGAGAGCTGGGTGTAGAGAAGGCACACAAACTACAGCATGTCCCCAGATGAAAATCAGTCGCTCTTCATCTGAATATTTAAATACTTCAGGTACTGTGACGTGACGGTACATCCAGTAGAATCACAGAGGTGAATTAGGTGAGAGGGCATTATGTCAAACATTATGTCACTTTAAACTTTTCTGTAAACTGTTAGCAGTTTATGAAGGGTAGAGAAGAACTTTAACTGGCAAATAAAAGACCATTAAAATTGCAGTAAACTCAATCTTAAAGAAAAACGAGAGAAGAACTTTATACAAGCAAATTAGCAAAGTTATTACCAACTTCACCACCATCTTTTATGTGGACAAAGAGCAGAGATTTTTCAGGAATAGTTTGTCATTTTGGGAACTCTGCTTTCTTGCTCACAAGATCGAGAACACTGCTAAATATAATGCTGCTGCTAGGTTAGCTTAGCATAAAGACTAGAAACAAGGGGAAACAGCACGTTGTATCTTGTTAGTTTGATCTGTACAAAAAGTGAAGTAAAACAAATACGTGACAAGCTAAAGGTTTCCTGATGTTCACAGTCTTTATGCTAAGCTATGCTAAGCTAAGCTAACAGACCACAAGGCGTAGCCTTGCGTTTAAAAGATATCAGAGCGGTATCAAGCTTCTCAAGCAACTCCTGATAACAAAGCAAATATACATTTCCCAAAATGACAGAATATCCCTTTAAGCAGCAGAGTAACATATTAGCAGACTCTCATGTTTAACTGGTTCAACAATGAAAAGAACACAGCAAAAAATTAAAATGCTGACTAAAAAGTGAAATGAGAGTTGAAATAAATGTACAAACATGATAAAAATGCAGACTAACTTCAAAAGGGTGTTAACAGTATAAATGGGTTGATTCTATACTGTAGCAACAGACTGAAAAAAGTAGTAAATATTTACAGCAGCAGCATCTTCACCTTTTCACACACTTCAACAATATCAAGTGTAAATGCTTCCTTCATAGCGGAGGAAAAGCCTCTGGGCAAAGCTGCACATTACGAGTCATCCAACAGTACAGTATAAAACATACGCACTTGCCCCAGTAAATAGTCCATGGTCACAGGATTTTTATTTCATAAAAACCTCAAAAGTTCTCATTCAAGTCCAATAATACAGCACAGTAGTCAGTTTCTTACACTTAAAATCTCTTTAAGTTAGTAGTAGTGGCGAGGCATGGGGATGTTGTTTTCACCATGAAGAATGTCACCATCTTTACATACAAAAGACAACCATAGTAAAGAATTAAAACACAATCAAACACAACCAAACAGTACAGAGCCAATGAAAATGTTTTGTCTGGATTGGAGAACAGCAAAGCCAATCAGGAGTCGAGGTCAGACCAGCTGTTGGACAGGCCGTCTCCGGACATGTGTTGGCGGAAGCCTTCTGCACAGACGACCTTTGAAATGGAAGTGAAAGGGGGTTGAGGCCCGTGGGGGGCTGCTGAGAACACAACCTGCTGACGCAAACTGTTGGCTGGCGCAAACGTGGAAAAACAGAGCGGTGATCAGTCTGATCGCTGCGTCAGAGGCGGATTGTTTCTGCAGCACCACCTTATGTTCTCAATCACACGTACAAACCAGCCACACAGTCACCAGTAGTCTCGTTTTCCTTTTCTCTCTGAGTGCACATCTGAGCCTGTCTGACCCCGCCATGTTCTTCTACGAACACGTCTTTCTTTTAGTTTTTGGGGTAGATTTTCTCGTAGAAGAAGTTTTGTGCCAGCAGGTAGAGCTCCCCATCCTTTTCTCTGACAGCATGTGCCCTGACAAACTGGAACTGCTCCAGTGCAAACTCATAGAACTCGTTCTCCATCTTCCAGATGGCAGACTGCTGCAGCTTGGCGATAGACTCCTTTGTGGGCGGCTTTTTCTCACTGGTCTTCCTCAGGTGGGATTTCTTCCCTGTGATGAAAGGAGAGAGGAGGATTAAAGGGATCCCAGAACATGAACGCAATGATTCAGCTTTTATGTACACATTTGATCTCTTATGTTTAATGTCAATGCAGACATTACTACGATTTTAGTTTGGAGCAGCAGTTAGTGTTTTTTTTTTTTTTTTTTTTTTTTTTTTTTAAGCGGTTGCAGTCATTCCTTTCTGCATTCCAAAAAAATCATTGGCACTCTCTAAGTAACTTGAAGCAAACACCTCTCCACATGTCACGACTAAACTCTGCGCAACATGACCTCTAAACAGGACTCTGACATGCAATTCTTCTCAAATCATAACTGGCAATATAGGCAACGTTTCAGGCTTTCTGCCAAGCATAACGCATGGAATCTGCAAGTGAAATACAATTCATATAAATTCACAAGCTTGTATATGGAGACACTTATTTAATCTGTATAATAACAAGCATAAAAATATTGAGTCATCTCTTCACTATGAGGTTACCAGGCAACCAGCAGGGAAACCATGACGTTTGATAGTCCCAACATATAACGCAGTCCAAAACATGATATTCAAAAAAAGATGTAGATGAGATCTGAAATTAATGAGCAGATTTTGTCATCTTTGGACAGAGCCCCCCCCAATGACACAAGACATGAGTGATATCAATCTTCTCATTAACTCTCAGCAAATAACTGCTTTTCCCAAAATGTCTAAAATGGTTATTGTGGAAATATGTCACAGCTTTCAATCCTGTCTGATGTGTTCTGTATTTCTCTTTGGGCTCGTCTTTAATTTTACTAATTGAAAGGCGAAGGCATCTCTTAAAGCTCCGAGTGAGATTGCAAGTCAGCGAAAAACGTGATAACTGAGGCTGCGCGACTTCTCAATCAGAGGCTCAGTCTTCAAATCCATTAAATACATTCCTGATTAACTTGAGTACTCTGTGGTTTATCTGCTGCTAAAAATGAGGAACATCATTCTTTCATCTACGTCACTGTCAGATTTCATTCTTCCGCACTCTCCATTATTTATTCTGGCTGCGCTCATTGTAACTAATCTGTAACTACATCAGCGAGAGGCATGAGTGCATATTGATCACGATTCAATTCTCGGAGGGGCGATTCAAACTGCTAATATGCAACCACAGCACACAGACGGACACTTTAGCTTTGCAAAGTGAGTTAGCTATTGAGTTGCTTTTCAGTTTATTATAATATTGATGAGGGAGACAAAGGAAACAACAAATGGCACCTGTTTTGTACAGCTCAGTGGCTCCTTTGAAGAAGCGTGGCAGCGCGGCCTCCAGCATCATGACAAAGTCCTCCAGCTCCTCTGTTACTCCGACCAGCATGTATTCATTCACCAGGTTGTATTTCGCCTGCTCCAGGGCCCACTGGCTGCCCACATTCCTGCACAGAGGATCACGTTGGTTGTATGTGGTTAGTTTTAGTCTTAGTATTCTAAAAGGAGGGTGGCGACACAGAAGAGCAGCAGCAGAGGAGAGCTGAAGGGTACGCAGATAGTGACGGGAAAAATGATTAAGTGAGATGTGAGAGTCCGGAGAGGTTTGAGACAACAGGAGGACCAGAGGACGGAGGAGAAAGGCAGGAAGGAATGGAGTCTGTGGCAGGCGTTGTCATGGTCAGGAAATTATATAATGAAGGAGGAAATAGACTGTTTAAATCTACAAAGTAACTTTTTGGCAAAGCTTGTTAAACACTGCATTAGAGGACTGGCAGCGCCTTCACCTTTTTGTCTTGAGTATTTATTTAATGTTTCTAAGGTGCTTTCCACTACTTTAATATACTGCTAGAGCACCAGGAGAACTAAATCCTAGAAACTCAGGCCTTCAGTCGATAACCTGCATCAGGAGATGGTTAAGAGGACGGCAAACTCAATGAGAGATTAAGGAGGGTAAGAGGGATGAGTGAGGGTAGAGAGAGAGAGAGAGAGAGAGGCCGATACAGATCAAGGCTGAGAGAGCTATCAGGGACCTTGAGAAGATGAGTGTAGCAGAAGTGATAGAAAAAGACTATGAGGTTTAATGTGGTGCATTATGAAACAAAACTGATAGACCATCCCTCCTGAACTATCTGAACACAGCGAGACGAGGAAAGGATAATAATGATAATAATGTTGTGTTTTTTTTTTTGTTATTGCCGACAAATCCCACCGAAAAGATCAAAAAACCAACGATGAGTTCTTAACGCTCATACTTTATGTGTGGCACTAAACCCCTCGCCAAGTGATTCATACTTGAGATGTTAACCTTAAAAAACATCACGGAAATAAATCTTCTCTTTTAAAAAAAAAAAAAGGCTAAATAATTTCCCTGCTGGGCATTGAAGCTTTTAGCAAACATCATTAAAAACAGGAGTAAATAGTGCATTTATTTTCAGCCGTGGATTAAAAAACATTTAGTGTGCTAGTGAGTATTTAATGCACCAGAATGGATTATGTACGACTGAAGACAAATTAAAATCAAATCATCAAAAACACTATCCTTTTGTTCTGAGTCTTTGGACAGCAAAAAGATCTACAGAGATTTATCGGGTTTTGGCTACACAGGCAATACTTCGCTGTAGAGTTTGTCGACAATATCACCAGCATTAAAAGTGAAAAACACAACTAAACATGAGCTTCCTTTCATTTCAAGCATCAGAATGCAAGAAGACCCAAAGATTATAAATTCAGACTCAGTGATGTCTGAACAGGGTACAGTGTCAGCTGTTTGAATACTAACCAGCATTCAGAGTAGTGACCACAGAAAAAGGGAATCTGGAGCCAGAGCTTCTCAGGGGCACAGTCTGAGCCGCCGGCTGATACACATTCATCAAACGTCTGAAACACACACACACAAAAAAAAAATTGTTTTAATGAGCGAGAATTTCAGTCAGGCTTGAAGTAATAATCAGGTGCCCATAAGAACATTAACATTAACATCCTGTTCGTACCAGCCAATAATCTTCATGCGTACTCCAAAGATTATGAGTTAATCAAACTAAGTGTGCATCTTCTAAAGTTTCAGTGGTTTAGTAAGAATCTTTTGTGTTGCCATTTCCACTCTTCGTTGATCAACATTATCCAGGGAAACACAAAGAGGGAATATAGTTCCAAAAATAGTCATTTTTGAAGATATCTGTATGATTTAACTCAGACTGAAGCCTCATATTATCTTTAATTATCTTTAAATAGTTTTAACACATAATGAAGACTGTAGCTTCAGTCCCTCACCACGTCATTTTAAAATGCATATGCCAAAAGAATGAAAATATTAGTGGATTTTAACCTTCTTGTCTCCTTGTTTCCTGCGTCTCAAGCCGGGCCTGTAGTCGTCCCCGAAACGCAAAAAGTAATAATAGGAGACGAGCCTTTCGATGGGGTCCCGGATCACGTTTATGTAGATGGGCTTCCTCTTTATCCCAAACCTGTGAGACATGACATTGTGTTGAAATACTCAACAGGACTTCAATTCAGGATTAAGTCGGAAGACAGCTGGTTTAAAGAGCTCGATAATGTGCTTCTTTTATTGTGTAAACATACTGAGGTTCTGCTGCTGCTTTGTGCTACATTCACATCATAACACTGTGAATGAAAAGCTGTAAATGACCACAAGGTGGAGTCACCTGCATAAAGCCACAGCAGGGTGAACAAACTGTGAATAAACAGTCACAGTCATTATGAGACAATTGCAGGACGACATATTTACTTGGTGAAGTCCAGGAAGGAGACGTGTCCGTGGTAGAACGCCGGCTTCATTTCCCTCCACTCAGTCACATTCTTTACAAACCGAACCTGAAACAAACAACCAAAACAACTTACAATGAATGAAACGCTCTTTTCAGAGCATTCAGTCGACCCAATAGCAAATATCGAAGTTAATCATGTTAAACCAGCTGCTCTGACCTGGTCCTGTATGGACATGACCGGGTTGTTCTTGGTGGTGTTGATGTGCAGGACGTGGTAGTGGTTCTTCCCGCACAGGTCGTAGGCGATGTTGGTGAAGGAGGTGCTGGCCGTCTTGGGCACGCGGTTGTAGATGATGACGATGTCGTCCTCGTTGTCGGGCGACGACAAGACCGACGAGTCCCGTTCTCGCAGACCGTCCTGCGTGTGCCGCTGCTCGATCTCTCGTACCTCGTGTCTGGCGATGGCTCGTTCTGGTGGGGGGGGGAGAGAGGAGGATGGTGAGTTCAGGATGTGTGGGTAAGGATTTTGTGTTGGTTAAAGGACAGTGAGCTAAAATGCCCTCCAGTGAGTTACTCATTATACAGACTCCATGAGTGTTGTTCTGGAGCTAAACCTGACCTCTGGCTTCTCTGTCGAGCAGAATAAGTGAATAGAAAACTTCCTGCAAGTCTCAGATACTTCTAAATAATAAAAAGGCAGCAAGAAAAAAAAAGTACGAGGAGTGAAACACTAGATATCACAACGGCCTTCCCAAGCAGAAAGACTTTGATTATATCCTGGTCTATGTTTAACATGTCTCATAATAATTAGATTTAAATGTACTACTACTGAGATGTGATTCTATCCTTGTCAGATGTAACACTGCTGCGTAACTTTATTAAAAATGGATTTCCATTCCATTTGAACACAGTCTCTTCTGGGGAGCAGACAGCGGAAACTCCTTTCCCGCTTCACACCGAGGATCAAGAATAATGTCAAACAGGAATATTAGTTAATCATTTTGTGAGCAGCCTATTTCACGCTGCAGTAACACCTCTCTAGTTGGCTAATCAGATTCAACTTTAATATCAATCCTCTACCTTTTACTTTCACTTATTTAAGCGGGGAGTGAAGTGCCTGCATGCTCCCGTTTTAGATAAAATAAATGTACTGTCGTGGACAAGTACATCTTTGTGTGCTTCAGACAGACCCTAGATAATAGCAAAATGACTTATACGACCTAGTTTCCTCTTCCTCTGAGAAAAGCATCATGTAACAAGGGTGAAAAGGTGAAGAGCAAGAGGTTAGAGGTTGGTAGTTAGACGGTAAGGCTACAGTTACTTGATAGCTAACGGGACGTTTACAGGACATCAATACACTATAAATGAGGAGGGCAGAGGTTGTGGTGGGGTGGGGTATCTCAATTCAAACACTGCATGAAGCTGCAGAAAAGCCAGACCTCTGCGCCTTGGTGTGAATAGATTCAACACAAAGACGCTCGGGCTTTTGTTGCACTCTGGCTTTTTTCTTGGTCTGAATTCGCCTCAGATTGACTGGTGTTGACAATGCCTCAGAGTGCTCCGCAGGAAGGATGGAGCGAGAAGAAGACTGGTGTTTGTGTGTGTGTGTGTGTGTGTGTGTGTGTGAGTGTTAGGAGGGGAGGCAGCACAACACTGGAGCACCTAATACCCGTGGGAGCACTCAGTGGAGCCAGCGGGCTCCTAAAGCCCTACCTAAAGCCTGGCTGCTGAGACACTGTTACAGCCTGGACTGGGCTGGCCCGGCTTTAGAGGCTGGCATCTGGCACCGGAGCCCAATTAAGATGTCATCTGTGAAAGTGCCGCCCTCTCCTTCATCTGTGTGATCACACGTGGGTATATGCACACAACAACACACACACACACACACACACAGAGAAATACTCTCACTGCCTCCCTCTCTTACACTCTGCTAAACAGCTGTTAATGCTGCACTCATCAAAGCTGGATCTGGTTACGGACGGAGCCGCGGCACTTCCGCACGCTCGCAACTGGTGCTCCGGGGGCTGACGGCATGGAGACGTGCCAGGTGGCTGTAATGGCTGAAGCCTGTCAGCATGCAGAACAACTGTAATGGAGACATTCGTTCACACGTCCACCTAAAGCACGCATTAGCCAACAACAACAGCAATAACAGTTGCTATGTTGGAACTTTATCGCTGGGGCTCAGATGTCATTTTGGGATTATTTTTATGATGGTGTACAGTGAGGGGACACAGAGAGAGACTTTGACATTCGAAAAATAGAGTCGGAGCGCAACCCGTGACAAAGCAAGTCATAAATATTGAGGGCCTTTAGTCTGATGTGTAGTACCAGGTGTCAGAAGAATTTAAAGTCTACTTCACAGTTGGAAAGGCCCTGAAAACATATTTTCTGAATCAGCTTTGTACTACGAGCGATGGAGGTCACACAGATCCACAAAATGTTCTCTCTTTCTTCAAAGTTAGAACAGTTATGTTTATTTCACGTGCCAGTTTTTTGTCTGCGCTATTGTCACTGGTTTCAGTTGGGAAAAGGTGTCACATACCTCAGAGCACCACGCAGGATTTGGTTGTTGTTGTTGGGTTGTTTGTTTCCACACCACTGTGAATCAAATCTGATCAAACACCTACCATAAAGCAGATTAGTTGAGTTTGTGGGTTAATACATTTGATGTTTCTTCTTTCTCAAGTTCAATCACTATTTCTTTATGTTATCAATCAGCAAAAGATGAAGCTCACAGTGACAAAACCCACTGAAAACTGCAGTTTTTGTTCTTTCTTAAGCAATTTCCAACTGATTGCTTTGGTTTTTCCAGCCCATAACTTTAATGTTTTCATTCACTCTAATGGCTCTCATCAGTGTTATTTCCAGCGATAGCAGCACACACCTGTTTTTAGCAAATAAACTGAGATAAACCCGCTTCACGCCACCTACACAGCAGACAAACTAATTTAGCGACACAGAGAGAGCATTTTGCAGCTAAAAAGAGATTTTTTTTCCTCTGGAAGTTGGTGGAGACCAAAACAGAGTTAAAAGAGAGTCAACGCTAACACCATAGGCATATCAGCCTACAAAAGGTATTAGTATGGCGATGTAGACTGTGTTGCGGAGTTGTTAGTGTCGTTGTGAGACTTCTCACAACACAATCATTTTTTTCCGCTGCTGTCAGCAACACGTTAAAAGACAACAGCAACTTGTTTTTTCAGAGACAATGTCCTCTGGATAATCCACAGACCACGCTGACAACAGCTTTTACTGAAGCTACTTTCCACTGAAGGAGAAAACTGTTGACAGCGAGGTCTGTGGATTATCCAGAGGAACAGGGACATTGTTTTCTCAGAGTATTTCAAATGCATTGTTTTAATCCTGTGAGCGCCGTAAATTAAATTCCCTTCACCTCCACTGTGCTGGCAGAAGAGCAGAAGCAGAGGCAGAAGATATCTCAAGAACAAGATGGACAAAAGCTAGCTACAAGGCTAGATACCATCAGAGGTAAGTGAAAAAATGTGTTTCAGTTGAGTGACTTGATACTTAATCTATGTTCTTGTCTATATTTTGAATCGCTCACATTTTCAAGGCCAAACAGGAGAACATACATCACCATGTAAGCTTTCTTTTTGCTTTGCTCAGGCATAAACACACAAAATTAAGCTTTTGTGGAGCTCAAGCTTGCAAAGGAAAGCTGCCAATCTTTCAGTCTCCTCTTTTTTTTTTTCCAGAGGAGGTGAGGGAGAGTGAGAAAGGACCGGGAGGGATTGTGTCCCTGACTACAACGTCCTGAACTATGTGAACAGGCCCAAGAACCACTTGTTAAAGACATGGTGTTTTGTGGCAAGCTTCCAACAACCAACAAGAAGGCGACGCGGGCACGGAGAGGGCTTCTTAGGCTTTGTAGTAGACGCCCTATTCATTGCGAGACTGAATACACTTGGCACGAACCTCCATATCAGAGGGCGCCACACACACACGCACACACACACACACAAACTTAAGCTTAGCGCTCCCTTCTGAGGTCATTTAATTAGAGAACAAAAGCCTGAATTACTATGGCCACACAGCAGGCCTCCTTTCATTCCACATTTCCGTCAGTTTCCTCCCCTCAAGCAGTCTCTGTGCATTAAAAGCTAATTATGAACCGTGAAGCCAACACGGGTCTTAAACATTGTGACAACTACAAGCCTATTACTCTGAGTTTCATTCAAAGTGAGAGA
Source organism: Protonibea diacanthus (assembly GCA_028641955.1). NCBI lineage: Eukaryota > Metazoa > Chordata > Actinopteri > Sciaenidae > Protonibea > Protonibea diacanthus. The sequence continues at coordinate 8,726,184 of CM053988.1, read as the reverse complement.
TGAGAGAAGACAGAGCGCTGGTAGTTGAACATATTTACTGAAGCAATTTCGCGGCTGATTAGACGCAAGCATTTGAAATCATCATTCATATTTGCCGCCAGATCTGCAAAATGTGACAGGCCGTCATGTATTATTGCTATCACGTCAGATCTGATGGGATAATAAAAGTGGAGGAGCGAAGATGATCCTTTCTCCAAGCAGCTCATAAATCCATCATTGGTACGATCCGCCGGTCGGAGCGCTCTCCCTCAGACTGCTTCCCCTGAGAGGGTTAGCCCCTCGAACCGAAGCCTTGGGGTAGGTGGGTAATAGAGATTGGCTATCAGCGGCAGACTGAGGTGTACGGCTTGTATGGTTCTGCTTGGATGCCGCTGGATTGCAAAATCAATGAAGGATGACAGGGAGGAGATCTAGGTTGCTGCTGTATAAAAATTGAGTTAGTCGGCTACTGTTTCTACCTCTTCCCTCTGTGTAGACTTGGATGCATGCTGCTGTTTTGCAGTGCCAGGTTTGAGGGGTGGGGGTGGGGGGTGGGGGTAGTTATGTCACACTGCAGCACTCAAGAACATTTGAATAAACTGTGTACTTCTAATTATTCTAATTCAGTCTTCAGATCTGTTCAGCAGAGAGTGGATTATCAGAGGAAACAGGAATAAAGTCAGGCTGACAGGGACAGACAGAGCCAGAACCTGCATTACCATTGTTATTCGAGTTATGACAAGGAATATGAAGCACGGTGTGAGAGGAAGCTGTTGTGCAGCTTTTCAACACCGCTGACAGCTGCAGAGAGCTGAAAGACGAGACTGATAAACGAGAGAGAGCTGTTTCATTAAGTGAACCTGAAGGTGTTTGGTACATTTAAAAGCTTTCAAGCAAGCTCAGTGTGACAGCAGGAACGGAGACATACATGAACATGCAGAAACAGAATACTAAACAAAGTATTTGACTGATATTTCACATTAGCACTTTAAAAGAGAGGAATACATTTGAATTGCCGTGCAATTGTCTAGGTGGGCTTTTTGAAAGAGTGGGAATTTGCTGAAGCTGAGGCATTTTTCCTCGCTGGCTTTGACACACAAGTGCGACATTGACGCTGAATGAAGGGTCTCATTCACTGGTCAGTCCTCCCCAGTACAGCTGGGGGAGTCGAGGGAGAGAAGAAGAGGCAAGGGAGGCAAGGGAGACAAGGACAAGGGTGGTGTTAGATGGAGACAGACCAAATTGGGGTCAGACAATGAATTGACAAACGATTATAGTTTTAGAACAGCGAGGGCAGGTGCAGATTAACCTGTTATAAGAGGGAGCCGGGGTAAAAGTTTGCTGTTGGGCTTCTATTGATCCTCTTGTCACCTTCCAAGTTTCCATTAAGTGCAATGCACACGGACAGCTATACACGGCAGCTTCATTATATGCCCCGAGACCCAGAGACAACCCAGAACAACGCTGGACCAAGTCTTAATTAGTTTGGTTGTAGTGACAACCCCAGAGAATTATCACCTGACTCTGCAGTGCCCCTCAATACAACAATACGGCACATTTTAGCTTCTTTCAGCTCGTTGTTTTGGTTTTACAGCCCACAGCTTTATGGTTTTGGTTCAATCTTGCTGCTCTCATAAACAATGTTTCAAACTGCAGCAGGCAGCTGTTTTTAACCAAACACTGAACACTAACTGGCCAACATGAAATGGCAGACCGACAAAGTTAGCAGCTAGCCAGTGAAGCATTTGGAAGCTGAAGGGCCGCACATTTCTCTCAGGATTTTGAGCTAAAAGGAAAGTCGATGAATTGATGATTGAACGTAAATCCGTGTTTGTGTAAATATGTAACGAGACGTTTACTACATGCTAATACATCAATTTTGTGTTTACAACTTGTTCAGTTGCCCCAAGAGGTCAAATAATAAATAAATGAATACTGCTTTAAACTATTTTTTATTCAGGTATATGCACCGTTTTTGCACAATATAAATAAAGTAATAGAGTTCCTCAACACAGAGATCTTTTATGAGATAGAGCGACACAATAAATATTTGATATTGTACTTTAGAAAACTCCACTTAATCAAATGACTGAACGCAGTGAACCTGGTACACTCAGCGTCCCTGTGGGTCTGAGTCATTGCCCGCAAGTTTGCTTGCTTTGGCCTGTTAATAGCAGAAAAACATGTCTTGTCTACAGGAAGGTCAATTGTTCTCCAGATTTATCATAAAAAGTGAGAAATCTTATTTGTCTGATTGGGAATGCTAGAAATGATTCAGAACAATGAATCAAAGTCAGGCTGCAATAGAAGCCACAGAAAGGCTCCACCATTAAAATTCAAATCAACAGATGCACACAGTGAGGTGATGTAGCGAAAATAAAATGTCTGGCTACATTGCAGTTTCTCGTAAAGAAGACGTTTCACAGTGACATGATATTTCCTGTCCTAGACTTGGCACTGCTGCTTTGTGAGGCTCCATAAATAGAGGCTGACAAGTTTTTCATTGTTATGACTTTCACGGTAGTTCTGCTTTTACTAGACGGCACAGAGGGGAGCAGGAAAGGTGAGGGAAACACAGGGAGGGAAAGCGTGCTGGTTAAGGTCATGAGCCGGATTTCCACCCACATCGCCAGGTGCATGAGTGGGGCACTCCATCCTCCGGAGAGATGCTGTTGCTGTCTCTGAGTTAAATTCAGCACAAACAAGCCACGTAAAGGTCACGTATCTTGAAAATGACTGCTTCCTTCTTCCAGACGAAGCAGTATGCTCAAAACAAGCCTGTTTTTGTTCAAGGATGCCTACAAAGCATTCCTCAGACATGAGGAAGAGACAAAAGTTGCCCTTGTCAGCGCTGACAGACAACAGTGTGACAGTTTAAAGTGGTTAAGTGGTTTGGGGTATGGGTCTTGAGATCATAATTACTCCACTGAGTGTCATTGAGGAGATAGATGTTACACTAGAACTTCAGAATAATCTTTTTTTGGAGAAAGTGTAGGCATCAGCTGAGGATGGGGTATTTTTTGCTCTGTAGAGTTCATGAACTATTGATAAAAAAAAAAAATCAAGCTGTTCGACTAGACACGAGGGTACACTAAATAAGCCTCAGCCACATGTGGTCCATATATAATTCAGAGTCTAAATGCAAGCCATGTCTCTACACTAATGATAACAATCCAGTATAGATGGAGATGATTATCGTCATGGTTCAACCTGCCACTTTCTCCCCTAATATGTCTTTAGTGCGATCGAATCCTGTAGTGCTGTCTGACAGGTGAGCCAATAATGTCTGGGAAAACAGAAAGAGTAAAAAGGCGGCCCTGTGCTGTCTGCTTCATCAGAAACGGCAAGTCAGATGAGATTATGGAGCAATTTACACAGATGGCAGATCCCATCATTCCCCTGTCTTGTTAAGTAAAGGCGGGTCTGACAGGTTGTGGAGGAGGGCAGTGGGGGATTGATTGGAACAGATCTCGTCTTGGCACAAAATCATCAATGACTAAGCACTGGGAATTAGCCAACATATTCAGAGGCATTTATGCTTAAAAAAGGAAGAAGAATATATGTATAACTCCAGTCAAGAGAGGCGCTGTTAAATGTGTTTGTTGGAGGGAAAGAAACCACAGCAGGAATGTCTGTCACTCCTGAACGCTTCAGCCTCGCAAACTCTGCAGTCAGATCTGTGAGTACAGCTCAGCTCAGAACCCTCAAATACTCAGTGTGTAATAATGTATACATGGGACATAAAGGCGTGTTTGATTTGTGCCTCGACATGCTAGTTAAGCTGCAAATCCTTGGAGTCCTTCACACTTGGCATACTTTAAGTTAGGAGGCTTGTCCAGAGGTTGTGGACCTTGTGGATGCTCCAGACTCCCCTGATAATACTGAATGAAAAACAACAATGACCGAAGGTTACCCACATCGCTTTCCCTCCTCCCTGATTCTGTACGTGTGACCTGCTCTCTAAAAGCTTGGCATGAACCGTGTCCATGTATAGAAGCTGTACCAACATCGTCTCTTTGAATATACTCAGATATTCAAGTAAGGAAAGCTGATAACAAATGGCATCCCATGTCCTAATATAACAACAAGCAATGTTTGCATAACAGCGCAGATCTGGTTGCAAGCTACAACCCAGATATCTGATGTTCCCTCTCCCTCGCCGTCCCTCTAACATAATTAATAATGCATATATAGGAGTCCAGGGAAAACTCCACACTCTATTAGACAGAGCAGACGACAGCTATTCATAGGTTTAATGATGAGTGGGAGGGACAGGTGAACACCGTGGAGGATCTGTCCCACACAGAAACGTGTTAGACAGTCAAAGCAGCGTTAAACAGAACACCTCTGTAACGAGACGGGTTCAACTTGTTATCACTTCATCTCTGCGGGCTCATCCGTGCGCCTTTCATCTCTTCGGTTCTTGGCTTTCTTGCTTTCATCTCATTCTATTTAGCATCTGCAGGCAATCCTCTATCTACTGTGTTCGCTGTCAGAGGATCACTGCGATGCGATGAACAGGCACCACTTTCACTCTCAAGAGATTGATTCTGATGCCTAAACTCAGGATTTTGGCTGATATCGAGCACTGATTCACTGCCGGAGCGGTTTTATTCCCCCCCTCCCCCAAACTTAAAATCGATAAACTTCACTATGTGGAATTGATTTGGGTCATTCCTCTGAGTGTACAATCACTTGCAGCCCGTAAATACACATCACTTTGATTTACTCACTGTCCATCCACCATAAGAGGTGAGGAGCTCTAAAATGCTGAAAATATGTTTGATAGAAAATATTCATCTACATCAAACTCGCAGAAATATTAAAAAGGGGAACAGCACAGGTGTTTACAGGTGTTGTTGAAGAAAGATGTCCATAGGGATATATGAGAAAGCTCATGAACTGCCTCAAGTGATGCCACTCAGTTGGGGCTGAAGACTGAAGAGGTGAGTTGACAAGACTTCTGTAGCTCACTCCTCATCTCTGCTCGAGGCTAGAGGCTCAAAGCCGAGTTGCCACACAGCGGCAGCTCTACCTGTGACTCGTGGAGCTTTTTATTGAACAATAATAATTAATTTATATTCAGATTTACAGGGGAGAGTGAACTTCTACTATTCTAATAAAAAAAATATGCCATAAGTTCAATAAAATGGCAGCAAAGCTCACTGTTCAGGAGAAAATAATATGACTTTTGGTGACTATCATAATTATATTACTATATTATAGCACCAGTGTTGTAGTACCCGGGATCAGTCTTGGTCTGAAGACCATTTTTACTTGGTCTTGTCTCAGTCTCAGACAAAGAGGATGGATTTTATTTCAAGACCGGTAATTTGCAACACAGTTTCATAACTGACTGAAAATATTTATAAGAGTTCTCTTACAAGCTGAGGTAAGAGAAAAACAAATGACAGTGGATGTGGCTGAGAGACAGTTCAAAAAGTTGTTCTTCAGTCTATAGTAATAGATCAGACACCTGTGTGGCACAGAAAACTAAAGTGTGCTCAGGAGAGTTCATACAAATATTACATATTACATTACATACAATGATACGCTCTGGTCTTGGTCTTGACTTTGTCTTGGTTTAGGTGGCCTTGACAACACTGTCTACCACATGTAGAGGACTACAGAGGATAGAAATGCTGTTTGTCTGAGACCCTGGTGTCTGTTGGCATATTATGCAAGCACTAAAACAGAAAAACAAGGTCTAAAAATACTAGGATGAAAACCAAATATAAAAGTAAGTTAAGCTCAAGGTTGGGGGCAGAGATGAAGAACAAAAACTGCAGTGATATCAAATATAGTGCAAACAGTGACGTAAGGAATACGCCATCCACAGTACGAGTAATTACCAGCATGTATTTTGTGTTCTAGTGCAGCCGTGTGTGTGTGTGTGTTTGTATATTAAAAGTTCTGATGTCTGGTGCTGTTGGACGTGTAGAGAGTGGGATGGGTAAGTTACAGTCCAGACTTTTTGGAGGCAGCATCCTGACAGCCTGATGTATAAAAACTGTCACACAGTCTGGTGGAGCAGGCTCAGAGGCTCCGGTATCTTCTCCCAGATGGCAGAACACTAAAGAGGCTGGGTGAGGGGCGGGTGGGGTTCCTCAATATGCCGGTGGCTTTGTGAGCTAGGAGGGTGTTGGAAATGTTCAGGGGATGAGGAGAGTGAGTGCACCAGTGATCTTCCCAGATGTGTTCACTTTGCACTGCAGGGTTTTGCGATTGAAGGCAGCGATGCAGCGGGTCAGGAGGCTCTCTCAATGGTGCGTTTGTAGAGGGTGCACAGGACGGGTGCCGGGACTAGTGCTGTCTTTAGCTTTGTGAGGAAATAAAGAGGACTCTTGGCTTTCTTGGCAAGTGAATCAGTTTTTTGTCCAGGGTGCCATGTGGCCAGCTGGTCCACCTCATTCCTCTAATTGTATTAGTCATTGTCACTGATGAGATCAACCACAGTTGTGTCATCAGAAAATCCGACAGAGTGGCTGCAACTGGTAGAAATTTGGTGTACAGTCATGGGTCACTCCTCGGGGGGTGGGGGCCTGTGCTCAGTGTGGAGGTGCACGATGTATTATTGTGGTCTCTTAGTGAGGACAGTCTTGTATCCAGTTACAGAGCTTAGCAGGTCCAGTTTCCTGATCAGCTACTGATGGTATTTAATACAAGACTATCTATGAACAGCATTTTCACATCAGGGCCCTTGGTGTGCAGGTGGGTGAGGGCTAAGTGGAGGGCAGACCAGCTGGCAAATATGCAAATAGGGGTCCGGGGTGGAAGGAAAGATGGATTTAATGTGGTGCATGACTAGCTTCTCAAAGCACTTCATAATGGTAGAGGTCAGGGCGACAGGGTGGCAGTCATTAAAGCAGGATGGGGGAGATTTCTTTGCTGCAGGTATGATGGTGGTGGGCTTTAAATCATGTGGAGACAACCGCGTGACTCAAGAAGGTGTTGAAGTTGTCTGTGAGAACACGAATTTCAACACACAATCAGGTATGTTGTATAGACAGACAGGCTTGTAGGTGTTGATCATGGCAAGTGATTTCTTCACATTTGCTGGGTTGGTTGCCGTTTTGAGGGTGTGGTATCTTCTTTGCAGGCGTGTGCTTTCCAGACATGCAAAGCAGAAGTTGTTGAGTTGGCTTGTGATGGAGGTTTGTCATGTGTGGGTGGTGATGGAGTTAGTGACAGTCTCAACAGTCTCAGTGTACTCTTGTATGTCATGTTGCTTGTATGTGGCTGCATGCTTGAATATCACTCAGTTCGTGGTGTCGAGACAGTCCTTGAGTGCATCCACAGACGACGCAACTGTATCAGTTTCTAAACTGGTTTTCTGACTTTCACCTGTTTCACCTGTTACCTTCATCTGTATATTAGCTTTTGCAATCACAGTGATGTTATGCATTCTTGTGATTTGTGTAAAAAAGTCCAGTGTATTAATTCCCCTTGCTGGAAAAAAAAAACTTCAACATGCTGGTGTAGTTTTGGTAATACTGACTTTATGTCAGCATGGTTGAATTCCCCAGCAAAATGAGAAATCTGTCTGAGTGGGTTGTCTGTTGCTCACTGATGGTGTATTACAATCTACTGAGTGACTCATTCTGTCGGTGTTATTAGGGTTAGGATGTCTAACTACCACCAGAATAGCTGTAAATTCCCTCAGCAGGTGGACAGGCTGGCACTTGATGATCCTAAACTCCACCAGCGATGAACTATGTTTTGGAGACCATCACAGTGTCACGACAGCCTCGCCTCCTATAACCGGGGCTCTGTCTGCTCGGGGGCTTGTTAGTCGGTCTAGCCTGAAAGTTTGGGGATGTTGTCATAAAACCACGTTCCTGTAAAGATGAATTCACAGCGTTCCCTTATGTGTTTGTGAGTGTACATTGTTGAGTAAAATGGTTGGGATAGCCGGTAAGGGTTCGGGCTAGGTTCAAGGTTGGACACCTCTGCTTGAAGCTGGTGATGTGGTAGGCAGGTGGAGTAATCCAAGGCCCCAAAGCTCCAGTGTTTGTGCGGGTTTTAGGGTTGTTTACCTTTGTTCTGCTGATATCTGGCATAAAGTGACAGCTGTGCTTGGCTTAATGTCTTAATAATGACGAACATGAAGGCAAAGGTCGACGTGTACTGGAACAGAGAGAAGCTGCTAAATCCATACGTGTTGCTATGTAGACCTGCAGAGAAATGACATCATTGTGGGCTTGTGGAAATTGTCATTTGCCAAAAGATAAATGGTTTAATCTGAGGGGAACAGACCTTTAGCACAGCAGCCATTTTGACATGAAATAGTAGGTAAACACAGGTGTTACCAATGATACCGATTAAGGCTGAGTTCCATTTGGGTTAAACAGAGTCAGGGTGCTGCTGTGGTGCATGTTGGCTCAGTCTCTGCTAATAAATGGAACAGAACCATAATTAGTATGATTAGAAACACCTGCGCTGACCCTATTTGATGTCTGCTGTGGCTGCTGTCCTATTAGTGGTGATAATCTATTATCTATATCTATTAGTGGCGCGTCACGATGAAAATAATTGTTAGCCGCCTTAATAAAGACGTTAATACAGCAACACTATTTTGATGTTTGAACAAATTTTAATGAAGTTGTTCTGGAAGGTTTATAAAGCTGCGTCTATAATCTTTTAACAGCTGTGACAGAGACGGCGTACTGTTGATCAATCATGTCTGTCTGATACCTAATCTGTTTAATAAAGTCGGAATCAGCAGCAATGCTGATCTCGTGCACCGGAGCGGTGCATCATTTATATTAGTCAGGCAGGACAGAATAGATACAGACGCTGGTGTAATCATAAAGAATAAAAGAAGCTTGATCAATCAAATGTGTGTGTAGCGTTACAAAATGAGCACAAGTCGACATATTGTTTGTGTTTGAAGAAAAATACGAGACGCTGTAGAGAAAGAGACGCCGACACACAAATCTACTGATCCTTCCCTCAGCAGGGGACAGTCTGAGTGTGGGAGCTGAATATTCAGCAACACAGATACTTCATTAATAAGATGTCACACACATACACACACACACGGAGGACACACAGCTGTTTGCCGTGTACTATTTGTATTCTGTCTAATGAACTTTGCCGATGCTGCTCATGCCATTCCGCACGCTGAGGAATCGGAAGGAGACAACAGGAAGACAGAGAGAGAAGGAGGCACAGACGGGGAGAAAAGAGATGGAGAGTGGGAATTGTGTAGTAACACCACCTTAACAGTTGGTCCCTGGTGACGTCTGGTCTTGGACATGTTACAAGAAAACAAGATAAAGGCAACTTTAAGCCAAAAGGAGCACAGTTAAATCAGGGGCTGTGGAAGAAGAAGGGCATCGCTACTCGACCACCTTCCTTCCTCCTCTATCCCTCCGTGCTCTGATGAAATTGGTTGTAAAAATGCTGCAGGCCTCTTTGTTCCTTTTCTTTCCCCCCCCCCCTCACAGGGGCTTATGATATTCACAAGCCGGGGTTTTAAATATTTCTGTGTCGCAATGGAAATTAAATCATCTTTTTCATTTCACCCGCTCCCCTCCTCCCTCCACACTTCCTCCTCCTTTGATAGCACCTTATTTCCGAAGCCAGTGGCGGATATTCTCTTTTCAGGCGCTCATCCAATGGGGTTAGAAAAAAAAAAAAAAAAAACACAAGAGGGATTTGAATATCACAAAAGAGAGACTCAGCACGCAAATAAAGAAGTTGTTTACAACTACTGATCCTGAAGGATCTGGATGAGCGCGTGTTGTCATTCTTACTTCTAATCATGGCTGAGGTTTATTAGCTGCTCCCTGTTTCCCCTGTCTGATTAGAAGCTGAGCGGCGTCTGAAAGAAACTCTGCAGAGAAGAGGAGGGGAAACTGACACCTGCTATCGTGTGTTTACAACCAAAGACTCCATCGTGTGTCAAAAATCGACATGCTTTAACTAGGTATGGAGAGGCGTGAGTCTGAATTTGATCATGTATCTTTTGTAGCAGAGCGTTAGAATGAAACAGATTTTTTCTGAGACCAAGTATATAAGGAAAAGTCAGCACAGAACTCAGGATCAATGTTCACTCGGAGCATCTGTGCAAGACAGTTCTCTGACCCGCAGTCTGATTTATCACTTCAACTAAATAATATCTCATCAGCCATCAGTCAGCGCTCCACTTGTCCCTGCGAGTCCAGTCAATAAAGTCTGCCCAGGGGTTTTTGGTGTCATGCGATATCTGAAGTGCATTTCTTCGAGTTGAATGAACTGACACCTCTGCCCAACGGTGACACAGGAAGAAATGAAGACGGGGGGGGGGGATACAGAGTGGCTGTGCGAAGAGGTGGTGAGGCCAGCTGAGGGGGAGTGATGGGTGGTAGTCGAGTGGGGTGGTGTTCTCACAGAACGGCCTCCAATTACACCCAGGCTGTGAAACCGTCCATAACAGCCCGATTAGCCTGTCTGTCATCCTGCTACAGCTGCAAATGCTGCGCCACTTTGCAGGAACACATTCCCTGTCAGACAAAGTGCGCGCCAGGGCCCATAAATCCTCTGCCCTAATCAAAGCCTGCTTCTAACAATACAGCAAAAGCCCGGTATGACCATTAGCACTTTTCCTCCCCACCTCCAACAACAAATCCATCCCCGACACCTACGCCCATCTCCGCTGTGGGCTCCTCACCATTAGCCGCTTAAGCGGCGTGTTTCAGAGCAGGCAGGTCCAAGCGATCGACGTTACCAGATGCCAACGTGCAGACTGGAAGCAAATGACTCATGCAACCTTTATATCCCTTAGGGAAGCTAAAAACGGAGATGTGGGGTGTCAGGGAGAGTTCAAACGGAATCTGAGTGCCTTGTCCACGGTAGGAATAAGGGAACAACGAGAGGAAGAAATGCTGGAAGGTCGCACGTTTACGAGGTTGAGGTTTGAACCTGGAGTTGTAGACAAGACGCAGGGCTCAGTCTAGCTGAGTGCTACCAATGTGTCAACAATTAGCTTCTAAAAAGGACGCCGCCATTTGATGTTGCAACTCTTTGAGTGAGTCAGACACCAGTTGACACACACTTGACAAATGTGTAGGAGTGAAAGGAACCCGGTAGACGTTTGGATCATCAATAAAGTAACATTTCAAAACACAACCGCAGCTCAAGGTCTCATCAGTGACAGGATGAATGATGTGCAGTAAAGGTTTGAGCAGCAGGGCAACTTGAAGGTATGAAATCGTCCAATCAAAGTCCACGCGGTGTGAGCGTGAGGACAGTCTAGCGGTGCCTGACCAATGTCCTTTCAAGAGCAAATTCCTGACCGGATCCCCGGGCCCCAGTGCGGCAGAAGCAGAAGGGTGGGCTCGAGGCTGTGAGTGCTTGGCATGACAATCAAAGAGAAATTCAAACCCAAGCCCGGCAGCCATGAGCTGCGGCGACAAATGAATGCTTAAAAGACTTACGTCAGGCTTTGCAAACACTTTGACAATGAGCGCATACATCCTCTTCCTCCTCCTGCATTCAACAGCATCTCTCTTCTCTCTCTCAGAACTCATCACAGAGCCGCTTGTGTCTGGAACTAAATATCACCACGCAACAGATGGAAATTGAATTCCTTTAATCAGGCTGAATAACGGCCAGCAGATAAAAGGCGGTAACGCTGAGGGTCTGAATATCTGGAGGCGAAACACGGCCCTCTCATGGCCTGCAGGGCACGGAGGTGAAGAGGCTGTTTGCTCCAGTTACAAGGGCCACAGAGTGACAGTTTTATAAGCAACGTTTCTATTTACGCAGCTCACAATATACCACAGATGACCTCTGAAAACAACCTCCCACCTATGGGTACAAGTTCTATTACTGACTTCTTACACAGCAAAAGGGGTAAAAAAAGATGCCAAAGTGCTGAAAGTCTCAGAGTACTGTAATGAAAACTAAGATTTTCTTTGTGTTTATAAAAATTCTCCCTGAGGAAATAAGTTCAGCATGGCTTGAATCTATAAATGCAGGTAGGAAGGACAGATGTTACGCAAATGGTGATGCACTCAAGCGTGTAATGAATGTGCCTTCAGCCAGAAAACGACAGGAATCATTCAAAAATAAAAATAAAATCCTTGCTTAAAGTAATTGGTGGATGATTTACCAAAAATATTTTGCACAACAGACCACACGGATGTTCTGAATTATCGTCCTTAACGAGCGTATTCTGAAGGGACATGATTTCTCATCCTACGGCATTTGAGCTTGACTTCATCACAAGTGTCGGCTTTGCACTTAAAAAACAATCAGTGTCAAATGAATCGGCATACAGAAAAGATTAAAAGAGGAAATTATTCGAATGAATTTCACAGAAAAATCCACGCAGATGTCCTCCAGATATTTTGCATTAAGATATTCCTCTTTCTTCACAAGACGGATGAATGATTCAGCAGATTCTGAGACAATTTACATGCTTTTACTTGGACATGACAATCCTTTTCAGATGTTTTCAAGAGCCACAAAATCCTTCTGGACATGACGCCGTATGTGCGCGCTTGTGCTGCTTTTAGGTGCCATTTGAAAAAAAAAAAATGAACAGACTTGCGTTGACTTCACTTTTAACCAACTGATTGAATTTTCTGGAGTAATCACTGGTTATCTGATCACCGTTGAATCAAATTCAGGCATTCGTTTCCTGTCTGACGTCAATGAAACATTATGCAGGAATGTCAGGCTCAGACTTCAGAATAAAGTATAAAATTCTTCAAGGTGAAATTGCCTGAACTGAGAGGAAGCAAATGACAACCCTGACAGGGAAAGTGGCCTTGAATCCCTGTTTGTAGCACTTTAATAGAGAAACTATTTCCATCCATCCATCCATCTATCCATCCGTCTGTCCATCCCTGCACAGTCAGCCTGCGTTACTGTTGACCCAGCCGGCAGCGGTGCCGGTGAGCAGCCTGAGAGAAATATTGTCAGAATAATGGATTAGGCCCACAGCAGGACACACAGCTGCATCACGGCGTGATTGTAATGCAGGAGACTTCTCAGCGAAACCTTGGGACGACGATTAGCTTGGAAGCAAATCACAGCTTGTCTGCCCTGCGGGAGGTGTCTAATAGGGGAAATGATTCAAATGCATGTCAGGCGATAGGATGGCACACTGTGCGGAGAGGGCACTGGTCATTCCAACCCGCGTGAAGTTAATTGTGAACATGTGAAAACAGGAAGGTGATGTATAGAGTTTCTTATTTTTTTCCCCCCTCCTGTATTTATTATTACGAGAGAGTCGTTCACGAAGATCTAATTTGAGTTTGGACGTCGCCGCCACCTGTCCTTGTTATGGTTGTTACGTTTGAGTCTTTATTGTTGCACAGATGGACCTGCAGCAGGTGTACCTGGTAATGTGACCGGACCCCGTGGCTGTCTGTCAGCATCGTGCCTGTGAAAGCCTCAGTCACAACTATTTGGCTATGCAGCACATAATTCAGAGCTCCAGTATACAGACGTCTGCTCAGTCCAGTCATCCATCAGAGCGCTTTTTGCCAAGTCAACAGATTCTCGTGGTGGGCAGTCGGGGGAAAGGCCTCTCAGGTTCTGTTTCAGCATCGGGAGAGTGTGTGTGTGTGTGTGTGTGTGTGTGTGTGTGTGTGTGTGTGTGTGTGTGTGTGTGTGTGTGTGTGAGACAGAGTTAGGATTTTCAGTGGGTGTAAAGTATAGCCCTTTACGGCAACAGTAAACCATGTCACAGGCCAATATAGCCATCTATACCCACAGGGCTACTGATTGTTTCAGCATGTTAACTGTTTTATTTGCAGTCTGGTCTGAAAATTTCCCAACAACGCCTCATTTTTGACTCATCCGACAAAGTTACTCACATACCCAAAAACACCAGAATCGGTTGATTACTTAGCGGATTAATTTGCTTTTGGTTTACACCCCTTAGTTTACATGTTTAGTTTCTTTAATTTCTGAATGCCTACGGGATCGTGATTGTTATTTGATCCCACAGACTTTCAACACTTGAGCCAAGCTAGCCTAATATACATTTAATATACATTTATTAGTTTCTGACTGTTGCAATTCCCAAAACTCTGAACCATCTGTTTAACCAAATCACTGACTAATGTAACATTTTTCTACTTCCATTAGCGGTTGGAGCGCCACTAGGGAAGTCTGACTTCGCTTTTTTGAAAACCTCTGTCAGAAAATAGTAAAAACCCATTTCCCAAATTAATGCTGACAAATTTAAAATTCTTGTTTGATCTGTCAGACAGCCCAAAAGCCCAAATATATTCCGTGTAGTGCCATGAAAAAAAAGGACCAAATATCCACATTTGAGATTCTTCACAGAAAAAAGAAATTCACAGAAAAATCGCTCATGCTCAATTATCAAAACTGTTGCAGAGTAATTTTCTGCTAATCGTTTCCACTCCAGTCCCAGTAAAAGTGGCATGACCTCAACCATCTAAAAAAGGTCCAAACTAGTGCTGAAACATTGATGTATGGATGACTCATTTCAGAAACTTATCAAGCTAAAATGTCTAATGCTGACTGACTAAAATTAATCTGCAACACTTTTTTCTCTGTTTGTCGCTGTAAACTTGAAGTCTGATGACTTCCAACACGTTTTCTTCATCCTACAGTCAACAAACTGCAAATCATTAAATCACTATGAATGAAGAAAATGAATGACCCTTATGCAATTATGGCGTTTTGCAGATGTGTTTTTCACAGTTAGTTTGGAGAACTAAACCTCTTCTCATAACTGTGGTTCTTTGACATTTTGTTTCATTGCACATTAAATAAAACACACAGAGACCGGTGACCTCACATTTCCCGTCACAAATACACCCAACTTCTCCCTGAGCAGAGGTCTAATCATCCGAATGACACCTGTGTGGGTGAGCAGGGACTTTAAAATATGCAGTAGTTAAAATGTAATAGACCTTTTGCACGGCAGACACTTGTCATAGGAGGAAGAGGCACAGGTGTTACTAATAACATTAACGATTTCTCTGTCCCATTAAGTGTCCCTGTAAGCCATTTTAATACTCGAGCCGCCTCACCTGAATGGAATTCGCTGCAGCAACACTGTTAATGACAATCACACCTGTGCTTTCCCCGCTAGATCACATCAAAATGTCGCTGCCTGTTTGAGCTCCCGCCGTCTTCAAATGATAGGTGGTGTGAGGACCCCTGAGGTACGCAGGGTGTCTGCACTGCCCTGCTGTTTCTTAAAAAAAAAAAAAAAAAAAAAAAAACCCTACAGTGGAGGCACCACAGAGATAATCCTGCAATGTCCCAGATCTTTATTGGGACGGAGCCCCTGATGGGAGCTACCTAGTGAGATTTGAACGCAACGCCGGCCACGTTTCAATCACAGGAAAGGGTTTGGTAAAGGGGTGGGAGGAGGGTTTGCAGCAGGGTGGCGTTTTCAAGCATGTAGAAGATTACTAAAAAGTCATTCTGAGCACAAAGAGATGTTTGCTGCTCGTGGCGCACATCCATCACTGACCATCCATCCTTCAGTCTGACTCCAGCTTCAACATCACATATCCTATATTTTAAAAAAAAAAAAAATCAGCTCTTGGTTTCTCATCATCGCAATTGCAGGGAAGTGCCATAGAGCTGATAAAACATGTCCTTTTTAAGCAGCTAATTAATTGACATAAATTTAATCAGCAACTGTTTTGTTGATCAGTTAATCAGAATTGTCTAACATTCTCCAGGTCCAGCTCCTCAAACACGAGGATTTGCTGCGTTTCTCTGTCTTTTTAATCATTTTAAACTGAATATTTTGGCGGTTTGACAGCAGGTTGTACAAAACAAAGACAAAGATGTCACCTTGGGCTTCAGGAAACTGTGATTGACAGTTTCCAATGTTTTCTGACAGTGCATAGCCCGAACAGTCAATCACTTAATCCACAAAACAACTGTCAGATTGATCAATAATGAAGTTTTAACGTATACACACACACACACAATGACTCTGTCTTTCTGTCAGAGGGTCACAGGCTGAGGACAGCAGCACCTCCTCAGTCACACACTGCATTGCACAGATTAGGATGATGACAGGTTCACACCATCTGTGATTTTCTACAAATACTCAGAGTGCTTTTAACATTTTCGTCTCACAGTCATGCAGAGTTCAGTAGCACAGCTCACAGATCCACATGCAATAACTGTGTGCCATTGTCTGAACCATATGCTGGCGCATGAGTGGTGGACACACAGCACACAGCTTCTTATTGACCCAAATGCACAACAATGGTGATGCACAGATTTCTATTGACCCAAGAGAGAAGCCCTCACGCACAGCCTGTGGTGGAGGGCTATCTGACGGTGACGGGGTTTGAATCGGGCTGCAGCCCCTTAAACTTACCGAGCTTTCCCCGGGACTCCTCCAGCTTCTGGATCTGGTTCTCCAGGAAGAACATGGCCACTGCGAATGCCAGCAGCGCCAGAAGCTGCAACT
Organism: Protonibea diacanthus; assembly: GCA_028641955.1. Classification (NCBI taxonomy): domain Eukaryota; kingdom Metazoa; phylum Chordata; class Actinopteri; family Sciaenidae; genus Protonibea; species Protonibea diacanthus. Next base: position 8,709,794 of record CM053988.1, on the reverse strand, counting down.
TGGGCGGCATCATGACTCTGAGCAGCCCCATCAAATCATCCAGAGAGGGATTTGGTCAGTCCATGCTCAGAGGAGAAGACACTGAAAACACACACACAGCGACGACGGTGATTACAAAGCGGCTGAGTGTCTGTGCATGGCCCTCTCCCACTGTTGAAATCCTCTGGTTACCTCAAATGCGATGTGTTCATGCTCGGTTTGGTTATTTCATCCAGTCAATCCCCGACAGAGGAGCGTCGTGAAGACGCAGAGATTTCTCCGGAGTGCGGTTTTGTCTCTCCTGGTTGTAGGAGCGGTGGTACCAGCCACTGTCGCCTGCGTCCCCCATGTAGCGCTGTCCTGTCCCAGCCACCAGTGTACCCACCACCGACCGCACCACGGACACACTGTTACTACCAGCCCGATCATTGGACGTATCAACAGTCCACCACGCAGCGGAGGCTTCCTATTGGTCGACAATCACTGTCTGCTCACAGCGGATTGGACGGTTTTCACAAACTGACCTGCGCGCGGACAGCAGATGTCGCACTTCTATTTAAACCACGGTGACAGCCAGAGGCGAGGAAGAAAGGGAGAGGCGGCTATGAATAAGCCAGAACCAAAACTCAAGAAATAGTAAATTAAATCCGTCTTTAGGTGTTTGTAGAAATTTTAATATAGAAATTATAAATAGATAAATAATCAATTATAATAGTTATTATAGTTGGTCCCCTGATATACTTGTGTTTAATGTTTGGAAGTAAATGGTAGGATAATTTACTATAAATGAATCTCTAATGGCTTCAGATGCACACAACCACCATGTAATGTTAATGAGAATTATAAACTATAGAAGTGCAGACCACTACACTTTAAATGATCATATGCACCATACTTATCGCCAGCTGTAATATCAAAAACAAATATTTTGCCTTTAATCTGAACCTTTTTTTTCCCTCTATTCTTTCAAATTCTTGAACTCTCTCATTTGCTTAATGGAACAAGAAATTACTGTAAAGTTGTTATTTATATTAGTCTTGAACAAAGCCATGTCACAGCAGGAACACCACATGAAAAATTAGCACCTATTGTGACTTTAGGGACTCCGTAGTACTCTGTATCATTGTGTATGGGACTGAGAAATCAAAAAAATACTGGAAAGCAGTCGTTCTGACTATATCTGAGATTGTTGATTGGAGTGAAGGTGCCTCAGTGGGTAGAAATATGTATACTTGGTATTTTCCAAAGAACTCTATTGTTACTCTTAAAAAGTCATCTTTAATTGACTCTGGACTCCTGCAGCATCCTCCAGGAGGATGATCGCTCTTTCTTCGAGGTGTGATGGAAAATTTTTTGGAAGTGTGCTAGTAGAACTGTATTAAGATGCTTATTTTGAATTATTTCTGCTACTTCTTTCTCCCTTGTAGTCATCATTATGAACATAATTGTCATTTTCTTCCTTATGGTATTCTGAGAGGAGTAGGATGGTGAAACTATTTGTGTCCTTGCACTATGATGACATATGACGTCTGAACTGGCCTGTCTTTTGTAGAGCTAGACTGTGGGAAGAAGGTCTAAGTTTCTGATAAATACTTTGCTCGAGTGTGACTTGTTGTCTTTCACTCTGCAGACTGCTATGCACGCTATATGACTGTGACCTTCTTTGCAAAGAATAAAAATACTTAAAGACAATTGATTGTCAAGTCTTTATTTCAGTCTTACATTAGGTAATAAGAATTTGCACGACAGAGGAAAATGGATATACCCTTTAATGTGTGGATAAAGGAGATGGCCTCTTGTATTGTGTTGGAGAGACTCACTTATATAATATCACTTATATGTGGAAACCTTTAATCAATCATCTTAAAACTGCTGTGTGTCGATGTATGTCGTTGAGTGTTTGTTTTATTTACTTGTTAAATGTGTGTTAAGTATGTGAAATGTTTTTTAAAACTGCAAATACCTTTTTAATATCTTAAAACTTTATTTATATTCCTTTTCCAGGTTATAGAACAGTGAACATATGACAACAAATCAACTCTACCCACCCACCCCTCACAAAGCCAAAGAAAAGAAAGTCAAAAAATAAAATAAAAAATAGAAGCATAAAGTAGATGCACACTCACATATATAGATGCACTTATACCATAAAAGGAGACATACTAATAAACAAATTCGCATATTGTATGCACACTCATAAACATGTGGATGCACCCGCACGTACACACTCACATTTATACTTGCATAATCCACATATACTATAAACTGAATACAATGCAGACTCTCGTGAAGTACTGCGGCTACCTATTTCATGGATTGGGTTAATTTGGCAATACTTATCATTATTGTGGTTATTATCTATTTGTAGATGTGTAATATATGAACAGTTCAATAAAAATATTGTTTAAATAAACAAATAAAGGGTTGACGGTCAGGCGCGAAAGGGGCAGCCCTGCTGTAAATACGGGGGTCCTTGGAGCAGTTTCTGCTAACAAAGCTCCAAAATGGCGGCAGAGGTGTATCTGCTGTGGCTGCTGTCTCTTTTACAGACGGTGAGTTTATTAACGCTGAAAATCAGCAACTGTCTCCGCTTTCAGACGAGCTTCACACTTAGTTTTACCGACTGGCTGAGCTGTCAGCGGCCCAACGTTAATGTAACGGTTTGTTAGCCGCGTCCTGCTTGAACCGGAGCTTCAACATGACGTGGCTCATCCACAGAGCCCGCGAGCCCCGGCGTGAAAGAGGAGCTTCCTCAATGTTTGTTTATTAGATAACTTTATTTTATAATGTGTGAACTGTTTTTTACTGCCAGACGTGTGATTTAAAAGAGAAACGCATGCAGATATATTAGAAATCATGACTTCCGGTGTTGCAAGTGTATTTATAAATCTGAGTCATAAACCCCTGCGGATAAACAAAACGTTATCTTTACAGCTAAACATATCGGAGCACTGTACTGATGAGGAGAGAGTAACAAATCCTTTCCACACAGATAATCAGGAGCTTTTTTTTATGGGGTAATTAAATGTGAGACCTGAATTTCCTGAATCTCGAAAGTGAAAACTGGATGCGTCTTTACGAGCCTGCCTGTCAGGAAAGAAGCAGCCGAGTCCTCTGTTTGTTCATCATGACACCAGAGCTGACCAGAGTCCAAACTTCTTTTAAAGACGGCCAGATATGACGATGTGAAGATGTCCGGGGGCCAATGCTAACATTTTAAAAATGGGAAACAATAAATGTTACGTACAAATGTACGAAGTTTGCATGAAGTTGATACAAATCTTAACCCCATGCTCATTTGAAACATGATTTATTATGAGAAATGCAAAGTCTGCTAACGTTTAAGTTTTAAACGTTTCACTTTTGCTCTTCTCTTTAACAACATCATTCAGAAAGGCGTATTTTGTGTCACATCTACAGGTACATAACACCAGCACTTATGTCCTTAGACGTTGACGCTTAGTGCATTCAATTGTTTCATTATCAACCATAAAAGCCAAATTCCAGCCATACAGTATCTGACAATCCTAGCAGGCCATAAATAATATATTCTAATAACGAAGTTGCGGGCCGTGTGAAATCTGAACACGGGCTGTGGTTGGCCCCCGGGCCAGACTTTGGACATGCCTGGTTTAACGTTTGTTGACAGCAAAGAGGATGAAGCACCTCAGACTGTTAAACAAACATCCTGTTAATTGACCTTCCTGTTTATCCACATTCCTACTTACTTATTTCTACATGAGTCAGTCAGCAAAAGTCTAATTTTTATGTTTGATTTCATATATTACTGCTTATTCATAGTCATACTAGGTAAATACTAAGATGTCAGTTTGGGCTAATTGAGGAAGATGTCATTAGATCTGTGATAAACTGAACACACATTTTGTATATCATACTTTAGCTATAGCACTACTGTCCTATATATTGTGAGTTTCCCTGGTGTGGAATCATTAAAGTCTATCTTATATTCATGAAGACTTATTGATATGTTGCTCTACAGTACACTGAAGTGATTCACAGCACTACATTCGTCACATCACGTGGTTACTGCTTATTGCACTTTTAAATCTGCACAAAGTTCAGGCTTGTTTATCAGCAGCACAATGTTTTTTATCCTCACACTTCTGCACACGAGAAGTAAGCACACTGTTAAAACGTTCTTCCTCTCTGTGTCTCTCTTATCCTCTCCTTCCTCTCTCCAGCTGTCGGCGTACGGAGCTGATCTGTCGTCTGAGGCATGCAGGGAGCTGGGCTTCTCCAGCAACCTGCTGTGCAGCTCCTGTGACCTGCTTGGGGAGTTCAGCCTCACCAAGCTCCAGCCCGGCTGCCGGCAGTGCTGTCAGCAGGAGGCCCAGATGGAAGCGCGCAAGGTAAAGAGAACAACAGAGCTCATGGAACTGGCAAACTGGAAGTAATTGCCTGTCTAGATTCAGTCACAGCGAGGGGCTCGTTGCAAAGACCTTTATCAAAGGAGATCCGGCGCGAAGAGACGGCTAACAAAAAGTGTAAAATGATGAAATGGAGTTGTTTCCATTTTGTGCTGCGTGACTGCCTCTTGACAAATTTCGTGATGCACAACAGGCAGTTTAGTAATTGTGGGGTTGTGACCTGATCTGTTTGCTGTCTCTGGTCATTTACTGAGCTTCGCTGAAGACAGGCTCCTCCTCAGAGGACCTCCTTGTCAGAACATGTCACAGTTATCGACAGGATCGCATTTCCCAACATTTTTGAACCGCTACTAAAAACAACCTAGATTTAACCTCTCTGTCACCGCGTCTGTTTGCAGCCGTGCATCCGATCTGAGCTGCCACACACAAACTGTCACTCCCTGTCCGTCTCAATCTTTTTTCCCTGATGTGCAGAGAGAGGCTCCTTAACCCCAGTTTGACGCTCCCCCTGGGGTCAAATTGTCAAGTTTTGCAGTAACAAGCTCTCCGTAACCGGCGTGTGTTACTGTGCATTCATTGCTCCGGTGATTACAGCAAATTCAAAAGAAGTCCCTGCTGGGCTCTGACGGATAAACAGCGAGTCGACTGATGGTGGAAAAACAATGTAATTTTTCTTTGATTAAGCAAAGCCCCCAGAGTGTGTCGTATCCTAGCAACAGCACCTTGGAAAAGGGTAGCGTACGCCTCATTACACCTCTTGATGATAACTCTGTCTGTTTCAGACACAGAGATTACTCCTCTTCCTCCTCACGATTTGAGTGAAAATGTCACTTAGAAGAGCAATTGGCTGTCTCCAGCTGCACTCCGAGGGTACCAGTAGAAACGACAGTGTCACTAAGCACATTTTCTCCTCAAACAGCAACAATTATCTGCCTTAAGAATTCTTTCAGTCTTGCAATTGACATCAGTGCCGTGTCATTAAACCCTCTGAGAAATGGCTTATTGCGCAGCCTAGTCGATTAGTAAGATTCACTGAGCATGGAGGGCATTTCGGTTACTCATTTTCAAAAGTGTGCTTCTCCGCAGAGAACCCTGTGCATATTAGCATCCCAGTTCCCCTGGGCACCACCATACATGTCTCTGTACATGTCTCTCAGTCCGGTATAGTGTGCAGTTGATGACAAAAACACAAGAAGGCTTTAAAGCCTGAGAGGATACGTTTGGCTTCTTCTGTTTTTTTTCTTATTGTCAACAAACTCCAAAAAGAAGCCAAAGACAACAATGAACTGATCTACTTACAAGTATTGTCTCTGTGGACAAAGCCTGTTGTATCTTATTCCTCTTTGTCATAGAGCTGTGGTCCAGAGTCTCACTGTTGCACTGGGTACATATTCCCCCATTGTAACGAACACTGCAGATCATTCTGATTAAATACAGCCAACAGCGTTGTGCTTTCATAAATACCAATTAGCACAAAAAACTCTGCAGCTGAAAACATCCCAAACATTTTAGGAAATGATTCAGTTTTATTTTAAAAAAGAAAAACGGTTTGTTTTGTCCTGTATTTAAAGACGCACCGCTTCAGTAGGAGCCGATGTTACAATAAGGAAATGTGTCATATCGCCATCCTTATCCTTTTAAACTTGAGTCACACTAAAAATGTTGTTTCATGAGTTGAAGGGCTTACAGAATAATAATGTGGTATTTTTTATTTAAGAGCCAGGTTAGGTAATAATCCAGAATAATAACTTCCTCAACAGGAATAAATCCTCGACAGGAACAGAAATCCCTTAAACCAACTTCGTTTGGCATTTAAAGTCTTTATTGTCTTAAATATCACACATCTAAGTTAGACTGAAAACCTGTTGATTATATTTCATCACATCCTTTTTCCTCTCTTAACTTTGTATTTTGTAATATGTGTTTTGCTAACTGACAGTACTGCATCACTTAGAAATATCCTAAATATCCTATCCTAACATAGTTGCTGTCTGCCTGCAAGTCTTTAAAGCAAGATAAAGAGAAAACGCGGGTGGCTTTATAGACAAAGTAATACGTTTCGTGCTTGCTTTTGGTTTTGAAGCACTGATGGACAGAGTTATTGGCTAATTATGACAACTTTGAAAAGTTAAATTGTTTCAGTGAGTCCAGTAAGTGGCCTGTCATTTGTTTCCTAGATCCCTGTTCTCAGCAGAGTCGTGACTTGTCTCTGATCTGTGTGTTAAAAGAAAAAGAAAAAAGCACGGAAATTTAAATTCAGCCGTGCTGGATTGTTTACAGAAAAGAAAAGGAAGAGGACAGGATCTTAGCTTTGCATGCGTAATTTAATTTGCGGCGCGAACCAGCCAACCAGGCCATTTACCACTCTCCTCACTGAAATGGCGAGCAGAGCATGGTCTTGAAATACGGCAGTGACACTCCAATTTCCTCTAACTTATTGTATATTGGTGCTGGAGGTTTGATTACAAGTGAGCCCTGCACAAACCGCCATCCATCAGCCCTGCTCCATATGCACAGGCTCACAGTTTAATGACCCCCAAGGAGTCGCCTGGACACGTTTATGAATCAGACTGCCTGAATCAAATTACTCCTCCAGGCCAGGCGTCCTACCACCAGCAGAGCCGCAGCCCATTCTGTCTCTGTGTGCGGGCATTGATGTGTGGGGGGACAAAAATCCTCCTCCTTATGGGCTACCTAACACTGCATTTCTCTGCACACAGCTCTATGCTGGGGCCATCCTCGAGGTGTGTGGATGAAAACTGGGGAGGTTCCCCCAAGTCCAAGGTGAGTTTCTGTATTAGGACATATTTATACTCTGATATCTTATTTTGAAAGACAGTAATGCTCTTTGATGACACGGAGCTTGTGCTTTGTTTGCTTCTGTGTCTTAATCAACGGGGGGGTGTGAAAAGAATCCCTTTGAAATCTCTTTTTGCGGTAGGTGGTCCAAAACGCCGGAGGACTAGACCTCCCATCGCCGCTAAGTGTAACATTCGGTTAATTCAGTGTCGGGTTACGACTGATGGAGATGCTGCAGCTCTCCTCAGTATGAGGGTAGAAGTCTGGAGCCCTGTCTGTGCCATATGGCTGTCGTTTGTTTACCTCAGCTGTAGCCAACCTGTCTTTTCAACTGTCTCCGCTGCTGTTAACGCTGCATTCTCAGGAGGTTTTAGCAGTTGTCACTAATTAGGGAGCTCCGTACTAAAATAGAAAGGCTAATTAACCGATTCATTGCTGACATTTGTCTCACTGGTGTTTTTTTTCTTTTTTTCTCCTCAGCTTTTGTCAGGAGTGACAAGCCAAAAATGTTCAAGGGTCTTCAGATCAAGGTAGGAATGATGAATTGCTTTGACGATGTAACAGCTCGAAGATGAATCAAATATGTCGACTCTCAAACATTCCTTTGATTGTTTTTTTTTTATTTGTATTGAAGGCTAACTTGCCTTCCTAACACCTCTCCTCTTTTCTCTCTTTCCCGCTCACCCCATTCCCGCACGGCAGTACGTTAGAGGCTCAGATCCTGTATTAAAGCTTTTGGACGATAACGGGAACATCGCTGAAGAGCTCAGCATCCTCAAGTGGAACACAGACAGCGTAGAGGAGTTCCTGAGTGAGAAATTAGATCGGATATAGACACAAGAAGACAACTTTTTTTGTGTTTGTTTTGTTTTTAGGCTTTAGTTTAAATGGTCTGTTCACTCAAATTACAATCCTTCCAGTGGTGTCTAGCCATGCAGATATTTTCTGTTGAGTGTGCCAGTGGTTTAAGAAATATCTGTCTCTGAAATTTTGATGTTCATCACTCCAATGCAGTTTTGTTTGAGGTGCTCACAGCACTGAAAAGTAACATCTAAAATACTTAACGGTAACGGTAAAGACTTTTTATTGGAACTACTTTCTACTAAATAAAGTATGCAGAAATCACAAGAGACAGATCTTCTAGCGTTTGAGTGCATTAAACCAAAACTATCTACATGGATAGAGTCTACTAAATGAGAAAATGTTTTTTTTTTTTGTGGTTTGAGTGAACGGCGCCGTTATTTACAAATTTGTACACACCTTGGCCTTGGTAGATGGTTGTGAAATCACTGCTCTATATGACTGTTTTTGTATCTGAAAATCATGAATTTCGTGTCCGAGTTTTACCAAATAACTTATGTGAAAGTGTGAAAACACATAATCGCCCACACGGGCAGCACATCCAAAAATAATGACCAACATTACAGATTAATCGTGGCTCAAAGTGGGTCCAAAGCGGGGACTTAAAAATCAATGCACACCTGACTTGTTATTGTCTACCTGTGGGAGTTTCCCCTCCTGTTAGTCTGATATTCTTGTATACTTGTTTTTTTTTTTTTTATAACACGACATTGTGACTGATGGGATTTGTAGTGAGAATGAATCCTAGTTGCTCTCCAAATGCAGAAGTCTTCGCTGAATCACACATTAGTGAAGACCTCACAGTAAACCAATGTTGGGATGTGAGGTCTGATGTATATTTGTGTGTTTTTTTGGCCTCTTTAGCTTTGAAGAGAAACTGGATTTATTTTGGATGCTTGTTTTTGAGCGAGTGTGGTGACTGTTTAAATATGCAACAATAAACAAAGTCTCTGATGGTTTTTCTGTCTGTGGCTTGTTGTTTTTTTCTTATTTATTTATTTTTTGTCATAAATACCATAATCATTTTTGTTACTGTAGTCTAGATGACTGCCTTTCTCTGTAGGCGCTTCGCCTCAAATTCACTTAAACCCAATGAATTTGCTGACATCTAGTGGTCTGGAACAACACTGTGGCTCAGTGTGTGACAGTTGGGCACCCTGACTGCACACAGATAGTTACAAAACATGCTTAAGTTGTTCTTGTAATGTAGCCCTGGAGCGTAGAATATATTGCCAATATCATTATCATCATCTGACGACAATTTAGCGATAGGGTAGCGATCAGTGTTTCTTAGCGTCCATTGTAGCCAGCAGATGTCCGGGGCCAAAACTTCCTCTGCAGTCTGATTAGCAACTAAATACATGATAATGACAAGAATGACACAGCTATTGATAGATATATGCAGATGTTTATAGAGATTAATATTACACTAATGTGTATGAGTAAGAAGCTTTTAAGACCAGGTTTTCTTGGACTTTGTTCACCCCTTTTAAGATTTCCTTACCATATCACACACCTACAGTTCTCTCTCGACAATAGATTTGGCTCTGTATTTCCTTATCAACTGTTATCTAAAAGGGAAGAGGAACCAAACACCCTCTGATTGACCTTTTTGCAGCATGAACGAGCTGGAAAGAAGCTCTTTGTAGCTGAAGTAGTATTGAAGAAGTTTATTGGATCGCCTTAAGAGACACTGACCTGGATTTACCATCTCCAGCTTCTCCTGTTACTTTCTCATACCGCTACCAGGCGGGATAAACAAAGGCAGCAGTGTAACTTTGGCTTTTACTTTGCATGCTGGAGCTTCTTTCCAAGGAGTGCTGCTGTCAGTTTAAATATAGAAGATCATTTGCTGCAAGTTGGCTTCAGATCCACTTGAATCAAGGGCACTGATATATGAATATGTCTTTACTCATGTATAAAATCATTTTATGGCACACATATTCCACAAATCAATGTTTTATTAACATAAAAATAAAAATGATTTTAACAAAACTCAAGTAAAAAAAAAACTTCAATTACACACAGCATCTAAGCATTTATAAATATCTAGTAACCACTGAGATGTGCATATGAAAACTAAATATTTTGCTCCTTCCTGGTAGAATGACAGACATTATTTACTCTCATTATCAGATAGTAAAGAGTATCATTAAGTATTAAGTATTATTGAATGCGTATGTGGGGCAAATGGAAAAAAAAAAACTCCCACAAAGCATGCTGCATGTGGAAAGCTAAAAGCACACGCCTTAGCAAACACAAGTTGCCAGCACAGAAGCTGTTACACATAATTGCGATCTTTCTTGACGCCCTCAGAATGGTGATCGCTCAGGTCGGACTTGGTGCGGGACTGAGGTTTGTAGACAACGCCTGGGTAACTGAAAAACACATGGGGTACAGTTACAGGATAGATACACATAAGAAGAGCATATAAGTCAGTCCAAAACAAATCCACTGAGGAGACTCACCTTGGTTTTTCATCTTTCACCATTTCCCTGAACGCCATTGACTTCAGGATGCCTCCAACAACCAGGATGCCCCCACTTATCCAGGCTACAAACAGCGCAGGGCCGAATGTGTATCTGTAAAGACAGATAATATTCAGGCAAACAAGACGTAATGTAGGTCCAGCATGTGAATAATGCTTGTGAAAACACAAGCAAGATAATAAATGTTATGTCCTACGTGGGCATTCCTCCCATTCCTCCACCCATTCCTCCCATTCCTCCACCCATTCCACCCATCCCCATTCCACCCATCCCCATTCCTCCTCCGTAGTTGGGGTAGGTGGCCATCCTGAAACTGGCCACAATCTGATTGGCGTAGATAGAAGCTCCTGCAATGCCGCACACACCTGAGAGAAAGGTACAGAGAGACAGATGAGTGACATCTGATTCATTTACTTCATACACTAACTTTTCATATGTTCATCACCATGACAACAAAAGGTTTAAAAGAATATTATGATGAGCTGTCGGGTCCACAGTGGTGACATCACTCAAATGAACTTCCTGTTAGATGTACTCTGATTGTTTCTTATTGCTGACCCTACCACCGATGATGAACATGATGCCGGCGGTGAGGCTCATCTTGGCCTTTGAGGATTCTTCCATCTTGTTCATTGTGAGGCAGCTCAGGGAGAAAACTGATATGAACGTCCCGAGGACACTCAGTACCACGCCGACTATCATCAGGGCTCGCACAGCCTGGAAGGCACCTGGTGGACAGAAGGCACATGCTCAGTGACCTCTTCAAAAAATCGGTGACACAAATCAAAAACAAACGCTCTTAATTGTCCAAACAGGAAGATGTTAACAGATGCATATAGTCTTATTATGCGCTGTGTGTTCCCCTGCAGTAGGTGTGCTGCAGGAACCTGCCCTTTACTTGTTGTTTGTTCTGTTTCTGATAACTATGTTGACTAAGTCTTGGCCTGGCTGTCCGTTATAGTGACCAGAATGCACTGGTGCTAATGCAAATACTGATAGGAGAGGGTTTGACACAGGAATAAGAGTTTGTACGAGAACAACCGAAACTGAGCATAAAAATGATTTCAAGAATAATAAATTATACCAAGCAGAGATTTTTTGTTTCTGGCTTCCTTCTGTGAAATAATCACATATATCCCTTCAACACCTCACGAGAAGTCCAAACTGATTTTCCCACTGTTTTGCTCAAATTCATCACATTTTCCCCTTAAATTGAATTTAAAATGACACTATACGACAATATAATTGGTTATTATTAGAATACAGGACTTTACTAGAGATATAAGATGCTCTTACAGGCTGCTCAGCTCATCATCATATTTGGTTTTATATAATATTTTCCAAAAATGTGAGAGAGGGGTTGACTTTCTATTCAACTTACACATGACTGAATGAGAGTCATCTCACAAACCTTAAAAACCGCCTTTCCTTTCTTTGAGAAGAACTAGCTCAGTCCTCTTTGATATGTCATGAGAGAACTTCCTCCTAAACCCGGTACTGCACAGTCTAGTTCCAACTTCCTTAAACTTTGCTGCTCGCTTCACCCAACCCAATGTCCCTGTGACCAGAGAAAGCTCAGCAAACGTCAAATATTTTAAGAGTAGAAATGGGAGAGTTGAGGCCTTTTTAAGAGAGTTTTGTCCTACCTGAGAAGCCCAGGAGGCCATAGAGTGGGCGACACTCTGTGAATCCTGAGGAGGCCGTCTCACAGTCCTGCCACAGACCCTTGTAGGTGTAAACCGATGTCACCACATCCCCCTGCCTGTCCTTCACACTCCATTTGTTCATCGCAGTGGCTGCGATGAGAGCCGCCGCACCGATCAAACCCAAAACGAATCCACCATTCTGCAGAATTGAAGGCGCCATCGTTGTTTCCTCCTTCAGAAGTTAGGAAATGTAAGAGGCACAATGTGTGTGTGTGTGTGTGCAGGGTGGTTTGTGCCCAGTTTAAATAGAAAGAACAAAAAAAAAAAGACCAAAGCTTGAAATTTAGCTGAATATGTAAATGAGTTTAAGTTAGAGGCCAAAGGTGAGCAGGTGTATGGTTTGCAGGCAGAGAATGAAAATGGGCGAAGTGGCACTTTGTAGTGATGGTGAGGTTGGGTGGAGACGGTTGGGTTTCACCCAGTGGGTGATACGGCCGCATGGGTTGGGCTATTTTTTTGTTGAGAGGTGTGCACACAGTGGTGATAGGAACACCTGGCACCTAAATGAAGACTGACTGTTTAAATGTAAATACGGGAAACTGAATCACCAACTGCACAGAGACCGCCAGCAACTGTTGGTATACGAGTGATTAAATGATGCAGCAATTTGCCTCGTCAACATGTGTGATGTAGAGAGCCAGCAGAAATGAAGGAGGACAAACACAGAAGAAAACTACACACAGAGGACATTCTTAATTATGACAAAAAAGTTCATATCAGGCCTCAAAAATTAGGTATTGTTGGCCAAATCAACACCTGTTTTTTATATCCAGAGGGAGGTCAAAGGTCAAACTCAGCTTACAGAGCTGCATCCCTAAACCTTTGGATTAACAAAGATTTGGTGTTTTGCTCAAGGACACTTCAGCAAGATCAAATCTCAACACCATGTGGATTTTAAACCTGCCACTTAATCCTAAGAACTTTCTCTTCCCCTGGGCTGCCCAGAGTGTCAAGTGAAAAGCCTCTGACTGGTAGCCAAAGGTTTAAGATGCTGACTGCGTAATTACAACATTCCAGATTCATGTCCAGTCAAGGACTTTTGTTGCATTTCTAAAGGTAAACATACTCTCTGACGCAAATATACTGCTGCAGCATCGGTGCCCGGGTCTTTCCAGTTGTAAATCTGAAAATGCCACACACTGAGACTGAAACTCAACGGTTTCAATGAGATGACTTATTCCCTCTTACTAATTATCAAACAAACAGTACCACATACGATTCCCATGATTCAACTTTTCAGCTTATCACTTTGTCAACAACTGGGGAGTAGAGAAGTTTCTATCCATCTCTTATCATGAGCCAGGCTTGTTCTAGCTCACAAACACGCTCATGTACAAACAACACAACACATACAGCAGTCGCCAGAAAAGATGGGACTAGAAAATTTAATGTTTTTTGTCAGTTCAACGGACTTGTGTTTCTTCCTTTCTTTGCATTATATGTGCTAGTCTTTTGTCTTTGTTGTGCACCTTATCTGGAGATTAAAAGTCAGCTTTAAAGGAGAGTCATGAACACATGCTGCTTAACGGATGTCTGACATAAAATGACATTTAACCAAAAACATTCAGAAATAACACACTGATAATATTTAAAAATGCAAGAAAAGGTGAACAGCAACTGACTGATTATTTCAAACTGATGTAGTTGCTTATACTCAAATGTTTAGACCTTTTTTTTTTTTTTACACAATTACTCTGAAAACAACAGACTCCAAATGAAGAAGAAAATAAAAAAGTCAAATTATAAGACATTTTATGGAAACATTTATCATTTTCAAATAAGAAACAGGTCCATACTGAATGAAGTGAAGTGAATGAAGTGCAAAAATTAATGCAAACTTGGACTTAATCCCTTTTTTTGGTAAATAAACAGACATAAAAATCATTTGGCTCCTGCAGGCTTCCTCATATTCACAAGAGAACAAGAGACCGTGATGGACACAGAAGTCAGCTCGTCTGTTGATTTTGGTTATGGCCTCCTAAATTTTATTTTTAACTGTTTCGAATTTATGTTTTTTTGTCAAAAAAGTAACAAAATAGTATCTTCACATTACGCCTCAATTATTTACTCTGCATTTACATTGAACAACGAGTAACACGGGGACTTGTGGTTCGTTTAGGAGCTCAGTAACAGGCTGAGTTAACGGCAATTTGTGGCATTTTATTATCTGCGAAGACACTCGCCCATGATATTCGGTTTTTGCTGTGATGTGTGCAAAATGAAAACAAGTATTGTAGCTTAGTTCTTATTCTTTTGTGATATTACATGTGAATGTCCTGTGCGCAAACTTTTCCCGCGTCTGTTTACGAGTCCATGCCGCTCTTGGCCATCCCTCCAGGGAAGAGGATATAGGCCACCTGAGGCTGTAAACTGGCAGCAGACCAGGCGCTACAGTTACACGGCACCACGTACCCCGGGCTAGAGGGTGACGGGTGGGTGTGGGTGTGCTGTCCGTGGCAAGCCAGACCCCCAAACCCTCCAGTCTGGTATCCAAACGCGTGCGCGTTGAAGGGCAGAGCGCCGGCGGCCAGAGTGTGCGGCATGTCCGTCATCCGCTGGACAGCGCCGGTGCTGAACTGCGCCACGGGCTCCAGGAGCGAGAAGGAGGAGGAGGAGGAGGAGGAGGAGGAGGCGGGAGCGAGGAGAGCTCTGGTTTTATCCCCGGGGACAAGAAAGGAGTCCATAGAAAATCCCTTCAAATGCTCCGCTGCGTCCCCGAGTAAAGACGGCAGCGGGAAAAGGAAACGGTCCCTCTTCAGGAGAGTCTTGGGTTTGCGCCGGGGTCTGTACTTGTAGTCCGGGTGCTCCTTCATGTGCTGAGCCCGCAGCCTCTTGGCCTCGTCGATGTACGGACGTTTCTCGGAGTCGGAGAGCAGTTTCCACTCCGCGCCGAGTCTCTTGCTGATTTCAGAGTTGTGCATCTTTGGGTTTTCCTGGGCCATTTTCCTCCTCTGGCCTCTGGACCACACCATGAACGCATTCATGGGTCTTTTGATGTGATCTAAAGGTTTTGCCATATCAGAAAGTGACACATTAATTAAAAACACAGCCGGTCCTACTTTAAATTAAGCCAACCTCTCCAAGAAGCGCATGCTCCTCTCGTGCGTAAAAGTGGTGAAGAAGTGTCAAAGACTTGTAGAAATGTTTTCTCTCTCTCTCTCTCTCTCTCTCTCTTTGGTGAGAAAACACTAGAAACCGTAATTCCAAATTGACTGAAGCGTTTGAACAAAGTGGAGTGGAAAAGCACATAAAGCGCAAAGCCTGGACGCATGAATGGGAGTCACGCAGGACCAAGTTGGAAGCTTGTTATGGATGATGCTGGGCATGTCAGCCACTCATCAACACAACACTGTCACGGCGGGCCAAGCCAATGGGAATGAGAGAGCACTGTAATCCCTTCACAAAAGTGACTGTACAACATTTGTGAGGGACTCCCTCCTTCTCCCTCTCCAGCAGTTTAGACCGAGACAAGTGAAGGCAGGCAGGAAAGCAGCGAAGAAAGCATTTACTGCGAAACACGAGCATAAAACTAGAAATTAGGAGGTCTTGTAAGAGATATAGAAGTGCACCGCATCTCCCCACTGCCCTATAATGACCAGTATGGTTCATATGCTCAACTGTAAATCTATTTCAGAAGATCTCAGAGGAATTTGCTGAACATTTGTGAGTCTGTGTCTGTGAATTTTAGAAATACTATGGCCCTCCAAAGACTGTTAATTATATTTTCTACAAGTATTAATGCTCTGAAAAACAACATGAAAATACATAGTTCTTTCTAATAACTTCCAAGGAAATTATTAAGATATTCCAGACCTACAGAATGAAATGTTGCTCCAAATATAAGTGTAACTGTTTCAGACCTCTTACCAAGTTATCTGGGGACAAATACTGAATCTTTGTGGAATCAGTCTAATATAAATATAAAATATATATAATATATAATATAAAAACAGCTAAAACTTCCAAAATGGGCCCAAAAAACAGAAGACACAACCCTTTATAAAACAGACTCAAAAGAAACAGGCCACGGGTCAGCGGGTGGTGATTGTACTCTCTAGACGTGCCTCCATCTTTCTTGCATTCTCATTATTTACTCTGACTTTTTAAAACTTGTCCTCAAACCATGACACCATGACTCATTTAAATTCTTACCCATGATGGCATGCAGGTTTTCTTATACATCAATATGTGTGCGAGCGGCTCACCTCTGCCTCCTCCATACTCTGCAAAAATCAATATTAATCACAGCCATAATTCACTGGCCCTGGGTGGCTCCATTGGTTGTTACAGTTTTCATAATTACTATACCTTATCTGATCAAATATATGCTTTAGCCCGCCCCGTCTGTTATTGAAATGACATTGACGGAGAATCGTCTGAGCAATATCTTAACTATAAATTATATGCAGCATACTTTATGTGTACACTGCTGCTCAGAGGGTGCTTATAGCTAACAACCGGGGATTACTGTATGGAGTATGTACTCAGGAAGCTCATTTTACAAGGAAGGAATTCAAAACGTTTTTTTTCTGGGTGTATAAGTGAAAGCTTCCAGGCTGCCTCAAAGGCACCAAAAATGTCTTCCGCGAAAAGGATTATTACCATGACAGAAGCATGATGTGTGTCTGCGCAGACAGACCTGCGGCGGTTAGTTGGAGCTCTGGGTTTAGGTTTTGGTAGATAAACTTAGATATCCAGGTACCAGCAAGGAGGAGGCCTTTATTTCATTTACCTCCTGCAATCAAAGGCACCGCAGGCCTCTTCAAAAGGAAAAATAAATGGACATAAAAGATCCAGCGGTGGCACACGGTGTCAGGGGTGGGGATGATAAGACGTTTCCATAGAGTGTTTTTCTCTGGGTTTCGTTGCAGCAGACGGACTGGAGGGATAAAGTGATTGGCAGCAGGGGTCGGACAGTTGATCTGTCTCCTCATGGCTGTGCTGTTATCTACTGGGCTGTAGGTTCAGGCCTCGCACACAGGAGGCAACCACTGCCACACAGAGACAATGATTACTTCCACAGAGGAGACATGTTCTGGAGAGTCTTCAGAGGCGTTGTCTGGAGAACAACAACATGAGAATATCTGAAGGGCAGCACAGAGAAATCTGTTCCTTGCAAACTGTTACTATCGTTTGCCAAGATTTATTTTTATTCTTTCAGCTGTTTCAGTTCACAGAGTGTGTGTGTTTTTGTGTACTCGGTGCTGGTGTTACTTCTAAGAAAGGGCAGCATTTCAACTCTGAAGAGATGAGGAGGGGGAAAAAATGGGTAATAAGAAAAACTGCCAGCAGCACAAAATGGCTGTCGTAATCCGGTTATCCCCTGGGCTCTAAAGATACTGGTGCTCTCCTTAGGAGTCTATCTTTTCTTCTTATGTCAAAACTGTCCTCCATGCACTCAGGTGGATTAAGGAGTCACACTGTAGAAAGAAATTGACAGGTACAGAAAGACCTGGGGGTGAAAAGGAAATGAAAGACGACACAGAGAGGCAGGACAGGGCGCTCGGGCCGAGGGAGTGTGCCAACGTCTGACAAGAAAAGAAGTCAACCCCGTGCTGGAGAAAAAAAATGCTGATGTTTCCTGCTAATTTACTGTATTGATTAAGTGAATAATTATTGGCAAACCTGATTAAGTGTTTTGTATCTTGTGAGATGGCTCTTCTGTGTTTGACAGCTGTATTGTTCACTGATGCTGCTGCATTATCTCACTTAGGTTAGAATGGGTTTAATGGCAGCTCATCAGCAGGGTCCAGTATTAAAAGTCACTTAGAGCAGATTACATTCTCAATTACATATAGATTATAATGCATTTCATCTTCCATTGTTGAAAGAGACCTGAACAAAAGGCTACTGTAAGGACAGAAGGAGACATGCTGCAGGACATTTCATCTTTGACAGCTGATTGGATTCATTTTGATAATCACTTAATTGAATTTTTTGCCAAACGTTACCTGGTTCCTGCTTTTTAATTGTAATTCATTTAATTTAAATTAATGTAATGCTGCTTTTCTGTGTTTTATGTGGTCGTAAACTGGATGTTCACAGGTTTTGAACTAAAAAAAAATGATACTATGAAGATGCCACCTTGGGATTTAATAAATTGTGATTTCTCCATTTTATAGACAAACTAAAGAATTGGTTAACTGAAACAATAACCAATAGATTAAGATTACAGATTGTAGTTGTTCTTGGATTCTAAAAAAAATAAAATAGATGAAGAACAAATTAATAAAATAAATTCAAATAATGGTCTATTCTGGCAGATTTCCTACCTATAAACTCTAACCAGAGCCATCACTTGTCTTATAATACTCGCAGTCAAACAGACAGCCGAAGAGTGGGGAAAAATTAATGAATTATTGACACACAAATTTAAGTTTCCAGACTCTCCTCTCTGACAGATGATATCTTGAGACAGTCTTGGTGAGATAAAGGCCGAGGTCTCAAGTTTGAACCCTGTTGATCGGTTTGTTGTGCTTTGCCACACGTTACGGTAAACCTGATGTTTGAATATTCTCAGTATGTATGCACACTCTTATTCCTACACCGTGCGTATGCTGGAGTTTTGCTGTTGCAGTGAACTGGTGAATGGGTTTCCATTTGATTATGTGGAAAGTTTAGATGCACTCTTACTTCAATTTTTGTCATTTCAGCTCCTGTTAAATACACTGAAATCCAACTGCATTCATGTCTGACAAGAGTTTCTGACACTTCTGAGCAGTCCATTAGGAAACATTTCAGGGGGAAAATCCACTAGATTTTCAGTACTCTGAGGGGGATTTCACTAAGTCTTGTGCTTATTCTCATGATACTTAGGAAAAGTAAAGCGGTTTTAATAGCTTTCCCCCTGACACATTGATGGTGGAATATGCTTTTGCTCACTAGCAGATAGCTTCAATCCCCAGGGGTTGCGAGAGACAGATCTACCCGTCCCCGCCTGCCAGTACACATTTCTAAGGCCCCATCTAAACTAAATTAATACACTTCCTCCAACATCTGAGGATAAACCTGAGGGCCACATTACTGTGGGAGCCCCTATCAGCCAGCTTGTAATACAGCCAAGTCAGCAGTCAATGAGATACATTTGCAACCAGGCATTTGTCAGAGACTCAGTGCCACTGCGGCAGGAGATTTAAAATGTCCTGCAGTAAATTAAGTGCTGCTTGAAAAGTGAAAGGTTGCCGGCTAAGCAGGCGGCTGCTTACTTTAAATGACAGACTGGTTAAGAGGGTGATGATGGTGTGGTGATGAAGGGGGGAGGAAACTGAACCACGGGTGTGAGGCTTCATTTTGGGGTCATGGCTGCAATGCATTTTACATGTTGGAAATGATATTTTATCTCTGAATCCATGACTCTGAGGTTTCGATTGAACATGATCTGTACACATCACAAGAGTTAACACTGAACCGTCTCTTTTACAGTCTGTGATATTTCTAAAGCGTACAAGTGAAGCTCAGAAGAGAATGAGCCACTTACAAGAAGCAGAGAAACTCTCGTCCGGATTACTGGGGAGAAGTGATTTGTTTGTTGATATTTTCTGTTTTCTTTGTTCTTTAAAGTGTGTAATAAAACACATTGGGCTGATAACAAACTGTGCCTTGTCTGCAGTTATACATTTCAATACATTTTTTTTTTTTAGCTGAAATACCCTGATTTTTTTTTAAACATGTGCTAACAACCTGAAACCTGTTTTCATTTTATGTAGTGTTACATGTGTATACATTATAGTATATAATTATTACTTTGATTAAACATTAAGTACAATCAAGCCTTGGGATATTTACTAAAATTGATGGATTTACCACTGTTTAATATTTACATTGTAGAACGTGTTGTGGCCTTAGTCGGGATGTGTGTTTTTACTGGGCAGGACTGCAGTGGAGTCTTTTTATTTAAGACAAACAAACAAACAAACAAACAAACAAACAAACAAACAAACAAACAAACAAAAACATGATCACATAAAGATGATGTAACTCTGACAAAGATAAAATAAAAGCTAAATATGTTGTCTGTTCATATTTACCAGTTTACCAGTTTCTATCAGTTAGAAGTTTTTTTTTTCAGTTTATAATTAAAATGAAAATGAAATGTGGCTGACAGGAAAGTGGACATAACACGAGACGTGAAAAGAAGAGCAAAAACACAGGTACAGTCTTTAAACTTTCTACATCGCTTCCTCTCTGAGGAACGAGACTGCATCATCTATTTAAAAAGTGTCAATTATCTTCAACTTACACTCTCATTCACACATCAGAGCAGAAACGCTTTGCCATGGTAACAGGACGGCCACAGTAAAGAGGCACTTAAAATATATAAAAACTCGCACACTTCATATGAATCCACTCTACAAATGACAGCGCATGGTGCCTCTAAGAGGCTTATGGCTATAAAGGCTCCTGAGGTGATGATATGCTTGCTGTAACAGAAAGGGAAAGGGACTGGTATTTACCGAGATATCTCCTGGACCCGTGTTAGCAGAGCAGTGGCCATCCTGAGCCGGCCCGGAGGAGGGAGGGGAGCAGTGATGTTGTCACAACAGCAAGCACAGATAAGCCCCAACAGGGTGAAGACAGAAAGGCATTAAGTGAGCATATGATTCCCCTCCTGCACGACTGACGCGAGTCTGTGCTCTGAATAAGTACGGGCTGGTGATTTAGACCTAGAACATGTGACTGTGTTCATTTGATGAGGGAGGCCTCAGACCCACAGAAACTGCGCATGTAATACTTTTATGACACATATCTCTGGCGTATGAAAAAGTGAGCAAAAATACTTAATTAACAAATATACAGCTAAATTACAATTACAGTAGCTCTGTGTTTTTTAGGACTTTTTGCATCACGCGTGATACATCGGTGACCCGTTCAGATAAAGCCAGCCCGGCCCTCTTGTTTACTGTCTGTAGTGTAGTACTGCCAAAAGACCACAAGGTGGCAGTATAACAATGTTTTGGACTGCACTTTGTCCAGATTAGCGGTCACATCTTTAAGTCTATTTTCCAACTAAACAAAAGTAAACATACTACACAGGTACATGAAAACAACGTTCATTGTAATAGTAAGAATACTAAATAATAAAAAGCTGGGCTCGTCCGGGATTTGAACCCGGGACCTCTCGCACCCAAAGCGAGAATCATACCCCTAGACCAACGAGCCACATGCAAGAAGTGTAGGAGGCACTCTTTAAGTAGTTACAGAAGCTCTCTGTGAATGTCATTGTATTTATGTCATTTAAAAGCTCATTAAAACTGTGCAGTATTTCAAAACATTAGCCAGTCTTGTCAGGACTAGAGCTGTTAACAGTTAGCATCTCTATAAAGCTATAAATGGTTATATAATGATTAAAATATCTTGTTAATCTGATAAAGGTTTAAACATGTTGGGTTATCTGAATTAAGTTTCATGTACAGCACATCTTGGTGCAGCTCTCAAGTGTAAGTCCTATACAGTGAACTTTATTATTATAAACATGTGTGGATGTGTCTTACTGGTGCTTATGGACTGAAATAAAGAGTATTTCAGACTGAAATAAAGAGTATTTCAGTGGGTACAGATGGACACGGGGACATTGATAATGGTTGTGATGGTAACCAGTGAAGACTTCCAGAATGGAATATTGAAATGAGTGACTCCAAAGTGGAACGGTCACACAGAACATTAAGACGGTGAGAGTCAGATGAACTCAGTCAGATGAACTCACAGCTGAAGGAAAGGTGAAATATCCAAACCTGAAGAAAGAGAGCGAACTGAACCATCAGTGAACACTAAAGCTAGTAAGGCAAGTTCAACTGCTAGCTCTTCAGTTAATATTAATTATCATACTTTTACATGCAGTAGCAGATCAATCCCTCAAAGTTCAGGTTTGCTGGGAAACTTTTGATCCTCAGATAACACACAGTCAGTGAAATTAGTAACACCACAATGTGAAAATATTTAATGTAAATTCAACATTGTGCTTAGCTAAAAGTACAGAAGTGTTATCAGCAACATGCATGTAAAGTAGTAAATGTGTGCTCACTGTAAGTACACAACCTAAATAAATGTAAACTACTCATTACAGCTACAGTTTAATATATTGTTGAGTAATTAGATCCATAACAAAGCAGCACAATGTGTGAAGTGATTAATATTTAGTTTTTAAAATTCATATCTGCAATGTAACTAGTGACTATAGTTGTCAAATAAATGTAGTGAACTGAAACATGCAATATATTCCTAAATTAATATTAAAATTATATATAACATATGATGTTATCCCCATAAGAGTGTCCTAAAAGCAGCTTTCTATCATTGTGTGTGACAGGAGCGCAATAAGAAATGGCTAATATCAAGTCTGAGCTGAGTCATGAGTTCAATCAACTCACAACTGAGACGAATGAGTTCACTACAATTGATATGAAACTGTTCAGGGAGATTGTTGATCTTGAGCCTGTTGAGCCAGAGCTCCAGGCAGACACTTACAGCCAGGAACAGGTAAGAAACTAAGTATAAGTTAGTATAAGAAACTAAATATAAGTTAGGGATAGGTATCATTAGGAGTAGATCAGTACCTGTATTGATACAGATATTTGTCAACTGTGACTTTATGCCAAACGAAGACAAGAAAAAAGGTTCATATTAATGTGAGATCACTTTGTTATCCCTTCACGTGTTGAATGTAGTGAATGAAACATGCCTGTGAGGTGCTGCTCATCAGTAAACTTAATAAGAATTTTCTGTTTTGTTATTGTTGAGTAATTAGATCCACAACAAAGCAGCACAATGTGTGAAGTCATCAATATTTAGTTTTTAAACATTCACATCTGCAACGTAACTAACTATAGTTGTCAAATAAATGTAGTGAACTGAGACATTCAATATATTACAAAATTAATATTAAAATATTTATTATATAACATATATTATTTTATGTAATATATGATGTTATCCACATAAGAGTGTCCCAAAAGCAGCTTTCTATCATTGTGTGTGACAGGATTCCAGTGAAGAGCTAGAAAGAATAATAGAAAAGTTAAGGAAGGAGGATAAAGAGATGAACAACGATCTCCTAAAAGAAATTTTGTCTCCTGAGCCTGCAGAAAGTCAGGCAGACACTTACAGCCAGCAACAGGTAAGAGACTGAGTATAGGTGAGGGATAGGTATCATTAGGAGTAGATCAATACCTGTATTGATACAGATATTTGTCAACTGTGACTTTATGCCAAAAGATGACATGCAACATATTCTGGTTACATATGTGTGTGTTGTAGATTCTCCAGATGTGTTTTTCCTCCAGATGTCGCAGTTATTAGTTTATAGTGAGGGGAAATCCTGACGTCTGGTGGACAGATGACACACTGCAGCTTGTCTGATCACCTGTTCTGTGTGTGTTTGTGTCTCCAGTACAATAATGTTCCAACAATTGTGAAGCTCCCTGTTAATGAAGGCCCCACCTTCCACTATATTGGCATATGGTAAGTAACACACACATAAATACAAACAAACACAGTGAGTGAACACAGCTTGTGTCGTCACACACTCTTTCTACTGTCTAAAGCACAGGTGTCAAACTGTTCCACAAAGGGCCGGTGTGGCTGCAGGTTTTTGTTCCAACCAACCAAGAGCACACAGTTTGACCAATCAACCCTCTGAAGACTGAGATCAGTTGATTAAATAAATGAGTCAAGTCTAGTGTGCTGCTGCTTGGTGGGAAAGAAAACCTGCAGCCACACCGGCCCTTTTGTGGAACAGTTTGACACCTCTGGTCTAAAGTGTGTATTTGTTTCTGTGCAGGAATGGACAGCCGGTGTACGCTTTTCAGCCAGAGAGTCTTACCCCTCCTGTCTTTGCTCCTCCTGTCTCTGCTCCTCCTCAACCGAAGACCTCCAACTCAAAGTAAGTTTGCTCTGACAGCTTTGGTTAAAATGTTCTTCTTTTGAAGAGACTTGTTTCCTCACAGTTTCACACAGTGGTAACACGGGCTGGCTCTGTTTTTGTCCTGTAGAAAGAGAAAGCGTGAGAGCACACAGGAGGATGATGGGGGTGAATACATAAAGAAGCCCCCAAATGCCTTCATGCTTTTCATGAAGGAGCAGAGAGCCAATGTGGAGGCTGAGCTGAACACCACAGGAAGTGCAGCGGTGAACACCGTCCTGGGACAGAGGGTACGTGTGTTGGCTCTGTTTGTTTGAGACACTCAGTGTTTTATGTAAAATTTGTTTTCTACAGTTGAGCTTGTAAAAAGTCCTCAAAGTCTAAACCCACATTGTTACAGTGATTTGTGCTCCTCATTTATTGTCTCATGAGCAGAGAACAAACCAAACTTTAAAGGGTTTTGTAGCATTTTTGGACTCAGATGTACTGACGGGGTTTGCAAAGCACAGACTCATTAATGTGGACGCATGTGCATATTAACGCCTGTTAATATGATTTTATGCTCATGTCTGTGCCTGTAACTGTGTGTCAGTGTGTGTCAGTGCTTACTGACAGTGTGTTGTCGTCTGTTCACAGTGGAAGTCACTGACTAAAGAGGAGCAGGCCAAATATTACGAACAGGCCCAAAACTTAAAGGAGCTCCATGTCCAGCAACACCCAGAATGGAGCAATAAAAATAACTATGTAAGTACACTGTGCTCACACACAAGTCACACATGTTAACATCACTGCACACATCACTGCAAAGAGTTTGTATCAGCTGAGATCAGAAGGAAAATCTGATGTGTTTGTCTTTGTGTAGGGCAAAAAGAAGAAGAGGATCAGAGGGAAGACAAATGTCCCTGAGGCTGGAGGTAAGACTGAATATTTTTCATCTCTCATAGTAATGACAGTTTACTGTTTTCATGTAACTTAGACTTTTAGGATAGAGTTCAGAGTCATTAAAGATCAGATTTTATTAGATTTAATATAAAAAGCACAAGACAACTTCCCCACAAAGTGAACAGTGACACTGAGGTACAAGGGTTCTTTGTATCTGAAGACTGAATTATGTATTTTATACAAAAGAACAGAGTTAAATGTCGTCTGAATCAATATAAGTATTAAAATGTTGTTTAATACATGTTTAAGAAGCACTGTCTCATTTTTAAACTTTCAAAAACTGATCAGTGTTTTTGTTTGTGTTGCAGAGTCTGCTTCCAGACCTGAGACACAGATGGATGAGGCCCCCTCATGCTCCTGGATGCACTGAGTTTCCTTCAAACCTTCTTTCCAACTTTCCTCCTTCTCTTGAGTTTTCCTGCTCTCTACTCTTGAAGTGTCTCTGCTGTATTCCTGCATGACGTCCACCATCTGTGTGTGTCTCTCTCTCCCCCCTCATAGATGACTTTGTGGAGTTTGCACGGCCACACATCGGGACCAAAAGCAGCACGGCAGTTTAAGGGTCAGCTCTCGCAGGAGGAATATCCATGTGAGGTTTCTACAAAACAAGAGAGCGCAGTGAGTGAACAGAGGACAAGCGGGCCGCAGTGAGCTGAGGACTATGATGCCTGTTCAACCCTCAGGACTCTCCCCTGCACCCGCCCTCTCTCTACCCTCACCTCACCGATACCCAGCAGTGTATAAAGAAAAAGAAAACCACTCCAACTTTAAAAGCTGAAACAATAAAGCGATAATGCATCAGTAATAATGATTGTCACCGGAGTTATTACAGTTCATCTTGTGGGAAACATGAATGTCTGAACCAAATTTGATGGCAATCCACAAACAATAAACTCAGAGGAAAAGTCAGAGGATCCCCAAAATCATTTGGATGTGTCTGGAGCTGAATGTCTGAACAAAACGTCCATTTCAAAAGTGTCCTGACCAAAATAAACAACAACAACAACAACAAGTTCATTGTTATTGTCAACAATATACAATATTGTCAACAAAAATATATTGACAATAAGAATCATATAAAAGATCACATTTATAAAAATTAAACTTTAAAGTCACCCTATGGTTCACAACTTGGTTCAAACTGGGAGCGAGGACCCAACATGGGGTCACAAGACAAACCTGCAGGGCCAAAAGATGTTTGAAGGATTCCAAAATTGAAAAATCACGTTTTTAAGGTTTCATCATCTCTGTACTGAACTGTACTCCACACAAAGGCCCTGGTCCCTCACACCCACACAGGGCCATTTCTAGGTGTTTGGGGGCCCCCATTTTGTCAGACTGTGAGGTAGAGAGTCCTAATCTTTTAGATGATCTGTGGCGATGCAACAAATCAAATCAAATCAAATCAAATTTTATTTATATAGCCCAAAGTCACAAAACACATTTTGCCTCAGAGGGCTTTACAATCTGTACAGGGAGTGACACCCTCTGTCCTTAGACCCTCGGTTCGAGTGAGGAAAAACTTGCCCACAAAAAAAACCTTTTAACAGGGAAAAAATGTGGAAGAAACCTCAGGAAGAGCCACAGAGGAGGGATCCCTCTCCCAGGACGGACAGACGTGCAATGGATGTCACGTGTACAGAACAAATCAACACAAACATATTGTACAAATACAATGAATGAAAAATGATTACAGTAGCAGTGGAACCTGTGATAGAGTTAAGTCCGCTAAGTCATACTACCAGTTTCAAAGTCAGTCTCTTTCAGACTTTTTCTGCGTTCATCTCCACATTTTACTCATTTTACACATTTAATTGAGCCCTTTCATAAAGCCAACTGACTTTATTTACATACATACAATCATAACCAGCTGAGCATCGTGGCTCCCCCTCCACCCCACATCATGAACAGATGCCTTACCTTTATCCTGTCAACGATTTTCTGCATCACTTTTCTTCTTTTTATAGTTTTCTGCATCAGATGCGTAAGCCTGTTTCTCACTTCAGTGATGGTGGGCAGCTGTCAATCATCCTGTCATACCTGTCGGCAGACGTCTCACCTCACCTTGTTCTTTAAATACTGAATTTTAATACTCTTGTGTGCATTCCTGACTTTGTTTTGTTTTATGATACATTTGTGCAACAAGTCAGTATAAAACATTGATTGTAATTTTTTAAGCATAATGCTGTTTGTTTAAACACAAATGTATAAAGATAAAATAAATGTTTCAATTTGGTATCTTTAAAGCTGCCAGGCCTCTGCGAGTTTGTGTGTTGTTGTCTTTTGAATGAAAAGAATAAATAAAATTGAATAGAGTAATTCTCAGTAACTCCTGGTCAGTGAACACTGAAGGTTATGATTCAGGCCCTGTATGAGTTCTTCAGTAAATCTGAAGAATGTTTGAATTGAGATCCAAATACCATCAAAAAATAAAAAATGAAAGAGGTCATATCAGGTGTTTTGTTAGAGATTTAGTTGAGCTCACAGTTTATAATTGCTGTGACAATTTTCATTGTTCTCTAGGACGGATAAAGACGTTTGTATAAATGTTAAATGTAGATGGGCCTTTCATACAAAACCAAAGAAGAAAGGACAAGAAAAGATAAAAGAAGAAGTAATTTATAATTACAATGATTAGTTGATGCTTTCAGGAAGATAGCATAAGCATACGTATCTGTTTAGGTTGTATCTCTGTATAATACATTTAGTTATATTGATAAGGTATATTATACAATGTTATCAGTGGAAAAAATGCAAAAGTGTCAGCCACAGAAGGCTGAGCAGTCGTTTCACACAGACTATCAGTACATTTGTGTTAAATTAGCTCACCTGGTTGAACCATCTCAGGTCACCAGCTCTCAGTGGAATTGTGTTTGGCCCAAAGCATAAAAAATAAAATAAATGTGAAGTGACAATTCAAGTGACAATACCTCCCTGGAGTTTTTCTGCTTTCTAGTCTTACAGTTTCTTTGCTGTGTTCCTGCATGACGCATGTCCCTCAAATCCACGTGAAGGTCCTCATAAAACCTGAAGCCCAGAGGTCAGAACGGACTGATATGCGTATCTGTGTCAAGCTGCTGCACATAATGATCTTTACTGGGATAAATAAAGTGGTATTCATCCGTATAAAATCACTTATATATATAAAACTTTACTTTGTTCATCACACCTCTGCTTCACCTTCCACCTTCAAATATCATCAGCCAGGACCACCATTATAGAATCTCACTTTTAAGCAACAACTCAGACATAATAAATAATGTATGGATAATCTCTGAATATCAAGTTAAACACAGGTAAACATACAGCACAGATAAACGTATTTAAATAAGTAATGCTAATTAATAATTCATGCTCCCTTACACCACTATAGTTCAGAGGTAAATGCTCTTTATCCCATTACATTTACCACTTCCTGCTCTGTTTATCATCCCCCCAGGTTGAGATCCGCTGATGTTTATAATGTACATACACAGCAGTATATAAATATGTTACTATTAGCCACAGCGTTACAGCTGCAACATTAAGATGATTAAGGCTAAAAATCTTTCAAATAAAACAGAAGAAAAAAAAAATTCTTTTTAACTTTATGGCTTGTGTGTTTTTATTACTGAGGTGTGGTCCTTATACTTATACGTAATCTTAGCCATATAATAAAAACTGTTTTAATCTTGATGTGGGTTTGGAACTGTTACACCACAAATGCAGCATGACTTTCTGCTCGTTGGTGCACCAGAGCATGCAGCTGGTGTCCTCTTTGTTCCTCATGCTAGTGTAGCCGTCACTGGAATTGGTGTTTTCAGTTTAAGACCGCAATGTCAATTGCAGAACTGTAATCATTACAAGTAACAACACGTACTGTCTCAAAGATAAGTATGATGTTTTCAGGTAGAACAATTTAATCGTCATGATAATTAGATACCAAGCGCTTCCCTTGGTGCAACACAGTTAATGGGCCTTTTTTCACAGCAGACATTTTGACCTGTCATAGTTGGAAAAGGACAGGTGTTGTAAATAACATTAACGATGGTGTCATCATTATTTTAATTATTTACCAACTGTGACATGTCAAAATATCTTTGTTATCCTGCCTTTGTGTCTTTGTACTATCCTTTTACTGGACATATACTAAAACCTGCAAATAATGGTTGTATAATAGTAATATTTTTTATTACACAACAGATTTTGTTGTAGATAATTGGAAGGATGTCCTCTTGCCCAGTGCCAGCTGGGATAGCCTCCTGATGAGCTTGGAAATGGACGGATGCATAATCGGAACACTACAGCTGGATATGCAGGATGGCAATTTAAAATCTGACATTATATGACGTTTTAAGTGGTATCCCACTGTATTTCAGATCGTTCTACAATGTATGCTATAACTCCTGACAACTTTGGGCGGGGTTAGGTTTGGTTATGATTGGCTGTTGACAGTGGTAATAGCCACAGAAAGTCAGAGACTATTAATATATATTAGTATATTAGTTCAGTGGGTCCAAGCAAGGTAATTACAAGATGCTTCCTGTCTCTCAAGCTGATGTACTTACAAGGATGTGGAGTGTCAATTGGGATATTGGGAAATTATTTTTTTTAAAACAAACACAAGGCCCACTCTGTAGCTTTTGACTGTGTCGTCCTCTTTTGTGAAATGTCAGGTTTTATGTAAAATTTCAGTTCCTATCCTTAAAGGATAAAAAATTGTACCTTTGTGGGAAGATTATAAAAGATTATATATATATAAGGATGATACACTTTCATTGATATCACATCACAACTGTGTTTACTACAGTTTCAGTTGTCAGACTCTTCATTAGCTAAGTATGCCATTTTATTTATATAAAAAAATATAATATCTATCCATTTACTTAAGGTGAGGTGGGAGGTTCTCTAAGAAGCCCACATCTTATAATTGCCTTTGCTTGATACCATGAGAACTTTTAGTAAAAAGGCTCATTCTAAGGTAACAAAAGCATAATTATTCTCATTTTCATGTGACTATACACTGATAAAAACACTGTTATAAATATTAGATTTCACTTCTGTCAATAGATACCCTTAAATGTAACACACTGGCAATTTAATAAACATCTACGTAACAGCAGATTGTTCTTCCTTACATTGTCCCTTCACCTCTTTGACATAACAGTGTTTGATTCGCACTAAACTATATATTTTAAAATAATCTTCTCTTAAACATCAGGCTCAGGCAGTGTTAGGAGTTGGAGACACAGACACTCCATGTGCAGCAGCTTGGCCCTCTGGCTGCTGCTCTCGCCCAGTGCATTGTGGTCTGAGTGCTAGAGGAAGCTGCTGCACCGGAATCTGAAGAATTTGAGGTGTCCGCCAAGTCTGCTGTTCATCGTCGGCTCGTCTCTCTGTACCTCTTATCTTCTCTATACTCTTTGCGGACAGACTGTAAGGTAACATATTTCTCCAAATCCGTCCACTTATTCATCACCGAGTTGCTGCGTTAATCGCAGCGACGACGCTAACGTTAGCCGTTGAAGTTAACATCCTGCAGGAGAAGCTACTCGGCTAGTTAGTAGTTGTCGCTATGCTAAGCTTGTCTTGTACCACTTTGGGCTGTTAGCTCGGTTAATAGCTCTAATTTTTAAATCTAATTTGGCTAAACTTGGCAGTTTAAGAGCAAAGGGTGGCTTTAAAATGGGAGTTTTTACGACACAGCATCGCCACAGTTCACACCCACTGGGCTGATACCGTTATGAATGTAGCCGCCGCTAATTAACCGGCTAATAATTTCCATTCACTTCCATGTTAGAGCGTTAGCTTGCAACGTTTGTGCTACCGTAATGCTTTTAAATTAGCTCAGCCCGGGTCATAATGGGTCGTACATAGAGAGCCTTAACACTGGGTGCTGTGGGTGTGTTTGTGACAGTTTCAGTTCATGTAAAGTGTTTGGCGAAATACAAAAACTACAACACACCAAACAACAACCTGCTAACAAACATATGATACCAATTGTTGGGATTAATAGCAACGGCATAAGGTTAATCTGCTGCCCTCAGATCATGGCGCTGTAATGCTGAAGCTATCTGAGCAGGAAAAGAGTTTTTTTTTGTGGTGAGACACTCTCACAATGATGTGAGCGCAAACCAGACTTCCTGTCTCTCACACAGTCAGGCCTGTAACTATGTGAATTATCTCCATTTCACAAACAGGCTACTACTGTAGAAATGGTGTTTGTCTGTATTTACATACTGTAACACAGTCTGTCTTTTCTTTCAGGTTTAGGAGTAAAAAATGTCTCAGGCCGACAAAATGAAGGTGAGTGTTGGCAAATGGATAGAAGATATATGAACCAGTACAGTATGCAGTTGTACCAGATTCCTACTTCTGTTTCGGCGACTGTCTGTCTAGACTAATGAGAAATTGAGAAGAGAGACGTGTCGTACGCTCTTATTCTCCAGTGCTTATTCTTTAGTTAGTTCTTTGGTAGAGTTAAAACTTCATCTTAGGTGGTAAAAATCTAAACAAAAAGTCTGCTGAACATTCACACCCATTTCAGTGGGTGTTTCTCACATGTTTTTTTTCTGCACTGTGTTGAAAACACTAAGCATAGGCCTGAGTGACCCAGCACTCGCCCTGTAATATGTGTGTGCCGCTCACCTCATGACTCACCGCTGTGGCTTCACGCTTGTTGAAAGGCCCCAAAGGCAGGGCAAGAACACACAGTTTCTCTGGCTTATCAATATGACCTTTGCTGAAAGGCCGAGGGAGGGAGGAGGGCTCACAAATCTTAAAATACTGTGAGGCAAAGTGAGCAAACTAAATAATGAACGTGCGCCTTTTTTGCATTTGATTTGAAATTGCTACAGAGGCGGTTGAAGCTGTCCCTCTTCACAATGGTCTGACTAACTCGGTGTAGGAAAGGGCCGTAAACACTGGAATGATGGGTGTTAGTTTCTTTTGCAAATAGTCTGCAGAGAAGTCACCGTTGCCCTCCTAAATATCCTGGCTGTCTGTGAACAGATGTCGCCTCAGTGGTTTCTGCTCAAGTGCTAATAATTGGCTGTCATGTTGTTGTTTATAATGATAGTCAGACCACGTTTTAACTTCAGCCTGCATTAGATTTATGACTTTAAGTTGAATTATGTGCATTCTTTCATAGGTTTTTATGTTTTTCTCAAAAATTGTGACTCTGCTGATTTTGTACTTTGTTTTTTTTTTCCTACAGCAGGGGCAGTTCAACAACCCTGAGACCCCTGGGTACGTTGGATTTGCCAACCTGCCTAATCAGGTTCATCGCAAGTCAGTAAAAAAAGGATTTGAGTTTACGTTGATGGTGGTAGGTGAGTGTCCTTTTCTTCTTGTTACTATGCAACACTGGTTTTAGTTTAGTTTTGAAAATGATAGTGTATCTCAGTGATAACGATGTCACACAGCTCGAGCAAATGTGAACATTTGAGGAATGTGTTTTAGTTTGTTTGTTTTTGCGATAAATTCATGCCGGCCCATCAGTCTGCACACTAATCTTCATTATTTCTCTTCATAGTAGAGAAAAGTTTCACAACTCTTTCACCTCTGTAGTTCCTTTTTGTTTGTATTCTGAGAGCAATGCATAGGTGTGTGCTAGTGTGCACGGAGAAAATGGCAGATGTCACGTCAGTGTAGTTGCTCAGCTGGCGCCAGCAGCAGCGTAAACTCATGATGTGAGAACTGTGGCTGTGTGAACCTCCCTGCTCTCGTTGGAAAGGGGGGGAGGGTAGAAGCTCCCCCGAACACTGCTCATCCTTTTGCTTTAAAATAAACCAAAGAGGAATGTAGCCAGCGGGCCTCGAGGGATTGATTCACACAGTGGACAAGGCCTGTTGGTTCATCCACTGCAAGAATACTCACTGAGTGCTTATTTAACCTCCTGTGTGATCCCGGCTTCTTAAATAAATCAGTGTTTTCCTGCACGTCTATATAGCTGCAGCTCCCCCGCTGACAGAAATAATACTTACTCTGAAAATGTATAACTTTTCCTCAGTCTGCGCCAGTTTTACTGCTTAAAACACTCTTCTCTCCTCTAAAGACCGAGGCACCTGGACCTATATTGTGTTTGATGTACTGTATATGTCGATTTGGATTTTCAATACAGGATGTTCTGGAAAGTTGCCAGTTTAGGACGTAGTAAAGACTTTGGCTATGTAAATCTTTTGCCATGGCTCTGGTGGGAACCACAATAGCATTCCTGGATAAAGCACACAAGCTTTAGGTTGTTTATGTCTCAGCAGCTGTAACTCTGTGACCGTTAAACTTCAGGAACTTTTCTTACATTTCTTTTGTTTACTGCTGTTTGTGAACTGCTGCTGTAGTTTTGTGGATTTGGCAGACAGAGCTTAGACATACGCCTAGACTGAAAGTCTCAGGGGGTCTGCAGAAATCAGCTGAAAGATATTTTTAGGCCAGTGCAAGGTTTTTCACTTTCACTTACCTTCCTTAAACTGTAGATGTTTATTATCTTATTGTCATGTGTTTGTGTAGCTGCTGTTGGTCTATGATAAATATGTTTAAATTACCCCTTTGAGCAGCTAATTGAGATTTAGTTTGATAGGGATTCAAATGAAATCAGTCTTCGGTGCATTGCAGATTGCCATGTAAAGCCAGAGTTGAGCTAGAGGAGGATATCCAGGTGCTTAGTTCTTTGCACTAATATTTGTTAGAGTGAAACTATCCTGTGGTCTTTCTCTTGACTTGCAGCACCTGCATGCCGCTGATTGATTATTAACACACTTGCACTCCTTCCTCGTGCCAGTACACGAGCGGGAAGGAGCTTCAGGTTGTTTAATCATCCATCTGACATAGTTCAGAGAAAGATTAATGCTGAAGTCAGATATAGTATCATGTATTTCCGTGTGGAGTGCGGCTCACTGTGCGTCACAGTGCAGATGTCTCGTTTCCTGCAGCGCAGTGAGGATCTCCTTTTTTCTGTTCATTGAAACTTAACTCTGCATTTGATGAGGTTTGCACCAACCAGAACTTGTAATATTTATTCATTTGTCTCATTTTGATCTTGACTACTTTCTGATGTTCACTCCATGTTGATCGTGTCATTTTCCTCTGTTGTCAAAAGGTGAATCTGGACTTGGAAAATCCACCCTGATCAACAGCCTATTCCTCACTGACCTTTACCCTGAGAGGGTGATCCCTGGAGCGGCCGGTAAAACACACATGCACCTAATAACTAAGCTGTTTTTGTGTGTGTACAAGTTTAACGAAAATCTTGGGCTGACTGCATCCTTGACGTGTCATGTTGTTTTTTTCTTCTCACAGAAAAGATTGAAAGGACGGTTCAGATCGAGGCGTCGACAGTAGAAATTGAGGAGCGAGGAGTGAAGCTCCGTCTCACTGTGGTAGACACACCAGGATACGGAGACGCCATCAACAGCCAAGACTGGTATGAAATCTTTCTCAGGGCGTATGCTGATGAGGTGGTGAAGTATTTTTAAATTTAAATTACCCAGAGTCTGTCCTGTGATCTTGAACAACCATGGACAGTTAAAAATAAGTATTTGTTCAAATGTTTTAAATCTTAGACGAATTTCACCTGCTGTGTGTTTGATAAGGTGTTTATTTCTCTCATCCAGTTTCAGCACCATTATCAGCTACATTGATGACCAGTTCGAGCGCTACCTCCACGACGAGAGCGGCCTTAATCGTAGACACATTGTCGACAACAGAGTTCACTGCTGCTTCTATTTCATCTCCCCGCTGGGCCATGGGTGAGTCCTGCAGTACATTCTCGCGCACATATACAGGCGCTTTTCAGTCAGTACAAGTTGTGTCATAAATACTTGAATTTCTTTGTCTCTCTTTGACCCCATGCCTGCCTCGTTTCCTGTCCAACCAGCCTGAA
Source organism: Protonibea diacanthus (assembly GCA_028641955.1). Taxonomy (NCBI): domain Eukaryota; kingdom Metazoa; phylum Chordata; class Actinopteri; family Sciaenidae; genus Protonibea; species Protonibea diacanthus. The sequence goes on along the minus strand of CM053988.1, from coordinate 8,674,914 downwards.
ACCCCTGGATGTTCAGTTTATGAAGGCCATTCACAATAAGGTCAACGTGGTTCCTGTCATCGCCAAGGCAGACACGCTGACCCTCAGAGAGAGGGAGAGGCTCAAGCGCAGGGTGAGAACAACAGTCAGCCATTGTTCAGGATCTTTTCCAGTTCCTGAAATAAACAGCAGCTATCATGCGCTCATAGTGTCTGCTTTAGCTTTGTGGGTGTCAAAATACTGTTTGTATGTAAAGTTACTATATTGAATCTGGGCTTTAGGTTAAATATGTAAAAACGTGGTGTCGTTTAGCTCAGTTGGTAGAGCAACCGCCCCGTGTACAAAGGCTCAGTCCTCGCCATAGAGGCCCAGGGTTTGAATCCGACCTGTGGCTCTTTCCTGCATGTCATTCCCATCTCTCTCTTCCCACATTCCTGTCACTCTTCAAGCTGTCTCTGTCAAATATAGCTGAAAAAGGCTAAAAAATATCTTAAAAAAAAAAAAAAGAAGTAAAAACACAGTGAGACAGGAAGTCCCAGGGCGGAGTAGAAATCAGAAATGTTGTCTTTTACATAGTTTTGCCATAATAGGTAATAAAAGGTGTCTTGTCTCTGTCTTCTTGGTAAGATTCTGGATGAGATCGATGAACATGGCATCAAGATTTACCACCTTCCTGACGCTGAGTCGGACGAGGATGAGGACTTCAAAGAGCAGACCAGGATCCTCAAGGTAAACTCTCCATTCCCTGCAAACCCTTTCATAGCTCAACAAATATGAATTCAGATATGAAAAAAGACGAGTCACTGTTTGAAGTGTCACAGTAAAAGTCAGCTTTATCTCCCAAACAAATTTCCGTACAAATCATCCCATTCCTCGAGGGATTTGTTTTAAGTGTCATGTGGGTGGTTAAGCTGTAGCTACAGACACGTGAACCACTCCTCTTTTCCAGGCTAGCATCCCATTTGCAGTGGTGGGATCCAACCAGCAGATTGAAGCCAAGGGGAAGAAGGTGAGGGGCCGCCTGTACCCCTGGGGAGTGGTGGAGGTGGAGAATCCGGAGCACAACGATTTCCTCAAGCTGCGGATCATGCTGATGTGAGTGGTAGACGAGACCCACTGCTCTCCTTATTCTTTAAAATTTTATGATAAGGGTAAGGCGATATTAAGGGTTAGTAATCTGCAGAGATGTATTCTGTCTATTTTCCTACAAATTATGTGGAAACAAACTGTAGCCAAGGCAGGAAAAGAGACGTTAGATACTAAGTTCTAACAACAGTAGCAGTGTAATTTGGTCCAGACAAGTTTGGGCCTCTGTCCATGTGATGTACAGCAGAGCCAACATCTGTAGTTTTCAAAATGTCTGTGTGCTGGAATATTTATTGGTTTTCCATAAACTCCACAGAACCCACATGCAGGATCTACAGGAAGTGACCCAGGACCTTCACTACGAGAACTTCCGCTCAGACCGCCTCAAGCGGGGTGGCAGGTTGTCCTCCCATGGTTACATTCTGCCTCTTTCTCCTGCGTACGTACTTGTCTGTCAGCTTGCTTCTCTGCACCTCCCCCCACCTCAAACAGCAAACCTCTGAAGTAGACTTAAATCGTGTTCAGTACAGTTTAAAGACAAAACAACACAGAAATGCATAAATATAATCAGGTACATGCACAGAACACACACCTTAGAGAGAATTAAAACATCCAGAGCTGTATATATGAAAGCTGAGTTAGCGGATTGATGACTGTATAATGGATCATGTACCGACGGTTATTCTTCTGTTGTCCATCCACTGTGTAATGTCGTTGAACTAGTATCATTCTGTAGTACTGTAGCTCTAACTCATCATTTTGCATGTTAACCACATCAGGTAGACCACTAGTTCTCAACCTAGAGTGTCAGAAAACCATTTATTTTTAAAGTTTAGATTATTATTAAACATGTAAACTTGCAGAATAAGGTCACAGTGAAGACCTGAACAACAAGCTATATTCATAGAGCCCTGAATATCTGCTAAACAACCTCGTCCTGCATTAGAAAAGTGTTGTTTAAACAACCAAGGAGCTAACAGAACAATGGCAAAGTATCAGAGAATAAAAAGAAGCACATTAATATGTGAGTATTAACAATAGAATTGTATAACATGTTCCTAAACATACGAAGAAGATCTATCTCTGCAGTGTTCAGAGGAAATAATAATCTGCTCAAAATGAATCCAAATAACTCGTCTTACACAAACTTCCTGCAGTTATTGCGTTCAGTATTTGGGTACAGATTATCAGCTGTTCTCTGTTATTGTTACGCGCTGAATGTAATACGAAACATCCAGAAATATGTGACTCAGTCAGGGCTCGTCAGTTTACTTAATGATTTAAAAAAAAAAGGGTCTGTGAAGGAAAAATGCTTGGAACCAGTGACTTAGGCCGTTGTCGGGAGGCAGAGTTTAATTCACTGCTGTGGGCTGTAGTGGGTTGTGGTTTTTCATGGTTAGTTGGTAGCTAAATGGCGTATGTAGTTTGAGAATCTGTAGAGGTTGTAAACAGATTTACTGTGTGTCATTTAACATAGAGTGGATATATCATCATTTAACCCTCACTGTAGACCAGAAAGAATCTTTGAGTTTTTTCTTCTAAAGCCAACCCAGGATAAAGGGAGTGGTTTTACTGCCTTCTCATTGCCTCGCCATCTGTCCAGTGATGGCTGTCTGGTCTTGATTTGACCAATCCCATGAGTGGACTGTCGGAGGTATCGTTTGTTTTTTGTTTTTTAATCTGGGGGAGGTAACGCTGTTCCCCTGACTCTCACGCTCACTGCTTCTCTCCTGAATCTTGACTGCTTTCATCTCTCTGTAGTTATTTGTTGTAGACGCCCACTTTTCTGATCTTTCTGCAAAGAAAAAAAAAACTCTACACTAACCCACTGACCCCCTTCTTCACTTTCTCAATGTGGCTTTTGTCATGTTTGCCTAATGCTATTTAAAATAGTACACTGTGCACTCTCAGGCATGCACACATACACAAGCTTCTTCAGCTGACTCTTGTATAACTGTGCAGCTAACTTGATGATTCTTTTAATAAAGTGTGTACGTTTTCCAAGGTTGATTCTGTAACATCAAAAGTAACTTTTAGTTATGCCATTAAAGCAGGAAGGGGCCGGAGCCGGAGGAAATGGACAAGGATATGATCCTGCAGGAGAAGGAGGCTGAGGTGGGACATTTCAGACGCTACACTACTTCAGGATTATTAAAAATAATTCATTTTTTCATCAAGCATTCTTCTGGATTAAAGCACAGGAACAGTTTGACAATGAGAAATAGACATTTGTGGAGGTGGAGCCTGCAGACACACTGGAAGCAGGGGGAACTATTTCAGAGCTTATAGGCAGATTATGTTCTGACTTTGGACAGAGCCAGGCTAGCTGTTTCCCCCTGATTTCAGTCATTGTGTTAAGCTAGGGTACAGGCATGCTGGCTGTAGTTTTATATTTAGTATATAGGCATTCTTTCTTCTGTTTATGCTCATAATACATGTGCTAAACTGGTAAATTCAAGTTCAGGTTCACAGTTTGCTTCTATGCATGTTTCTATCCACTGATTTATATCTGGCTGTCGGGTATCAATGATAGCTCCACTGAAGAATAAAAGAAATCATCTATAAATAAACTAAATGAATGCACCTCAGTGTGCAGTTGTTGTTGTTTCCTTGTCATACATGTCGATGTTCTGTGTCACACAGTTGAGACGGATGCAGGAGATGATTGCCAAGATGCAGGCCCAGATGCAGAAGCAGGGAGATGGAGAAGGGGACGGCCCCCATGCGTGAAAAGTCTACGGTATGAGGAAAGAATCACTGTAATGCAGACACACTGTTTCCTGAACGCCTCATTTCCTGCTTTTCAAATTTGCATACCTGAGACCTAACCGGTTTTCTGTGAAGCCAATCTTGATTTTTAGTTGCAAATGACAACGTGTAACTTTTCCTTTTCTTTTCCACTGTAGGTGTTGGAGCCACTGCTCGAGTTTGACTAGAGAAAGACGGACGATAGCAGAGAAGGCCATCTGGTTATTGACTCGTACTGCTTGCCACTATTTTTATTCCAATCCTACCCAGGATCTGGAGTCATTTTTTTTAATACATAAGTATATTCAAACAGTGTTATGTTTATATATTTACACACGGTTCTTCATTTTTTTTCTTCTAATTTTGTTTTATTTTATTCAACTTTTGTCAGTTACTCAAATGAAGTCACGTGACCCATCTAAAATGGTGGCATATATCTTTAATACACGCCCGTTGGGATGTTCTGTTATCATTTTTTTTGTGTTCCTTTACTGTTTTTTTGTTTTTTTTGCTATTGAGAGAACCAAAGTATTGCTGCTTGTGTTCAGTGCTTTTGGTCCTAAAACATCTCTCAGAGGACGTGCTAACCTTTGCTCTGTGAAAGAGCTTCATTGGGAGAGTCAAAAATAGCTTTTCATGCCATTGTCTCAGTGTTCTTTTTGTCAAGAGAAAAACATGATTTCATCAAACTTCCCTTTAAATATGGCCCACCCTGCTCAGTGTTCATCATGCTACCCTCCTCGTCTGCATGCAATTCTCTAAATTTCAGGTGGAGTTTCCTTTTTAGGGCTGCGTTAGGCTCATCTTCTCCATTAGTGCAGTTCTCAGATCAGTGTCTCTTAAGTGCAGCGGCATTCAAGTGTTGTTAATCTCCTTTTGAGTCTGATATAAATTTAATATACTGTGACCCTTGACCTTTTTACAGTCTTCCTGTACACCTGACAAATGAAGGACAAATGAGGCACGATGCCTCCGGTGCTTTCAATGAGCTAGATGTCATTACTCCATACTGTAAAAGTGAAGTCATGTGTCAGGGAGAATTAACTATTCTTTATATTGGTGCAGTGAGATTGAAGAGGTATAAACTTCTACCTGTCCCAACTGCTGAGTACTTTGTGGTTTTCATGACCACAGAGTTTAAAAGTGACCCGATGAGGTCAGTGTAGCCAACATTTCCCTCACCAGCCAAGATGAGAGTTCTTGACATTCCTCTTTGTGCTGTTTTTAGCCAATATTAAAATACCAAATATTGTTTTTGATGCATATATTGTAATAAAAGTTTTATTAAACTTTACCTCCTGGTGATCTTTATTTATAAAAAACAATTATCAGTGGATTGATGTTCAAGGTTCATCACACGCCCAGAATAAAGTCATTACACTCTGGTATGATAAGAGTCTGGAGTTTGTCCAGGCACATTAACTTTTACTTCCTCCTCCTGTTTTGTGCGTGTGTGTTTCATTTCAGTGAGATTAATTGCCTCTGACAGATAAAACCACACTATGAACCTGCCCTGACTAATGGGCCTTCAGTAATTACAGTACAATGAGGTTAATTACCCCCAGATTACATTCCTTTTTTTTTCTTAGAGGAAGACAAAATGAAAACGGCAATGAGTTTTAATAATAAACACAATTAGACTTCAGCTTACATAAATATGAACATGATTTTTTTTAGATTTATATGAATGAATGCTCCACTACCACCAACACATTTTACAGTGTAATGTGCAGCCTTAGACTGTCACTTGTCTGAACAGACGCAAATGAAGACGTTAAACTAGCAACACAGACCAGCTAGCATTTCGATATGATACATATCACAATAAACCTGTTGTGGAAATGTCAAACTGTAAGCCATCCTTTACAACTATGAGCTCCAGCAAACACCAAACACTGAAGACAATGGGACATTTTCCATAGACTTTATTATAGTTTTTTTCTTCTCAATCTAACAGGTATACACAACGCTCTAAATGTCATGGCTTTTTTTGTCTTAAATACTCTCCGCTCTTAAAGAAAAACTGTAAAAATATTTAATTATAACTAATTAAAAGATCTCTTCGGGGGTGGGCAGTGGGACTGGGAAGGGTGCAAAGATACGAGGGGTGAGGGTGGGTGTGTGTGGAGGGGGGTCTTCTGTGGTCCTTATCTGAGGCGTTGGGTGGGTCTGGGAGACAGAAAAGGGGGCAGAGTTAAGTTACATCCAGCTGGAGTTTCACCGCGAAGACTGGGTGGTGTTACCGTTTAAAGAAAACCTGGAAGGACGACATGAAAACGATTAATTCAAGATGAATGAGCGTTTGCTGCTCCACAAAGAACATCCGAGCTGACAGTTGGGATACTTGTCGGTATTTTCACCTGCACACTCTCTCTTTCATGTGTGTGACGAGGCGGTCGGAGATGCCCGGACACGACTCCTCTGCCAAGTTAAAGGCGTTTTCCAGCTCCTCGATGGCTCCTACGCCCCCGCCGCTCGCCCGCCGCTTCTCCTTCAACTGGTGGAAGAAAGACCAAATAGAAAGAATTTTGAATGTCCTGTAATGGGAAGCTTCAACCAACTAATTTGTCAACAGAGCATCATGCTTCCCTGTTTTATTCCAACTCGTACATCTAGGAAGAATAATCTGATCTGCGATTCAATGACGGCCAAATTAATGACACGACCAATAAATTTGATGACATAATGTGATTAAATCAATTCTCAAGACAGCTTTCACATGTATAAAGAAAATGAAGTGCATCACACCACGTCTACTCTGTCATCTACACAGTAACAGATAACAGGAGCAAATCTTCCATCCTTTTTTCTATAAGTGCTGACAGCTTTATGGTTTTTCCCGTCTTGTACTTTTATTTAGGAAACATTTGTTAAATCTGCATTTTGTTTGTACTCTAGTTTAATTTAGGAATGTTGTTTTAGTGTTTGGATAATGAAAAGCATTATTGTAGCGGCAACTTTCCATTTAAACTTCAGCTATGAGGCTGAGTAGGCTCCTACTGTGACACATTGGTCCAAAAAGAAAATCCAAAGTGCACGTTATAAGTTTTATGATGTTTGTCCAAAACAGTAACAACAAATTTAAACTGGCATAACGATGAACTGAACTTTGCGATATGAAGTGCTAAGACGATAATAAGAAGTGAAACGTGGTAATAAATAGTGACACGGTCATAAGTTGCAACAATGACCACACCCACTGTGCCAATTACCAGAAGTAAGGGTGACCTACAACGGTGTGTGATCAAAACAAATAAACAGCGCAAACTATATCCACAGATTTTTGGCTCCTACAGTTATATAAATCCCCATCCCTGACAGCTGAGCCTACCTCTCTGAAGATAGGCGTTACCAAAGCAGACAAGCATTGTGACTTCGGCTGCCTTTTCACCGGATCTCCTGACTATGAAAAGGAAGGAGGAGAAAACAAGTGTCAGGGAGAAAACAAAAAGATTTGACTGTGTCTGTCTGCTGTGTGTGTCTTTACCTCTGAATCTGTGTTTGCGTAGTCTTTCTGTAACTGGGTCAAAGTGGTGGGTCTGACTGTGGGGAAGGTCCACTGGGGACACGTATCCACGTCACCATCAGCATCCCTGATGGAAGGAAGGAAGCAAGGAAAGAGGAGAATGAAGGAAGGAGAAATACGAGGAGAAGAAGAGAGATTTAAATAATCTGAGGAGCAACTTTGAATCACTGACCTAATTTTAGTACAGTCAGAGACAAGTGTTCCTATTGAGGACAGTTTATAAATGTGGATGGTTACATGTGTTATATCCTCTTTTTAACTGTTTCCTATTAGCAGGGAGAGGTCAGTCCTGATATTTGGCAATCCTGGAATGTGACATAAGCTTTTACAGCTGACAGAAATGTAGCAACACGGAAAGGTTCATTACTGATACTACTTGGTGGGTAACCAATTCTTAAATTCTCTAATAGGTCAGCTTAATGTCACAAATTTAACAACTTGGCTGTGAATAGATCCTTTGGAAAGTGTACAGCTGGAGTGCGTGAAAGTGCGTTGTTGAGACTCACATATCTGAGTCGTCAGAGCTGGATTCCTCCCCGTGCCCCTCTGACTTCCAGCGCCGGTAGCGGTCAATCAGCTCTGTCAGATAAGCCGTCTTCTTGGTGTACCGTGTGATGAACTTGTGCTTCAGGAGCTCTTTGGCTGTTGGCCTCTGTGCGGACATTGAAGAAAGACAGACAGCAACATTCACTGACAGCATTACTGGAAGAATCACACTAAAAGAAGCTTCAGAAATGAGTCCGCCGTCACAGATTTAGCAAAAATGTGAGACTTGGTTTCGGTTTGTAGATTTGAGAAAACACAGCACAAATTATAATGCCTGTTAATGACAAAATATGCTAATCTAATCACAAGAATATTTGGTAGGATAAATAAAGTCTTACACTCTGAACGGCTGTGCCAATCTGGAATTATTTTCCAATTTTATGATCTTATGATGATCTTATGATTTAGCCTAAAACAAGCAGGACTGATCTCGTTTTAGTTCTGCTACTATGCTTGCAGATGCACGCAGGTGTACTACTTACAAAACGAGGGTCTTTATTTAGACAAGCCTCCACAAACTCTTTGAAGGGCTTGCTGTAAGGTCCCTCAAGTGTGGGTGGAGTATTTTTCGGGATGAGGAAAAGGACCCTCATGGGGTGTAGTTCCGAGTTGGGAGGTTCCCCTTTAGCGAGCTCAATGGCAGTGATTCCCAGGGACCAAATATCAGCCTGAAGGGGGGGAGAATGAAATGTGTAAGTAAGTGTGTTAGCTTCACATACAGACACTGGAAACTGTGCGAGGAATTACTGTCTGTCTATCTTCTTTTCATGAGCTTGGTTCAAAGTACCGAAGTGAGAAAATAAGCCTGAAGACAGCGTTCACTTAAAGCAGTAACACAGACCTCTCTTGTCCAGTCCACAGACTCACCTTGAAGTCGTAGGCTGACTGTTTGATGACCTCTGGAGCCATCCAGAAAGGCGTGCCGACAAATGTGTTCCTCTTAATCTGGGTGTCTGTCAGCTGTCCCGCCACCCCGAAATCTGCCAGCTTCACGTCGCCCTGCTCCGACAAGAGCACATTGGCAGCTAGGAGAGAGAGACGGAAAAATTTGAGGGAGGGGTCAAAATACAGGGAGGGAGCTGAACAATAATGCTAAAAACAAAGCGTCAAGAAACATTTCATCTAAGCTTGAATAATGGGGATGTTGTAGCAGCTTATTTAGACTAAGTGTAAGTGTCATTTTTGAAATGCCAGAATAATAATATTTGGGATATTATGCATTACAGATGGACAAAGGACACTTTGCATCCACTTCATCACTTCCTCAGTAACAGCCTTCTTAGCCCAGTCTTCTTAATCGTTTTCCATCTTTGTCATCATGGTGTCATTATTCCTGCAATTCTCTAATGATTCCCGAAGGCTAAATTATTTTTTCTCAAGAAGGTGTGAACACAGCATCAGATACAGAAAATAGAACATTAGCTCCACACGCAGATATACATTTAACACCTACAGTATGTTGCAAGCTCGCAGATGGTGTTAATAAACGCATGCATCTTGGTAGCATATTTCCATGTGTGGACTTATTCTGTCCAGCATCTGGTTAAGACTGATTATACGTGTTGTTCCTCAGCAGCTCTCTGGACGCTTGCTCAGTCAGCTTGAATCAAAGCATATAAATGTCAGCGTATAGTCTCCCTACTCAACACAGCAGCAAATTATCTCTGAGTTATGGGTTTGAAATTTGACTTGGTACCAGGACGACACTGTAAAACTGATATATACAATTGCTAAATGTAAAAGAGGGACTATTACCTTTGATATCTCTGTGGATCTTCCTTTCAGAGTGCAGATACTCCAGCCCCTTCAGTATTTCCCTCAGTATAGTAGCAATGTAAGTCTCTTCAAGAGGCCCTGGACGGAGCTAGAGAGAGGAAGGGAGATGATAGTTATGTGATGGATACATTTGGATAAAAGTTGGGAGAGATAGAGAGAGATAGAGAGATAGAGAGAGAGAGACAAGGACAGGACAAGTTTTGATCCACATGTATAAAAAGTGACGTTCATATAAAACTTTGTAAGCTGTAGAAAAATGTTCTTACCAGATCCAGAGCAGATCCTCCACCTAAATACTCCATGATAATCCACAGCTTGGTCCCCTGAGAAGATGAAAGATGTTTAATACTGAAAATTTCTGCTTTGTCTTGTCTCTACGCATCTCTGTGTCAATAATCTGCACATGCATCGCTTCATTATTTGTGTTATCACCTCACCTTCAGGTACGATCCATAATACTTGGTAACAAAAGGGCTATCACACTGGCTCAGCACTGTGATCTCCTGTTGAATGTCTTCGATCTCATCCTCTGCCTCCTCCAGATCTATAATTTTAATCGCCACCACCTCCTTTGTGCGGTTGTTGATGCCTTTGTAGACCTCTCCGAAGGAACCCTTTCCAATCCTCTCCTGCTTCGTGAAGTACTCCTCAGGGTCCAGCCGGGTATTCTGGTCCAGTGACGGCAAAGAAAGCATTGTGTGTATGTTGTGATGAGTTAAGAGGATTATTTGAGTGTATATGTGTGTGTGCGTGTGTGTCACTTGTAAAGCAGTCAAAGAGGACAGAACTGGTGTGCTAAGAGCAAACGACTTGTTTCGGATTTGAAAGCACTCTTGCTAATTAGACGTGACAGCAGGAGTTACCTATCTTATCTGCTGGCCTATATAATACTGTGCTCGTGCAATGCTCATGTAAAAAGAAAAGATGATAATTAACCTTTATTATTATTATAGCAATCTATTCCGTTACAGCAGGTATAATTACCTAGACTCTAAATCGAACTTTGCGCCAGGATGTAATTCAAGATGCATGACACTTGAAAGTTCAGTGGTTTTGTCTCTCCATAACAGCAGGAAATGAGTGATGATCTGACTCAGTAGGAAGCACGTAAAGAAGTCATAACATTTAAAGTCTGTGAGTATTAACAGTAACATCTACATTTCTAAAACAGAGGGGGCTTTTAGACATTGCTCCATGATCTAATGAAATCTAGACTTTCTGATTACATTTTTCTGTCAGCTTCTTCTTCTTTGGTAATGGTTCCTCTCATTCTGACAATAGCGAGGTGATGTGAAAATAAATGAACTCACACGCCTGTACACAGTGAGTTTTATCACTTACATTAATGGCTTAAGACCCCCACCCACCTATTCATGGAAACCCTGACAGTCATGGGGGTTCGCCTTGTCTTGGACGAGAAGAAGGGAGGTGACAGTTGGTGAAAAAGAGGATTTCTGTACCTGGTTTTGCATGTCTCGAAGGTGTGCCATCCCCTATGCAGGTTGGACGGGTCAGGGACAGCCACAGCGCTCTCTTTCCGAAGCTATCAAGTGGTCCTTTCGGGTTTTTCCTCCCCTCCTTAGCTGTCTAGGAAGCTAGCTAGGTCGCTAGCCAACTAGATAAACACCCAATCTGCTGGCTTTAACGGGGCTGTCACTCCGCGCACTGTTTTCGGCCTCCAAGTCCAACGGAGGACCGAAGAGCCCGGCGAGACAACGAGCTATTGACCGAGAGACTCCATTAGTGTCGGCGGTGATGAACACGATGAAAAAAAATGCTCCTTCCGTGTATTAATATTTAATTCATTTCAAGGAACGTTTAGCCTGTTGTTCATTTGAAGCTTCAGGAGGACAAAATAATGGCCCAGACGGAGGACGCATGCGCATTGGCTTTGAAGAATTTGGAATTGTGGGAGTTGTATTTCTGTTAAGGTAACCGAAAACCTGCTCAGTGTAGGCGCTGCCACAGACATGCATGATCAGAAAAGACGTTATAAATACATGTGGTGATCATTTCTGAACAAAACTGTGCTTGATTAAATCAAAACATAAAAACTGTGTCTACAGAGTGTTTCTGGTCATTTAATCGATTTAAAACAGAGTAACTGGAGAAGATAACATAGAAAAGATATGACTGTTCAGTTGTTGCATCAGAACAACGACATTAGTAAGATAAGTAATGTAATAAAACAAAATAAGATAATATATACAATAAATAGATCTGTGTGTATATAATACATACACGCATACAGTATCTTTATGTACCACCAAAGTCAACCATGTATAATACATGTAAACAGTGTATACAAGAGTAATATGATTAAGCATTGATTCTTAGTGTTGTCTGTGTTAATATATAAACATAATATAGTATATAATGTAGCCTTAAAATACACTATAACATCATATGGTATAATACCTGAGGCCATGTTGTATTTCAGCAGACAGCTATTTGTTGTTTGAGTCTGAGTCTCATCCCATTAAAGACTGCAAATGTAAAAAGACTATAATAACATTGATCCAAGCTCAATGCACAGTGGATAATGCAAATTGCCAGAGACACAAATACATTAGCTATACATTATTGCTCTTTTGATGCACCTGAACTGTTTTGGAAGTGTGCATATCAATTGAAAACATTTACACTAACCTGTGCGGTGACCTTTGCTGCTGTTTCAGCAAAGCCCCAATAAAGTAGTGGTCACAAAACGCACAATTAGCTATTAGACATTGTATTTTTTTAAATTAAGTAATTAATTATTTAGCCCTGTGTAGTGAACTATGTGCATGCACATTGATAATGTGATCAAATACCCCCATACTAATGATTATAACAGGGAACTGCACATGCTATTTCTTGCAGTTATACATGTACAAATAAGTCCCATTTGATCAAAAAGTCCATTTTTTCCCGCATTTTCTAATAATTCTCAACAATTTCTTCCCATGAAATCATTTGAATGTATTCAGAAAATAACTGTAAAAGATGTGCTCTCTCTGCAATTAAGGAAATAAAGCTATTTGTCATTAGTGTAATTAAAATATGTACATTAATTTAGAGCTGGAATAGACTAATTAATTTATATGCTCATTGCAAACAAACCAAAATAATTGTGTATTATTTATAATAATGTTTATATTTGTAATAATTATAATAATATTGTCATTGACACCAGGTCGGCCTTTATAAACATTTTATGTGACGTCTAATTTTATGTGTGCGCTCGTTTTCCACCTCGGGTGCCGCCTGCTGGTGAGGTTCGGTTAGACTGACGGTGTAGCTCATACGCTCCGCCCCAGCGGACTCACGGGGGTTACTAACAGCTATACACTCGGTTGAAGCGGTGTGTCCGTCCCGGTTAATGCTTCTAATATTACAGACACATGCCTTTTTAAAGTCCGGTGTTAAAACCACAGCGGTGAGTAGTCATGAGAAGCTGGAGTGAATGAATAAATGTGTTTGCTTAGCCAGCCTGTTACTGCGGATAGTCAGCGGTTGTTGTCAACGCACCGCTCAGCTAACGAGCTGTGATGAAGATAACATTAGCTAACGCTCGTCAGACCTGATATACTTGTAACATTAGCTCGTTATTAGCTAACGTACATGCTAGAAATGGCGTCTTATGTAGGTTTTCATTCAGTGACATTGAAGCCATGTGTCAACACTCAGCTACCGCATGCCGACGTTACGTAATTTCATGTAGCACGACGTGAAAAGGTATTTCTAATATATTATTTATTAGCATTGGCTGATACACCCTCCACCCCACCACCCTCCAGCTTGTGGTCGGGCTTATTTGGTTCCTCTACAGGACATGACATGCCCTCTGCACGGGCCAGAGAGCATGTTTGGGCAGTACTTTAACCACTAAGCCAATTAGCAAAGGCTAAATTCACCACATTTGTCATTTTAAATTGAACATAATGATACTGCTTTCAACTACAATCAGAAAAGCACAATATATTACAGGCAGGACAGTGTTAACTGGTTGTTTAACGTTACATTTTTATCTGTATCTAATGTGTCTACAGGCTGGATGAGTGGAACAACATTCACCCCCCCCTCTGCAGAGGTGGCCGAGATGAGCCGCATCCATTATGATCTGGAGTACACAGAGGGCATCAGCCAGCGCATGCGAATCCCAGAGACCCTCAAGGTGGCTCCGGAGAAGGATGCAGGGGCTCTGCCGCTTCAGCAAGCCGATCTGCCCATTCACACAGCTCTGATGCAAGTGCCAGAGAGGATCGTCGTAGCAGGTGAGGACGGCAGACATGACGTCAGTAAACCAAAAAAAAAATGTGCATGGGAAGCTGAACTTGAAGCACACACAAAAGTCATTACACTGTTTACATTTTTCTTTCTTCCTCTACAGGTGATGACGGGGACCCTCTCTTTTCTCGTCCACGAGACTTGGACCTGATTCAGTCAGTCCCTCCTGTGGACCTCCTGAACATGAAGGCTCCACCGCGTGTCCTCACCCTCACAGAACAGCCACTGGACTCACTTGAAACGGAACAAACTGCCTCTTCACAGAGCAATCCCAGCCAAATGGTGAGGGTCAAACCAAGGCTTTCATTCATGTGCCCCTTTTATTTATCTGCACTGTTAACTGAATTTGCTTAATTTCCTGAGCTTGACAATGATAGCTAATACTAATACTTGCATGATGCAAACTGATCGAAATGTAGGAGCATGGGGTAAAAACATACACAATCATGCTTTTATAATATCACACTTTAGTTACAACTGTAAGTGTTGGTGAAAATATTGTGGATGCAGTAACATTTTAGTCACGGAGGAGATTAGGTGGAGACGTGTAGAGTCATGAAGTTAGAGTAGAAAGCTGATGATTTGAAGATTATCAAGTGAAAAACAAAATTTAATCTGAAAATCTGAACTGGATTTTTATAATATTTTGATCAAAATATTTTCAAAGGTGCATTCTCACACCACAGATGTGTTCGTAAACAAGATGCTGCATTTGTTTATTGACGCTAATGATGTGCTATCATAGTCTGTGCCCCCTCGCCCCGGTCACGCTGAAAAAAAGTGTGGTTACTTCTCAGTTCTTGACCTCTTGTCTTCATGTTACATCAACTAAGAACACAATTACTCACCGCAAAAGCCTGTTGTAGTTACGAGAGGAGATAGTGTTACACACATGCTCGTTCGCACTTACATTCGGACTCCCTCTGTTGGATATTGATGCTGCTGGAGCTTGAAACAAGACAAGCAAGAAAGACTGTAGGGAGATACAGTGATACATTGCCTGGAGAAGAAACCAAAGCCTTTGTTTATCTTCTGTAGTTTTTGTTTATAGTGCAGCAGCCTGGAAATAGAGATTGCTTTTTCTTAAAGTACAATGGATATGAACATTGTAACATTGATCGGTCATTTATTTTTTACCTCTTATTTCATTCATTTATAATTTTTGTGTGTGTCAAGCATTTGTAATCATTTAGTTCTGACTTGTTACACTCAGCAAAAAATAACACGCTAGGTTTAAACTTTCAACTGTTCGTGTTCATAGGCCCACTTTCATGCTCGCTCTCGAAGGGAACGCAGTGTGAGTGAGAACATATCAGGCCGCCACAGCAGTCAAATTGGCAGAGTTGATATAAGGTAAGCACCTGTTACAACACCACTGCTGTGTTTCTATTCTGAATTTGTTATCTCTTATTCTTGTTTTGTTCTTGGTTTGTTTAAAATCTTATTTCTTTACTGTTTCTCTTTTTACCCCTCTGCCAGTGTAACCCCTTCCCCTTCTGCTCCCCCAGTCCGCTTGTGTCCCCCTCTCTGTTCACCTGAGGATGCACACGTCAACCTGTTCACAGCTGCCGGTTTCCTGTCTTATATCCAATCAACAACACGTCGGGCGTACCAGCAGGTCCTTGAAGTTCTGGATGACAGCCACCGCAGGTGATTTCTCTTCTTTGTCTTTGTATTTCTCAGATGTCGCTCATAAAGTTTCTCAGAATGTTATATATGCTTGTCTTCTCTATGACATGCTGTATTCATTCATTCTGTATGCGCTGTATGCACTGCATTATTATCAACTACAGCTCCATTTGCACAGGACTAGTAGGGGGACCTTGGGATTTAGAAATTGCCCCCATGTCTGTTTCATGTGGCGCTTTCACATACAAAGTTTGCATTTTACTCAAATTAACTGACATTTTCCTCGTGTTGGTGTGTTAATGAAGCTGTGCCGCACAGTAGTTCATCACAGCTGATTAATCTGAACCACCGTGCTCCGGACACAAGCTTGAAGCCTGGCAAAAAGGATTCTCATGTGATCTTGTGATCTCGTGATCTGGCAAATCCAGCTGCCAGCTGAAAGGTTTAGAAGTTTTCCAAGCAAAGGAAAGCAGCTGTTAGAGATCGAAACAGGAGAAATTTTGCAGGAAAGGGAGTAACATTACAAGGCCAATGATGATGTTACTCACAACCTCAACTTGTGGTCTGTGTGAGGCCAAAACACTGTTTCAGTCGGAGTCGGCAAGAGTCGGCTAAATTTAAAAAGTATCCAACTGTCAAATTCCCAACTCCTCCATTCAGAGTCACTCTACCAAAACTAATTTTCATGTGCAAGGAGTACATGGGAGTGCACGCAGGTTGGTAGATAGACAGGCTGAATGGAGTGATTAGCTGGGCTTATTGCAGGTCTAGGATAGCCACACATACTGCAGTTCCCTTTCTGTAGCTGTGCAGACAGTCTCTGAGCCAGACTTATTTCGTCAGCTATGTGTCACTGTTTTTGTCATTTTAAATTGAAGTATATACATTTTCCACAGGACACACCTGGACCTGTCCCTGGATATAAACCCTGAAGAGTCTGGCTTAATGGACGCCTCCTCACTAAGACGACAGGTTATATGTTTCACACGTCTAAACGACTGCCTGTGTCACTGATAAGTGATTCATATGCTTCTCCACTGTCCCAGTGTGCATATTGTACTTGTCGTGACAATTTTCTCCTATTTTTAGGCTTGCAATTCACAACTCTTTAGGTACAGTGACGGCTTGCTGACGCGACAGGCTTATGTAAACCATATCTGATTACTTACAAAAGATGCTGGCAGAGCAGCACACAGTCAGGGATAAGTTACATCTGGCACTTTTAGATACTCAGCTGTAAACAGACAAAAGACACAAAACAAACAAACAAACACAATTACATTATAAATATAAGCACTTATCACATCCTGGGCCAGTAAGAGAGCACTAAACTAAATGTATCGTTCAACTGTTTTATGCAAGTTTGTTTGACTTGGCATTTCAATACAAATAATCACAGGAAAAAGTAGTGTTAGTAATGTTTTTTTTTTGTGTTCAGATTGTGAAGCTGAACCGGCGTCTGCAGCTGCTGGAGGAAGAAAACAAAGAACGCTCCAAGCGAGAGGTGATCCTGTATTCTGCGACAGTGGCTTTCTGGCTCATTAACACCTGGATCTGGTTCCGTCGATAAGATGGGACAAGACGGAGTCTCCCAAAACACTGGAAGCCAAAGCAATTCCTTGTTAAAGGTGCAACCATTAAAATACAGTACGAGTCCTCACTAAGACTTTACTGCATCTAAAAGGCAACCACAGGGAACGACGACATCATTGGCAAATGTCCTCCTAAATGTTTCTTTAGCAAATTTCAAGCTCAGCACCGACCTGATTACGTATTACGTAAAACGTAACCAATGTTTACAAAACGAATGGTACACCAGTGTTTCATATCGACCTGATGTCACATTAGCAGGTGCTTGCACCTGACTACAAACTGGAGCTGGTGGCATACAACACCACTAGAACTAGATGTAAAGCTAAAGTTAAAGCAGATCTCACATTCAGAGATTCATCTGTGTATTTCATTCCTGTATAAACGGGCAAATGACTCGCAAGACGAAGCACAACGACACTACAGCTGGATGTTGCAACCGCTTCACAGTGGTGAGCTGAGGTTTGCTATTTCGCTTTATTAGGCCACAACTAGCTACAGCATGAGCTGCTGACCAACAAATATCATGTCTATGACTCTGAATCGGTGTTGAAGTTTCTCCACCTTTCAGACACCACACTGATGCTCACTGGAGAAATTAAACATGGTACGGATAATATAGAATATGACCACTAGTTTAAAGGGCCAGTGTGTAGGATTTAGTGGCGTCTAGTACCCCTCCACACACCCCTCCCTCCTCCGAATGTGCAGGAAACCTACAGTTGCTGCCACTTAAACATAAGAATGCGAAATGATAGATCGCAAGGTGAGGGGTCAGCTGACGAAGCACGAGCGGGTGAATTCGACAAAGTCGAAAGCAGACGGCAGCTCGTGGCCCTCGCTTTCAGTGTAGGGCTTCATGGGTGAGAGGCAGTAATCTGCACACTCACAGTACAACATGGCGGGCTCCATGGAAGATGACCTGCTGCCTCTGTAGATACAAAGGGCTCATCCTAAGCTAATGAAAACACAAGCATTCTTAGTTTCAGGTGATTATATAGCTAATGATAGCCCCTACATACTGGTCCTTTAACATAGCAAAGGAGTGTCTAGCGTTAACCAGCAAGAATTGCAAAAAGATATATGATAATTATTTTGTGCAAAGAGGTACGGAAATATCACTGATTGCACTTTTAAGCTTAATAAGTCTGTTGCACAGCAAAAGCAGATGTTACAGTGATGCTTACCATAAAAATGTGACTTTTTATCTTTAGCAGAAGAATGATTGGAGGGGAAACAAGGATTTACTTTCAGCAGCAAATGTTTTGGGAACCTATCTCGAGCTGGATTTACAGTAACAGGACCAAGCCTCAGACCTGAGCCGTCTTGCCTGTCAAAAACTACCATTACATAAAGATGACTTAATCTAGAGATGCCATAACAATCGCCCTAAATGTCTTTTTGAGTTCTGCATTACCCAAAACATTTGTGTACAGTACTTGAAAATTGTTGAAATGTAGTTTATCCGTAATGTTTCGTTTGTTACCTCTTTGGCAGTCGAGGGGGGGGGGGGGGGGGGGGGGGGTAGTGATAACAAAAATATAGAGGAGTACTTGTATCATCTGTGAAGTGATGAAGTTTTTCTGATTCTGTTTCTACAGTTTGAGCTGGGTCTTTTGGGGGTTTTTTTTCAGAGAATTTGACCACTTGAGTTTTTTCCACTGTTACCTACAAGACAAAAAGCATTGGCTGTGGTTTTATTCATCATGCAGTGTAATTATAAATCCTAGAACTACTGACTGTGTAATGAATGTCTATGTATATTAAATATTTGTCTGTTATTTTCAATAATGAAACAGTATGTATTTCACAGAGGTTTATCATCACATGTAATGCAGAGCGTCAATAAATGTTGCAGTGACCATTTTTTTGTGAAGCACTGTACCGATGATTAAACGCCAGCTGGAGGTTTGGTGCTATTATATTTAATTCGTTTATTCTTTCAATGACCTGCTGCAGTAAATGTTGATTTCCTGCCTCAGTGCAATACTGACCCCTGCTGCTCCACTTGGAGGCAGTGTGCAACCAAGAAGATGAAACTGGACTTTAAACTGGACATTGTCGTGGAGACTTATCGTTTATGTTAAACTGAAGTCCACCCCTCTGCCACCAAACATCATCCACAGACTGCAGCTGATCCGGATTAAACCTAAACTGAGCTGCTTTTCCTCATTTTGTACCGGTATTCATAAACAGAAAACCAGTGGTGTTACTGGTGACAATGGGAATCGCAAACTGGTTGATCGTTCAGATGCTCGGTGCTGTTTGTCCTAAGGATATCAGTGACTACACCGAACTCTGAATATCTCACACCAGCCTCTTTGATCCATTAACATTGTAATCTAATCCCTGTCACTATGTAAATGGTGATTGCTAATCGCTAACGTTAGCCTACAGTCACCTGCTAGCTTAGCTAATTTAGCAACAAAACCTTTAAGTAACAATAACTGTAATACTGAACATTATGTATAAACATCCTACAAGCTACTGACCTGCAGTAGCTGTTACTCTGTATTAAAGGTACATCTGAGGTACGTGCAACGTCAAGAGTTGTGTTCTTTAAAATGAAAACTGCTAAAGAGCCATTCTGCATAATGTGAGGACTTTTATTTTTGTTATAACTTTTACTGATGATACTTATAAATGTGACTGCAGCTCTTCCACATTTTACACAGTGGCAGTACTACATGTACTGTAAAGTTGTACTTACTTGAACTCTGTTCATGTGTGTTGGCTACATTAAAAGTATTTATGACACTATTATTATGTTAACAAACTATTTAGGACTCATATCAATGACTTGATAAAAAATCAGCATGTTGATAGTGCTGCTAGAAACATTTAGTGACACTCTTGAAAAAAAGAAGGAGCCAGAGTACATACTTTATTGATCCTTGAAGGAAACACAAGTTTTACATATATGGGCCTGAAATACAGCCCCACACACACACATGCAAATGTGGAGAGATGGTGGAGTGATGGGCAGCCACTGCGGTGCCCTGGGAGCAGTTAGGAGTTGTACCTTGCTCAAGGGCACCTTGGCAGTGCCCAGGAGGTGAGCTGGCACCTCTCCAGGTACCACTCCACCTTCCATGCTGGACTTGAACTAGCCACCCTCCGGTTCCCAAGCCAAAAGCGCTTACTAGTAAGCCACGAACCTGTTTTAAGGGCAAGTAATATAATAAGTTAAATTTGACCTCTGGGTACATGAGACATGTGACAAGGCGAGACAATTATGACTACAAAGAAAGTGTGATATATGATGCTTGTGCTGTGTTACTCTCCGCCCAGGAAAAGTGTCGCACTGGATAAATCTATTGTTATTGTGAACCAGTTTAGTGCAGCAACGCCATCACTAAGGTGAGCTCCTTCCTGATGGATGACCACTGGAGCAACAGTAGATTTTTCTTCCCACATGCTCTCCTCGTTTTTCCAAAAAATAGTTATATACTTTGGTTACCTGTCTCCATGCCAATACAGTCAGTGTCAGAAAAATAAAGAAAGAGCTGTAAGATGTATAGCAGTTGGCTATAACAGCCCGGCAATAATTTATAATACTTTTGTAGTTTAATACCGTACAGGGGTTTCTTTTCTTTGGTCTGTGTACTTGTGTGAAATATCCTGTATTTCTTCACTGCAGCCCTCTGATGGGTCTCTTCTTCCGCACGCTTACCTTCTTGGAACATGACATAAAGCCAGTCTTTGTGTTTGACGGAAAGCCTCCCGGGGAAAAGACAGCTGTTATGATGACACCTTTTGAGTCAGTGTCTTTTGACTTAACCTGATACTAAACATTTCCTCCTGCTGTTGTAGGAAAGTCGATGTCAATGACCTGCACTCAAAATAATTGGTACATTTTATTCAGGTGTTGATTAAAGAAAATATCTAAAATAAGAAGTGAAAGTGAATTTGATGGATATGATAAAGACCAACCTACCTATTCTGATCACCGTTTACAATGACCCTGTTTTCCTTCAGCTGAAGAAAGCGAGCTGAGGCGGCTTGATTTAAGCGATTTCCCCAACCGCACAGGCACAGTACATCCCCACTGACCTCACAGGTTTAAAAAGTTTAACAGGATTATAAACTCATTACATTTAGAGAAGATTATTTGAGCGTCAAGTCTCTCTTTGGCATGCAGCATCATCCCAGACCAAAGATTGTCCTCAGCTCCTGAAGCTTCTGGGTGTACCAGTCATCAGGTACGACCTGCTAACAAATATATTGCTTTATATTTCTCCCACCATACCGTTACTTCTTGGCTTTCCCTCACTTCATGCTTTCTTCTCGCCCTCTTGTGCTCCAGGCTACTGTGGCCTGAGCACTGTGTGCCAACTGGTGATGAAGAGGACTGTGGGCCAGCTGATCCAGAGAGACATGGACAGCTGTTTGGAACCAGTGTTCTCATTAAGCCAGCTCAATGCCAAGAAGGACAGGTAAGGCTGTGCAATTCATGTGCTGCTCAAGGACTGCACTCGAGGTTTTCTTACATTTTCTGTAGTATTACGTCACCACAGCAATTGTCCATGCAACAAAGCTGCTTTTTTTCATATTGTGCCCATGTTTCTGTTGATAGATCTCAGATCAGCACTACTGTTCATGTATTAGTCACTACATGTTGCTGACTATCCTCTATCATTTTAATTGAATGAAGGACTCTGCGGGGCTTCTGAACTAATCTAATATTTGATTTCTGTGCTTCTTCTTCCCCTCCACAGTGAGTAATTGAATATTCTTTACCCAGCTGTTGAAAACTCAGATTAGTCACCAGAGTGCGACTGAAACGCCCGTCTTTATATCTTTGAAAACATGGAATATGGTCATTGTAATACCATTTAATATAAATACCCAGTACAAAAATACAATAAGTGATTGAACTTTCCTTCTTTTGCAATTTTGCATTTTTCCTCCACCAGTTTGTTGACCTGTGTATTTTGTTGAGCTGTGACACTGTGAGAAGATGGCGGTTTGGGTCCTAAGCGACTCTGACATACTGATCCAGAAGCACGTACTATCGAGACTGTGGTTTGCATGTCAACAGAAAGGTACGCTAAATAGATCACCAACGGTTTCTTTCTATCGTTGCCTTACAAAAAGTATAAAGATCCAATAAGGCAGTAATTATCTGCTGTGTTCAGACCCATCCTGTGCGCATGCCTGGGTACAGCGAAGCACGGAAGATATTCTTGGACGCACCACAAACCGTAGCTCCTGAACTCATCTGGACTGAGCCAGATGAAGAAGCCTTGGTTGGGTTTCTCTGTCACGACAATCCGTTAAATGCGTTAACAAGTGTTGTAGGACAGCTCATGTTTCATTTGTCATGCTTGTGATACCTCCTACAAAAACAGTTCTGTGTTTTCACGCCCGTGTGTTTTTTTAGGGAGGACAGGGTCCGTCGCCGGATGGAGAAGTTCCGTCAGATGCGGGAAAGTAGGCGTGAAGAGAGGGAAAAGGACAAAGCAACGGGGCCAGACAGGCAGACTCGCATGGAGGACTTCTTTAGAGTTACCAGAAAGAGAAACGGGTGAGCATAACGTAACTATCATGAACATGACAGATAAATCGGATTGTGTGTTGATTTTCTGAACAGTTGTTCTCTCTTCCCTCCTCTAGTTATGTGGAAGATGCAGACACTTTTAAGCAACGAGAGAGAGGAAAAGGATAAGATAAACAGTGATCTCGTAGAATGATTTTATTACAATATCCAGCACTTATTTAAATGCAACAACAGACAATCATATCAAATCAGTATTTTCCATATATTGTTCACTACTAAGTGAAGTCCAGCATTGAATCTGCGAGTATCTTACGCCTATTTTAATTTTTTTTATAATAATTATTTTGACAATCCTAAATAGCAGCATTTATGGTCATGGTTTTGTGCAGTTACTACTATCCAGTCTATTTAAAAACTAAACATGCAGGGTTCAGCCCTCCTGTGTTATAACAAATGCAGTCTGCGTCTTGTACCCAGCGTCATAACAATGCTATTGAAACTGAGTGGCGCTTCTTCAGTGTGTGTGACGGTTTACATGAAACCACCAAGAAACAGAGCAGGCGGTGGGCGCCAATGAAAGAACAGTGCAATCAGTGTCAGGGCAGGCCTTCCTGACCAAGCCAACACTAGGGAACGGGGATGTCTCATCACTAGATATTCAGCGAGCACCTGTGAAGGTGCCAAGGCGAGACCAAAGACTTGAATTTTAAAACCAGCACTAAAAGAGAGTGAATGTTTAAATCCATATTTCTTTTTTTCATTATTTGAAAATACTTGTAAATATATCCAGTATGTTTTGTATTTAGATTTATATGTAATGCTGTTGGCATTTAAATTAAATTCATATGTCTGTTTACTTGTTTGTGTGATGTTCTTGTGGGCCAAACACTGGAAGCTGTGCAGGTGTTTTTACAGAGACATTTTCAATTAATTCTCTCTGAAATGTCCAATTAAAGGAGTGTGACTCTTCATTAAAACACGAGGCATCATTCCAAACCAACAGGTGGCGCCTGTGCCGGGGCTGCTCTTGTCTCTCCCACTCTCTCCGTGTAGAAGAAGTAGTTTGTCAGTCGCCCAGCAGTCCCTGCTGAACCTCTCAGCAAGGTGTCTGCCCCGGCCACCGCACTCACCGTCACACGCGGACAGAGTCTGCCCCGAAAGATGCCACCTGCGGGTCTCTTGGCCGACTTCCTCCCCGGTGATAACAGCCTGCTGTTTCTCCGCCATGGCAACGAGCGCGGCGAAGCAGGAGAGACTCATCTGAAGATGCTCCGGGAAATGACTAGCCTGCCCGCGAATAGGAAATGCTTCGACTGCGATCAACGCGGCCCGACCTATGTCAACATGACGGTGGGCTCAGCAAGTCTGTACCACCTGCTCCTGGCATCCTGTAGGTCTCCTCCGGGCTAAAGTATCGTATTTACGGTTTAGAGGTCCACCGGCACCGCTATCACGTGCGGTGATCTACCACCCCAAACTTGGCGGTACCGTTAGCTCGTTGAAAGCTAGCCTTAAAGTCAGGACAGGTAACACTGACGCTAACGTTACTCTCGGTTCTGCCCGAGGCCGTTGGGTTGGGTTGGGTTGGGTTGGGTTGGGTCAGGTTAGGTCGGGTTGGAGTGGTGTCGACACTTTGAGTTTGTTTACAGCATTACTTCACTGTGATACAATGTGGTGTTGTACATAAATGTAGGTTGAGTGTGAGGGGTGGTCTCGTTGGTTTCAAAGTTAACATATCATACCATACAGCCAAATATTTAGCACCTTGTTTAAAAACAGCACGTCATGGGGAGGAAACCTCCGAGATGAACTTTAAAAACGACCTCCGTTAGGCATGTCGCAAATAAACACACACAGACACACACACACACACCTTTAGATAAGCAGCAGCAGGGTGGGTCTCTCAACTTGGGAAGTAGTTTAAAGGCGAAGTGGGGTAGTGGGTCGTCCTTAGCTGCTGCTGTTGTCTGGTGGAAACACAAGCTGTTCCTCAAAATCTCATAGTTATGAAATCATAACCAAAATTTAGGCAATGAAACTGATTTATGCAACATCCTGGCTGCCTACGCACTTTTGATTGCTCATAATAGACACTAATCTTGTGACAGTGTGTTGCTTGTGTTGTATTCATCTTGTCAGAAGAGGAGTTTTGGCTTACATCCCCCAGTGGATGTTGTAGCTGTATGTAAAGTATTTCCCTGTAAACTAAGCTAGTTTGTGTGTGTGTGTGTGTGTGTGTGTGTGTGTGTGTGTGTGGCTCCACTATCAGGATCTAGACACGTTGCATTGTACTGTGCATGGCTCTGCACATAATCTAATCAATATGTCCCTTCAAGTAACACAGATAAGATCATATGCCGTCGTAAGTATGTGCCATATCTATTAGACTGTGCAGAATAAGGACAAGCGCATATTAATTAGGAAAAGAGATGAGTTGTGTAAATAAGTTTTTGGACTTTTCTTTATTTGGTTTTGCATCCTTAATTCACAGTGGATTAATTGGGTCTTGACCCAGATAAATAAAAATGATCATATCGACTCCAAGCAAATTTATTATATGCAAGTAATGAAGTCATGTATAGTAGAAACATCTTTGGCAGCAGTATCTGTGTGAATTTGTATGAGCTTTGCAAATCTGGGCTCTGCAGTTTTCCTCATTCTCTTAACGAAACTGTGAAAGCTGTGTCAAGTTGCAATGAACAGCAATTTTCCAAATCCTGCCATAAATTCTGGTTTGGATGAGGATCTGGACTCGATCTGGAGTTAGCCACACTGGGACATTAACATTGTTGGTTTTAAGCCAGAGGGTGCATCAGGTTTTGTCAGGATGTGTCTTCTTTTAACCTGAACCTCCACAGAACTAGGGCCTCCTCAGGCGTGATGCTGCCTTCACAGGCTTTCTGGTTGTGTATGTTTATTTTGATTTCAACTTGAACCATGAATCAGCAGACCACTTTGTTCCCACAGTCTCGTGTCGCTTATTGCAGTAAGCCCAGCTGTCATGTGACTTGTCTGTTTCAACAGTGGTGTTGTCTTTGCCAATATGGCACAAAGCTGCAACTGGTGAAGCAACAGTTGTCAGTGCTGTCTCCAATCTTTGCATTAAAGCTCCTCCTGACTTGCCTGGGGCTCTTGGTTCTCGTCCTCACTGGTGGAGTGTCTCTCTTGTACAGACTTTCAGATTTTTGAGAACTTCCTTAAACTGAAGTGTTTGTGTATTTTCTTTTTCTTGTGGAACACAGGATGTAAGCCCCCTTGACACAAACCTGTGAATTTGTTCTGGCTGTATAAACAAGCTGTATTTCCAGCAATCCTGTCCTATATTTGTTGTAATACTACTTTGTCTTCAGGATTTAGTTTTGCCCAGAAAAAACCTTTGTGTATTCTAGTTGCAAATCTATGTAGATTTGAACTTAACTTGATTAAACACACGCATACTTTTAAAATTTGGCTCAGTATATGACTTCCCTAGAGGTTGGCTAACAAGGTTACAGTAGATTGATGGTATGAAGTGTCACAAAGTGAAGATGCTCACAGTTAATTATTATAAGTATTTTATATTTGTACAAGATCCATTTGTAGACCTTTATTTTCACTTTTTTGTGGATTCACGTCAACCCATCTTTAAACAGTTTTTGCAGTATATAGCTATGATGGCATCTGCTTATATGTAAGTCTTTAATAACAGTGAGTACAATCTTTGCCATTTTAAATTTTCTAATCAAATTAACAGTCACAAATAGTTCTGAATTAACTTTTGCCTTTTTATTTTGATATTGGAGAATTCAGTAAATTTACAAGTCGTCTACATTCCTTAAGATTTAAACCATCCAATACAAATCAAAGGTTAGCATCTACTGCTAGTCAAAGGCTTTTTAATTTCATATTTGTTGGTACACAACATTTTAATGTCTATCAAATGTTGCTTGCTCTCAGTTTCCGTGTCCCAAACGTGTCTGAAATACTCATTACTCATGAGTACTCACTCGCGTGTGTTCCCTCTGAAAAGAAAAAATGTATCACTGCGTCTGTGGTTTGGCTTTTTTGTTTGCTTGTTTCATGTCACATGAAGAGCACTGGGTTGCATCCTGCTTCTCTTGTTCTTAAGCTAACATATACCTCCTCCACCCACAGGCGAGGACTGAATCCCCCACACAGAGTGAAGTCCATCTCTATGACCACGTTCACACATCAGGAAATCGAGTTCCTACAGAAACACAGCAATGAGGTATTGTGCACATTTTACAACAAAAGACACATTTCACATTGTGAAACTTTATTTTTGTATTTATGGCTCACGGCTGTCTGGTTTTGATTCAGAAGTGGCTCATCTTGGCATTTTTCTGAACCCTGCTTAGTCAACTTTATTGGCATTCCTCTATCCCTACTCCCACCCCCCCCCATTTCTCATCATCCCCTCCCCCTTCCCTTTACTTTCTCTCACCTCTCTACCCGGCTTTGCCACCTCCCCCACCCAAATCCCCTTCTTACCTCCCACTCTCCTCATTCCTCTGCCCCCCCTGTAGGTCTGTAAACACATCTGGTTGGGCCTCTATGACGACAGGACATCAGTTGTTCCAGATTTCCGAGAACCGCAGAAAGTAAAAGAGTTCCTTCAGGAAAAATACGAAAAGAAAAGATGGTAACATAAACTTAATGACCTATTTGTGTTTGTTTGGTGTGTTTTGGCAAGAGTTAAACCTATTGTTGCACTTCAAAATTGGGATCAAACCAAACCCTCTTATTTCAGTTATTGTTCAAACAACGTGAACGCACGTTGCACAAATGGGTAAATGGTAAATTAAACAATATTTACTTTAAATAATGTAGTTGCAAAGGTAATAAATAAATCAGCGTCAGACGTAGCATGCTGGCTTTTTACTATCAGCTGTGATGCAGGAGAAAAAAAAGTGCTGAGCATTGAGTGCTACCTGCCAAAAAAACCCATTTAGCAGTTATGGATTTGGTCAACCATATGTTTTAGTTTGACAGCATGCTCTTTATTGTCTACGACTACGTGTCACTTTCCTCTTTTACTGCAATGTTGGTGGGAGGACAGCACAAACTTTAAACACTGTTTTACAAAGGAAGATCCCATCTCGTAGGATTTGAATATTTCCTTTATCTCTGTTCAAATTCATAATTACCAATGTGTACAGTGGCCAGATAGGATCATATTATAAAAGCTGATTCTGTTTTCCTTTTTTTTAAAGAATGTTGTTCTTTCCTGAATGCCTAGGTACGTTCCTCCAGACCAGGCAAGGGCAGTAGGAAGTGTCCAGGCCTCTGTGTCTGGCTCCTCAGCCAGCAGCACCGGTAGCACCCCAGAAGTCCAACCTCTCAAGACCCTGCAGCTCAACAAGACCCCACTACGCCAGGTAACAGAAACATACACCGAGCCTAGTTTTGCCCTTTTTAAATACCCATCTATGATGTATGTCTACTGGAGAAATGTTTTAACCCTTTTCTCTGGCTGTTGTCCAGTCTCCAGGGCTTGCTCGTTCCCAGGCTCACAGCGCTGCTCAGGAGAAGAAGTTTGACTTGCTCTCCGACCTGGGAGGAGACATCTTTGCTGCTCCACCCACTCAAACTTCCAGCTCCACCAACTTTGCCAACTTTGCACATTTTCCTAGCCAGTCAGGTAAGATAGCTTTCTGTCCGACATTTCCCTCAGACTAATGCAGAGGTTATTTAGCAGTATGTAGCCTCTGGTGTGTCATCATCCCATGCATTGCTCTGCCATTGTTTTTATTTCTGCATTTTATTGTCTGTGTTAATTTCTCCTTGTGTACGGCTGCAGCACCTCAGGGTAATTCAAATACCAACTTTGCCAACTTTGAGGCATTTGGAAACACTTCAATTCCATCCCATCTGAGCACGTCACCCCCCTCAAAGTCCTTTTCATCAGGTACCCCCCACCCCACCATTGTCTCTCCTCCACCCTATCCACACACACACTCACCCTCACCTCAGTATTTTGCTTATTCATTTCTTTGTCCACTTGACAAGCCCTCTCTGTATCATAGATGCTTACTCCAGTTGTTGCTAAGCAACCATTGAACCCTCGTAGACATGACCTCAAATTGTGCATTTGTTAAAAAATACCAAGATTTTCCCTCAATGATTTAGCTGTCTCTTTATATTTTTAAAGTGTACATTAGTAAGCATGTGTCATGTGATCTTTGAGTGTTTATTGATTTATTTATTTTAAATAAATTTGTGGAAAGCAGGAGGTGTGCCAATCCCATCAATGTCTAGCGCCGTCCCCGCCCAGTCCCAGTCAGGGAGCCGCACAGAGGATCGCTATGCTGCTTTGGCTGAGTTGGACAACGAGCTCAGCACCACTGTCTCTACTGGCAGCAATGTGCAAGGGTGAGAGACTGGCAGACAGACAGACACACACACACACATGCACACACACATACACACGCACATTCCTTTCACAGCTAAACTGTTTCTTTTTGAAAGGCAGCAAAATGTTTACAGTATCTGCATGTGTTAAACTGCACTGCTTCTTTACAGGAACATATTTGGACCAGTGCTCAGTTCATCGCCAGCCCAGAATCCACCTGTGCTACCCAGCATGCAGCCTGGATTTGGAGGTAGTAACAGTGACTACTACTACAGTTACACATATGGAAGGAAAATGAATGGTACATTTTCAAATGTAGCTGGAAGACTTATTTAGAAGCGCACTGCCTGTGTTTCCAGCCGTTCCATCCACAAATCCCTTCGTTGCTGCAGCCGTTGCCCCGGAGATGGCCACCAACCCTTTCCAGACCAATGGCAGAGCTCCAGCTGCAGGTGTGTGCATTTATAGTTTAGTATTTTTTTTTTTTTTTTACGTAGACATTTGTGTTACGTTGATGTAACCCAGTTACATTGCCACATAGCTTTGTGATTTGTATCTAGAATTTACTCCTCCTTGTGTATTTGTGTTTGTGTGTGTGTGTGTGTGTGTGTGTGTGTACATGTCTACACACACTGTGTCTTGTAGCCTCGTTTGGCACTGGCTCTATGAGCATGCCCGCCGGCTTTGGGAATGCGTCTTCCTACTGCCTCCCGACCAGCTTCAGCGGAAACTTCCAGCAGCAGTTTCCAGGCCAGGCCCCCATCCCTTACTCTCAACCTGGGGCCTACCACCCTCAGTCTAATGGTTAGTGGCCTCCCACATCCCTCTGTCCTGCTACCCTGTTCCACCTGTGCAGTACCTGTCAGTGATTTTTACGATCACATGCAGCATTTAATTTGGCATTAGTTATATGTAATTATCTACATGATGAGCCTGATGCATCAGGAATTGTGTTGCTGCAGCAAATTAAAATTGTGTCAATGGCAGCTACTGCACAGTGATAAAAGGTTGCATTTAGGGTACAGAGATTGAGAGCCCTGCTCTGGACCAGAAACACAACCTGACATTATTCATATGGCTCTGTTCACACCTAAATGCAACCTGACACGCTGGCCTTTGCTCTTTTGTTGATTTTCTTCACCTCTTTATAGTCTTAATCCCTTAGATTTTAAGAAATGAATGTTCATAATTTCATTAATTGTAAAAAGATTTACTTTTATAACCTGCTCCTCATGTTGTTGCTGTTGATGTAACTGCTTGCAATGAAATATTATTATTTCTCACTGCTTAACTGTGAGAGAGAGTGGACTGTTTAAATCTGTTTCCCTGTCTCACCCCTAGGCCCTGCCTTTCCAGTTTACGGTCAGAATAAGCCCTCCATGACGCCCTTCGGGCAGCCTGTAGCTGGCCCCAGCATGTCCAATAATCCATTCATGGTGAGCATGTGTTGTCTTTTTGTTTATTGTTAGTTTAAGAAAACATTTGCACAGATGAAATGGATAATTGTTTTCTCTTGGTGTCTTAAACTTTAATCCTGACTCCCTTGCTCTTTTTTCTTTTCAGGCGGGAGCCCCAGCAGGATCATTCCCTTCAGGGGGTTCATCCACCAACCCTTTTCTGTAGCACAGCTCCCAGCCGTGGCCACCAGAGGCCAGCATGCAGCACATATTCAACACACCCCCCTGTTCCGTCATGCAATTAGAGGCAGTCCATTTTTTAAGAAAGACTTATGTTTTTTTGTTTTTTCATAAAAAGTTTACAACACTATGAAGGAGTACAATGGACTATATTGAAGACTAAGAGACTGTTATGGACGTAAATGTACTGTTTGGACTATATACAATACATCATATGCTTTTTTATTTTTTGTTTATGACTGTAAGCTCTGTGCATATCATCATTTGTAATCACAATTAAGTACATGTTATGTATAACAAGGACTGATTTAACAAGGTTGAGTATACGTACACCTTGTGGAAAAAAAACCCTCACTACAAACTATCTACATAGGTAAGAGGGCACACCTTTAAGATTATTAACAGGGTTCCATCCAAATCTGTGATCTGTGGATTGAAGCGCCCACGATGATGCAGGTATTTCATTTTTTTAAAGGGATGTGTGTTTGTTATTTTAGCGTAACTGCTAATATACTGGCACCAAGGTGCAAAATGTCCTTTATTAACTTCGAGATCCAAGTTGCCTATAACCAAACCCAACCCACATCTTTTTAAATTAGAGTAACATCCCCAGCTGGAGGATGGGTCGCAGCAATGATCCTGGACTATTTGTCAACCTTTTAAATAATATCTGTGAAATTGTGAAAAGGAGTAGGGGTTACATTTTGGTTAGAAACCACGGGTAGCTCCTAGAATATGAGGCCAGCAGAGACTTAAGATGTGTTATTCCACCTGGTAAAGGGATAGGCATGTCTACTAGAGCACAAATGGAGGAAAGAGACAAGAAGTGTAGGCAATAAGGGGAGTATTTCTTTGTCCTTTTACAGTACCCTACCTAATCTATAAAACATTGTTAAAGTTGTTGAATATACTCTCATTAACCTCTCCTGCTGATTAAAGATGTCAGAGGAGATATTTTCAGCTATTCACTATATTTTATGAATATGGTAAAGACGAAAGGAAAGACTGTTGAAACTTCAGGGTTGTGTGTGTGTGTATGTGTGTGTGTGTGTGAGACCCAAAATGGGTCCTCAAAACAAGTGAAGTAATCATTCACATGGTTACAGGTGACTTGTACTCTTTAAAAGGGAATGACAGGTTTACCAGACCCTGCCTACACAAAAAAAATGTACGTTTGAAAACAAAATATTTATGCAATGTTATGTTGTATTCACCAAACTCCCTCGACGTCTGTCTTTTTCTTTGCCTTCTGATTAAAAAGCCTTTGGAGCGAAAAAATCTGATGAGGGGAAATATTGATCCTCCCTCGGTTTAATTAGAGATAAGGCAAGGGAAAAGAACAGATACATTTAGGGACTATTACATTACTTGATCCGCCTGGGTCTACTTGGGTCTCTATTGTGCCACCAATGACTAACAATTTGACAATGCGTTTCATGTCTTTACAAGAATAGGTAAGTAAATGTGTACATATATAAATATATGTATAAATAAATTAAAAGATTTTTAACTACAATTTTTTCTGTTTTAATAGTATTATTCTAACAAAGAGGTGATTGAAACTAATGCAGACTAATAATACTACTACTAATAATAATAGATTAGCAATCAGTCTGTGTGAAGGTTAATAGTCATTTTACATTGAAGCTTTTAGTTGCGTGAGGCTAAAATAAGAAAAGATAGGCTTTAATGATCCAACACTGGGGAAATTCACTTGTCACAGCAGCTTGTATACACAAGATGGATAAGAAATTACTCATAAATAAGAAATATATAGAAATAAGTCATACATGCCATGGAATGAAGGACCTGCAGTAGTGCTCCTTCTTTCATGGCGGGAGTAGCAGTCTAACAGTCTCCTGCAGGAGGTGAGAGGAGTTGTTTATGATGGATGTAACCTTTGCTAACATCCTCCTCTCCCCCACTTCTGTGGATGGAGCGGTCCAGGACAGAGCTGGACCTCTTGACCAGTTTGTGTTTTAAACACCTCTTATAACACTATAGCACAGACTAAGCTTCCTAAATGAACACAAACACAGATAAGCTAAAAAACAAACAAACTAATAAGCAACTTACTGTATAACGTTACTCTTAATGTGTGCATTGTTGTATGTGTTATTATTTATAGTATGAAGAAACCATGACTGTAAACCATGTCCTTTTCACCACTGTGTTACATAACATTACAGTTATTTAATATTTTTATCTGGTTAAAATGTTACGCTTCTTCCCCGTGTGAGAAAGCACTGTTGCCATGACAACGCAGAAACTTTGACATGGCGTCCCTGCTAACAGACCCGCTGTTTGAAATCTCTGGACTTGGTCCTCCGCCCGATAAGAGTTTTTATTATTTTGCTGTCACCAAGTCAGATGTAAGTATTGATATGTATTTTTTTTTAAATAAGAACTGACATCACTCTGTGTAGAAACTACACGTTTTTTGCTATAATGAGCCAGTTACTGATTATTCAGTAACTCCTGTCAGCGTTGCTAGCTAGCCTAAACCAGACGTTAACATTAACGGCAGCGAGGTAAAATTCAGCAGTTGGTTGTGTTAACGTTAGCTGACGAGCAATTTAATCTGTTTTCTACTGGTGATAGTTAGCCAGTTAGATGTGTTGTTTCACTGTTACTTGAGAAGATAAATTCATCAGTGTTTTGAATAGACTAAACAGTGAAAAGTAGAGAGAAGAGCTGTAGAAAATACACAGGGTGTATGCATTACACTGTTCCTTTTTCTTTATTACACGTGAAAGAAATAACTGTACTGTGGTTAAACAACAGATTGCTGTGTATGTTCATAGCTTGTTGTTACTATAATAACCCCAATGATTTTTTTTGGTCATTTACAGGTGATTTGGAGATGGTGGACTATTTCCCTGAGAGCTGTAGACAGGCACTCCAGGCCCGGGGAGCTGAAGGAGTCTCACCAGGACTTCTTGGATGACAGTGCCCTGCAGAGTAAGGACTTAATGTTTATGGCTGTATCTTGAGCTGAACACATCAGACAAAGCTTAGCTGTCTTAATTTAACTTGCCACTTGTTTCCACCTCAGTAAACAAAAGGTTTGCAACTTGCACCTGGAGAGGTTAGGTGTAAATGGTGATGAATGATGGCTGAATTACATTTAGCTGCTGTTAAATTGACCTTTTTCATAGTAGCCATTCTGACATGAAATAGTAGTGTAAACACAGGTGTTACCAATGATGCTAATTAAGGCTCTGTTCCATTTAGCGTAGCAGAGACTTTCCAGTGATGCACAACAGCAGCACCCTGACTCTGTTTGACCTGAATGGAATGGATCATTGGTAACACCTGTGTTTCCCCTCTATTTCATGTTAAAATGGCGGCTGTGAAAAGGTCTATTTCAGGATCCTGGTTTTGTGTGTTCTGCCACACAGTCATGGCTCACTGGGACATTTACAGATAGAACAGATTGTTAATGTTATTAGTAACACCTGTGCTTTTCCTACTGTGACAAGTCAAAATGTCTGCTGTGAAATAGACCTATCAGTGAGTTATCTGCTGTTCTCTCATCATATGTGGTTCCACAAAGGCATGGCAAAAACAATGAGAACAGAGAATAACCGGATTTTCTTGGCTGATATTTTGACTTGTCATATCAGAAAAAGCACAATTAAAACACATTTATTCTTTCAACACTGGCTTTGTCACATCAAGTGTCTCAGTGAGCCAGCATGCACAATACCAGAACCCTCAAACTAGGTCACCTAAATAGAATCCATTCATTTTTAATGTCTTCAATTACAATTCAATTTTCCTGCAATGACGTGCCAAAATGTCTGCTGTGAAGGTCTGTTACTTTGATCTGTGATGTTTGCGTAGCTCCCCATTGGTATATAGCGACCATAAGCAGTCCCAACTGTTTTTCAGGACCATCCATCAAAAAAAGCTGTTAACCACTGGTGGTACCTCTATGGTATAGGTACATATCATCAAGGCTGTAATTACCCGTTGATAGGCTCTTAAACATAGGATAGAGTGCAAGAAGCTCAATAATGCAAGATGTAAAACTGAACAAGCCATGACGGCTTACTCCATGGCTAAGAAGCTAATGTTATTGACTTTTGGAAAGAAGTGAGTTCCAACATCTAAACAGATTTGTAAAGATTTGTACAAGGCAGATAATATTCTATTATATTATAATAATTCAATGATGATTATGTTACATGAGGTGTACCAAGCTGTCTGATAACAAACCAAGTGGTTTAGACCATATTAGAGCTGAACACCTTAGATATCCCAGCCCATTCCCCTCCTTGCTATATGCTTTACTGGCTTAATGATTTATGGCTTGTTACCAGACTCATTGTTGTGTGTTCTGTTGGTCATTAAGGACAAAGCTGGTAAAGTATGCAGCCTAGATAACTACGGGCCCATAACTCTAGTCAGCATATTGTTAAAGGTCCTAGAAAGAATCCTCCTGGATAGATTAAATGAGCTTATTAACTCCACAAATAACAGTTTAAGGATAAACGTTTAAACAAATAAAGCCAAAACTCATCTTATGCTTTATTGATGCTCCGAAAGCTTTTGTTAATCATGGAAAGCGTATAATACAGGGTGTATGACTGGTAATACTCTAGTGAACCATATAATGTATGCAGATGATGTCATGGTCCTTTGTCCATGTAACACTGTCCTCCAGCAGCTCCGTACTATGTGTTCTGTGTAAGGAGGAACATGATATCAAATACAATGCTAGTAAGAACCACAGAGAAGAAATGTCTAAAATGTTCTGACTTCAATTTGTTCGATCACAATCTGGGTGTCTGTAATAAGATAAAATATCTTTGGGGTGACCTTGTAGCTCAGCTGGTAGAGCGTGTAACCCGTGTAAGAAAGGCTGAGTCCCTGCTGCAGCGATCCAGGTTGGACTGCTTTATGTCGGCGCCTCTCTTTTCCTGCTTTCCTGCTCAAGTTGTAGGCACAAGCAACACTCTCATGCAGGTTTATTATGTGTACAGATGGAGTGAAGACATCTGTGCTCAGAGCATATTGTATACTACTGTATACTGCACATCAAGTAGCTTTATAATGATGCCATGAGAATATGACTTAATAGACTTGAATGGTGAAATGTTTGTGGCTGCAGGAGTCAATACTTTCCAGTCTGTTCCAAGAAATCTCATGTACACATTTATTGTCATTTTAATGACTGAAAATGTATTTTATATAATGTCTTGTCTTTTATGTGGACCATGAGACTAAAACAAGTGTATGAGTGAATGAATGATGAGCTGAGAAGATATATAGCAGAATCTTTTTCTTAGACCTGTACAGAAATGCACGTTTATTATTACAGCAGTGTTTAAGTTGTTTATCAGTCTATATCTAGTTTATGTCTTTTGAATATTTTACTGACAGCTAAAGTAATGCGCTTCTTCCCAGGTAAGGTCCGTATGGTTTTCGGTCGTCAAAACTTGCAGTACACCAAGGCTTTGTGCCAAGGCCATTATGATTATCTGGAGCACCTGTCAGACCCCTTACTTCTGCGGATAATAAATTATCTTGAACTAGAGGATGTGGGTCAGCTCAGACGAACGTCACGCAGGTTCAGGCAGGTGAGTTCCCGAGACACACAGAGATGCTACCAAAAATAAACTGTATGCTGAGATAAGAAATATCCAGTCTATTATTTAGAGGTTGCACCATTGCACATTTTGTCTTTTGTATATTCTGTTCTTAGATTGTTTAGAATTAGAATTATATAAATGTGTATAGTAATATTTCTTATGCTGTTTACTCCTGTTCCTCAGCTATGTGGGTCAGAGGAGTTTTGGGAGCAGGCAGTGCGCCGGCGCTGCAACACAGTTTCAGCTGAGGTGGCATCTCTGGCGCTTGAGGTGGGCTGGCGCAGCATCTTCTTCACCAGCAAGCTACAGCTGCAGAAGCTGATCAGCCGCAGAAGGCTGAAGCCGGAGGAGCAACAGGAAGAACATGTCTCTGACACAGACACAAAGGCAGAGAAGTCTCCCAATGAGAGCTCAGATTCAGACCAGACATCCGGTTCTGAGGAGGAATCTCACCCTGGCATTATCCCCGATCTAAGCCTTGGCACTGAAACTGGTACTGGCCTTGATGCCAAGTCTTGCTGTGATGTTGACCCCGGCCCTAACCCTGAGCCAGAGGCTGGCTCTGATTCCAGCATGCCCGGGTCTGGTCAGTGGTTGGGGGAAAACTGTGTGGTGGAAACGTCGGTGCAGAACAGTGCGCTAAGCAACAGTAGAGGAGACTACAGTGCAAAATCAGACAAGACGCTGAGTTAATCTTTCTGTCAAATGTTACTTAAGACCTGTATCTCAGGGTTACTGTTACACTGTTATGCCATTTATGCACCTTCCTTGTTCTAAAATTAGTTGTGTTTCTCAAGAATATTATCTTTTATGGGACAAATATAAAATTATTATTTTTACTTTTGTTTGATCCTGTCGATCCTCTACAGGACAGTAGTACACATTTTAATTAGTGTGTCCATTGTGCCATGACTTTTACATAGAACAAGACATTATAGTATATAATAATTGTTCATTGTACTACACAAGTTGTTATATAAAATATTATAAGTTGTAGATTTAACATAAATTAGATAAACATTATGAAAGTCTGTGGCTTGTCATTGAACTAATTTTGAGTAAAATTTCGGTAACTACTTCCCACTGACACTCGACTTTACTTGAGGGGACCCAAATATGATCAGTCATGTTAAGGTATTTATGTGGCAATGCATGCTTAGGATATTTTTTTGTTGCGTTAACCTTCAAACATGTATGGGAAATGAATCCAGGGTTACTGGTTACTGGTATCTGGTAGTCAAATAACATTGTCTTTATTCAGAGTTATTCAGGAGCCACTATTTATTGATTCATTAATTGATTTGTTCCTTACCCGTTACTTTGAAACTAGTCAGGACTTTTTGTGCCTTCCTTTAAATTTGACCCTTGTACATAAACATCTTCCCATTTTAATGTTTATTAACCAGGTCAGTGTTGGATCCTTTAAACGAAGGAGCTGCTCCAGCTCCATAGAGATTACAACATGTTATCAGCCTTGCCAGGGAACGTTTAGTTCCCTGTGGTCCTATTAGCCAGTGCCCATGGCATAAACATAAAGGGAGGCATAACTGATCAGGTATACTTTTCCATAGATATTCTAATAAACTGAGTACTTCTTAGAAGTTGAATATACATAACATATGACAGTTTAATATCAATGCAATGAGACCACAGACCAGACAATCTCAAACATATATACACAGAAAGACACAGCCTTGATATACATTTGGCAAACACCACATCTGGGAACCCGTTACATTCCCCTGGACCTCCTGTATTGTATATTTTATGAGCATTCGTCTGATCTGTTACCCACCACCCAAATCCTGCTGAACAACACAATTCTTAATTGTTTGACATTTGTGAATGTGGAACTGATAAATACAGTTTGATAAAAGTCAAACACACCTCATACCAGCAGACCAGTATTTAGTAAAGATATTCCAGGCACAGTAATTAAATGCTTTTTCAATTATAATGAATTACAACAGTAAAGACTGTTACCAAATGTGTCTTCAATTGGGACAATTACAGTTACATCATGATCTGGATTCCTTTAAGACTCAGATAATGTCTGTTAGTTTTGATAAGATTAGAGTGCACTGCACACAGAAAAAAGCAATCAGCCCCTAGGGGGCACACACTGCCACTAATAATGGTCCATTCTGTGCTCAGCTCATATTGACATCACCAGTGTCTCTCTGCCTTCCTGTCTATTTGGTCTAGTGGAAGTGTCTGCAAATTTGATTTGTTTTCTTTCTGAAAGCACAGTCAGTCTCACAGTGATGTCTGTTTTTTCCCTGAAATGTCAGAAAAGCGTTGATTAAAGACAAAAACAAAACTGGTCCCTTACAGTTTCCCCAGATATGTCTGGAGTCGGCTGTAGAGCTGTACTTGAATGGCCCTGTACTTCAAACCTGAATGGTTTTAAACAACACCATGAGCTGGAGACAGTTTGAGCAGGGATCAACCAGAACTGAGCATCAGCCAACTGTGCTACTGGCCTGTATCTCCTTAAAGGGATGTTACACCGTTAATTCTGTTCTGCCCTGCGTGCAGAGGTCAGATGGGTCCTGCCTGTCTTGCCAGGCAGCTGAATGATGACAGAAGACCATCTGGAAGTCATCTTCCACTGCCGCACCACGGCTTTCAAATCTGTAGCTACTTTAGTCACTTACTTTTCTGACCTGTCACTACCTCCCTACTGGATCTGGAGCTCCTGATCCCAACCAGATGAGGACAACATCCTTATTCAGCTGGGTAGCTGTCCACACCAAGTCCTCAAACCTTGGACAGATTTATGGGACATGATATATGAAGTTATTATGAACAGAGTCCTCCAAATCAATTCACAGCAGAAATAAACATGTTTACAGCCTGGTACAAAAAAAGGTTTTGGTCTCTATAGCTAATTTCCCTGTTCATGACAGCTGTACTGAGGGTCTTTTTTTTAAACTCACCTGTTCAAATTATATTAAGGCTTAAAGTTATGCATAATTAGCAGCATGGCTGCTTTGATTGACAAGTAGTTGCCATTACAGATGGCTTATTAGAGCCGATGATCCATGTCTTTGCCGATTTTTAAATTAGCCAGGAGGCAGAAGAAGCAGTATGGGCAACATGGCAGCAGCCGTGTTGCCTATACTGCGCATATTTTCATGTTCAAAACAGCACTTCGGAAAGCCATGGGTGACATCACTCATGCACTGTCTATTCTTTATACTGTCATTGAGTGGCATCTAACAGCATAGTTGCTGATTGCAACCCCGTCAATTCTCCCTCCTTCCTAGCATGAAGGAGAAACTATGGTGGTCACAAAATGCGTGTAACATGCAAAAGGTCCTTTTTAGCCTGGTTGTCCATTTAGGGCTACTGTAGAAACATGGCGGATTCCATGAAAGAGGACCCACGACTCATTCTGAGGTAATAAAGTAAAGCAAACCATAATGAGCTAATGAAATCAAAGTTCTGTATAATGGATTCCAGTTGTCATATTCTTTAAATAGAGCCCCCCCAAAAAGTCTTACACACTGGACCTTTAAAGTACTACTACACCTCTGTAATAAAAATACACTGAACTATTTGATCATTTAGAGATGATCAAATAGTTCAGTATCTAGGAGATTTACCTGCTGTCTGATCCAACTCACTTGACCTGCTTTGCTCTAATGGTCTTCCTCTCTATAAGAAGCAGCCACAACAAAGAGACTTTTTCATCTGCCAAGTAATTCCACACCGAGCTGCAACAACTCTGAAAAAGAGGAGAGGCTACTACAAGTGGCATAATCATTTTGCATCAGATTTTCTTGCTATTGTAACCTAGTGTTATTTTCATATTTATGGGGGAATACGTCTGTATAGTACTGTAATCCAATCTGTAATCCAATCTACTACATGTGTGGGTATTTCAGTTCCTCCTTTACCTCATTACCTCTCTTGATGCTGATGGAGAAATAACTGAAACCTTGGTTGTTGTGTAGGTTCTGTGGCTGTGGCTGCTTTTGTGATTTAGCTACACTATATGGACAAAAGTATTTGGCCACACTGTCTTGTTGGAGGCTATGTTAATGATTCAGCATGCCAAGATATTTTGAACAATGCTATGCTTCCAACTTTGTGGCAGCAGTTTGAGGAAGGGCCCTATTGGTATAATCATCAGATGTCTGAATACTTCTGTCCATATAGTGTAGTTTTATGAACTTTATTCGTAAGCAATCGCTGAAAAATGCCTGTGTTTTTTTTGCATTCCCACTTTCTCCTATTGAATTTGATCTGCTCTATGGGGAATACTTCCATTCACTGCTTCTTGCTTGAAAGCTTGAAAGAGGACATAAGAGGATGGAGCCGTAAAGACCACGTAGCAGACCATGTGGTACACAGAATAAGAATCTTCTGCGCATCTTAACCTTTACCCCCGCCTCAGGTCAGACTAATCCTCCCAGGGTGAAAGGACAAGGCTGTTCAAAGATCAAACATCTAAATCAGAAAT
This sequence comes from Protonibea diacanthus, assembly GCA_028641955.1. Classification (NCBI taxonomy): domain Eukaryota; kingdom Metazoa; phylum Chordata; class Actinopteri; family Sciaenidae; genus Protonibea; species Protonibea diacanthus. The sequence goes on along the minus strand of CM053988.1, from coordinate 8,634,211 downwards.
CATTTGAAATAGAGGCAACCATGTAAAACAGAATAGAGTATAATAATCTAATACTCTTATGTATGTGTGTACCTTGATATCTCAATAACCTTTAATCTCCCTTGTCACCACTGTAATCCCATACAGTATTTATTTTAACAACACTTTGTTTGAGGCATTACATTTTTTGAATGAATACGCAGATTTGCGATGGGTCCTCAGACAGATACACAGCTCAGCAGGGATCCACCGTAAAGTAAATGGGAAACCCACAGAGTGACGTGTGAGCACTTACCTGCCTTCCCTGACCCAGTTTAAGAAGTAACTTGTGGTCTCTTTTTATCCACTCAGGAGGCTTAAGTACTTTACTGACACTATGATCCATTTACGACATGACTGACATTTGACATTTTTTATATTTATGGCAGGTGTCTATAACGGGCAAGACACCACCTTCCCGACACAACTTTAAAGTTTGAATTATAGTTTGATGATATACTGGTTAGCACTCACTTGTGTCTCTCTTCTTTCCTTCCTTGATATAATTAGTTACTACGTTTTCCCTTTTGGGACACATTCAGCGACTGGTTCCTCTGTGTGGCTGTCTTCCTGGGCTTTTGTAATTCAAAACAGTCTGGAGCTTTCTGACAGCCAGCAAAGCCCTTGATCTTTTGCAGGGCACTGACAGCTTGAGACCATTTGAACAAGGATTAGCTGATATTATCTGAGGTTTATCTTACTGAATTAGCCTACCATAGCTGTAGCGTAGGGTTACTGCCAAAAGCAACAAGGAAAGAATTCATCTAAAGTATTGTACACAGATGTGTGTAAACTGTAATTTATCCTCCTTGTTTCCACTCGTTGGTTGATACAGTTGATCCAAAAATAGGTGATTAAACTCTACTGCAATAGGCTATGTACTATTGTATGTTTTAGCTGAATCAGAAAAACACCAGTGTTTGTTTCAAATCTGCTGGCTTTCCTCCTGTGTGTGTAGTATCACTGTTACGTATCAGGTGTTCACAGGTCCTGGGTTTAACCTCAGTTCTGTCACATGATTGAGGTCATACTCCTCAGGCTTTTTATAAACCAGCTAGTACAAGGACGCTCTGGTGGCACATTGATCCGATCCTCTGAGTTTTTGTGTTGTCTTGATTTTAACAACCAGTGGTACATTGTTACCTGTCGTCCTGTTGTTTATTTAATTTGTTATTTACGCTATTTGTCTGTTTATTTTCAAGCACTTCAGCCCACACACTGAAATGCACGCTGCTTTAATATAATACATGCATGCTAAGTTTTTAAAATCAAACTGTCACATTGCAAATAATCTACTTTAAGACATAATTACAATATTTTCATTTCAAAAACATACAGCGAAAACATCTCCACATGCCACAAGTTTAGATAGTATGAGGTGTGGAAGCAACAAATTATCAAGTGAACTGATTTGCTGATTTGTTCAAAAAAGTTGAGATATGATGAAAACAGCCATGTTTAATCACTTTCCCCATCTTACGCAATAGCAACACAAAAACATTTCCCTTTATCATTTAAGGAAATGAAGGAAATAAAAAAATGAAAATTGATGATGTGAAGTGAAAATCTGTTAATTGATTTAGTGAACCCTATCGACGTTTTACTCAAAACAGTCTTGCTCTGACAATCAACTGGGTTGGGTTAATGTCTAACATTCATCATTCACAATATCCAACTGATATCTATTATTCCCAGCAAGAAAGTTTTGGTTCTTCTGGACAAAATGTCAAACAAAAAAACACATCCAATGTATTGAGAGTTTTAGACTCCCAGTACAGTCTATGCTCTCAACTTGCAGGCTTGCTCTTGAGTTTTTACTTTGGCATGGCAGCAGTAAATCATGAGGGAAGTCAGAGATGTACACCTCTACTGTATGTCCACTTTATAGTGATGGTCTTAACACTGCATTTACATCTTGTTATAATGAGACATTGTGATAATTGTAACAACGTTACTTGTTGTTGTTATTCAAAGTAGCTGACATCATTAGGTGGTGGTCACTGATGAATGAGGGTAAAATATAAGAATGAAAAAGCATGAGGGCAGAAAACGAGGCAGACAGATTAGGAGTAAGCTCTCTGAAGTATCTGCTCTGTTGAGACTGGGAGGAGGAAAGAGAGGAAGAGGAGGATGCAGTTGGATATTTTGCAAAATTGTAGAGCCGTGGTTTCATAAATTGACTACATAAGCTCTGCTCAAGGGCTCCAATCTTATTTTCTTTCTTTGCTATTACTAAATACTACTTGTTTCCAAAGATGTCTTGATCTTTCCAGAGAATTCAGCTTATTTTTGTGTCTTTTACTGTCTCACTATTACATGTATAGTCAACAGAACCCTTTGGACCACAGAGACTACTGAACACCATGAGCAAATATAGAGGGCCTCAAAGCCTCTTAGGACAGAGTCCGCTTACAATTCCCTTTCCGTGCACGGCATCCTTGAATAGACCACACAAAGATCCTTAAGCCAAAATCCCTCCCTGGTATTTAATTCTAAATGAGTAATTACTGGGTGTGTCAGTGTGTCTTAGGTTTGCAGGTAGGCTGAGTGAAGGAGCTCATTTGCACGCTGGCTTTGGAGTGAACTGCACTCTCACACAGACGAACATCCTGAAAGACGCTGCATCCCTGGGGGGGCCGCTGAAGAACTCATTCTCTTAGGGGAGACTGACCAAATACAGCCGCCAAGATGGACATGGGGGGATTGGATAACCTGGTGGCCAACACGGCCTACCTAAAGGCTCAAGGTGGTGATGACAAGGAGATGAAGAAGCGCCGTCGCAGCTTGTCTCTCCCCAAGCCTGAGCAATGTGCTTCAGTACGAGCTTCCATTGACAATGACTTTGTATCACTTTGTGAAAGGCAACCTATAGGAAAAAAGTTTTTCCGAAACTTCCTGGCAAATAAGGCCGAATATAAGCTTGCTACTGATTTCCTGGATGAGCTGTATGATTGGGATCTGGCTGAAGGTGCAGCAAAAGACAAAGCACGCCAAAACATCATCAACAAGTACTGCAAGGCTGACTCCAAGAACTTCCTGAGCTTTCTGACTGGAGAGGCTGCTGACAAATGCAAGTCTGTGACAGATGCCACATTTGACGAGGTGATGAAAGGCAAAGTCCAGGATGGTGTAAGAGAATATCTAAAAGCCAAACCTTTCACAGAATACCAGGCCAGCCCATTCTTTGATAAATTCCTCCAGTGGAAAGAGTTTGAGAAACAACCCATAAGTGACAAATACTTCTACGAGTTCAGAACTCTCGGCAAAGGAGGCTTCGGAGAGGTAAACTTGCATATAACGTAGATAGATAGATAGATAGATAGATAGATAGATAGATAGATAGATAGAAGTCTGTTGAAATGTGTGTTATAGCAAATCATTTTTTCTTGAATGCTATTTTTAGTTACAGAACTTTTTATGTATGATGTGAAAAAACATGTATTACCAATATATTTGTTATAATGTATGCAAGAATTGCAAGATAATAAGCATTTAACATCTTTCAGCATTGTAACAATGGTGCTACAGAAGTAGTATTATAGTTCGGTGTCAGTGTTGTTCTATTCTTAGCAAACCCCTAAGCTAAGGTACATTTGCTTTGAACCATAGAAAAAGATATTTTAGGACAAGAGATCATACCTTACATAATCATAAGGATTTACCTCATCTCAAAGTGAGCATGAGGTCTCGTGGCATACAAGTATACCCCTTGAATTTTTGAAAATTATGTCTTATGTTTGACAAAGCCACCATTCAGGTAGTAGTGATCTTGTTAAGAAAGGATTAACGACCTGTTTGAAGAAAATCATAGGATCCACAATAGACCCCTGAGGAACCTCTAAATCAAGCTCTTAGCAACAAACTTGAGTAAACAACCCAAAATAAGGCATTTTGATAAGATAAATACAATGATAAACATGTAGAAAACAGTTTATATTAGTATGTTAATTAAAACAACAGTGAAGGTAGCTACTATAACTCAATGTAAATCTGCTGTGACTAAGAGTATTTTCTTTTGAAGCAGCCCATACATAAATTTAGAGTTAAATGTGATACTATCATTTTGAAACTACTAATGCTACTTTCTTAGCAGTGCAATGCAGTGGACAAGCTCAATCTTCTGTCTAGGGAAGGAATATCAGAAGTAAATTAGTGAGACAGCTGGCAAATTTGATGCCAAGACACAGGTGCCAAGGGAGCTACGTTTCTTGCCTTCTGTCCTACCAGGGATTGTTAAGCAAGTCAAAGCAAACAGATCCCCCACTGCTGGTGTAAATGAGGGAATATTTATGGTGATAGTGAATTCCTGAAATACGTGGTGACATCAATTGATGACTTAAAGTCAGAGTTGTTTTGTTCGATAAACCATTTTCATTTAATTTTTTTTTTTTTTTTTTTTTTACAATTTTCCTAAAGGGAACTTTAATTCCTATTGCATTTACAAACAGAGGAAGTGAGAGTTTTGTCTTCTGATCAGTGTAGCATGTGCTTACTTAATGGTCTGTCTGCCAGCCTGTTACCACCTCCATTTTAACAAATAATCTGTCTTTCTCCAGGTATGCGCTGTTCAGGTGAAGAACACAGGCCAGATGTATGCCTGTAAGAAGTTGTGTAAAAAGCGACTGAAAAAGAAGGGTGGTGAGAAGATGGCTCTGTTGGAGAAGAAGATTTTGGAGAAGGTTAACAGCCTGTTTCTGGTCAACTTAGCCTACGCTTATGACACCAAGACCCACCTGTGCCTTGTCATGACCCTGATGAATGGAGGAGACCTCAAGTACCATATTTACAACATAGGCTATGATGGCAAGGGTGCAGACAAGGGCATTGAGATGAAGCGCATCATCCACTACACAGCCCAGATCACCACCGGCATTCTGCACCTGCACGAAATGAATATCGTATATCGTGACATGAAGCCAGAGAACGTGTTGCTGGATAGCGTAGGCCAGTGCCGACTTTCAGATTTGGGTCTGGCCATAGAGATTTCTCCGGGGAAGACTGTTACCCAGATGGTGAGTAGCCGCACACAAAACAACTGTTCTGTTTGAAATGGCAAATGCTGGTCTGTTCACAACACAATACAAAAATGGAGCACAATAAAGTAGTATACTAGGTTGCATAAAGCCATTCAAAGCCATTAGGGTGCTGTTTACGGCAGGACATTGAAAATAGGAATCATAATAAGATTTGGATGCCCTAATGAGCCAGTTCATGTATTATTCAAAGTCTCTGAAGTTGCACACACCAAAGGGCAGGCCGGGTCCTCCCCTGTTACATGTTGCTAAGCTTTAGTTCACCAAAATTTTAAATCATCATCTTCAGAGTTGAGCTAAGTTTACACATCGTCACACGGTCAAACAGAAAATAAATAAATAAAGAAACAGAGAGCACTGGTGATATCTCATCTACATCTCCACCCTATCAATGTTCACTTATCCCAAGATGAGGATGAAGCTAACAACTGGACTCAGGCCCTTTTACTTTAAATGTGGACAGGGATTACTGGATTGCTTAAAGATCTGTGCAATGAGAGTCTCTGAATCCATTATATAAGTCATTTGATCCTTTAGCAGGCAAATTATAGCCTGTCTATTTATAGGTCACCATTTTGTGTAGAGGCTATGTTAGAGACCTTGGAAGTCCAGTGCTTGTTAAAGTAGCAGTCAATAAATGTAAGAAGGTTTGTCCCAGCACCTTGGTTGCAGAGATTTAGTAGAGGCATTATGTTAGAGAGTTTCTTCAATGCTTTACAAAGCCTGTAGTCTGTAATTCCTCTTCTTGCCTCGAGAAAGAGTAACACAGATGTCATCAGTGAGTTCAGCTTGATGTTGGCTGCACAGGCGGCTCTTACATCTAACTGAGGATTGCTCAACTGTGTGACCACACATCCTAGTCTGTCAGATCAATTATTGAGCTTTAAAATGTGTTTAAAACTATGCTGGAAATGTATTATACAGCATGACCACGACCTAATAAAATCATTGATAGAACATTACCTTTTAAATATCTCTTCTTTTCATTTTTGTCTCATAATTGCCACATTATGTTACACCAAGCCTCACCTGGGCTAACCTATAGGTGACCTGAAAAAAAGAACCTTGCAGAGGTTTTCTTTTCAGGGTTTCTACTGGACGTACTTGCACTAGCAAGGAGTAAGCTCTCTGTTCTATGAAAGTCCAGTAAGCTCATTATCCAGTACTCTGATGCTCCTCATCCAGCTAAAATGACTGGGCTAACCTCCTACAGACAAGGCTGGCTTTGGTCCCCTAATCCTCTTAGTGGGCATTACACAAGTCTGTCCCTGATTAGATTGACAACTCCAGGTAAAAAAAAAAGCTATGTTGAATATGACATAGACATGTTAGTTTGTACAACAATGTGACTTCAACCAGACTGAAAAATGTATATGAGACCTGTTCCTGAAATAAATAAGATGAGAGTTTAACAGATTTGTATGCTAGGTGACATGGGAGTAAGTATTAGGACAAACAAGTCTTTTCATGCAAAGTTTGGTCCATGGAGTTGTAGAATCATGCCTTCATTAATCAGTCAGAAGAGCCTATCCAGGCACACGTGTGGCAAAGTCTTGACACACTAAAATAAAGGACGGATCTTAAAGTAGTTTAGTGAAAGAAATAAAATGTACTTCTTTGAGGTCATGTTAAATGTCTCTTAGGTGTTATATTATATATATTATATTATATAAGTTTCTGTAAAAGGAGAGTTGATACAACACTTCATGTGCTATCTTCTAAAAAAGATTTTCATGAGACGTACAGTAGCAAAAGCTTAAGCTCTCGACTCCATGCCAGTTTACGGTCTGCATGCATTAATTATGCATTAGAGGCATTGTGCATTTCTGCAGGTGGTTATAGTGTCCAGAAATGCACAGCCTTTATATAAGAGGCTGGACAACTCTGTCAGTGTGTAGACACACATGACTCTTGACAGGTAGTAGGCTTAGCATTAGAATTAAGCTCCTGGTCCGAGGCTGCAGGTGAGGTCATAGAGGGAGGGGAGCAGAGGAGCAGAGAGAGAGAGTAAGCAAGAGAGGGAAAGGTCAAAGTTACACAGAGGTAGACAGAAGGAGAAGAAGACTAGAGTAAAGCTTTTAGTAACCCAGGCAACTGACCTATGTAACACTTGTCAATGTCACTTGTCAACAGTTGTATAAAGGTTATGTTTCCCAGTTTTAAAGCTGTTCTTTAATACTCTGTCCTTCCACAAGAACATATAAAACACATTATGTGTTGTAACAAGTAAAAACATGTATGATTTATAGATGTACATCATTCTCTCTCTCCCAGGCTGGTACTGGAGCATACATGGCCCCTGAGCTCCTGAACAAAACTCCATACAGGACATCAGTGGACTGGTGGGCCCTGGGCTGCAGTATCTATGAGATGGTGGCTGGCTACACACCTTTCAAAGGTGCTGAAAGCAAGAAGGAGAAGGTGGAGAAGGAGGAGGTACAGCGCCGCATTCTCAACGAGGAACCCAAATGGGACCACAGGTGCTTTGATCCTGTTACCAAGGACATCATCCAGCAGTTCCTCAAGAAGAAAATGGAGGAGCGCCTGGGCATGAAGTAAGAGGTTTTTCCTGTTCTTTCAAGCTGTAAGCCAAAGATTAAACACTTTGAACCTGTGCAACTACTCTGTTCTTATTTTATTAGCTCTCACATAGTAGTTTTCGAACACTGGCAGTGAAATATATGTTTGCTTCCCCATTAGAAACAACATGGAGGATCCCAGGAAGCACGAGTGGTTCAAGAGCATCAACTTCCCCCGTCTGGAGGCCGGGCTGGTGGATCCTCCTTGGAAGCCCAAGCCCAACGTCGTGTATGCCAAGGACACTGACGACATCGCTGAATTCTCCGAAATCAAGGGTATCGAGTTTGATGCCAAGGACGATAAGTTCTTCAAGGAATTTAGCACGGGCGCTGTGCCCATTCAGTGGCAGCAGGAGATGGTTGAAACAGGACTGTTTGATGAGCTCAATGACCCCAACAGGAAAGAGGGTGGAGGAGATCCTGATGGGGGACAGAAGTCTGGCACGTGTATAGTGCTGTGAGAAGCCCTAGTTTGACATCATATACTAGTAATAACAGTCGCTAATTTGTTCTCTCAGTGAGATGCACGTTAACATTGGTGTAAAAGATGGAACATGTTTTATGAAAGAGGCAAAGAGGCATCTATGTTGAGAAAGATGTCCCATCCCACTCTTGTATGGATGCTCATGGTTTAGCAATGATCTGCTTTCGAGACAAAGGTTCAGTAATATTTCGGACGTGATGATGTATTTTGAGCATCATCTCCCCAGTTAACAGCTTTTCATGCAAATATATGTATCTAATAATGTAGACTTGGAACCACATTCACCGTAAATAACTGCTAGGAGGTTCACAACCTTTTTATCAAGGATACTAATGTGACAGATTAGTTAAAGAAACAGTACATTACTTTATGAAGAAAATGTCTAAATCCAAATTAGTATTAAGTATTAATTAATACAAGTATTTGCAGTAGGATTACCTGCTGAAGCAACGTGGTTGCATTCAAACAATTGGAATAAATGTCTTCAACAGGCGTTAAAGCTCTTCTCTATTGTCTAGTGGAATGTGTAAAAGTCACATTTCATAGCACTCCCCCACCATCTGATGCCCTTTATTGATGCCATCATAAGGTTACACTGTTTCTACAATGAAGAGTGCTTTTTATGCACATGTGGCTATTGGATATTTATAGTGTGTAATATTATACGCTGTGATCCTAAACCTCATAATTAAGTCTGATCACCGCATTCTACATATTTTAGCTGTATATAAACTATAAAAGGCATTTGCTGTAATTGTATTTATTGTATATAAAGGAATCTATATCTATGCACAGAGAGAACAGGCAATTACGTAAGTAATTTAAAATTTTAGGATTCATTTGAGAGAAAGTGAAGAATAGTGAACACCTCTTCACTGAGCCCTTCTACTGTTGGTGCTATGAGATATGGAGCATCTGTAGTCCCGGGATGCTGGGAGAGAGATAAGTGCAGAAACAGCAGTTTATTGCTGTCCATGATGGAGGTCAAATTTAGAGGAGTTGGACGATAAAATTCCCGTACCAGTAACGCGCAGGTTGTCCTGTCCATGGCCCCGAAACACTGTGATACGTCAGGGCTCTTTTTCTTAGTCTGAGATGAGTGTGAATGACTCCTTGTTATTCTTGTTTATTTGTCTCAGGGTAATTATTTGCTTAGATTTCTAGATGCTGGGCAGTGTTGAGTTTTTACAGTTAATGCTAATATGGTATGAATATATATATGATGCATGTAAATATAACATGAGAAGAATGGCTACTGTAGAAATGTCAGATGTAAAGCAGAAACTTCTTTGAATCTTGAATAAGTCGAACAAATTAAAATGTGTCTTTTAAAACCGGTGTCTGTTCTGTGATCATGAATATTCATATGTTTGTTTCAGCACATTTGTTGCAGTCTTGAGGCTTAAAAAGGCTTTAAATTGTCCTCAAATGTTACACACGTTCTCTGGACTATATATAACCACTAAGAGAGTGCTGCTGAGGACTCTGGAGTAAAACCTAAAAATATCAATTGCATTAATCCTTTTCAGGATGCTGACTACAGCACGGCTGTGCTCCAGGGTGCTGCAAATTGGTAAGTTCAACTCTTAGCTGATAAGGCGATAACCAGTGTTATCCTTGTGCCTTCTTTACTTAAACCAGCTTCAAATCCCCACCCAGGTTCAGAAGCATCTCAGTGTTACTACCAAGTGACAACAGCAGCCACAGTGATCAACTGAAAAACATTATTTTACCACATTTTGACAATTGATTTCAATTTTTTGACTTTTTTCTCTCTTTCTTCTTCTTTTTTTTGAGAAGGAATGCTGCATGAATGAAATTAAAAGACAAATCTAAAACTCTTGCCACTTGCCTGTGAGTGCTGAAAAGGGAATGTTTGCCTACTGATGCAAAATAAGTGGAAAACAGTTCATGCATAAACACAGGTACACTCATTTATGGCATTTACTTCCAGCGCAGACCTTCTGTTGTAAGTAGTTCCAACATTTTCACCATTTTCCAGTTTTTTTTGCCAGATGTCAGAGAAAGAGACAGAAGAAAATATGTTTGGTATTGTTTGTTTACTACTTTCTAACTCAAGGACAGTAGGAGTTAAGGTGACACTGAGGTGGATTCGTGCTGCAGCTAAACCCCGAGAGATTATCTCACATAGCAGGGCCCGGGTCAGGCTGCCGTTGACAGTGAAGGACAGTGCTGATGCTGCCTTCAGGGTGCTCTGAGAGCTGGATGAATGGAGGTGATGTGAAATCAGAGCAGACAGGTGTGATCAGACTTCTTTTTAACACTGACCTGATGTATTCTGACTTCTACAGCCAACAAGGTCTCTGTGGGTATAAATACAGATACAACTATTCACTTATTTCTCATGTATGCTACTTATATTACTAGGTTATGTTTCAGAAAGCATCAAAATAATTAGAAATATAACTAGACTTGCAGGCAAAAGTAACTATACCAGACAAGATGCATGAGCATAACTGGCTTCCCACAACCACTAAACTGTTGGTAAAGCTAAACTAAAGGTTTGACTGGTGGTTTAAAATAAATACAAATTGACCCAATAATGTGTCTCTTACTAAAATACATTTTAGCATAATTCAATGTAATACAAGTTTATTGCATATGACATTAGTGGAAGAGGTGAGAAGGAAAAATCTCAGCATCTACCAACTAGGCTCCTTTCCCACTGGCTGCCACCTCATATTGCAGAAACCAACAGCATCTTTAATTATGTGGCTTTGTCGATGCAGAAATGGAAAATGTCTCACTAATCTCAGTTTCTGTGTAACAACCCTTTGACCGCAGCATGTTTGAGCCTCACTCTCACCAACAGCTTGCTTTGCCCGTCTTCTTTGTGACTCCCTTGTGTAGCTGCAGGTTTGCGCTGCAGTGATGGTGGGCATGTGGTCGAGTGGTTTATGGTTTATTAAAGGCAGAGGCAAAATTAATCTGCCTGCTCTCTCTCTCTCTCTCTCTCTCTCTCTCTCTCTCTCTCTCTCTCTCTCTCTCTCTTTCTCTCTCTCTACTGTCAAGTCATAAAGCACATGAACAATTTTAGATTCAAATTCTATATGCATTCATTTAAATATTCTTTTTTTTATTCACTATTTACAAGCTTGTGCCTGGATGATCTGGTGTCCGCACTGACTTTCCTCAAAACAGAGATAACATATGTTAGCACAGGTTCACAGGTGGTTTTTGCATCAGAACCAAAGAAAAAGCAGCAATGGACAGTCACTATATATACAACTACTCAAATACTGTTCTTAACTTGTAGGTACTTGTACTTACAGTTTGAATATTTAGATGGAACTTTAATGCCATGTATAATATATCGGTCACAGAGGCAGAAGCAGTACTTTTGTATTTTAAGCACACGTGGCTGATATTGTTTTATTGAAACAGGATTTTGAATGCAGGACTTTTACTGCAATGAGTCATTTTCACATTTCATAAAGGAACTGAATACCTCCACTGACAAAAAATACATCTCAAATGAAGAAGTGATTGAAAGACAAACAAGACAAGACAAGAGAAAATCTCTCTCTTTCTTTTTTTTTTTCTTCAAAATCACTTTTATTCCACAATTTATTTCATCAGGTCTTAAGGCACCCTGAAGAGATGTTACAAGTTGTTCTTTCAGATGTGGGTTCCTTTTAAGACTGTGTAAACATAGCTTTGAATAAGATAATTTCCTGTAAATCTTTGCTTAAATTATTTCTTTACAGTGCACAGACATTGTGTTTTGTGACAAAAATACAGTGTGAATTAAGTAAATATGGTAGATAGTGTATATATATATACATTGAAGAGTAATAGATTGGCAGACAATCAGATCAACAGGCTGAAGAAGAGAGAAAACTAACAAACAATCTTTGAGACCCAGATAGATATACAGATCACGTAAAGATATGCAGTACATAGTTACAGTGAACTTTTTATCCTTGCAACGCTTTCCAGCACCTGTCCGCCTTTAAAGCAGTTTTTACACTGTACCTTCTGTATGTTTGTGTGTGTGTGTGTGTGTGTGTGTGTGTGTGTGTGTGTTTGTTTGTTGCCTCAGCCACCATCAATACGCAGCACCCTCGTGGGGTGGAGCGAGACAACTTATCTAGTCCTGGACGGCTCTCCAACAATATTGGCTATTGCAGTGGAGAGGTGAGTAAACAGGAAGACGGACAGACAGACAGACGGACATGCAGACAGACAGACAGACAGCACAAGACTGGGTTGTGGCTACATGGACCACAACACAAAGATCTATCTATAATTCCCTAAATATGGTAAGGATCACAATGTATTTATATGTAGAAAGGGACTTTGTAATTGGCATTTAATATACAGGGATACAGTGACTATACTTGATTATCAAGATACGTTCCTATGAAGTCTTTGTGATGTGATGATGTGAATACTCTGGAGATGTGTTGGAGATGTTCTACTTTCTCAATTGTACTATACAGCAAGATAAAAATCCTCTCAACACCGGTGATAATACAGTCGTTCATACAGTTTGGAGAGATGAAAACAACACTTCTCTTCCTGTCAGCAGGAAGATCTAAAAAAAAAAAACATTTCAAAAAAGTTGTATCAGCAATTACACAACAGCTCCAAATGGCATCAGTCGCGATGGCTATAAGTTATCTAATCACAACAATACTAAAAAAAAAATAAAAAAAAAACAATAAAAAAAAAGATAAAGTGAGTGAAAAATGAACAGTTGCAACGGGTGGATAAAAGGATAAATGGATGGGTGGATGGATGGATGGGGTTAGATGAGGAGCAGAGCCTGTGTCTTGTTCTGAGGATCTTTGAGCAGGTCGGGAATGAAGTGTCAGAAACGTCATCAAAACAACATTCGATATCTGATCTAATCTGCGTCGAGCTGTCACATCCCCCTAAAATGCCGTCTTTGTGACGTGTTTGACACTTCCTTCCCCCCATTTTTTAATTTATATTTTGAAACATAACTCCTTAGCAAACATTGGCAGCCTCTGCATTGGGTTTCCTTTTTTTTAGTCGCCGTCTTCTCTTTTACTCGACCACCTTGATCCTGAAGGTGACGCGGCCCAGGAACTTGTCCCTGTCGTCGTTGTTGCGGAGGTTAGAGCCCTCTACCCTGCACTCCACCGTCAGCTCCCTGTTGTAGTCCTCCTTGGTGAGGAGCAGCTTCACAGCCACCAAGGGCTGCGTGTAATTCTCCTGCATCGGGACGGAGACAGCTGTCAATACTGCATCCCTTGTGTGGATGTTAGAGGACATAATCTGACTGGGGGATAAATACTTACATGGGCTTTCTTGCCGTAGTAGGGGAAATACATCTTATCAATACGTCCCTCACTGGGGAAATACTGCATTGAGATTGGGTTGTCTCTCTGCAAAAAAGAACATGTGTTAGTCAGTGTACATTTGACATTAGATCAATTTTATTATGTCAAATTAATAACAATTGAGACATTTTTTTTCCAATGTGAGACAGGACATGAAAAAAAGGAAAATGAAGATATTTAAATGAAAACATGATGTGCTCTGCTTTAAAAAAATTACACCAATTAGATTAAAATGACTTGAAAATGGCACTAAGATGGGTTTAGAGGCATCTGCATAATGACCTGTTACATAATAAAAATGTGTTAACACTCCTACTGTCCTTATCCTCGTAAATTTACATATTATCTTACCCTAAAGCCGTCAGTGACAGCATGCAGAAAGAAATCAGACACAAAACAAACAAAAAAGAAAGAAGAAATGAAAGCACGATCAACGGAAACAAAATATTGACACTGTTTTGATCATTTTTTATGAAAGAAATGAAGAGAAAAAAAAAATACACACACAAGCAAGTAACACATGTACAAGCGTAGTGTGGAAAAATATGTTTACTTTTAATGTGCAGTTGATGTAAGGATCCCCAAGAGGCTTCAGGCCGATGATCTATGAGGCGAGGGAAACAGGAGAAGTTGAGACTGTGCAGAAAAGGCTGCTGCATGATTAATTTAATCATTAATTTTTGGAAACTGTCAGAGAGCGACTAAATGAATGGCGATAAAGAGCTGTCTGGAAAGGAAGACAAGGCTGAAGATAGACAGAGGCAGCGAGTTGACAGGCAGAATCTGTCAAACCAAAGAGGGTGTTACCCTGTTCATTTTCAGCAGCACGCAGGGTTTTCCCTCAGAATATCCAAAGTTGGTGTCAGAGAGGCCGGAGCAGAGACTCAGGAAACTCCTCTTGAAGCGACAAGATTTCTTCATCACGTCCTCGGTGTTGTCCTGCAAGAAATACTCTCCTCGAGTGCACTCCTCGTTCTTCTCCTGCTCTGAATCGTTATATCCTGAGACACATTCAGACAAATGGAATTAATCATTGGAAAAAGGATCCAGGAGAAGGAGAGTGGAATTTATTATTAATCTATTTTTGTATCAGGAAGAAGTGCACTCACTTTGCAGGAAGGACTCCAGATGTTGGACATACTGTGCATACTTGAGCGGGTCAGATTTGTTGAATGTCATGTCCAGAGAATCTGGACGAATCACCAATCCTGCAAATAAACACAGAAATCAAAGTAAACACAGGGTGAAAGTAGTAAATGATCCTGACAGAAGCAGAGCACAGCCATCATCAGGTGTTTGTCTCGAATTACAGCCGGGCAAGAAAACGTTCTCGTTCCAGTAAACAAACTGCACTGCTGATATCACACAGGAAGAGACTTCAAAATAGATCAATATGTAGTCCTGTTGTAATGTAGCTGTAATGCAGCAAATTATTGTGACAGCATCTCATTGGTGCGTGTATGAATAATGAATGCGCTAAAAGAAAAATGCTGCCGGCTGAAAGCCCTGATCCCTCCCCTGTACTGTATGTTTGGAGACACCAACCTGGAAAGGGAACGCGGTCTCGGTACCTCGGCACGTAGTCATCCAAACTGAGCAGCAGCACCCACATGGTCAGGGCGAACATACCAGCCAAGAAACAGTAGAACACCAGGTAGAACAACAGGATGAGGGCTGGAGGAAGTTCGGGGAACAGAAATAGAAAGAGAAAAGCAGACGTAATGAGGCAAAGAGACAGAGAGGGGTCACGTATAATTATCGAAGAGCTTTAAGCACACACAAGCTTGGACAAATGACAAGTCTTTCCTCATCTGCAGGCTGAAGGAACTGACTGTACGATCCCTGTGAGAGGATCCATTTTGGCTCAAGGGGGAAATGCTACTCACTGCTAACAATTCTGAGGCCATTTTTTTCCACCCTGTCAATTTTAAAATCACACAGGATTTAGGGATGATGCTGCAGTGCTCAAAGAATCTGAAGCAATCTCATTTATCCAAAGCAGGCGAGCCACTGTTACGGAAACATCTGACTCAAAATGGTTCACCAGCATCCAGCTTGCACAGCACGGATGCCCTCTAAGTTGACATACTAAAAAAAAAAAAAAAAGGGATGGACCCTTCAGCTTCCTGCTGTACATCCCCCCTTCCTCTCATTCCTCTCCAGCAGTATCCCACAATGCACCTGCCTGGTGCGTGAAAGAGAGAAAAAGAGGAGAGAGGGAATCCCATTTGACCTTGACAGGCATGCTAATGTGGGCGGCCATGCAACTGCAATGGAGCATCCCACTGCACAGCAGCACAGGGGCCCAGGCAGCCTGACAAGCCCGCGTTAGCCTATAGGAGCTGACTGCTGGAGGGAGGGTGGTGTGTTACTACCTCACACTGGAAATAACTGGCGGATCATTACATAAAAATGTATGGCCTGATCAGCCATAGATTGAGCTCAGGAATGCTGTAGCACCCTCCTCTGATGTGATTAGGTAATTAGGGGGTTTTATCAGCTGGTGACTTCACTGTGACAATCCTGTTAATGATGATTATTATTATGAATAATAATAATAATAAAAATCTCTCTGATGATTGATCATCACCTGCTTTGTGCCTATGCAGCAAAGAGAGGCTGGTGCACACCTCTGAAAGCATCATTCATCTTGGTGAGCCTCTTGGTACAGGCTTCTCCTTTACACCTTCAAGTAGGCCTATGATGGCTCCTCCGCCAATCTACTATCTATATGGTAGTCATTTTAATCCATCCATGCACAGAAACATATAGCAGGCTATATATTCAAGAGGCACGCATCTGTTAATGCTTTGAAATTTGGGAAGAGGAGGACACCAGATTAGGTTTAAGCCCCGTGAATGTCAAAGCACATCTACTAATTGACTGCTGTATAACGGGGGGATCCTTACCCCAGCTGCTGGCCGTGCGACCCAGCAGCTCCCTGGTCCTCGGGTTGTAGATGGAGTCCTTCCAGCTGGACATGTTCTCCTTGTTGGCTGGTTTATCCCCGGTGCTCGCCATTGTGAGTGAGTCTTTTTTTTTTTTTTAAATTGTGGTCCCAGAAAAAAAAAAGTGCGGTTTGTTCTCCCTTTAAAAAAATGTAGAAAAGGGGCAGCGGGCGATGTGGTGAAGCCGGCGAGGCGGCGATGAGTGGAGTGGGCGGTGTAAGAGAAGAGAGAGAGGGGGGAGAGAGATGGGGGAAGGCAGAAGGAGAGAGATGGTCTGGTGGTGGAACAAAAAACGAGAAGAGGAAGGTGAGGAAAGGAGAGGAGACAGAAAAAAAAAACAGTGACGTCCACAAAAGCCCCGTCGTAGCAGCTGATGCAGTGCGACTAGTGGTGCGTCTTAGGAAACGTATATCGTTCAATTTGAACTAATATTTTAGAATGACTCGGGAGTAATGGTAGTCTCAGCGAGTGATTCGTTCATTTTCATGCAGTGTGTTCCCGCGCCACATGGCAGCTGCATAGCTCAGTCAGGACAGGAAACAGAAATGATGAGTTCACGACTGAGCTATGCACGAGGGTAAAAAAAGAAGCTCCTAAGACCTTTCCTACCCACTTTTTCTTGACCTCGATGGAAAACGTCAAGAGGTCAAGAAAGATGCGAAGGTGAATTCATAAGGAGTTAGGAGAAGATGACCAATCCGACTGCTCTTACACTAGACTACGTCATTATGCGACAACGAATGTTATCGACGTGATCTGTGGTAAAACTACAAAGTTCAGAAGATGGACTACAAAACGTGCATCTGAGATACTTCTCCCCCATTGTCCACCTGTCACAGAAGTAAAAATGAATTCGCTGTGGTGGGACGGCATTACCTTGTTTCCTTTTGTAAAGGGTGGTCCATATTCTGTATTCTATGCTAAAGGAGATAATAAAAGAAGCATTGAAGCTCCTTTCCTTAACAGCTAGAGAATTCAAACAGCTCTCGTCATGGTGGCTATGTTACATTAATTTCACCCAGTTAGAAAGCAACCGTAAGCAAAATTTGACTATTAGACCCTCTGTCTCTCTGTCTCTGCATGATTAAAATGAGCAATCACTCCAAAGAAAGATTAGTTCAGTTTACTAAGAATCCGAGTAAGTGACTCGATTCAGTAAAAGACTCGAACTTCCCAACGCTAAGAGAGGACCAGATGGATGTGCATTGGCTAATGACGGAGAGACGCAGAACGCACCGTTACGCGCAAGTATAAATAGAGCACACATACTATCTTTCTTATCATCACTTATGATAATGGGCACATGCGTGTGTGAGGCAGGAATGGGGTCTACATTTTATATCAGGATTTTTCAGCAAACACGAGAAAAAACCCCCGCAAAATTTGGCAATTTTCTATGTGAAACCAAATGATTAGGACTCAAAGTGCGTCTGTGGTGCTCAATAGTGAACCTCGGTCTAATAAAAAGTCATATTCTGTGGTAATAAAGTAATAGCATTTTTTGTTTAGATATTTAGAGGTGCACCGCATCTCCTCTGCACACAAGTGTATGTGAAGATGCAAATAATAACCAATCCTTCAGGCTTGGAGTGCATTTCGACAGCAATGGATGCTCTGCTAATCAAAGCTGTGGTTCTCTCTCTCTCTCTCTCTCTCTCTCTCTCTCTCTCTCTCTCTCTCTCTCTCTCTCTCTCTCTCTCTCTCTCTCTCTCTCTCTCTCACACACACACACACAGATAAATGTATAAGTGCATTAATGCCGAATGTCAGTGATCAGCATATTTGAAGCCCATGAGGATGTTATTTGTGACTGACTGGTTTTGAGTGTGGAGTGTTTGGAGCATTTGCCAATCCTTGTTGCTATGGCAATGGAGCACTACTGAAACTAGAAAGTGTGCGTGAGAGAGGGCAGAAGCTGAAGAAGTGCGACTGTAAACCGATATTGTCAAAGTTAACACAGAACAACAGTTTTTGGGGGGAGGTGGGGTGATTGAACAGAGGCAGAATAAATATATATCATTGATCTGTCTTTGTCAACCTGTGTGTATGTTGTGACTGAAAGGGAGATGAACTGGGAGAGGTTAGGTGTTTAGGCAGCAGGGGAGGCTGAAAACACCGACAGGAAGAAAAAAAGACAAAGCAACTTCCAACCTCCTGACACTCCACCAAGTAATCCCAGTGTGTCACAGAGACAGAGAAAAAGAAAGGGAGTTATATAATGACCCTTGATGCAGGGTTCAGCTTGCATGGGGAGGGACTGGAGTAGTGGTCGCGTTGCATCCAATTCACTGCTGTCAGATTGAATTTGTTGCAAGGCAAAGGAGTCCACCACAACTCATACAATGCGGTACCGAGCACAATACTAGCACACACACACACGCACACACACACACAAGCAAGCACAACCATTTTCCTGATTAGTGTGAGAGCTGGCAGCACTGATTCATGGAGCTGAAGTCCTGTCTGTCTAACTCACTCTAACATTTCTCTCAGTGAAGGCATTGCACTGCAAGCCAAGCCACTGGCAAAAAAGCTGCCCATGTTGAAAGCTGAGATTGACGAAAAGCTCGACTAGAAGGAAGTGTTTTGGTGCAGGAGGAGGTGTGTGTGTGTGTGTGTGGGGAGGGGGTGAAGAGCTACTTTATGGATCTATGCAATGTACACAAAACTCACTTCTGGCGTCTTCTTCTGGGGACAAGCACACAATCCTCCCATTGTTTAGGAAAACTCCCATTTATGTGCACTCAATTAGGCGCCCCCTTCACCATACCAGCACCATGAGCAGGAAAAACACACCCCCATTTGTTCTCAGTCCTCCCATCCACAAGCTACCATAGCAACCTGCACAGTGAGGTTGGTCACATCAATGGGAAGCAATCCCTACACTCATCCAACAGCCTGCGTTTGTGATAATTCCCCAGGCACAAGACAAGGGCATTTTCCCAAGAGCCACGTGTTGAAACCTTCAGGCAGCATCTGGTCACTCGACATCGGTGACACCCTGTATCTGCAGAGACACTCAAATCATCACAGGCAGCTGCTGATCTTTTAAGTTTTTAATACGAGCCCTTTTCACATCACATTTTCATGCAATTTGTTAAGACAATGTACGATCACACGCATGTATTACTTATTGTATTTTCCAGCAGCTTGGGAGGACATCTGCCATTCATGAACTGAATGAAATCCTGGCGTTCAAGATGGAATCATTTCCATCTGGGTTAATTCTTGCACTACACATGGCGCCGCACGCAACCAACACTTTTGAAGTATATGCAGAAGAATTCTATCACAGTATTGGGAAAGGCAAAAAAACCAAACATTTAACAATACCCAGGAAGAGCTGCCTACGTAGAATTTGTGAGCATTTTTTAATCATTGTGCAACTAGTGTTTGTAACTTTGTCATCAGAGTTCATCAAGTAAAACACTCGAGTCAAAACATTATCATATGACATCATCATGGCTGTTCTCCAAGGATCAATTCAACAATAAAGACAAACTGAAATAATGACTACGCAACACGAGGACAAGAATGGCACTCACTGCTGTTCACTTGTGGTTTTTATGTCAGTGCAGTTCATATTTATATCCTGATCACTTCATTCTAGAACAACAGAGCATGCAGTGCTGATCTGTGTTTGGGATTTTAGTAATATTATTTCGTAAGCTAAATGTTTGAATCTCCCATATACCTATGAAAAACCTCACAGTTGACTTTAACATCTATTCTAATGACTGCAAATGAAGATGTGTGCCATCCAAAGGAGCCAGAAGCACTGAAAGACTAAAATCTGTAGGACCCCCTTGTACAGCATGAAACATAAACAACCAGTCTTTGTTCCAGTCATATCTAGATAATATAATCCTCACATGTAATACACGTAATTATTACCTTGTAAAGCGTACAGCTATAATTCATGGTTACATGAATGAATGACGCTGCATCAGATTTTCAAAAGGCATGTGTGACATCATGTTTTTCTTTAAGGCGACTAAATTTTTTTGAAATGACAAAGTGAAAATACTGTTCAATTATGAACAAACAAGTGCATAAAAATAAGTAGTAGTATCGGCACAGACAAACTGTGTTTGTTCAACGTCTGACATGTTTCAAAGCTCTTTAGATCTTGGTGTTTGGGAGCTGAAGAGTCAAGGCCTTTCCTCCCCACAGATCATGTGTGAAAGTGATATCAATGAGTTTAAACTGTAGGTCCATATTAGCATGTGACATGCGGTTGCTATGGCAAGTTTCATAAATGAAAAAGCTGTAAGGGAAGTGATTAGCGCCCCCATGTGGGAAAATGTTCAAACATTACTCCATCTGGATAAAAAAACTGTAATATGAAGGGCACCAGTGGCACGAGATGTGTGGAATGAATAAGCATTCATCTAATAACGCTGCTACATTGTGAAAGTAACTGGAGTAACTGTATGTTGGCAACAATTCAAGGCTGTGCAGGTGGTGAATGTTGCTGGCAAACCTCTCAAATGCTTATTGGACCATTCCAACATACATAGCTGATGGCTGCTATAGCTCAAAACTGTTTCTTATTTTGCTGAAAACAGGTTAGGTCTGCTCTGACATGCCCAAACTCAAGTCTGATCATCTGTTTGTGCATCCAGTGTCCAAGGCCATGCCAATTCATGGGTGGGAGAGCTCTCCCAGCTCTGGAGGAGAGTTTGTATTCCCGTTTGGGGTTGAACAACCGTTGTTGAGTGCCGCTCTGGGCAAGAATACATCGTCAGTGTTGTGCAGCTTCTTCAGCTCTTCCCTGGTTTTCCAGAAGCCTGCAGTGACGATCGAAGACAAGCGTGCAACAACATTATACAAACCCTTTAAAAATAACACAAGTGTGAAACAGGAAGTCCTATAAATGCAGAGTTTGGTAGCCCTTGCCTCCAAATACACTGCTAATTAATGGCTGAAAGTGATAGAGATTGTTTTACATATGACCCAACACCATCAGCTACTGATCCTCTAAACACTGATGTGTCTCAAACATGTGATTCACATCATTCAGTCATCAACACTACTTTTTGGCGTTATGAAAACAACAAGAACAAATCCATCTTCTGTGTTTGATTTGATTAAGCACTGACTAATGTATAATAATCAAATTACATAATGTGAATAATTAAATGCAAAACAGCTTATATAACACGTAGCAGCATTTGATTTTGCTGCTTCTGCCAGCGCTTAGAATAAAAATAGGACTTTTGATCTGAACTTTTCAAACACAACTCAATGTCATGTCACCAAATACCAAAAACTAAAACAACTGCAACACTGAGGACAAAAAGTATAGTATTGGTATAAAATGAGTTTCCAATACAAATGTTTGGCACAATGTATGGCAGTGTGTGTCCGCATACCAACTCCAAGTCCAGCGACAAACGCAGCCCCCAAACACGACATTTCACGGTGTTTGGGTCTGGCTATTTTCCTGCTAAAGGTTTGGTCAGCTGCATGACAAAGTCATTGGAGAAATATTCGCCGTCCACCCTGAGACAGAAAGAAAGACAGATAGAGCATTCAATTACACTGCAACTCACTTTCCCCTAACAGTATCAGAGAAACATACACCCATAATGCATTGCCAATAAAACCTGAACTGCATTAGTAGATGCAGGGTACACAAGAGTCCACTCTGTTACGCCCAGTTTGCTGGCTAGAGAGTCCAAATACTATGATCAGATATGCAGTGCGAGATGGGTTATCAGAGGGTTGTGGCGAATAGGAGGTTAAATGCCTACAGTGTGTTGAGTCTCTTCACCTGCACAGCAAAGTACATTACTATAATCAGATTCTGTTTAATACACACAGTGGATAAAAATGTACCTGATCTTTGTGATGGGAATGTGAGTTTCTCTCAGCATCGTCTCATACAGCTGCTTGTTTCTGCAAAAATAATGAGAAGAAACGAGAGAATGAATGATAGAGAAGTTTTAAACAAACAAGCTCTGTGACTCTACAGAGGTAACAGACTCCAGAATGGCACGGACCAGGTGACTTTTAGTGGGCGGTTTGAGGCCCATGAAGGAAGCACAAGCTTTGGGATCATTCAGAGAACCTTTGGATAAATATGTTTTAATACAAACATGTTAATAAGAAAAGGTGTAAAAGTGTAAATTGTACATTAACGTTAAACTCAGTTAAACACTGCTCATGGATTTTGCATGTATATAGAGTCTGTAATCACATCTTTGCATGTAAACTGTAAACATTCAGTACACACACTTACAAATGCCAGTTCACAATGGAGGGCAGAGAAAAAAAGACAACATAACCATGTTACAGAGAGAGACACACACACAGACAAACAATAAAAAGAACATATGAATTCCTGTATTGGTCAAAAATCCAACCACACAAAGAAAACACTGTTCAAAACTTGCAAAAGCAAATACATTATTAGAGACAGATACACTGACTGCATGCTGTACCTGCAGGCCACTGAAGGATGGGACAAAACACACTCCGTCTGAGTCACTGACGCTGTTATATGGCACAGTATCCTGGGCGATCAGAGAAAACTCTACAACAACAACAACAACATACACACACTGCCCATACCTGCTTCACACACAATGTCTGTTGCTGTGTATTCAGTGAAAGAAGACTCTTAAACACAGATAACTTTTCACTGATCTTTCAGTGATCTCTAAAGACAAAGTAATAATCACCAGAACTACTCGCATACCACTCATCACTCACCCAGCTCCTGTACCCACATTTGATGGCAGTGCCTGTATCTGCGGAGTGCCCTCGACCAGATACACCACCTCTGAGCCGATCTTCCACCACACAGAGGATACAGACCTACAAGAGTTGACTCTGGCTTGTAATGCGCCTGTATAAACAAATCTGGATGAATTTCCCTTCATGTGTATTCCCTTTACCTGCAAAGGATGTATGTGGTTTTGCTACGGTGTTGATGTTCATGGAAGGTGCCTGTTCCCATGGTGATCTTGACATCACCAACGTCAAAGCAGCACTCTCCGAACATGGCTGCCTGCTGGTCCGCCATCTGACGAAGAGACAAAGAAGTCATTTATATGTTGTGAAACAAATCCCTGAACAGGTTCGTCTCATCCGAACAGAAAGAAAATGTCTAAAACTTCTATGGTGGCCAATAAGGGACAATCCAAGTCTGACTAATGTGAAGACCATGTGTCACTTAAAGCGTCAATGCCTGATTAATCAAAGGAGGTCACTGCACTTTCTGGAACTCTTTGCATTCACGAGCCACATGTTGAACTAAATAACCCTAATTTCTTTTTTACAACATAATAGCAGGGACAAGCGTGCGAGTGAAATGAAAGAGCTCTGATGGAGAATCTAAATAACACAGATAACAAAATGTGTGGCATGCGCGGGCCTCGGCGACTCACCGCAGCATGATGGGGCCGGGAATGCCAAAGATGGATGAATATGGATCCAAAGTCTGGCTGGTGCATCATGAGGAGAAACAAGAGACAGTTCTTCAGTTCTCTAATATGACTGACTGCAGGCCATTACAGACACAGAATGACTATATGTACACAATATTTATGCTGATATGCTTTGCTCCACAGTGATATTTTAACAACCTGTAGGTGTTCAAAAGATCTGAAAAATCAAATACGTACTTCACATTTACATAACTGAGCTGCAAATAACATTACAGGCATGAGTTGCTGATTATGTTCATTCTGAACCAAGTATTTGCTTTTTCAAAGGCGTAAGTGTCTGACTTGTCACACCAGACAGCAAAGGCTTTGTATATCAGGTTCCTAACTTTTTTGTGACACGCTAATACAAAGAAATATGTATCAGGGCATTGTGTCAAAGTAGTCATTTGAGATACCTGAAACTAGAAGCGCCTGAAGAGGTAAAGGTAGGTGTGCAAACATTTAAGAAAGAGATCGAAAAGAAAAGACTCAAAAGAAGCAAACAAATAACAAATAATAACTTTGTGTGGTGGAATTCTTTTGTTTTTTTCTTATGAACGCTCAGATTAATCTCACAACCACTTGTGTGCATCCCAACCCCGAGACCCAGCGGTGTAAAACAGTGTAACATAGAAAAATGTACACTTGTGTTAAATTCAATAACTTTTCTTTTACAGGCCTAGACATGTTAAAAAAGCTTGACTCACCCTGTATTTTCTACTTTGGGGAGAATAGAGAGAGGCAGAGATACAAGAGACGAGCATCCTGTCATACATCTGTGAAAAAAGTCACATGATAGTGATCATGAAAAAAACAAAAACCTCACACCAAAGACAGGAACACTGAATAATCATGAAATAAACAAGACCTGATAGGAGTCGAATATTCCCGTTGCACTGGCATTAGAGTACTCTGTGGCATGGACCGTCTAGAAACAGGTCGATGACAGAAGTACTGTGTTTAAAAATCCATTTCCATAGAAGTAAATAGAAGAAAAACTTGTATGAGTTGCCAGTTATTTTTTTTCCCCCAACTCCTCCTCTCCCACAGGACTTAGCTAAAACATTTCTAAGGAATTTCAGCCAATCGGTGATACAATAGGACTGGTAATAAAGAACACATTGTCAAGATCCTATTAGACTGAAATGCAATCCACCGGACTAATTATATATTACTGTACTGTTTTCTAGTTTTCTAAAGAAAGTATGGTCATAGGGAGAAGGCACATGGGGTCATGGGTGTCACATGAGCTTCACAGGTCCACCCACCATTTGTGAGTTTAAACAGGAGCCAAGTGTCTATTGTTCCAAAGCAGCAGTTGCCCTCATCAACTGCTTGACGCACCTGGAGAAGAAACAAAACATGATGATGCACAAAGAAATGTGGGCTGTGCTGATAAAACTTGTGCTTTGAAACAGTGATGGATACATACACATAATACATAATAAATGAATCAATGAAGAAAACAGGTGACAGATGAACTGACAACAAAAATGTGTTTAGATTTTAATTGTGAGCTTGAAGGGTAAACTAAGCACATCTGCGTATCAGATGAGACAACTGCTCCAAGGTTTCAACTTTTGGTACTCACCATTTCTGTATTCATTAATTGTTTTCTCTGTTAAAAAAATGTTGTTTGGCATTATTAACTGGCATTTTGTTTGAATAGTTTGTTTTTGAATAGTTTGTATGAATAGTTTGTATTCAAACTGTGGCTGAGACCAACAAACATACCAGCGGTCAATGTACACCACAGCTACTCTAGGTTTGAGTTATCAGTTAACTGGTTAAACTTCAGCTTACACACACACACACACACACAAACACACACCTGCTTGTAGTGTGTTAAGGCCCAGACGAGGCGGAAGGTGACATGTTGAGTGGAGAAGACAATAAGACTTGCTGCAAGTGACAGCTTCTGCCTGGTCAGAAGTAGACCACCTTCATCGCCCCATGGATTACCTAAAGATGTCAAAACAATCAAGCACCGTATGAAGGGACCTGACCTCCAGCACTGATTATTACATCTCTTGTTTCTTAGCTTCCAAACGTGTTCAATAAAAGTACATGAGACTGACTTTCAATGTGCAGGATCTGTTCCAGGACTTCACCAGGTCTGCAGCCCTCTGGTCCTGCCAGCTGATGAAGTTATGGAAAGGAACCCCGTTCTCCTGTCAAAGCGAGGGAAAAGAGGAAGTGAAGAAATGAACTATTCTACAGTGATCACCTTCGGCAGCTCATATGGACTTATTTGTATTCATTTTACCTGTCCCATGTTGTGAAGGTGGCTCGTTGAGTGGAGATACCGAGAGCCTCTATCTGAGACATTTGTATGTTTGCATCTATATCATGAGCAGTAGCACAAAGACACACATATTAAGGGGTAGTGAGAAGAGCGGCGTCCACATATCTGGGTGTGTATGCTTTTAAAGACTAATCTGCCATGTAAATTAATGTCCTTTCTGGAGTTAATGCCTTTTTTTTTTTTTTTTTACCAGATTTTCAATGGTGATAATATTACTTCAGTTTAGTGAACAGCTCAAATTTGCAAGCCAGGAATATGCTTTGACTGATGAAACAACAGCACAGTGTAAATAATCAACACCTTCTGACAGAATCTTAACAAAATATGAGTATGATGTGCTTATTAACACTGTTATTAACTGCAGTGCCAGTTATCGGATGGCAGTGACTTTGATAGCAAGAAGAGGGGAAAAAAGACCAAAATGGACATTTTTATGTCATGTATTGTGTGCGAGATGGCGGCGCGTCATCAGTTCTGCATTTGTAATACGAATTGGCGTCAATGTAAAAATGAATCATATCCTGGCTAAGCCCTCGAGTTCAAATGTCAAACTGGAGCTGTACCTTCCACAGCTCCCTTGACCACAGTGATAAACCCTGTCCACAGTGCGTCTGGGTCCATCTCAACATGTCCTACCTCTGGATACAGGGGATAACCTGGATGAAACTATTCACCAGAACAAAAGAGATACATGCATAGCACATACATAATAAAAACACAGAGGTCAATACTCAATGAGCTGAAGCAGCGTATTATTATATATGTTGCACAGTGAAAGAAGTGAAAAGAAAAATACCTTGGTGGTACATGATCCTCGGATCTTTGCCTCCTTGTCATAAACATGACATCTGATTGACGTGTACCGACATCCACCGACAAAATAAAGGTTTCCTTATTGAAGCCGTTCCTCGATCATTCTTGTGGAGAAGTTCGTCCTGGTATTCCTCAAACCGGTGCCACTGTCCTCATGATCAGCTCACATTGGTGTTGGTGGCATGTGTGACCAGATAATACCTTATCTGAACTGTCGCGTTCAGGCTGTAACTCGACCTTTGTAACTGAGATTCTCGGGAGTCGGGTTCCAGTTTTACCTGCTCGAGATCAACACATAATTACAGATTAGCTGACAACACGGTGAAAAACATATGTAAGTTCAGCTGTTCTAACACGTCCAAAGTTACTTTCGACTGCATGGTGACGAATTTAGTGGAGTTCCCCAACTCAAGAGTCTCAAAGAGTCAAGATTAAGCTAATTGGCTAACTATCAGAATTAAAAATGCGCGGTTTGTAACTTCCAAACACTAAAATCTATTTTTTCGCTCACCTATTATTCGCTGTTGCCCCATTTGCCAGTATGTGCTCATAGCAGTGAAGAAGTCGATGCACTGTTTGGGTATAGAGAGGAGAATACGAACTGTAGCTCTGAATCGCATTTAGGGTAAGAAAAAAAGAACCACGTGAGCACCCGTAGTACAACACACACATGCTGAGTTAAACAAACGCCGTTTGCATCCATGTGTGTTTAACTCAACACGCGATGTTTTCACCGGTCGGACTCTCTGTACCAGCCTGTGACTGCGTGCTACTGCGATATTAAATATGTAAAAAGCAAAGGTAAGAATTACTGCTTTACATTTATATTAACGCTTTAACGTGCACCGAGTTCAATATTTACAACTGATATGTGTTCGGTCTTGTGTCAGCTGCAAACCAACTAACCGTTAGCTAATGGTTGGTGACAGTCGTAAAACACTGTTTTAAATAGTTCCAACTCAGCGTGTTTATGTGAGTGGTTTTATTTAGTCAAAGCAACGTTATTACATTGAATTCTCTATTGAGCTGGAAGTAGAACGACTAATCGATCAGTCGTTAATGTTTATTTGCATAAATTCTGATTAACTCTTAAAACTTTGAGTTATTTATCTGTGAGAATAGCACGGGCGGAGTGTGGCGGTTTGGATTGTTTGTCCAGATTAACACGTGTGATCTGAAGTCATCACTTTATGTGTTTTTATAATGTGTTATAATGTTTGTCTTTTTCAGGTTGCAAGTTGTCGAAAAAAGCAAAGCAAAGAGGACAGCGTAAACACAGGCAAGTCATTTATTCTACACAACTAGAGATTTACAGTCTAGCATGACAGGACTGTTGCAAAATATGCTCCAACCATGACTGCTGCTACTGACATGCTTGAATTCTTTTGTGCAATACTGTTAAACACCAGTCACTTTACTCTGTCTGTGGACGCTTTACTCTGTCTGTGGACACTGTACTCTGTCTGTAGTCACTGTACTCTGTCTGTAGTCACTTTACTCTGTCTGTGGACGCTTTACTCTGTCTGTGGACGCTTTACTCTGTCTGTGGACACTGTACTCTGTCTGTAGTCACTGTACTCTGTCTGTAGTCACTGTACTCTGTCTGTAGACACTTTACTCTGTCTGTAGACACTTTACTCTGTCTGTGGACACTGTACTCTCTGTAGTCACTGTACTCTGTCTGTAGACACTTTACTCTGTCTGTGACACTTTTACTCTGTCTGTATGGACACTGTACTCTGTCTGTAGTCACTTTACTCTGTCTGTGGTTACTCTGTCTGTGGACACTGTACTCTGTCTGTAGTCACTTTACTCTGTCTGTAGTCACTGTACTCTGTCTGTAGACACTACTCTGTCTGTAGGCCTTTACTCTGTCTGTGGACACTGTACTCTGTCTGTAGGTACTTTACTCTGTCTGTGGACACTGTACTCTCTCTGTAGTCACTGTGCTCTGTCTGTAGACACTTTACTCTGTCTGTGGACACTGTACTCTATCTGTAGTCCGTACTCTGTCTGTAGACGCACATACTCTGTCTGTAGACCTTTATAATCTGTGGGCACTTTGCTCTGTCTGTGGACCCTGTACTCTGTCTGTAGACACTTTACTCTGTCTGTAGACACTTTACTCTGTCTGTGGACACTCTGTCTGTAGTCACTCTGTCTGTAGTCACTGTACTCTGTCTGTAGTCACTGTACTCTGTCCTGATCCACTGTACTCTGTCTGTAGTCACTGTACTCTGTCTGTGGGCCTTTGCTCTGTCTGTATGGACACTGTACTCTGTCTGTGGCTAGCTTTGCTCTGTCTGTGGACACTTTGCTCTGTCTGTGGGCAGCTTTACTCTGTCTGTGGACACTTTGCTCTGTCTGTGGGCTAGCTTTACTCTGTCTGTGGTGGCTTTTTGCTCTGTCTGTGGGCAGCTTTGCTCTGTCTGTGGGTAACTTTGCTTGCTCGTCTGTGGACACTACTCTGTCTGTGGGCCTTTGCTCTGTCTGTGAGACACTTTGCTCTGTCTGTGGACACTTTACTCTGTCTGTGGACGCTTTACTCTGTCTGTGGACGCTTTGCCCTCTTCTAAATCAACCACTCTGTAATATTCCTGTGTTACTTTACTCCTATCAACATTTTAAATATTGTAGTGTATCATATTTATATAGTATGTTTATATTTATTTATACAGTGATACCTATAAAAGTATAAATACTCTATAGTATATACACCTGACACAACCTTGTCACTTTATGTACACTGCTGTCACACAATTGAGCTGACTAGTTCCTCTCGTCCAACACATTTCGTTGTATTGTTGACCCTGTGCTTAGCTGCATATGACGGATAAACCTGAAACATGAACTTGTTTGGCCTTAACATTAAATCAATCAATAAATGATTGTTTCAGAAGGACAGACGGAGACTGTCTCTTCAAGCAAACAGACGAAGGATGCTCCTGTGAGAGCACAGAGATGAAACGGAGGAGGAGAACCAAGAATGAACAAAGGTACCACAAGCATCATATATGATGTCTTCATTGAAAGTCTAGGCTGTGTGTCAGTAATGGCTGCATCTTTAGATTCACAGAGGGACATTGAAGTAAAAGAGTAAGCCTACTGTAACTGTATCCTGGGACCAGAAGAGTGAGGAAGAAAGGAGAACAACAGTGGTAGAATCAACATTACCATTGCATCCACTTGTTTTACAGAAAAGGGATGATTGAATAACTTTTTTTGGCAGTTAAGTTGCGGGCGTTTTGTCAGTCTTGGTTTAAATAGGGGTGTTGATACCAAAGTACCCATCGTTCAGTTTTAGCAGGTGACCCTCTTCCAGCTTGAGTCTTGTCTTTTGCGTCGAGTCATGCCTGTTTTCCCATTAAGATAGGTGGACATCTCTTTAGATGATGAAGTCAGTTCTGCAGAGAGGACATCCCCACTGAGAGCACAGAGACAAATGTGAACCAAGAGATTCAGGGAATCTGCAAAAGTAATGCCAAACATGATCACACAAATGTGTCACAAATGTGAAATTCAGAGTGCGTCTTTTATGTGCCTTACTCACAAAACTCATGATCACATGATCCCAAATGGCATGTAAGGTCATGAACTTCCTCTTTGTGACACTCTGACAACACACTCAAATCTTACCAAAAAGTACTCAAAATTAACATATTAAATACACTGCAGCCTTTGGAAACTATTCACTGACACTCAGATCTAAAACACTGTAAAACTAAGTTTTCAGTTCAGTTTCAGTTTCTTAAAAAAAAAAACAAAACAATTTCTTCACTGTAAATGCGCCTATAAACATAGTTTGTAAGGTAGTATTTACTAGAGCCTGACTGATTTTTGAGACTGATGCGGATGTTAAAGGATGTAACTGAACTGATTATATGTGATATTGCTGCCAATATAGTGAATTTTTGAAACCTTTGCTAGCATTTGCAATATGGCTATGCAGATGTTCTCTGAACAAATAAGCGTTATTAAAAAGAATAATTAAGTTAAATATTAACTTAAAAGTAGTTAAATACTTTAACATGCTTTGACAATAACTCTAGTTGAGATTTCTGAGAGATGCTTTGTCATTCTTACTCTGTGATGTTTGCCACAGTATTGTACATCGCGGTTCACTTTCACAAAAATTTTCACAAAAGTTTTTTTGTCTGCAGTACGTACCAGGAAAAAAAACTGTTTTCAAATCTCTGCATATCGGACAACATGACTGATGTGATATGTCTGCGATAGGCCGATGTTAATATCGATTAGGGATCTTACTTGAGCTTTGTCAAATTAATTTCAGAGACAAGGTAGTGTGGTAGATAACTTGTGGTCTCTTGAAACATAAAGTTAACACATCATAAAGTGTGACAGTTTTGTAGGGTCAAACACTCCAGAGAGCAGAAGTCCTACACACTGTCAGCACTTGTACTCACCAATTTAGTTTAGGCGTTGTACAAAGTAACAAACATCTTCTGTTGGTTGTAGAAAATGGGAAACGGAAGGCCACGTCTACAGATGAGACCTCCCCATCAAAGAAAACCAAGCTCATCAATGACGGTATGAACTTGTAAATAATACAAACTGCTACGTGTTTTGTTCTATTACATACACACACCTCATGTTTCACGTGTTCACTGTCTTATCTTGTTGTAGGTTATTGTCTTTATGTTGGTAACCTGGACAAGTCTAAAAAATTTCAAGACATTAGAGAATCGTTAGTAAACTACTTCATGACTCAGAGTCTCCTGGTTCAAGACATCAGATTAGATCGGTCCAGGTGATGCGCTGTTTAATTTACATTTTTGTCTTACCGGTCTCTTTGGACAGTATCTAGTAGTACTGTGAATTTAGAAGGAATAGTGCTGCTGCTTTAAATATTAAAATAACTCAAAAGCAATGTTTTGCTGTTGTAGAAAACATGCATATATAGATTTGACCTCAGAGATGGACTTGACCAAAGGCTTGGCCTTCAAGCGGAGAGATGTTGCTCGATAAGCGATGAGGATCATAAAGCAGATCAAAAGTGAGGGAGAAGGTGAAGTGAAAGCTGTGACAGAAAAAGAAGGGTAACTCAACTAAATTTGTTTCATTGCACATAAATGTAAATTTTACGTAGCCTGTTCTGACTTGAGGACTGTTCCGGTTTTAGCCGCCAGAGATGCCAGGAGTTTGTTTCTGAAGAGCGTTCGTTCAATGCGACGAAAAAGACATCATGAAAATCTTCCGCCAAGGCACTTAGCGTGAGGTTTCCTGGGGGAAGTGAAACACTTAAACAAAGGAGTAAGACCTTCAAATCTACATTAAGGTTCACTTTATAGATGTCCGATCGATGGGTTCATTTAAAAATAAAATATCCATTTAATATGATGGTTATCTGTAATCTATACTGAATGAAATGTCGCTTGTTTTCGACAGTATTGCTTTAGTGGAATTTAAAAACAAAACCATTGCAAAGAAAATACAGCAGAAAAAGCGAGTAGCAAGGATCAAGAGACCAGCTTTTGATAAGCAAATAAGCCTAAACGCCCAGCTAATGAGGATAACAAGAAGAAGAAGAAGAAGAAGACAAAAGGTAAATTACTGGGCACTGTCCATGGCTGACTTGATACTATATTATTTATTTATCATTACATAGTTCTTTTCTGCCATAACATCAGTCAGTGAAATCTTGTTGTATATTTACAAAAGATCTTTCTTCTTTCTCGCAGCTCCTGCGGCAGTTCCTCCAAATAAAACCTTGTTTGTGAGCAATTTGTCCACAATGTGAAAAGACAGCAACCTCGGGCGTCTTTAAAACAGCTGTTAGTATCAAAATGCCTCAAACAGGCGCAAATCAAAAGAATTAATGCATTTACACTGGTCTATTTTTTTTTCAATGAACAAAGTATTTGACTGCTCATCAAACATCTGATTTTCTCAGATATGCATTTGTTGATTTTGCAAATGTGGAAGATGCTGAAAAGGCCTTGCAGGCTTCCCAAAAACTTAAGATCTGCAAAAGAGAGGTCAAAATACAATTCTACGAAAAAGAGAAAAAGCGGAGAGTGTGACAGGTACATTCTTGTTATATTATTCCCATTTTACAATTTACCTGTCATCACATACCTCAGTTGTTTCTTCCTCTTTAGTTCTGTCAGACACACTGATTGTGAGAGGCCTCACTGAAAAGACGACTGCAGAGACTCTGAAGACTGCTTTTGAAGAATTAAGCTCTGTGCAAGTCTGTATGGATAAAGAGACAGGACTTTCAAAGGGTGGGGAGACATAACAAAATATTTTTTTATTATCATATAAAAATGTTTCTGAGTTATTCTGGAGGTTTGCTTCACACTGACTCGTTTTGTGTCACATTTTTCTCAGGTTTGGATTTGTGGAGTTTGGAAATGCCCAAAACTGCAAAGCTGTCAAGCCATGCAGGACGCTACAATGAGATGAAGCTGGCAGCAAAGGTGACTGTAGATGCGAGCCCAAGGTAGAAAGAACCAAGATCCCAAAGGAGGCTCCGTGGAAGCATCTGCTGGACAGCCTGCAGGTCAACGGGCTGCCAAAGGTGGGGTCAAAGACAAAGGCGGAAGAGGCGGCGGCAGAGGAGGTAATGCTTTAGTTTAGTAGTTGAATTTTTCTGTTAGCATTAAATTAGAGTGAGATATTTGAAAGGGTCACTCGTATTAAACACAGAAGCTATCAGATCTCCTCATCAGAACACTGTTTGTTTAGGCGGTAGTATGTTTTGGCTGCGACGGTGCAAAGCAGGCGTGTTCGCCAAAAAATGCAGCGACCTGCACCTGTGAAGTTGACCCGGAATCAGCTTTTGGAAAAAATACAGCCTGACATCACACTGCAGCTGCCAATCAGATGATCAGACTTCAACAGTCAGCCTGAAATGTCTGAAAACTGAGGCTATACAGGTGGATTAAGTGGACTAAACAATGACACTCTACCTGTTGTCATCTGGCTTTGTTTATTTCATGTGCCAACTTCTAAATCCCATAGCAGACAGTCAATAGGTGAGGTAGCACTGTCCTTCATAAAGAAGAAAACCGGTTAATAAGCAAAATAAAAAGTTATCTCCTGATTGTTTCACATATAGATACACCCCCAGCAGACCCAGACGCACCCACACACTGCCGCACAACCCTGCGGTGATTCGTTGCAGCGCCTGATCCTCTCTGAATGCAGTTTAGCATCTTTCACCTCATTTTGGTTTTGTGTCTAGCAACTCTCAGTCTCAACTCATTTTCAGAGTCTGTGAGCAGCTGTGCTTACAAACCATAATGCTCCTGCTTAGAAAGAACAGTATACAGACACAGACAGCATCTAAAGGCAGATATTTCTGACACAGAGAAACGTTACCATCATCAGGAGGCAGTCTTTTTTTCTTTATGTGGGTTTCAAAAACCAAAAGGGACTGTTGGTGTTTGCTGTCTTACTTTGGATTGATGTTGATGGTTTTTGAGTAAGCTAAACTTGATTTTTTTTTTCTTTCAGGTGTCCAGAGGGCGTGGAACTGGCAGGCCTCAAAAACTCTCAAAAGGCTGACTGTTCTGAGTTTGACCTGAGCATTACAGACTATACTAGGTTGAACATTTTGTACACTGTGTGCTTTACCTGATTGTAGGACTTGTGACACATTGTAATTTCAACACATATTTGTACTTCCTCAGAGTTAGAACAGGGTGGCTGCCAAATTATTGTTCTTTTTTTTTTTTTAAGGTTTTGTTTTCATAAATTTGCATTACAAAAAAAACCTTAAAAACTATAAACATGAATCAACATCTTACTAAATAAATCAACCTGTTTGTAAAATATTAATTTACCCAACACTGATGAGAGAATACCAAGAAAGAGTCATGTGTCATTCTCCCCCTTTGTATTTACTGTAGCGTTACAGTTTTATAGACTAAGAGTTCTAGACTCAAGCTCTGAGGTGTGAAAATATTGAAAACTTAATTTCATAACTCTTATGAAACAATATTAGAACATAACCTGTTTTCACTTCATTTGGTTTATGTTAAGAAGTTGATCATGTGTCATTTTCTAATGTGAAGATAAATGTATTTTAAACCAAACCAGCTGTGTTCTTGAGTTTTGTTGTAACACGTGTGATTTTTAAAAACCGAAAAGTTTAGCCAGGACTTTGAGATCTCAGCCAAGTCACAGTCTTGTTCCTTCTCTGACCTGAAATAACACCAGCCTGTGTCAAACATGCAGATTTCTGCACACAGTGGAGTTTCATTCTTTAATGTTGTGTGTCTGTTGTTTTTTTAATGAGTTGAGGAGTAAAGCCGAGACTGAAGAAGGATCTGTCTCCACGGCTGCAGGTTTTTCTGCTCTCCCTTGCGTGTCTCCTTCTGCAGCTCTCTGGCTTGTTGCAGCTTTAGGCTTTTCAACCCAAACACTGTGTCCTCCAGTGACCTCGCATCTGTTTCCCACTTCCTTCTGAATGGACCGGTTTGGGACGGTCCAGTCAGCGCACAACGTGCTTCTTCTCCAGATGTCGGCGCGTGTCTTCGAGACGCATGTCGCGAGATCGTCGGTGTTAACGGGGCTGCAGAGGAGCACGATAACACAAACTTTTCATGCACGGACCATTTTAACGAGTTACTCAATCTGACTATGCGACGTGTGATGTACTGACAGAGCAGAGAAGGGGCCGTCGGTAAGTCGTTAAACGCGTGAATGTGTGCTGATTTCCACGGTGTCGACAGCAAGTTTGGAAAGGAGTGAGTGGTATGTGAAGTGATACAAACTGCCAATGATGGTGATTATGCGGTGCTTACAGATCCAGTGCTGCAACAGTGTGCAAATCAGTCTGAACTGGAGGTCGTGTTGCCTCTTTAACTACTTAATAACGGCATTAGGTTCAGTCTCTGGTGTGCACCTTCTTGGACTTTGTTTTATTGTTTTACAACGTTGTGTTTGGTTCATTTAAACACAATGTAAATCACTGATTCTATAAAGTACTTGCACTCTAAAGTTAAGAGCTGCTGCATCAGTTACAGCTGTGAGGCTAGGTCTACGTGGATAAAGATCTGCACATCTGGATTTCCTCCTCACTTCTTCTATGTCAAACCTCTGTAAAATGCTGTCCAGTTTACAACGAGGACCGAGCTTGAAGAGAAAAAACTTGAATTCCTGCCACAAATCCTGGATTGGATTGAAACGTGGACTCTCCTCTTGCTGCTCTTGGACTTAGTTGTTTTGAAGCCAGTCTCGTGTAGCTTTAAGTTTTATGTTTGGCTTCTTTGTCCTGCTGGAAAAATAAATCTTATCCAAAGTCCTGGCTCACTTTCAGACTGCAGCGGGGTTCCAAACAGAGTTTCTTCGTTTTTTTTTTTTTTTTTTTTTTTTTGTTGCATTTATGTGACTGTCTCACCTCCTGAAGTCCTTCCATGACCTGCTGTGGCGAAGCATCCTCACAGTGTGACGCTGGCCTCCACCGGCCGTCATGTTTGGGGATGATTCTCATGGTGATAGGAGGTGTTGTGTAGTCTTATCAGGGCACAGAAGCTCCTCTTATAGATTTGTCATAGTACATGTGGTGAGTACTTGCATTCGGTACTGTTTGCGTCATCAGCAATCAGGCTTGTTTGTACCAGATCTGGATCTTTTCTTCCTCCTGTGGATGAAGTGTCAAATATGCACCGTGGTGTAAAGTTCATGCATGTTGGTGCTTAATGAGAGGTCGAGTTAGATAGCCTGTGGAGTCAAACATTACTGTGGCGTGACTGTTATTGAGCATAAAACACAGCATAGCATAGTGCAAAGGTTTCCATGTATTACAGCATTGTCACTAAGTATGACAGGAGTTCCTCTGCTGTTCACATGCAGATGCATGCATTCACGTGCGTATTACTAATTTAACATATCCTAATTATGTTTCTGTGTTTAACGCTAAACAAACACATCCACTTCTGTTTGTCTCCAGTGAAATGTTAACTTTTATAATAGAACACAAATAAGTCAATAACTTCATTTCCTGCTTGGGCTATTTTTGTTCCTCTCAGAGACTGAAGTTGCAACACTTGGCTGGCTGAAGACTGCTGTGATAAGAAAGTTTCGCATTTGTTGGAAATATAGTCAATAAGATGATCTGTCTCTTTGTCTTGTAGTTGTTGCACTTGTGACAGAATGAAGACAAAAGATGAAGATTATAAACCAAATGGAGGATGAGATGGTAAATATCACTTCCCATCTTAGTGCTACTTTATATCATATAACTGTCTTTTCTGTTAACTCCTTTGTTTGTAAAAGAACAGCGTAACAGTGGGAGGTTTGTAGCATGCTTGTTGTCTCTAAAGGTCATAAATGCGTACATGTAGCAGTGTGGATTAAAATGAATGTAATGTCCATAAACTCTAGAAGAAGAAGAAGACTAGATAAAAAACAATCAGCACTTCTCATTAATTCTAATCATAAAAAATCATAAAAAGAAAAAAATCAACAGTGAGTTCATTCTAGTAATAAGTATTGTCTGTGTAGCGAAGCCTGGGCAACATGTTCCTTCATTACAATGAATATGACCATTGTAGTTGTTCCCACATCCACTGGCATGTGCTGTAAATACTCACTAGAGCACCAAATGTGTATTCATCCGCTGCTGGAAATAGTCCCCCAACAACATTAACTATTTGCTCCTGTTTAGGTTATGTTTGCTTCTTGTAACTACAGTGTCCAACTTTTTTTTTTAAAACAGAATGACAGAAGACGTTTAGGCATGTAGACATTTTGAGAGGAGAAACACAGTAAATGATAAAATGAATGACGGCTGAACTCCTTTTAGCTTCATTCATGAGGATTCTGGTATTGTGCATGACTTACAAGGACAGAAAGAACCCTGTTATTAGTAACAAGTGCTTTTTACTACTGTGACTACTATACAAGTCCTATTAAGAGACAAACACATTGTAGTTTTGGGATTTTCTTCACACAGCCTGCTAACCTCCAAACAAACTGTCATTGTTACATTAGAAACGGTTTATGTTTTTATATATTACTAGCTGTTTGTGTTATTTAGTTTTATAAGTTTAATCATCCTACCCTTCACCCTTCATCCCTGCCATGAGCATCTGCCTGTGCAGGAGGTGTGGGGAGTATCAAGCCCTGTCTGTGGAAGATGATCCTGGTGGGTGTAGGTGCTGTGTTAACAAGGTCTCCTGTTGCTGTGCTCTACTGGCTGCCTGAGTGGGCGTCAAGGCACCTGCACACACACACACCTCGTGAGAGACGCACACACACTGCTGCTCAGGACCACGGTATGAAAACGGCAGATGTTGTTTTTATTTTTCCAACTTGTTTCTTGTGCTTAGCTGCTGCTGCTGCTGTTCGTAAATCATTCTTTGGCGCGCGCATGCTGGTCAGTTTAGTCTTACAGACGACGGAAAAATGTATCTCTTTACACCCATATCGCAGGATGAGTTCAAGCAGTGGTTCCGAGCCAAAGTACACGTGATGTCGGCTCCAGGGAGGAAACCCTTCGACAGCTTGGATCCACAGCCCACAGCTCAGCTGCCAAATGGCGACGGAGAACACGGCATCAGTGAGGGGCATCATGGGAAATTTGCCCATAGAGAACCTGTTCAGGTACCTCAGTGTTGCTCATCTGAAGCTAAATTAATGTGCATTTGGATTGAAAGTCTAGATAAGATTGCTTGTTTTGAAGTGTGTGTCTGACCTCCTCCCCCTCCTCCTCCTCCTCCTCCTCCTCCTCCTCCTCCTCCTCCTCCTCACTCCTCCTCTGCTTCCCACTCTTAGATCCACTGCTTCACCACACAGCACTAAATACTACTGGGAATGATGTGATACAGAACTTTGAATTTTATAAGTAAGAGTCCCACTGAAAAAAAATGTGCTGTTTTGTCTTTTGATTTGATTTGATTTCCTAAATAATCACATTTCTGTTATTGAATAGTTAGTCCAGTATGCAGTCCATACCTGTTTATCTTTTATCTGCACAACTGCAGTAGAAATGAATGTGTGTGACTTTTCTAGAGGCTTGGAGGATGTGAAGGTGAGCTGTGCAAGCATCCACTCTGAACACAGCTCTGGACTGTCTAAAACACTGCAGGACTACAGGTACACACACACACATTACCCTCTTTCACTTTTCACGTTCACTCTTTCACTTGTTTAAGAAAAAAAATTAATCACCATGGATGAAGCAACCTCACAAGTATGTAATCATATTAAAGTTAAAATTTCTTTTTTATCAGGACATTGTTTTTTGGGGAGAATGGTGCTGTCATTGTGCCCTCTCTGTTCAAGCTCCTCATAAAAGGAAGTAAGTTTAGAGCTCTATTTCTCTTCTTTTAGAAGAGTATACCAATAACACTATCATCACTGCCATCTTTTATGTATTGTGCGTTTCTTTGTCTTCCTCCATCAGGTCTTGAATCCTTTCTACATCTTCCAGCTCTTCAGTGTTATTCTGCAGTAGGCGCTGAGGATTATTACTACTATTGCATACAGCCACCAGTTATAATGTCTGCCATTTCAATAGCTACCTCACTGTATACTGTTAAGGTGAATACAAGATGACATTCTCTCCATAAAAGTAAAAAAAAAAAACCCTCCGTATCTTGTTTGTGTGTTATTGTGTGTTTCTTTGACACAGTGTCTTTCTTATTCCAGCAATATGTGATGCTGCATGACATGGTGGCAGCACACAGCGTGGTCGATGTTTCAGTGTGCAGAGGAAATAAAGGCATGTTTCATTTGAACACAGTTATAGTGTGTTATAGCATCACTGTATATGCAGAATTAATGTCTGTTAGTCCTATTATTAAACTCTCCTTTCGTTTATATTGTGTATTGTATAGTGCAGTATTTTCACTGTTCTCTATCTTAATGTTATTTGCAGATATTGAACAGGCCATGTCAACAGAGCTTGTGCCCGGTGACGTCATTGTTATTCCAGCCAATGGGATGATCATGCCGATGCGACTGCGACTCATCCATGGGACCTGCATACATTAAGCGAGGAGCATGCTGACAGGTGACATTTCAGAAAAACTCCTCATACCTGACTGTTACAAAAAAACATCTATTATCTAAAATCATCTACTATCTTTTTCTCGAGGTTTTCGCTACATCTCAATGTCGTCATCAGCTGATTTCTTCTGTTTATTAGTTTTTGTATCGAATGTTCGGTGAAGAGCTAGCTAGATCTTTTTTCAAGTTCACGAATACATTTTCATTCTTAATTGTTTTTATTTTTATTTTCATATTTTTTTGATGGTAGACTTTAGGAGTTGATGCCAATGCTAGGATGTGATATTTGATATTAGGGAGTAAAAAATTCTGTCAATATAATTGTAAATAACTATATGTAAAAAAAACACATAATTACAATTAATATCTATCTATAATATAATCTTTTTCTGAATTTTGTCTTCTAAAGTGTTCATATTGCTGCATATTCACTGCTACTGATGTATCTGTAATAAGAGGCGTGTTGGCCAATAAGATGATATATATTTCAGAGCTCTGATTATTTATGTATTTATTTTCAGATGCACAGTACACAAAAAGTGATTTAACACTATTTTAATGGTGATGTTTCTAATGGTTCTACTAATAACAATAATGTATATCTGCCACATATAGTTCACAGTTTACTTTGTTTTTAAATATCTATCCAAATTTAAGCCAACACAAGCTGATAATATCAATAGAGCGTCAGTTCTTTCTGTGTAGCAGTCAGAAAGTTGAGTCATATTAGCTGAATTTATTTTGAGGTTTTAATGTTCATGCATCTGTTTGATGCTATATTTTGCTCTGTATGGACCATTTTAGATTTAATGACTGTGTTTACACGTGTGCACAAGGCAGCTGTTGTTCATTTCCGCGGTGTTTATTTTGTTGGACGTTAATTCTCTCTCCACCTTCAGGAGAGAGCGTGCCAGTTACAAAGACCAGTCTGCCCAGTTCAGGCGAGGAGGCAGCCATGAGGTATGACATGTAGGAGCACAGAGACACACCCTGTTCTGTGGCACTCAGGTTATCCAGACCCGCTTCTACGCCGGAGAACTTGTGAAGGCAGTTGTCATCAGAACAGGTGAGACAGAGTGGGAGTCACAGCCTGTGGTCCTGGTGATGAAGAGCTTCAGCTGTAGTGACAGACTGATCACCCTCAAGGTTGGTACCTATCATTTGAAATGTCTTTTTATGTGTCCCCACAGGCTTCAGTACAGAGAAAGGACAACTTGTGCGCTCCATTCTCTACCCTAAGCCCACAGACTTCAAGCTGTACCGCGATGCTTACCTGTTCTTGTTGTGTCTGGTGGGGGTGGCAGGGATCGGCTTCATCTACACCATTGTCCTCAGTATCGCCAGACAAGGTATCACAGCTTTTATAGAGGAGAGGTCGCCTTTTTCTTCCTGATTGTTTTATGTTTCAATCCTAGTGAGCGCTCTCTGCTGTTTACCATTTCATATTTTCATCCAGGTTCCTGCTAAAACCATCATCATTGAATCTCTGGACATTGTCACCATCACTGTGCCCCGGCCGGCGGCCATGACAGCTGGTATTGTGTGTCGCGCCGAAGCGGCGTCTGGCGTGTGACATCTTTGCATCAGTCCTCAGAGAGGATAACATGTGTGGTCAACAACCTGGTCTGCTTTGACAAGGTAGTCTAAACCACAGCTGTCAGTTCTTGAAATGCAATTTTAGAGTGGAAAAAATGTAGGTCATAGCATCTTCAGCGTCACTTCTAGAAAATTTGCTTGGCATAGACTGAATCAAGCTCTGACTCAGAATGCTCAGTATGTTGTGAAGCATCCAAACCACAGTTCAAGTACCGTTCTTGTTGGATAACTCTGTGGTTATGGTTACAAAACAACTTAAAATGAATCATGATGTCTTGAGGCAGTGCTGTAGTTACACAATCATGACAACATGCTACCGTAATCGTGAATCATTCACTTCATTTTTTTTCACTTTCATTACATTACCTGCAGTGAGCAGGGAGATAAGCTACTTTTAGTCAAAGAGCAAACAAAGTAGAGCAGGAACAATTGGTTGATTTAGTAACCAGTGAAAAGTCAAAGTCGCACAATATATATATATATATATATATATATATATACGTGTGTGAAAGAGTGAATGCTCTGATAAAAAGTGACTTTTCACTGGTTACTAACTCTTTTTTATGATATCAAACTGAATATTTGTGTCGTTGGTCACATAAAAGAAGCTAAATTGAAGATGTCACTTCTGGGCTCTTTCGCCTTTGCATTTTTCAGTACAGACATT
The DNA here is from genome assembly GCA_028641955.1 of Protonibea diacanthus. NCBI lineage: Eukaryota > Metazoa > Chordata > Actinopteri > Sciaenidae > Protonibea > Protonibea diacanthus. Next base: position 8,592,024 of record CM053988.1, on the reverse strand, counting down.
TTAATTGAGAAAACAAAGTGTTTGATTGATGTTAATATTGAAACTCACATGTTATTGTGTATAGTGGAATTGAAGCTCAGAGTTATTTGAATTTTCAGTTGCTGGTCAGACTTGAACCAGTGTAGATAAAGAAAAGAGGTCAAGATGATTTTTTTGATGATGATTTAAACATGGGACTACATGTTTTGGCCTTCTGAGAGTTGTGTGGATTTCCTTCATTTTTTTTCAGACTGGTACTCTGACTGAGGATGGTTTGGACCTGTGGGGTATTCAGAGAGCTGAAGGTGGAAGGTAAGAGATCCTTTTGGATTTGAATCTTTTGCAAACACATCTGTCAGTTTCCTGAGAGTAACCACAAACCCAAATCAAACATCTACAGAGATGTAACTGTACTAATTATTTTTGTAGTGACCTTTAATTGATTATAATAAATGCTTAAGACTCTTCATTTTCTTCTAGTAGTTAGAAGCTAAGACTTACTGTTGGGCAATGTAATTTTGGAGTTCCTTCTGTACCTTCATAACGACATCATTAATATCTCTGTTTTTTTTTAGTTTTGTGGGAAACTGCTTTATGGCTATATTATATTACTATATGACCTCTGAGTGAATGTGATGAATTATCTTGGTTCATATGATAAATCCCTCTGCTTTAACTTGCTTGATTAGCCAAAAATGTTAATGAATAATGAATGAATAATGAACCTAGTTTAAATCGTTTACTGGAAACACCAGGAATAAAGTGCAGGTGAGTAGGTGATTCAGTGGTGCGGGGTTACCAAAGTGCAGTCGTGGGAACAAACAGAGCTGACGTGGCAGACACGGTGTTCCTGGGGCATAGGGGAAAAAAATCACAGTTAAGAATACAAAGAATTTTTTTTTAGGTTTACACACCTGAGAGATCTGAAAGATCTACATTTAACTTCCTAGAACACTAGAGGAAGAAAAATATTCAGAGTCCTAAACCAAAATCTAAGGACTTTTATTTACTTAAATTAGTAAAAGAAGACTGTTGACAGTTCTGTCAATTTGTTTTCAGTTGCTGAGTGACATCCTCCCTCTCCATTACAGCTTTTCCCCTCCAGAGTCCGATGCAGCTAAAGAAAGTCTGGTTGACTCTCCATTTGTCGCCTGCATGGCGACCTGCCACTCACTGACCAAGATAGAGGGCGAGCTCTCCGGAGACCCTTTAGACCTCAAGATGTTCGGCGGTACAGGTTGGGTAAGCAACGCTTTTCAGTGTTTACACCCAACATGCTTAGTCACCGGCACCACGGCGGGCACAGATTTGAGTCTGTTCATGAATTATGCAGCACAGCGCTCGTCGATTTGGCAGAGCTAAAATGGATACTCCAGCATGAATGGCACACACACACACACACACACACACGCAGCCTCTTCCTGTTAAGAGGAAGCTGGAGTTGATTTTCTTTTTGTCATGCTAGTAGTGAAATGGATTCTGTAAGCTCGGCATGTTATTAAAATATTATATCAAATTTTTCTGTGTAGATCCTAGAGGAGCCCACAGAGGAAGAGACTGCGCTTCACAACCCCATAATGCCCACGGTTGTGCGGCCTCCAAAGCACGCCACCCCTGAAGCCAATCAGAACAACCCGCTGACTCAGAACATGGTACAGCTCCTCATTATGTATTTATATCTGTTCATGGCTATAAAGGAATATTTGTTAGTTCATGCCTGATTTATAATTTAATCCTTTTATTTCCAGGAGCTGTCTGAGTTATCAGTAAGTTGTCCTTTTTCATATGAAATCTTCATAATTCTTTAAACAAATAGTTAGACAATTTGGGAAATACCCCTGTTCATGTTCTTGCCGAAAGTTAGATGAGAAGATTGACACCACTCTTAAGTTTGCATGTTAAATATGAACTACTGTCAGATGCTGCTTAGCTTAGCTTAGCATAAACACTGGAAATGGGTGGGGGAGTTATCTTTCCATAACTAAACTAAATCTGCCTATCAGCACCTCTAAAGCTCACCAAATAGCACTGTTACCATCTGTTGAAAAACTGAAGTGTAAAAACGACATGTTGTGGCTCTACGTGGGGCTATATGCTCGACTATTTCTTGGTCTGGTGCAGTGGCTTCCTGGAGTCTTTGCAGGGATCACAACGCTCATAAGACAAGGTGCTGGTTGGCACGTTCTGTTCAACAGAGCCAGGCTAGCTGTTCCTCTTGTTTCCAGACTAATCTCAGCTAATCAGCTAACAATCTTCTCGTCTAACATTCAGCAAAAGAGCGAACAAGCGTATTTCCCAAAACGTTTAATCATTCCTTTAAACTGGATGTGAAATAAAAACTGTTTTGAATGTGTCTTTTGCTCCTCAGTCATGTGAGATTGGTATCGTGCGGCAGTTCCCCTTCTCCTCGGCCCTGCAGAGGATGAGTGTGGTGGTCAGGAAGCTGGGGGAAAAACACATGGACGCTTATTTGAAAGGAGCACCGGAGATTGTGGCCGGCCTCTGCAAACAGCACACAGGTCTGACACTTCTGTATGTTGAAGGTTTGGGTGGATATTTCCTCCCTTTATTTGGAATATTCTATGCAACACTATATAATACACAAAATAATAATAAATAATAAAATAAAAAAAAATCTTCTCTGCCAATTCAACAAAAATGGTAGACTGACATGACTTCATCCTTCTCTTCAGTCCCACAGAGTTTCACAGAGACTCTGGAGACCTACACCAGGCAGGGCTTCAGGGTTATTGCCCTGGCACATCGACAGCTGGAGTCCAAACTCTCCTGGCACAAAGTCCAGAACCTCAGCAGGTAAAACTCCCTCTGCAGATAACACTGTGCACAGTTCACACAGGCTACCGACAGAGCTAACTGAGACATTCCACCTGAAAACACTGAAACTCTGTTAAAAAAACAACTTTTGCTGATGTAGCTTGTACTTCCCATTCATGTCTGGAGGACACAGTTCCACTGATAACTGGACAAACATAGACCAAATGACATCATGTCCAAATATTTACATTGCTGCTGCAGCAGAGAGGCAAATGTTCCAGTTATCTCAGAAAATGTCAGGTTAGGGTGTTACTGTAGGAATCAAAGTGCAAGCTGCCGGACTCAACCTGCTGGGAGAATTCCAGTCTTAGAAACATTCTCATAACGTTTTCTCATAACCACAAATATGAGTTAAAGAGTGTAACTGTGATCAGCGACTGACCCCAATATTATTATGATCTGTTTGATTATGCTAGATTGAGCCCATGTGACGATTTCATGAAAAGCAACAGCTTCCTTTCTGTTAACTATCACTGTGATAAACGTAGGAAATCAATCACGTAGAAGTGGACAAGGCAGGTTGGCAGAAATTAATGAATTACAACTCTTGGACTCCTGTGATGCGGTGAGAATCACAGGTTTATGATGTCTAACAATATTAAATCCAAAGTCAAGTCCTTCCTTATCCATTACCTGCTCTGATTCTCTAAAACACGATTATATAAAGTGACTTGAAACATGATTTTTACAGCGTTAGAGACAAATAAATGTGTTTCTTTTGCCGGTGAAATATATGATGTGTCGCTTTTAGGGACCTGATTGAAACCAACATGGAGTTCCTTGGTTTGATCATCATGCAGAACAAAATCAAAGAGGAGACTGCCGGGGTTTTACGCGAATTACGACAAGCTAACATTCGCACATTGATGGTCACAGGTGAATGAGTTTGGTGACATTATTCACTTACCGTTTTCATGCTGTGTCATTATTACATTCACGCCTGAAGGGTTGTGTAAAGAATGAAAAATTCCCCTTCTCTCTCCTTCCTCCTCTGTTAGGCGACAACATGTTGACGGCAATATCAGTGGCACGAGATTGTGGTATGGTCCGTGCACACGAGAGGGTGATTATCGCAGATGCTGTGCCTCCTAAGGATTTCCACCCTGCTAGCATCACGTGGCGTTACACTGAAAACCCCGCTCAGGCTATCAAGGACAATCAGGTGAGACAGAAAGCCTCTGAGCCGCTGAGTAAGGAATAAACCAGTAAATGAACACAAATAAACAAGATCTGCATTCATTATTGCATATGAGCTAGATGACAGAGCCAAATGAAACTGTCCATCAGTCGTGCAGAATAATAATAATACAGTTTGGTAGTTTTTTGTTTTTTGAGTGATGACTGACTCCTTTATCCTCCAGACTGTGGAGATAAACCTGGAGGAGGAGGAAGAGGAGAAGGAGGCGTACGACAAGCAGGTTACACAGCAGGAACAAAGCTATCACTTCGCTGTGAATGGCAGAGCCTTCGCTGTCATCACTGAGCACTTCCCTCAACTCCTCCAAAAGGTACAGGCACATCTTTGGACGCAAACATTTTTTAGCTTTGGGTGAGGTCTGTATTAAAGATAAATAGGGTTCGGTTGGTTTCTGTCTTACCTTGCTTGTGTCCTGTCGTTTGGGCAGTGGTGGAGGAAGTCTTACAGTGTATTGTATTGGTGTGTTAAAGTAGATGGAGAGAGCAGAGCAATGCACTCCTGTGGACAGGGTCAGCAGAAAAAAAAAAACGTCCTTTAGCCACATTAAAAAAAAGAAAAAACCTTTTTCTTTGGCAGCAATCGTAGAACTTCCAACAGCGTTGCGTCCTGTATTGCGCCACAGATCAGCTGTTTGGGTCAGAAAGCCTCGAGATCAGACTGAAACCAAGCTTCTTGTTTCTAAATATTTTATGTATTTTCATGTTTTTCTTGCTGTGCCGCTGTAACTCTGATCCAAACAGCTGATCTGCAGTACAGTGAAAGTTGCTGTTGGGCTTATAGATAGAAATATGAAAGTTCTACAGTGACCCAGCGCATTCCTCTGACTGACATCTACTGTAGGTAATAAATATACTCAGGGAAATGTTTTAGTATTGAAAGTAAGTAATACTCATGTAGAAAACTGCATGTGACTTATGTATTATCATGCATTACATTATATATTAGATTATTATTATTCATGCATCAATATAAAAGCAGGATTTTAGAGTTTTTGGTTGGTTTACGACTGCGACTAGTTCAAGTTTAATTATGAGAGATAGTCATACAGGTACAGTAACCTGTAACCTCCTACAATTAGTTAAATTATAAAGAGTGTAAAATAGGATAATAAAGAATAGATAACATATAAAGAAATCATGTTTATAATGGAATTATTGTGAGTAAACTGTAAATAATTGTTTTCATCGAATAGTCACACAATAATCAAACCCAAAGTGACACTTTGCTGCTGTTTGTTGTGTCTAAACCTCAAAATTATTACAAATAAATACAAATAATTCAACGGAGAAACAGCAAATCCTCATATTTAAAAAAAATACAATGATCAAAGTACTTATATAAACTGTTGAGAAGTTTAATTTATAACGAATCATCATGAAAACTGTGCTAAAATCTTGACTAAATGAGTCACCTTTCACCTCTGCATTTGGATGCTGCTGTATTTCGTTGTCTCTCCCCTTGGGGGCGCTGCAGCTCGTGCTGAGAGCCACTGTGTTTGCCCGCATGGCTCCAGACCAGAAGACTCAGCTGGTGGAAATCCTGCAGAGCATCGAGTGAGTGTCTCACTTTGTTTAAATCTGTTAATGAGCTTCATTTCCATCTGTTGGAGATCATGTGACTTTGTAGCTTCATCGTCACTTTGTTTTCCTTCCAGCTACACTGTTGGAATGTGCGGTGACGGTGCTAATGACTGTGGAGTAAGTTTGGATTATATTCATCTCATATGCACAAATCATGACATTTTCTGTATGCGTGCTCTGTTGTGTTTCTGTGTTTTAGGTTCATCATAAAATAAGACATCAGATTTGTATATCCAGGGCACAGAACTGTGAACAATATTTGCATCCCATCTTATGCTGGACTAATGTATTACTTTGTAAACCAATTTACATGCCAGTTTCAGATTAGATCTCAGGACCTGTGCAGAAAAATAGACGTCTGAACTCTTGAGACTCAAATCCTTTACTTTCTTTTACCATAATCTCATTTAAAATATAGTTAAAAACTACAAAAACAGCTAGAAATGTTGTATATTCACATTTTGATTTAGCAGAATTTAAATGTTGTAAATGGTACATCTAGTCTTGCTCTACTCCATACTGTTGGGTAATTGAAAATATATTTTTATTAGGTTCATATTCATGTTGCATGTTAAGCTGTATTCAAAATAACTAGTGTGTAAACTTGAACCTGAAAGAAGTCAAAATCCTAAACTAACACTGAAACGTCCACCTCTTCTTGATAACGTTTGACCACAAAGTGATTTAGACTGATGACGTTCTCTCTCTGTCTCAGGCTTTGAAGAGAGCTCACAGTGGGATCTCTCTGTCCGAGCTGGAGGCCTCTGTTGCTTCACCTTTCACCTCCTCCACTTCAAACATTTCTTGTGTCCCCAACCTCATCAGGTAGCATCTTGTTCCTTTTAGTCTTTCATGAATGTCAGCTCATGGTCCGCCACAATACGTGTGAAATATTGAGTTTTGTAATATTGATTATCTCTGATTTTCTTACCATCCGAAGGGAGGGCCGAGCTGCCCTCATTACATCATTCTGCGTGTTCAAGTTCATGGCTCTCTACAGCATCATCCAGTACCTCAGTGTCACGCTGCTCTACTCGGTAAACACACTGCTGTTTCTCATTGTGACACTCCCAGTGAGAAGTATCACAGTATTGTCTGATTTATCTTGAATGAAAATGGGTAACATCATAAAAAAATAAAAAAATAAACGTTTAGTATGACAATTTATCTTTTCTCTATGTTGGATGTCATTGAAGGCCCTCCATTTGTTCGCTTGCATGTTGCTGCTATGGTTCCCTCATGAGATTCAGAGGGTTCATGAGCAGGAAAGACGTAAGGAGCGAGTAGAAGCAAGTTTGGGGGTTTTCCATCTATTGGCTGTGAAACAAAGGCAGCAACCACAAAGTGATGTCTTTTTGTTTCAGGGAGAACTTAGAGATCACATCATCGTGGTGCACTCACATTAATCCACATACAAGCTGCTGCTGTGTGACTTTTTCTAATGTTTGTAGATTCTCAGCAACTTGGGAGACTTCCAGTTCCTCTTCATCGACATCGCCATCATTCTCATCATTGCTTTCACAAGTAAGTGGCATGAAGAGGAGCTGCAAAAATGTTTTTAATCGGTGTTTTGAGTTTGCAGTCAAAATAATAACTGACATACTTAATAGGTTGGTTTTTTTGTGTGTGTGTGTGTCTTCAGTGAGTCTGAACCCATCGTGGAAGGAGCTGGTGAGGCGTCGCCCTCCGTCCAGTTTGATCTCCGGCCCACTGCTCTGCTCCGTTCTGACACAGATCCTCACCTGCCTGGTGTTCCAGGTCCTGGCTTTCCTCTTAGTCCGACAGCAGAGCTGGTACGAGACGTGGACGCCGCAGTCTGAGTGAGTAATGTGTCTGAAATTAGCAGATGCCAAATGATGAAAGCGTAATCACTGATTGGTAAATATTTGTAAATACTACTTTATACAGTCTTTTGTCTCGGTCTGGTTTCCAGGTTTTGTCCATGCTGACCTCTGTACCTGTGAGAAAATCTGAATAAAACAATGTTTCCACATTATGCTTATTGTACACTCTGGATTGCTGCCCACATCTTCTATTTTTTATTTGAATGACGGGCAATTTAGTCTGATTATCAGGATTTAGTAATTAAATTTGTGTCCTTCCAATTAGTTTTAAATTTCTGCTCTTGAGTTTTCCACCACCTTGTAGGATCTGTCTAGTTATAAACAGGCACATTTAATATAATGTAAGCTCATCAGTAGACAAAGTCCAAAAAAAAATAAACTTTTAAAACTTTTAAAAAAACTTTTTTCTTTTGGCTTATTTTTCTGTGTTCCTGCTTTGTGAATGCGGAGCTTTTCAGTCTGCGTCTTCTCTCTCCTCTCGTCTCCCGCAGCGCCTGTAATGTCTCCAGCTCCAGTCTCTCTCACAGCCTGAACGTAACGAGCCCTCATGACCACAAAAACATCAGGAACTACGAGAACACGACCCTCTTCTACGTCTCCTCCTTCCAGTATTTGGCTGTGGCCATTGTATTCTCCAAAGGAAAACCGTTCAGACAGCCAAGCTACAAGAACTGTAAGACTTATTTAGTGCTGTCGACGCACGTAAAGAGATTATTGCCGACACTGAATGAGATTAAATTTGCTGGGCACATTTTGAATTTTGGGGTGTTATATACAGTGCTGAAAAACACATTCACAATTGTTTATTTTTCTTGTAAATATATAATTTGATAGAAAGTTGTTAGAAAAGTAAATCTCTTCTAGCTGTTTGAAGTTTTCCAAATTATAAATAATTTTCCTAAATGCATCCATCCCTTTTCTAAATCCAATTTTTATCACTTCAACATGAGTTTGACAAACAAATGTTTAGACTTACAATCTCGACTGGCACTAATCACTTTCTTCTTATCTCATAAGGGCCGTTCATGCTGTCCTGCATTTGTCTGTATACTTTTCTCCTCTTCATCATGCTGTACCCTGTTCCTGCCATCGACAGCTTCCTGGAGGTAAACCTCTTTTTTTCCCCCCTGATTTTTCAGGATGCAGGATGCTGCGAGATTCTTTTGTTTGATATTTGGACAGCAGAAACAGAAAATATGCTACATTTGAAAGAATGAAGCATGAAGTTTGTGTGTGTGTGCGTGTGTGTGTGGTGCTCTGCCTCCCCTCAGATCGTGTGTGTTCCCCACGACTGGCGCGTTACGTTGGTCATCATTGTCATCGTGAATGCGGCTGTGTCTTTCATGTTGGAGGTACGCCTTAGAGACTTCTCACCCTACACGCTCTCTGATCCCCTTCCTTAATTAGAAAACTGTGATTTGCATGCGTTCAGTGCTCGGCAGTGCATCGCCACCTAACGGATGAAATCAACGAATCATTTTTTTTCTATTTGAGTTGTTCCTCTGTGCATTCCTTTGCCTTTAACCCAATCTTCTTGATCAGCTGATTCTCAAAGCTGCTGCTGAAATCTCCCGTAGATTTTGATCCTTGACATCATCTTGTGGAGACTAGTTTTCAGAGGCAATCAGGGGCTAAATCGCCCCACAGAGCCCCCTTCTGCTGACGCACCTCAGGTTGGGAAGCATTTGACTTTTTTTTTTGTTTGTTTGTTTGTTTTTTGTCTGTTCTCAGTTTAAAGAAAGAGTTGCATATTCTTTACTCTTAACTCTCTGATTCTCATGTTTCATTGTTTTATATTTTCCTCCCCATATTTTTCCTTTTGATCTGTTACACTTTATGACTGCTTTATCAATAATCAATAGAGACTACATCTAATAGAACTGATTTTATTTAATAGCTTATCTTTTATTGTACTACATTTCATCGGGTGTTTGACCAGTTTTGGCTCATCTTATGAATCCATCAGAGCTCTTTTCTGGAATATTTGACACATTGTAGGATTTATTTTCTGGCATCAGATCATCACTACTGCAGAAAAGTTTTCAGTTACTGCAACCTAACAAAAAGAATTGTTAAATGAAAGCTCTTAATATTAATGCAATAAGCAGTGTAATACATCATACACCATCAGAGCCTCAAACCTGTCTCAATATTTCCTGCAAATAAGAAGAAAAATCATCAATGTAAAAACAAAAAATTTAAATTCATGAGGTCACAAAACTACAGTAAATCGGATCCTTTGGAGCCTCTGTCATGCATTCAGCAGAGATCATGTGAAAACATCCGTAACACTGATTCATTAACTATTTTTTTTTCTTTCTAATGTTCATGTTTTACATGCTCCCAGGAGGCCAACAACCACTGGGGCTCGTCCTTCCTCTCCTGGCTGTTCTGTCAGAAAAACAAGCCCCCAAGTGTGCGCTACATGCACCTGGCCCTGGAGCTGCAGGACGACGCCGACTGGCCCCCCAGACCCTCCACTGTCACCTACGCAAGCGAACCACAATCCCACATGTCGAACCCCCTCTGACACCAACAAGCAAACTACTGCACAGACTAAAACTCCCAACAAGTCTGAATGTTGACTTAGCCTGGGTTGAACTCAGAGATGTGACAGATGCCTGGATGATATTGCTGCTGGATACCAGAGACCAATCTGGGAGCCTCGTAAAGCCTCCTATTACAACAACTGACTGACACTGTGAACAGCTCAGACATAAAGTATTTTGATTTACCTCCACAAACACGCTGCATGTGGATTTTTACTGTATTGTCCTGTCACATAGCTGAAACATGAGCCAGAGGTTAAAAGAATAAAATACGCTTGTTTGCTTTCTTGCCAAGAGTTAGATGAAAAGATTGATACCATCATATCCGTATGGTAAGTCTGTAGGTAGTGACAGCTGTCGGTTAGCTTAGCATAGCACAAAGACTGAAAACAGGAGAAACAAAACGCTAGCTTGGTTCTGTCCAAAAAATCTTAACTAGTTCACTAGTTAACACATTTGTATTTTATTTTGGTTGTAAATGTGTAAAATGACACGTTGTGGTTTTTCCTGCTAAGCTCAACGTGATGACAACACTCCATGCTAGCTGTTTTTCCCCGTTTCCAGTCTTTATGCTAAGCTTAGCTAACTGCCGCTAGCTGTAGCTTCATATTTGCCATACAAACACGAGAGTGGTATCTTCTCATGAAACTCTCAGCAAGAAAACAAGTGAGCATATTTCCGAAAATGTGAAAACATTCCTTTAAGATGACTGGATGTCTGAACAAAAACAACTTTTTTATACAGGTTTTATTGTCTGACTCATATTTGAAAAATCTGAACCAAGTGAGTTGCATTTCTTTTGCGGACTCCTCATCCACACCCAGTATTCAGCTGATGTTTTGCACCGGCTGAATTTTTCCACTTCACTGTGAATAAAAAGATACAGTCCTTCATTGAAATTAGCTGCTGCTAAAATCAAAAAATTGTAAAGCGTCACATGGATTCAGAGGGACATGAGTGCCTTTGTTTGTTTGCAGTTTTCAGAATGTAAACTGGTACTGTTGTATTTCTAAGACAGAAAACTTCCCACTGCTGCATTTCTGTTACTTCGGCTGAGATTCTTCCCGTGGAAGAGAGAAGTACAAATTTAGTCCTGTGTCCATTTTTTAAAATTTTATTGCCAGTACCACCGTGTGTGTGTGTGTGTGTGTGTGTGTGTGTGTGTGTGTGGTTGTGTGTATGAGAGAGAGTTAGTCATTAAGAGAATCAAAGTTAACCATTTCTGTCCCTTGAATGCACCATGAAACCTTTTATGCTCTTTTTCTCAAAACTTTCTTTTTGAATTGAAAAGTAATAACATCACTAAGGTACTGTACACAACGGATGTTTTAATTAATTAATTAATTAAAGCAATTAAAGTAATCAAAGAATCAATAAGACATTTGCTGCTGTATGAAGTTTTTAACAGTTGATTTTAACCTTTGATTTTTTTATAATATTTTTATGGAACTGTTCTCAGATGTATCCGTATTTTTCTAGTTAGAGTTAAAAATGAAACGTGAAAAATGTAAGAATTAGTCATCTAAATCTTTATTACTATTAAAAAAAGATTTAAGGGAATGTGTTTTAAAATTGTAATACAGTATTTGTACTTATTTCTGTAGTATGACAACAGTGTTTCAGTGTCTGTCAACAAATATCTCTGTTTGCTCTGCAGAACTCCCATTACATTTCCCAATAAATCTGTATATTAAGCCACTCTTGCGTGCTTCGTGGGGGGCTGACCTTGGTCACACTTTTTCAGCCAAGACTTACTGATCAATTATGGGCTTTCCCAGCCTCCTCGCTGCCTGGCATATGGGCGCTTAAAGGCGCGAGAGTGGAGGAGAAAGAGGGGTATCATTTCATGTGGAGATCAGGGCCTATAGGCAGTGAATGGGTGGATTTAGGGGGGACTGTGAATAAGGGAAGGGGGTCCTCGCTTGTACCAAAAGAAAAGAATCTCCCACAGATCAGGGAAGAGCCTTTTTGGGAATATTCATGATGAGGATGAGGAGGCATCATGAATTCATGTGTGCCTCCCTGACTTGCACGGATCATCTTTTTGGTAAACACTGATGTGTACAGAGCCGGGATGTCTTGCTTTCGATCGGTGTTTGCGGTGTAGTATTGTGGATAGTGTTGCCTCTCAACAAAGCAATATGGGTTTTTGTGTACACTCTGCTGTATTCCTTTTGTATCGGTAGAGCAACAGATGGAGAGTGGTGGAAAGACATAAAGAAGCTAAAACACACAGCCTTTCTTCCTCACAGCTAGCTACTCGCTCAAAAAGATTTTCTCAAGCTTGTGCTCAGACGTGTGCTATTTCAAACATTTTGGACTTCATCTCCTTTCTCTTTTACCCATACGTTTTTTTGTCTGAGTCGTGTACTTTCAAGATTTGGACCTATGCACACAGTCTTTGTTTACTGTTTCTTTGCTCACAACAGAGAGATCAGCCGTGCTTTGAATAAAGTGTGGAGTAACAGCCACTGTAACACACTTTTCTCCACCCAAAAAAAAAAAAAAAAAAAAAGGTCATTTCAGGTGCTTTCTCAATGCGCCTGTTAACAACAAACACACACATGCTTTCACTTATTCTTCACAAAGTCCACAAGCAGACGTCAAGCTGCTGCAGAGTCTCTGAAGGTCGTTGGACACTCATAAGGCTCTCGTCTTGATTAATAGTCAGGACACAAGGCCAACCTGATGCTCACTTACGGTTGGCCTCATTTTACAGATGACACAAAGGCACCCACGTCTGGTAAAAGGTCTGTGACCCACCAGACGGTCACAAAGCCCTTCTCCTCCCTCCTGTCCCCTAAGCATGGGCTTCTTCCTTGGGCCTTCGTGGCATCTCTGTCCCCCTTCCTTTATCAGTCCTTCCAGGCCTGAATGGGCTCTGTGGTTGGTCAATAAATTCAGTGATTCAGGGGGTGGACAGTTGCAGCCGTGTTAGCGTTTGTTCACAGGCTTGTCGGAGGGACGGGCCCCGCCCTGCGGCTCTTTGTCTCCCGTGGTCCCTCAACAGGTTAGAAGTCAATGGAGGGCCTTGTGCGGAGGTGGCAGGGGCATGGATGGAGCCGCCTCTCACATGGCATTCACACAGGGGGAGGACTGGCCCGGATCACTGTGACACTTGTTAGTGTGGGGCCACACAACATTGCCGGGTTGCCTCTCTCGCTCTCCCCAGAGGGCCCTGTGCGATATCCAGCGCTTTAAACAAACTAATGGTTGAGGCTGCAGGGTTTGGTCGAGGTAAGGTGATCTGCACTCAGAGGCCTGGAGTGACCACACTGAAAAGAAGTGCACAAGTGTATCTTACAATCTCAGTTTACAGATCAGACTCACAATAAAATGAGGTCAGGCCTTCATTTGTTCCACAATCTGTGGAGATGTTGAATCCGCTCTTTAAACGTATACTAGAATAGCATTAATGCACTTTTGTGGCCCCTGAAAGTGCCACACTGTTGCTGAGTTATAGCCCGTTTCTCAGCCTCAGCTGGGCCAAAGCATGGGAACAGCCAAGCCGGGAGAAAAGAGACACAGAGAGCCATAGATAGAACAACACACAAACAGAGGAGGGCTTTAGGAGACAGAAAGCAGTGGACAGAAAAAGACGCACAGACTGAAGAGGGACTTAGAGCCATGACTGAAGCCTAACTGTCATGAGAAGATGAGAGTTGCCATGGCCACCCAGGAGCCACCCAGCAAGCATGTGAGCAGGGGAGGATCTGGGGCCAGGGTCCTGGGCCCAGGCTGGTGGATCACATGCACTAACCAGGGATTATGTGCATAAGTGATGAGCACTAAGCCGGCAGGTGAAGAAGGGAGGCCCTGGGACAAGGAGCGCACCATCCCTGAGGACAGCTTCCCCTGTAAAGAGCAGGGACTTTTTCCCAAGTGAGGCTGATCTCCCATGTGAAGGGGACTCAGCCAGAGGTCCTCGAGTGCTGAAAGGGCATCCCCCAGGCTGCTTTCACAGCGTAAGTGGCCAAAACGCTGGTCTTGTGAGTCATCTTGAGTGGCAAGAATGGGCCATCTTCACATTCATAAATCCCAATGCAAACACACTCATGGATATAAACTAAGCATGGATAAGGATAAGCACCGCATGGCAGTGCATCAGCGGGGCTCTTGTTGAAGCTTTTTTGGCTTGGAGCTGATATAAAAGAACCAACTTACCGTCTTTTGCCCATCGGAGAGAAAAAAGTTCTAGTTTAAGTACCAGCCTGGTTAACTTTACAGTATACTTATGGATATGAGCCTCATCTTATAGCCAGGATCAACAGGTTCACAGGTTGTTTTGCTGCAGGGAATCAATCCTCATAATATCCATGGCTTTACAGGAATGTGTTTGAACCTTGATGGCACAAAGAAATCACATTCCCATGGTCCATAGAGAGAAAATACACGGTTAACCAACCTCCCCCCCAACACCTTTTCAAGACGATAGTATCCCTGAACATATTAACATGTAAATACACTTAGATACTTTGACAATGCACTGAAATGCATATAATCTACATGCTAACTAGTCCTTTAAAGACTTTCCACTGTTGAATGTGGTTTGGGAACACTTTCATGTCTGGGTTTTAAAAATTAAATGTGAGGCCTCTCTTAGAATCTCTAAAAGCGTTTTTCAATTTGATGAGGGATAAGGCGATGACTGGGTTCCCTTTTCAAAGGGGGAGACCCAGAGTTCAATAAGACTTCAGTCTCATTGCCTTTGCCTCCAAGTTGAAGATCTAAATGCTGGCTTTTTTTTTTTTTTTTAAGAAAAAAAACCACCACGTTAGGTGACAGATGGCAGGTTGTTATTCTGAAATACCAGTTGCTATGGACACCTTTTCCTCCGCAGCTTCACTTTGCCATAGCTAAGCATCCTCTCTGCTGGTGTACTGACTTGGAATAAGCTGACTTGAAACTACTCAGGTTGTTGTTGACAAACATGAGCCTAGATGAGTCTGCTAATCTCCCGCTCCTTTATCCGCTCTTTATTGCCGTATAAACAGGGCTGAATACTCTAGAAAAACTAAACCTCTGTTTTCAGCCTTCTCTTATCTCACGCAGGGTTTAATCTAACGCCCTCTACCCTTTTTACATCTCTGCCTCCGCTAAATTCGACCATATTTTTGATTCAGCGCGTCCCCATGACAACCAGTTATTTCCCATCCTTGAGCCCCCCCCCCGCCTCCCTTCCAGCTCCTCTTCTCCATTGATACCGCTACCTCCCCCTACCCCTTCTTTTTTTTTGTCCAAATAAAACAAAGCACAGAGTGAATGCGCTCTGAGGTAGGTAAATGTATTCAGTGACATCAGCCAGGACGAGTCTATTCTGCCGGATTCCTGTACCACTTGTTTCCAGCCTTGTCTGGGGGCCGGACACTCTGTTGGGCCCATTGTCCCACGTGTATTCCACACAGGCCCGCAATTAATGGAGGCCTTGTCTAAGGCTTCTGGAGCAGAAACTGCTGTTGGGGAGGGGGACAAAAGGCGGGCAGAGCCGGGGGCTGGGAGTTGCTATGGGAGGGCCCCCCTTCCCTCTTTAAGGGGGGAATTCAAAGGGAGAAGGAGGGATGGAGAGCTGAGCGAGCTGAGCGCTGGACGAGATGTTTAAGTGATCCCCTCTGTCTGTGCCCTCCCCTCCTGGCCTGAGATGTTTTCATACCAGCAGTTGAAAGGGAACCTTCGCAGTATTTGATGATGAGGATGGTCATTTCACTGCCCACATGGCGGTGGTGGCTGGGTGGAGGAGAAAGCAGGGGCCACAGCTTTCAGACCAGGTGAAGATGGAGAGGATTGTGACTGGCAACTGGCTAACCTGTGTCAAAACTCTACCCACTGTGGATCTAGGAATTTATCTACTCTTTTTTGGGGGATATTTTGTCTATTTTAGCTTGCAGTGTGTCAAATTTTAAACTACAGATTTTAGCCCAGAATTGTAAGTGCTGTTGTAAGGCCTTATCTTATCCACAATGAATTACTTTATACTAATGACATGAAAGCAAGCTAGTGAAGTTCTTTTCTATGCAGACGATTGAGTTGTCATAGTGCAAAAATCAGTTCTTACAGCTTCACTGGCGTCCAGTGGAGGACTGAGCTTGTTGTATTCAATTAAATACTGTTTTTAGGATCTTCCATGAAGGTACACCTGGCTACTTTTACAACAAGAAGGTGGTGCATCAAAGTCCAAACCTAAACCTTGATAGATTCAAAGTCTAAGACAGGTACAGATTACTTTCTTCCCTTGATTAGGAGTCAAATCCTGCTGACTTTAAGGCAAAAGCTCACCAATGAGTGCTCCTCTAAAGAATGTGGAGATTCTTTGTTAACTTTAATTTACCTCCTATTTGCATCTAAAACTGATTCTCAACAGCTGTCTTTGAGATGATGTGTTTTAACTCGCTGCTTTCCAAAAAGTTAGTTTGATTTGGTTTTCCAGCTCTTACTTGCAGCATATCTAAACTCCAGGGACAATGATGGACATAAGTTCAGGCTTTTATCAGAATGTGGTGAATTAACCAAACCAAACCAAACCATTGTCTTCCTGCCTGTTTCTCTCAACTTGTGGCTATCACTCACATGCCTGACCCCTGATAGCTCTCCAACCCTTCCTTCTCTCTGTGGAGTCTCCCATCCCATGGTTCCCACACTGATAGAGATCAGGCCTCTGCTATAAACCTCATGTCTACATCACCGTGCGCACAATAAAGGGTTGTTTGTGGCGGAGCAGCAGGCTCACTGAAAACAGTACTGATAGGATGTAATTTATTGTTGCATGGCCTCTCATCTGCCATGAGCAGAACCTCGAGCTATTTTAAAGGAAACCCTTGTTAAAACCTCCAGTTGGATTAATTGAGCACTATATCATCCCAGGACAACAGTAGGAGAGTCTGAAGTGGTCAGTGTATGTGAGTTAAGTATATTAGTGGGAAACAGAAAAAGCATTTATTTTGTAAACATATTTCTAGAAGGCAAAAGACATGAATGCATCACTTTTTATCGCCCTTATCCTGCTTTAATCTTCATTTGAGAAAATGTAATAAGCTGTTTTGTCTGCTTAAGATTTTATTAAAGAAAAAATACACAATGATGGTCACTTATATCCCTGACTTTGACTAATGTTATAAATGTAACAGGTCAAACCCAATTTGGTTGGATGTTTGACTTGATTTAATATTGACTCAGGTCAAGAAGCCAGTGGTGCTTGAAGTTGTCTCGCTCCCACAGAGAGGAAGATGTGGATACAAAAACTGACCTGGCTTTTGGGGTCATTTCACCTCTGAGGATTTAGGAGCTTTACAGAGAGCGTTTGAAGTCTATCAGGGAGAATGGAGGCATCTGAAGCCAAACCTGGGCCAGATAGAGATGTCTGTCACAAATATATCAGTGAAACTGGCAGTGAGCTGTTTCACTACTACCACAAATAATGATCAGTATTACTGTATAGTGTATTTTTATACTTTACACAGCAAAACATGAGCTACAAGACTGAATAAAAAGCTTTAAAATCAGGAATCAAGAAGACAAATAAGAAAAACTACAGAAAAACTAATTCATCATAAACTGATATAAATTAAATCACGGATAGAAAAAAAATGCATCCTGGGTTTAAAAAAAAAAAAGTATATTTCACGAGAAAACAAATCCTTGCATGTCTCAACCATCAAAAGCTTTTTCTGCACGTAAATCTATCAGCCGTTAAAACAGGATTTAGTTGTGAATTTAGTCTATCATAAGAGGTACCTACAAGAAAATGAACATTCTGTTTTGCTGAGTGTTTTTCTACAAACCAGGAGGCCGTTTTTTATACAACAACTACTGATGATTCAGTATATTAAAGTCTAAAGTTAACTTAAGACAAAAAAAAAAAAAAAAAATTAGAGCATTGTTGTAGGAAAATATAACAGATTTTGCTTTTATACAAGTCAATAAAAAATACATTTTTAGTCCTTTGTAGACAAAATGAAAAGACGCAGTTGCCTAAAGGATTTTGGAAATAAACATTTCTTCAATGTATCACTAAAATAATCAAATTATAATAATATAGACTTCATATGGTTTGAAGTAATTCTTTATCTGTACCACCAATCTGTGATAACAGACGGTGCTGTCAGAGTTCATGGACAGCAGAGTGTGTCAGAGATTTTCTTCTTCACTGGACATCAGGCCTGGAGTGTGTCAGAGGATTGTGTGTGTTCACCTCAAACTCTGAAGCACTCAATGACCCCCGAAAAAGTGTATGTGTTTGTGTGTGTGCGCGCACAAAACAGAGAGACACACACACAAATAAAGAAGCTGTACAACTCATCAACTCTGAGTAAAAATCACAGAAAATAAATGTAGAACAGCTTCAGTGTTAGCTTTATTTGAAAAAAGTTTTTTTTCTAGAAAATGGAAGTTTTAAAGAACAATATGTAATTTATTTAGTCAATTTATTGAGATACATTGACCAGTAAGATTAATACATCATTTTTAGTAGCTTTTAGTATTATATTAATAGGTAAGCTGAATAATAATTCACTCAATAAATAATAATTTAATAATAAATAATGTTAAAATGCCACCACTGGGTACAACAGCCCAAAGTGATGTCCTAAAGGTCCAGTGTGTAGGATGTAGTGGCATTTAGTAAAATTGCAGATTGCAACCAACTGAGTATCCCTCACATCACCCTTCCAAGCATGTAGGAGAAACTATGATGGCTTAATGCTAAATGTCCTGTCAGTGTTTAGTTTGCCTATTCTGGGCGAATGCAGAAACATCAAACATATTTATGAATATCGGATTCAATTTCTGCCAATAAATCCCCCTAAATGACACACTGGACCTTTATACACCCCTGTAATCTGACCTAGGCAAATACACAAACTGATACAAACTGAAATTATATAAGGAAGAAACAACTTTTTGTGTATGTGAAGCTAAAACCAGCTTGGTATTTTTATGTAACAAAATCAATAAAAACAATGAATCGATTATCATCGATTAGAAAAGATTTAATGTCCAGTGTGCAAGATTTAGGTGGATTTATTCGCAGAAAAAAAAATCCAATATTCATAATTATGTTTTCATTAGTTGTATATTCACCTGAAAATAAGAATTAGTATTACTAATTACTAATTACAGTAGTAGTACAGTAGCCAGAATATGCAAATTAACACTGGCATTAGGACGTTTAGCATTAGGCCATTGTAGTTTCTCCTTCAAGCTTGGAAGGTGATGTGAGGGGTATTCTGTTGGTTGCAGTCCGCAGCTTCACAAAATGCCTTTAAATCCAACACACTCCATTTATATAAATCAGCTGCATATATATATATATATATATATATACAGTATACAACAAGCAGGTGATCCACTCTGACGGCTAACACGCCGCTCTTCTTTCTCACACTTAAACTGTAAAATAACTTTTCTGTCTGAAGCAGTCTTTCAGCATCCTGACAGGTAGCCAATAGGAGCGCGTCGTCGCACGAGCCTGCCGCCTCCCCGGCACCGTGTCCCGCGCGCTCATTGGATAGACGGATGAAACCCAGGAAACTCGCACACGAGCCGCTCGCGTGCAGGCTCGCGCTCTATAAATAAAACCTGAGGCGCTGGAAACAGGAGCGGAGTGGATGTCAGCTTGGCGGGGAGACAGAAGTCACTTCTGACATTTGTCATCAGTAAACTGCTCTGTGGTTTGCCAGGAGAAGGCGGGACTCACCTCCACTGGACTGACTTTTTAAATTATTGTTGTGCACCGCTGTATTAATTGATAAAGTATTTATTTGGACTGTTTTTCAACTACAAACCTGAAGATGCCCGCCGGGACTTTCGAGAGAACATCTCCATCCGCTGTGGCTGCCACACCGGCAAGTGGAGAGTCCACACCCGAAAAACCCCGCACTCTGTCAGAGAACAGAAAGGTATATGGAGTCTTTTTGGTAATGTTCATATATTTAGCAGCTATTACTTGCTCTTGATAACAGTCATCTCAACAGCTGTTTTTTTTTCTTTCTTCTATTTAAAGTCCTCCAAACCTATCATGGAAAAGCGCAGACGCGCACGCATCAATGAGAGTCTGGGCCAGCTGAAGACCCTCATCATGGACGCACTCAAGAAAGATGTAAGGACGACATTTTTATAACAAGATAGATTGAATTTAGGAACCAAATGAACAAATTCAGTACTAAATGGTGACTTTTGTCCGTTTAGAGCTCCAGACACTCCAAACTGGAGAAGGCAGACATCCTGGAAATGACTGTGAAGCACCTCAGGAACCTGCAGCGGCTTCAGATGACTGGTACGTGACTACCATTTCTGGATTGACCATGCCGATGTGTGGATGTCTAACTTTAGATGGTAAACATGTTCCCATGGTCTCTAAGATTTATTGCCTACAGCCCAGCTGGTGTGCCAGCCCCTAAGAGTTGATGTCAAATGGCCTTAACTGCATGAATTAAATCTGTTTTTTTTATTATTTAAATTAGCCAATTATTTTTTGTATTTATGTTTTTGTATTTTCCTCTCCAGCTGCTGTGAACACAGACCCATCCGTCCTTGGTAAATACAGAGCCGGGTTCAGTGAGTGTGTAGGAGAGGTCACTCGTTTCCTGTCCACGTGTGAAGGGGTGAACACAGAGGTGAGGACTCGCCTCCTCAGTCACCTGGCAGCCTGCGTGACCCAAATCAACGCCGTGAACTTCTATACACCTCACCCAGCTGCGGCGGGACTTGCAGGACAGAACAGCACACAGATCCCAGCTGCCTCCGCTCCGCAGATGCCCTGTAAAAGTGCTGTCTCCCCGGACATGATGAAGCTGTACGGTGGCTTCCAGGTTGTGCCAACACCGGATGGACAGTTCGCTTTTCTTGTTCCCAGTGCAGCTCTCATGCCTCTGAGTGCACAAAGCAGCCATCATATGTCACCTGTTGCACCTCCGGTCACCTCAGACTCTGTGTGGAGGCCGTGGTAGGGAATCAGCTCAAGGACTATGACACAATAAAACATATTTTTGTACATTTTGTAAATGTTTTCAAATCCTACTCAAGAGGGATGTTTACACACATTTGTGTTTTTTGTTTTATGGACGTTAGGAGATATTCTTGGCCTCTTTGCTCGCTGTGATTTTGATTTGCCTCAGGAGGTCAGGAAAATCCATGAAAAGCTCTTGAAAAGCACTGTATTTTTTGAGATTAATAAAATGTTTCTATGATGTTTACTACAATATTGCAATGATGCAATGGTGTTTTTGTCATTTCTCTTCTCCAAAAAAACAAACAAAACAAACATACATCAGGTTGTCATGCTGTGGGTTACACTTTGTCTTCATCTCAGATTTCTGGAAAGTCTTTTCAATTAACGTCCCTTGTACAGCAGCTGTTTAAATATAGCCCCCCTCATGTCATGGTTGTCTTGTCCACACCTGATCATCCTTTTCACACTGACATGGAGACCTGCTTTCTGGCGGGAAATACATACCTTTCTAATGAGGTAAGGAACTCGAGAGGTCATGCCGAGCCCGAAAGGCGTGCTGTCATGGCGGTGAGTGAGGCAGCATCTGCAGGCCTGACTGTGCTCCTCCCAGATTGTGAACCTAGTGACAGAGCTAAATGAAGACCAGACTAAAGAACATACTTATTTATAAGGGCATGTTCTTACTTTCTGAGGTGTCTTTCCTGCAGCATCCACCTCTAGAAGTGAGGTAACTCATATTAGAACGATTCACCCTTTTGACAAAACACACAGCAAATTTGATTTAAAATGATTTAACCGTATAAGTGTATGTTTGCACAATAGCTCCTCAGCAGCAGCCCTGCAGAGCCGGTCCAAATCGTTGTCCATTTAGTGGACAGTTGAAGGGCTGATGGTCCCAGCATGCGTCCTGAGCGTGGTGCTCACACAGTGGAACACAAGCAGAGCGTGACCAGAGGTCACAGGTGCCCCTCATTCACGCTCCAAAGACAAACGCAGCTCCGACAGCATGTTGCCTTGAATCTGGCAACCCATCAACAGACCTGGCAGCCCATCACCAGAAGACAGGGGCCTCCCCTTGACAGCATCAAACAGTGGCACCTCCAGAGGCAAACACGCTCGCACAATCCGTGACCACTCAGTTGTTCCTGATTTAATATTCATGGAATTTAAGGGATTAGGGTAGGGTCATAACAGAAATAAATGCAGCAGTAACCACTTTGTACGTCAGACGTTCTTGTTTCTCAAAGCTCTGAGAAACAGGTGCAAAAAATAGTTTAATTCTGCCTTTCAGGATACACATCAGTGTAAATGTGAATCAAATCATCTCTCTGTCACTCTAAAACTTATTAAAACTCTTCACTTTGTGCGAATGATACAGTCAATTAAGTTTACATCTCTGTTTTGGCACAGCTGAGGCAAGGCTGGCAGTAAAGAGGACTTAAAGACAAAAATAGAGCTCCCCCTTCTATCGGAGCATCCTTTGAGAAGATTCTCCGAAACACAAAAACAAAGACGGGCCCCTCGGTGGCTCAATGGCTCCTCTCTTTGTGACCCTCTCCATCTTCATAAAGGGCCTTCCCCTTGTTTATCCAGGAAGAGGTTTAATGGCAGGGAGGGGGGTGAGGACCATGCTGTCACTTTCACCGTGCTAAAGAAGGCTTATTGTTGCCCACTCCCAAAGGTCCTGGTCTTAAAGGCCTTTTGAGAACTCCCCAGGCTAGGCTGTTCTCTTCAGATAAGAGTAGCTGTGAAGAGCTGACAGATCACTCCTTTCTATATTTATACCTGATGGAGAACCTGGAGTGGTTTTGATGGAGGTGCTTCAACAGATGCCATGCCATTCTTGAGGCTTGTTTACCAGTGTTGGTCCCCTCCTTCCATCTTTTGTCTTGTTTCAATTGTTTCCTTTACCATCTCCCTGCCCCCACTTATCGAAACTCCAGTTTGATGCAGTATTTTCCCAAACCTTGTAAAGCAAGAAATAGTAAACATGAAGCAGAATAGTGCCTGCCCCTTTGCTTTGCTCCATGATTGATGACCTCTCCTCACAAACACAGCGACGACTGTGACAGGTTCCCTGCTTGTTTCCTCCTGACACTCACCGGAAACCTTCGCTGCCTCCGCCTTTGCGGGTGAATTGGCGTAGTATTGTTCTTAGGGTTGTTATGGTGCTTGATGGGGGTCGACATAGTCAGTGGCGGTTCACATCAAGGCTAATGAATAGATTATGCACTCGATATCAATGGTGAATGAACAATGCTTTGTCCCTTCACTCCAATTCATCCCTTTTTGATTTAGCTGGTTGTTTTTGAAAAACTCAACAACACACTCGTGGAAGTCGAGCTTCCGGGGGGCAAATTTAGTATCAGCATGACACGATAACAGTGGAAGTGGAAAATTTATTACTCTGGACCCACACAGAGTGATGATGGTGTGACCATAAAAATCAAGTAACTCTGGTGCTACATCACAAGTCATCACATCTTCAAAGGAGATGTTGTGTTGCATGTTGGGTTGGGGGAGTGGAAGTTTTGTTTTCCCTGTAGTTATTGGCCATATGCCCATGAAGGGTTATGAAGAGGACCATAAAGATACACTTTCATAGCAGGAGTGCTTTCAAAGAGAGACATCCCAACTTATCCTGCAAAACTATGTGTGAGGCATCAACTGAGCCAAATAACAATTAAAGGAAGAGCTGGAAGGATAATTCTAGTTTATTACAACCCAAGTTTTGCTTTTAAAATGTGTCCAGTCTTCAATTAACTCAAGTTAATGAGCAAATTGGTTAGCCAAACCTATTTGGAAGGGAAGACAACGGCAAATGGTCAAATTATTACCCAAACTGCTGATTATAAACATTCATCAGATTTTACAGACCAGCCTCCTGGTTTAAATTCTCATAGGGGCCACATTGGCCTAAGACGTGATGATTATGTAAACCTCAACATCTTGGCATGTGTCGCTCACATCCCTATTTTCTGTCTGCCTTTTAAAAACTGAAAGCAAAAATGGTCCAACAAATAATACAAATGAAAATAATAATAATAATAATAACTGATCAAATGGCAAATAGAACACACTTCACACTCGGGGTGGTGGAGGAAGCTGCAGCAACAAACAGCTGATGAATGAGCGAGCCGATCGCAATCAGCAAATGCAACAACAAATAACTTTATATTATTATATTGGTACATACTTTATAGAGGGTTCAGATTTCATTAATGATTTTAGTTGTGTGTAATAAATAGTTTATTAATGCTTTATAGCTTTCTTTCTCAGGCTTTATAACATTTATTCATTTTCCATAAGGGCTCTTCCTTATCCGGGTTGCAGGGGGCTGGAGCCAATCCCAGGTGACGATCAGGAGAGTGGCAGGGTACACCCTGGACAGGTCTCCAGGTTCATCACAGGGCTAACACAACCATTCACACACAGAAAGGCCCCATCCAGGACCTGGTGGGTTCGTTTAAAAATCCTCTCACTGAGAGGCAGCTAACCGCTGCACCAGATAAAATTAAGCAATTCTACTTCAAGACAATTAAAGAAGATTGGCAAATTATGGAAATCCTTTTCGTTGTTGTTTATTTTCTTCTTTAAAAACTTGCTTTGTCTTCTTTATCATCTTTAATTCTTCACAAAGTCCCTTCAACCACATACTTTTGGAAAAGAACCACAAAACAACTGGGACATTTACTACAGATTTTGTTTTGCACATCAAGCTTTGGATGAAGCATTGCTTTATTAAGCCATAATTTGTGAAGTGCACTCAAGCAACATTTCCATGTCTTTCCATTGTGAATCAATGGCCTCTTGAGAAATTACTTCTGCTGCTGGAAGTTGAAGTGTGGGAGGTATATCAATTGTTTTGCAGCAAGAAACTGCTAGGTTTTGCTGTGACTCTTCAATATACAATGAAGGGCTGCATGCATAATAAAAACCACTCTATATGCGGAGATGGAAACAAAACAAGGATAGGCGTATAAGAGCAGGATCCACAGGGCCATAGCTCCGGATTCATCCTCCATAATTGTAATGTGATGATAAGGAGCTTATAGCCTCTTGTTATCCTCCAATAGGAACGGACAAGACAAAAGCCAGTATACCAGTATGCTAAAAGATTACCATTCTGGTGACATCTCTGCGTCCACTTAACACCCACATCAGGTCAGCTGTTCTTAATTTGGTCACCAACACCAATTTAGCCTCCACCCGGGGGTCTGGGTGCACTGAGGGGTAAATATTGACCCTTGTTTGTAAGCAAGGCTCACATTTTGAGTGTGCAAAATGGCCTATTTGTGTTCTTGAGATGTTTAGGTCATGGTGTCATGGAGGATGTGTATCACCCTCTCATACGCTGAGAGAGAGGATCTAATAGACACCTGCCCACATAATAGCAACTGGTGTTGGTTATCTTTTCATGATTCACTGAGCTTATTTCGGTGAAGCTAACTATGAATATGATAAGCAAAGTATAGATAAGTGTTCTATGAACTTTTTTCTGAATTTTGTCCTCAAGACTGAGACATATGTACCTTGTTATATTAATTGGTGATACGCACTTAAACAACCTGATTTGAACTTATTTTACATTTTCAGATCACAAACTTTCGTCTTGAATTCTTACCCCAGGCAATGAGTCTCAGATGACCTCTACTCTTTGTCCCGAGGACTCTGCCCTGCCCTCTCCACCTCCCTCCTCACCGGCCTGGTCTAAACTCTGTGGGAAACCCCCCAGTGCTTTGTTTTGTTTCGGGACATTTTGTGTCTCACCAGATAATGTCTGCACCCCTCCATTTCTTTCCTTTCCTCTCTGAAGAGCTGGAGCATGGTGTCCAGCGCTAACTGCCCACTAAGCAGGGCAGAGATATAGGATCTGACCATGGGGGGTTTTCATCGTGCCTCACGACAGTGCTCACACCCTGCTGCTGTTAGTTTGCCAGGCAATGAGAGTAAGTGGCAACGATGGATGCTGACACATGGTTTGGTATTAGTAACTCTATTAACCTCTGAAACTATGCTGTACCCAAAAGTGGTTTCAGTTTTACAAAATGTTGCGCGACCAGTCATTGCTCTTACCCTTAACTTCTACTGGAGATGCCAAATTGACCAAAAGTACCAACATTATTGGCTTAATGAATACAAAATGGTGCACCTATATATATATATATATATATCTTATACACATTATATATATATATATATATATATATTTTTTTTTTTTTTTTTTTTTTTTTTTTAATCTGATACAATTGTGCAAGTAAATCCAAGTGGCAACCTCTATGGCTGAAAATGAAGGTCTATAATCCCCCATATTTAAATGTCTAACTTCACAGCAGAAATAAACTGGTAGAAAAAACTGTTTTGGTCTCTATAGCTATTTTCCCTGTTAATGACAACTGTACTGAGTCTGAATTTTTATATAACTCACCCGTTTAAATTAATATTAAGTCTTAAAGTTATGCAGAATAAAGAGAGTGTCTGCTTTGAATGATAGGTGGGTACTGTCACAGGCGGTTGGTTTCAGCAGCCGGACTTCATTCAGCCCACTCCACCCACGGTCCATGTTTTTGCCCATTTTTGGATTAGCCAAGAGTTGGTGAAAGCAGGACTGTCAAAATGACGACAGCCACAGCCACCACACCTTCACAAAAGATTCCAGAAACATTTTTCTTTTGTCCAAATTTAAGAAGCTTGAAGCTGCATGAGTTGATTATTGGCTACCTGAGGGCAGCAATAAAACACTGTAAGCACAACTTTGACATATTCACCTTGTAAAGCCATATTAACATTCATTTGGAGTTTCTGATGACCTGAATCATCCTAAACCAGTCTGGTTTAGCTTAAGCCTAAATGCTCCAATGTGTGCACTAGCTGGTTGCTAACCGTGTCCATCTCTTGTTTGGTGCTGCGCTGTTTGTTGTTAACCCAGATGTAACAAAACCACCTTAAGGTGCTTCAGAGAGGCTACAACGCAAACTTTTAGAAAGAGAATTTTAGAAATTATATTTGCTATGATTACAGTGCAAAAGAGTTGTTCTGGTCTTTGAACACTACTAAGTGATTTAGAGCAACAATTCAAAACTCTCTTCAGTAGAAATATAACAATATAAAAGACAACTTCACAAATGTAGCTAAATTTTATCAATACTTTGTCAAGGAGAATGTGGTTTGTTTTGACTGCGACATAACCTTATAGTTTCTTCTTTTAGCTGTTCCACAGTTTTTATATGAGCCTCAGGATGTTCACTGAATAAAGATATGCACTTAACAACTTCAATATGTCTTGTTGCTCATTAGCTAACAATCATGTACTTTAAATGTCCCGTTTATCCCATAATTTTGGTCAAGTGAGGATTACCTCCAACTTAAGGGCATCCCTCCAGAAGTAAGACAGCCACCAGTTTTTGTCGCGTGAATTGTGATGTCATTCAACTCAGACTGAGGACCCAATCGACCCTCTGGCCTTTGACCCTTATTAACCCTGGGTTAGAGTGCTGTATTCAAGGTATAGCCATCTGTGTGCCTTGTTGTGTCAAGGCCCTCCCTCTTCCCTCACTCTTTATCATCCCCCCAGTATTCAGGAGCAGTGGACTGCTCACGAGTGGACTTTAGAAATTCCTAGATGACAAGTTGTTCGATGGAAACAGGATGTTTCACTACTGACAACCTCTGATTAAAAATACATATATGTGAATGGAAGTCTAGAACAATTTTGAGGTAGTTGTATTTCCCTTTACCTTCACTCCAGCACACCTGTTTTTATGCTCTATATATCTATGACATCTATATGAACTGGTTATATTGCAGATCATGATTTCATAGACAGAAGCGATGATGAGCTATAGGTTAAAGTATCAACAGTATATAAAATAGTCAGAATTAACTTCTGCCTGAGTACAACATTAAAATGCTGCATAAACATGAATGCACCAGTAATAATAATCCACATAATCAACATAATAATACAAGAGCTATTCTATATAGTTCTAGTTCTAATAAGTAAATATGGCTGATAAAGTTTTAAATACAGGAATTTACTTATTTTATTTTAGTAGTTTGGAAACCTTTACTTAAGTGAAGGATGTGAATACTAAATACTTCTTCCACCACTGCCCTGAGGAAAAATGCTTGTAAATGTTTGACTTCAAACGAATTATTTGAAGAAGCAAACCTGATTTTTTATTGACTTTTTACACGGACAGCTCTTCCACTTTGTGAAAACTGATACAAAAAGTGTGCTACACTTTTCCTGATGATTGTTGTTCACAACATTTTCAACCTATGACTTAAACCACTGGCAGTGTATATCAACATGGAAACCATCTACTGTAGAATCAACACATATGAACATGTTGCTGTTATTCATAGTTCCTGTTCCTGCAGTGAAAAGATCTTAAAAAGCAGTGGATTGAACTTTGAACTTCACATGAAAAAGGGTTCATCAACCTCTCTTATCGTTCAGCAGCATGCATGTAAACTGGTTATCAGCTGCTGAGTTAGAGGTTTGTTTACAGTATTGACTAACAGTTAGAACATATAATGTGACTCTTTGTATGAAGAAGGACCAAATGCATCGCGACATACAGTATTTGCACAGTGAGCAAAGTCCAATCTCATATCTCTAATCTACTCACTGGTGCTAACTGTCTTATTGCTACAATGAGAATCTTCGGGCTCATGGTTCAAAATATGCTCCTTAATACTGCCGTCATCCTCCTGAAACTGTACCCTCACAGTCAGTGGAGTGCATTTATCCACTTTACACTTGATGATCACTGTGTCATTGGAAGCTTCTTGGCTACAGCGGCTGAGATCAGGCGTTGCATCTTTGGACAGCCAACACACCAGCTGGTCCCTGTCGATGGAGACGACTGGCTGCCTCCTCAGAAAGGCAGGGCTCTTGCAAAGCATCCTGTCGAGCATCTCTATGTCTTGGCTGTTTCTCATCACCCAGTCATGCAGATACCACATGTGGCAGTCACAT
This sequence comes from Protonibea diacanthus, assembly GCA_028641955.1. Lineage (NCBI taxonomy): Eukaryota > Metazoa > Chordata > Actinopteri > Sciaenidae > Protonibea > Protonibea diacanthus. Next base: position 8,563,113 of record CM053988.1, on the reverse strand, counting down.
TTCCAGGGGTTTCCGTGCAGTCTCACTGTGAACTGGGTGGCAAAAGAGTCTAAAAGGCCCAGAGGGAGAGTTTCTAGCTGGTTGTCAGACAGGTAGAGCTGCTGAATGAGCACCTGGTCCTCAAACAGTTTGGCATCCACTTTGCTCAGGTTATTGTTGTTAAGGTGGATTACCGTGAGGCTAAATAGATCCTGAAATATCATTTCAGGTAGTGAGATGAGCTGGTTTTCAGACAGGTCCAGATACTCCAGGACTGTAACATTTCTAAAAATGTCTTCCGGAAGGTTTGAGAGCTGGTTAGAGGACAAGATAAGGTTGGTAAGGGATGTCAAACTACTAAGAGAGGACAGCTCAGTCAATCTGTTGCCTTTCAGGTTCAATTCCTTCAAATTTGAGCCTTTGAATCCAAACACTTTATCACTGAAGGTTGTAAGATGGTTTCCACGGAGATTCAGCACCTTCAGTTTGGTCAACGCAAAGAAGATGTTGTCAGCAAGCTCTGATATCTTATTCCCCTCCAAGTGAAGCTCTGTCAGCTGAGAAATGTTGTGAAATGTGTCAGATGTAAGATTGCTGATGAGGTTGTTGTTTATTTTCAGGGTCTCCAGTCTTTCTATACCAGAAAAAGTTTCCCTTTTCAGTTCTTCGAGCTTATTTAGGGACAAATCTAGAGCACGCAGATTGCGCAGGTTCAGGAAAAGAAATGGAGGCAGATCTGATATAATGTTGCCCTTCATTTGCAGAGTTTCAAGCTTTTTCAGTGAGTCAAATGTGCTGGGAAGCATAGTCCTGAATCTGTTGAAGTTAAGAATCAGCTTAGTCAAGTTTTCCTGCTTTGCAAAAGTCCCCAGAAATAAATTTTCCAGCCCGGGGTTCCCACTGATTTCCAGCTCCTGTAGCTCAGCCAGATGATCAAAAGACTGAGAGTGAATACTTCGTATTGCATTATTTATTAGGATAAGCTTGGTAAGTTGTGGGCTCTCCTCTAAAGTGTGGGCGAATAGGTACCCAAGGGATGATGACATTACAATAAAGTCCTTGACCTGCTTGGACGTGTCCTTGGGTAAAGATGAGATCCCTCCATCAGCACACAGTACTTGGACTGGAGTGAAACACTGGCATTTGTACGGACAAGAGGTATGTGAGTCTGTGTCGCAACAGAGAAGCAGCATCAGGAACAGACTCAGACTCAGTTTTTTGTCCATTTTTCACTGTCGAATCATGAAAAAAGCTTGTATGAATTAACAGGAAATCAAAGACAACATTCCTTTAAGAGCAAAAATACATCATGCTCTTGTTGTTTGTTTTTCTTTAGCTACCATTTACTCACAGAGAGAAGAATCAGTAACATTCAGACCGTATTCGTCGATGTAAATAATCAAATTCAACATACCTCTGTGTTACAGGTATCCCAGAGCATTGAAACAAATTTCCTTGTGGATCTACAAGGCAGCTGATGCAAAGTACAAATGACAACAAGTCTGAATTAGGCAAGACAAAACCTTTGGTCAGTGGCCAGCTCCTGCCATGGTTTCATTTGCTCACAACAAAAAAAAGTGGAATTCAGCAAATCAGCTCCCACAGCAGAATATAGCTTTACTACAAATACTACATACTACTGCCATTACTAATAATTCTGTTTGTTTTTTCTATTTATTTTATTTCTAATCCTTTTAATCAGGGAGAATTGGCTGTTTGTCATGTGAATTCTCTGAAATCTAGGGTTTGTGCATCTTATATTATAATAGATAGATTGATTACTCTTTAATATTTATTTATTACTCTTCAATATTATTTTCAAAAGCTGATGGTATCTCAGCTGTGTTTGAGTGTGTGACTACCTATACATGCGTGCTCAGCTATGTGCTTCTGCTGTATTCATTGCAGGATACCATCACCTCCACTAGGTGTCATAATGCTCCACCTAACCTCAGTCGAGGGGTGATGGCATTCCTGGATCCTCCCTCTCTTCCAGGGCATTCTGAGGTGATGCACAGGTAGACAGCACTGTTTGAGATCCTCCACCCAAATCCAGCAGGAATTACATTTTTGGAACTTTTCAGTCTTTTGAAACTTTTTCCACTTTCATCATTTCTAATTTTTAGTCTCTGAAGTTAAACCATGGCCAATGCAGGTATACAGCTTCTTGGCTTCACGCTGGCTTTCCTGGGCTTCATTGGCTCGATCGCATCCACAGTCATGGTGGAATGGAAAGCTTCGTCCTATGCAGGAGACAACATCATCACAGCCCAGGCGATGTATGAAGGACTGTGGAAGAGTTGTGTATCACAGAGCACCGGTCAAGTTCAGTGTAAAGTGTATGACTCACTTCTCCAGCTGCCAGGTAATGTTGTTTCACATAACCGTTTTTCATGAGACCTTTTATAGGATTCCTTTGCAAAGGCTGATTATGTATTCAGAGTGAGCATGTCCTTTCTTCTTCTATGGAAATGTTATGTGGGTGTAGAAACAAAATGGGCCACGAGACAATGAATCAAACAAACAAAATGTAATTTTTTTTTACTTCTTGCTTACGAAATTTGTGAAATGTTTTGCCTTTGTGTGGTAAAACAGGAATGCATAAATCTCCCTGGTCATTCAAACCTTCTTAGAAAGTGGCCTTCTCTTCCCCTGTGAGACCTCTTTGCATGCAGAGACATGTCAGTCAAATACCAACACCTGGATGATCAAACAGAAATCTCTCCTTCTTTGGAATTCAATTCAAAAGGAAAATAAGTCATCAATTCAGTTTAATTTGAAAAAAAAAATGTATCTGTGTAAATGGATATTCATTTTATATGTTATAAAAGACACCACCATCAAATACAAAGAACATGCATGCAGGAATGTTTGTAGAGTACACCTCAGCTGGATGTGACTCACGCTGTATGCACTCCCGCCTGGTTTGTGCCAGTGTCAACACGAAGATGAACACTGAGATTAAATAAAGAAATGCGTTACTAACTGTAAATAAAAAACTGCTAGTTTGATGATTTCTATCAGATTTTTGAACTTTAGTTTTTGTTTAAGCTTTTGTTTAGATACATTATAAATAGAGGTACTGGTAATAAATATGCATTTGTGCAGTTAGAAAGCGCAGAGAAACTAAGAGATTTGAACACAAGTGTACAGGAAGTATGCTCAACTACTCGACTTTCTAAGGTCAAACGTCAAAGCCAAATCAATAAATAAGTGTCTGCATGAAATCTGCTCAAATCCAGTGATCCTGTGCTATGTCTTTGTCTCCAGGGATTGTACAGGGCACACGAGGGCTGATGCTGGCCTCCATCTTGCTGAGCTTAATTTCTATCTTGGTGGAGGTGGTGGGCATGAGGTGTACCACCTGTATGGCACAAGAACCAGAACAGAAGGACAAAGTGGCTCTTGCCGGAGGGATTATCTTCATTATTGCCGGTCAGAGTTCATTTAGTACAGACACACACATGCAATGGGCACAAACTGCTTGAACATCATCTACTGTATGTTTTGGCCACAATAGTGCAACAACTTTTTTCACCTTCATAAAAATGATCAGTGATGCACTGCTGTATGTTTTAACTTTTCTAATACAACAATGTAAAATGTCTTTCTGCTTCCAGGTCTGCTTGCTCTGGTGGGAACGTCCTGGTATGGCAACAGAATAGCAAAGGAATTCTACAACCCATTTACTCCCACTAACGCCAGGTGAGGTCGGCCTTCTGTTTAGTCTGGAATTCACACTAATTATCAGGCATCACTGCAGCTGTGTGTAATGACGGAGAGGATGGACACTTGCCAAACAAAGGATCACATACTTAAGGGAGTTTGATAATGTCAGTGGTAGAAGTACTAATATCTTTTAAGTACCAATACCTTTTAGGTATCTTTGTGATACCTAAAAGGTAAAACGTACTTTAATAAATCAATTTTGTGTTTGTAAAATTTTAATCTGACATGTAACTAGTAACTATACACTAGGTCTGTAAAATAAACATGGAGTAAATATGCTAATGGTAAAGCTAATGGTTTTGCCCCTAGAAGTATTTAGTGGGATAAAATCGAATAAACCGATAATGGTTAAGATGATAATGTCAGGAACATTCTAAATCATTTATTCTCACTGTTTTACATTTAGTTTTTGTTCTAAAATGTAAATATCACCACTTCTATGTAATCTACTCATGCTGTGCGTACTGTAGCAGCATGAGTACCGTAATATCTTCCTCAGGGAACCCATCTACCTCACGTGCATAAGGTCCTTGTTTTTTTAGTTATAGTTATGTTTATATCTGTACGTATATTGAGAGCAAAGTGTGACTGGAGTTAAATTCCTCGTGTGTGTGCACACACCTGGCCAATAAAAGTGACTGATTTAGATAATACACATTAAATATTAAGCTATAGCTGGTTAGCTTAGCTTGGGATAAAGATTGGAAAATTGCCAGGCAGAGTAGCCAGGCTAAGCTAACCTAACTAACTTAATATTTTCTGTACAGAGAGGAGAACTATTCCTTTACGTTTCAAGCATACTCTTTCATGCACATATAACTAACCAAACATTGTGACATTTGAACGTCGCTGCTGTGGATACCTAACTGAATATAATATGATCAGTTTGTGTGACTTCAAGACCTGTAATGATGGTAAGTCTTTTCCAAATGTCTCATTGTGATGTGTGAATCATTCACAGGTATGAATTTGGAAGTGCCCTGTATGTCGGATGGGGAGCTGCCTGTCTCACCCTTATAGGTGGAGGCTTCCTCTGCTGCAACTGCTCCAACGAGAGCTCAGGGAAATCTCCACGTTACCCAGCATCCCGCTCTGCAGGCCAGCCGGGCAAGGACTACGTCTAGTTCAGTCACTCCATCTAGCCTATGTTTAATGATGAACGCTGTCTTTGTGGGGAATTTGTGTTACAACATGTATATTTGCAGGTGTTATATTTTGTTGGGTAATGCACTCCATTCTTTGGTGAAGGTTGGTGATCCCTTAAATTTGTTATTGAAGAGATGTAGAAGAGTTTTTAATTCATTCAAACATAAGGATATGTTTGGCCAGAATTTATTCTGAACATCTCATAAGATTGCTTTCAACTACGTAACCTTTGGATCTCAACTTTTACCCATTTAGTATAAACATGCTCAGGGTTTGACTGTTATTTTTGTTACTTGATTGTTACTAAAATAAAAATTGGCAGTATTGAAGTAAAAAAATAGGTCACAAACAGTAGTGGACGTATTTATTCATAGAAAACAACAAAAAGCAAAGCTTGCATTATTTCATATTTTTCTTCTTGTAAACAAACCCCATGACAGTCCCAAATTATCTAAATACATGTTGATATCTTTGTACTTTTGAGTGTTTGTCTGTGCCACTCTATCTGTAACAAATATACAGTGACTGAAGTATTCAGATCATGTACTTAAGTAAAAATACTAATCCCACACTATGAGAAATACTTCATTACAAGTAAAGGACCATCAAGTCCTCACTTAAGTAAAAGTATGCGAGTATTATCAATTATTTTCAAAACTAAAACTCATTGTGCAGTTCCCTGTCAGTGTTTTAGTATTATATATGATTTTTTGGGGGGCTGGTGTATTAATGTGTACATTGCATTTTACTGCTGTTGATGTTTAATAAAAATATTTCATTTGAACTACTTTATGTTCTGTTGGGTAGTTTCAGCAAGACATCGTATTCCTTGAGATCATCATATGTTGAACCACGCAGCTCTAAAAAGTCAACTTTTCATGAAGTCAGAAAATGTATCAGCTTAAGAAAAAACACCTTAGTTTCTCAGAAAAACAAAAACAAAACTCAAAATCACAAAACTTGGAGAAAATTTTCACTATGAAAAATCTGTAAAGTAAGCAAATACAACTACCTCAAATATGGTTTCAAACAGAGTACTTAAGTAAATGGACAGCACCACTGAAAAAAGATTTGCTGAATTGGCTGAGCTGTTTTTAACAAATATCCCCAACAGGAGCAAATGTTGAGGAATGAACTGTATTACTGTAATCCTTGTAGAAGAGAGAGAGGGAGTGAGAATAGAATCAGTGGTCACCAACCATCACACAAGTCACAGCAAAACATGAAAATAGTGTGAACAATCTTTTGGTTGCCTGTTTTTGAGAAGCAAACAAAAGCTGAACTTAAAATCAAAAAAATCTCTTTTTTTAAAACAACAACAACAACAACAAAAAAAAGTTTTATTTTTGTCAAACATGTAGGCGTGACTGCTGGAAAGATTTCCAGAGAAATGTGTCGCCTCAGGGAAGACAAAAGTAATCTGAACAGGGATGCATACCTCAGACCATCGGTTCCTGTCTCAACATGCCTCCTCACACAAAAAGAAGTGTACTCCTCATCAGAGTCCATGGAAGCCAGATCCCAAAGAATTTATACCCACCTACGTTTACTGCATTAAATCTGTATGGAAGAATGTCAACCCCTCATCCACACACACACACACACACACACACACACACACACACAGGCACACACACACAAACATGATTTTATGTACTGTTTTATTAATAACATTAACACACAGTTGTCTTCATTATTGTGCCTCCATCACAGAGTGTGCAGTGATTCTGCAGCAGAGAGCGCCACCATCTGGTAATCCTCGAGTCTGCAGCTCTAACAGCAGGCAGCTGTACATCATTTCAACTTGTAAAAGGTGACAGAAAAGCTTCAAAGGTTAAAGACACGTGTCTTCACGAAGGGTTAAATCACAGGCAACTAGACTTGGTTGTAGATCCGTGAAGACGTTTCACCTCTCATCCAAGAAGAACCCTCAGTTTATGACCCGGATGACCAAGAACCTCAGTCATGTGTAAAATTATTGAATGTCTGCCAATCGAGTTTAATTTTATGTTTAACCTGTTCATGTAAGAAAGAAAAAAAAAACACAAACACATTGCAAAATACAGATATATTACAAGAGACAAAATAAATGAAAGGATAAACCTTGCCTTGCCTAAACCTTGATCTCTCTTTAAACTTACATCATGGAGGATGACTGTGGTGATTTGTGAGCTTTTAAAGTGAAGTGATTACTTTTGCTGCAGTTCAGGGCTCAAAGTAAAGATTAAATTCTTTCATTTGTAGGTCTGAACTATTTAGTATTTCACTATAAAAACCAGAGATTAAAGAAAGTCCAGAAAAAATGTTTCTTTTTTATCTTGTTTATCATCTCACACACCCTCAGATATAAAAGTTATTTATAAATTGATGATAAATAACTTTTATATATGATTACATGATACATAAAAATGTAGAAATGTTGTATTCATTGTCCAAATGTCTCACACTGGACTTTTCTTTCCTTTCTCACTTCATGCCTTTTTTATTCGATGGAAGTGTCACAGCATACTGTGACCCCCTCCACTGATGTTGTCATATCTATGGCGTAACGTGTGGATGAACGTTACAGCACGTATGAATGAATCACTGAGACTCCTCTTCCCCTCTAGCACAGACATTTTTTTTTCAGCAGGCCATCTTTGAGTTCAACTTCCCAAATTGCGGAGCGAAATCCGAGAAGAGAAAGTGCGCTCAGAGGTCACATCCTACAGTTATGATGGGAAGATGTTCATCTATTTTTTCTTCTTTTTTTTTCCAGGAAAGAATCTGGACTCATATAACTGTCACTGCCTTGCCATTTCAATGTCCATCAAATGTGCATTTATGAATCTGAGATATGATTCAAAGTGTAATATTACACCGTGTTCTGCCCAGGTCACCTAAACCTTTAGAAACTGTAAACTCCAAGCCTAAATAAGTGCATTGTGAAAATAATCTACAGCACTTGCCCATGGTGTGGCCACTAGAGGTCAACAGAGGCTCAGTTTTAGATCACTTTCAATGACATGAAACTCTCTAACTAAATTAAAGCAAGAAATCTGTCACAAATCTATCTCTATTAAAATCTATCTACTTAAATTCTATCAGGAATCTGAATGATCAGAACTATTATAACACCATCGATCACTACTATTGATGAATGATGACTGACAGATGGATGCTGAGATTATGAGGTTAGTTTGCTCTGACTCTTGCTCTACTTATACACGTCTTGTCTTTAAAAACTACTGGTTTAGGAACATGAGAAACAATTGTCAAGTTCTGTGTTGTTGCACTGTTGCAGGTCTGAAGAAGAATCAGATCATCTTCATTTGTTTGGGATTCTTGGAGTCGTGGGCTCAAAGGAGTGGAATTATCCAAACAATATACCACAGTGTCCTACAACATGTCTCAGATTAGACCTCTGATCTTCTCCACACCTTATCCTCTTAAATAAATGTAAGCTAAGTCTCCAAATCCTATTTCGTCAAAGTTACCATATGTACTGAATGCACTAAAGGCATGTTTGCATGACACTACTATGATTGCTTTTTTTAAATTTTATTATTTATTTATTTTTATTTATCTACATTTCAGCAAATGAGTCATGAAATAAGAGTATGTGCAGCAATAAAAAAAAGAAGACATTTTTTATTGTCTCTGTAAAACAATTCGTCGTTTAGACTGATGAAGTGCATCGACAGAGCAGCACTTAACTCAAGCCCCTCCGCCCCCTCTTTAGTCCAATATTGGATCTGGAGCTGAACCAGACTCTAACTCAAACTGCTGTAATCAGCAGAGTGCCTCTGGCAGACATCACAGAAAAATCAATGAGCGGGTACAAAATCAAACGGAAAACTGAACTGTTGCTAAAATCATTTCTGTCTTCCAGTGTCGTCTGAGGACTCTCGAATGAAAGTACCATGAAAGAGATGAAGGAGCTTGTCTTTATGTCAGCACACTGTCAACACTTCATCTGACACTGCACAAATTGGATTAAGGATTAATTTTTACAACGTTTAATAGTTTTACTTGGTACCCTAGAGTGAAGTTTCATTCATGCATCCTCAAAAAAAAAAAAGAAAAAAGAAAAAAAAGAAAGAGTTACAATGGCTTCTTGGAGATCTGGCAACGTTAACTGGATTTCCTAGACAAGTTGACAGTGGAACAAATGTTACTGAAATGTAATCTCTATTGTCTCACTCTTCCTAAAATATTGTAGAAATAAGTGAAATTTCATGTTGTTTTGTGTCGTGCTGCCCTCTAAAATAATAAATGGTCTTCTATTTGATATAACTGCAGTTACTCTTTGCAAAAATGGTGAGCCAGCTATCTGCACAAAAATACACTGCTGCCCATAAAGCTGGAATAATTTTGTTTTCAGACACCTTCCCCTTTTTATTCCTATTTATACACATCAGGTTAATTGTGGTTTAATTTGTGATATGTTTGGAAGAGACTGATCAACAAAGTTTTACAATGAATCACATCATTTCATGAGAAGAGGTACAAATATTTTATTCCAGCTTCATGGGAAACAGTGTATATATTAATACTGTCTTCTCTACCATTTATAATTAAAAATTGTTGCATTAAAATCATCTTAACCATGTTAATCTTCTTAAAGGTCCAGTGTGTAGGATTAAGTAACATCAACATCTCGCAGGCAGGATGCAGACTGCAATCAGGTAAGAGCCGCACGCCTGTCCTTTCTAGCATTTAGCAGAACCTACGGTGGCCATAAAACAGGCAAAAAACATGAAAGGAGCCAGTGTTTTGTTTGCCTGTTCTGGGATAAAGTAAAATTATGCCATTTGATGCCAGGCGATTGAACACTGATGAACACTGATATGAATATTATATTCCGTTTTTGGCATAATCTGTAAATAGCGCCCAAAATCTCACACACTGGACCTTTGACACACATAATAGAAACATTCCAAATTCAGCTCCTTTAAATGGGCTTCAGTTTATAAATCAGCATATAAATATGTGTTTTGCTATGTTTTATATATATGTTTTGCTATATATATATATATACACACCACAACAATATTAGTGGTGGAATGTACCTTAGTACATTTACTTAAGAGCTGTACAACGTATTTTATTCTTCTACTCCACCACATTTCAGAGGGCAATATTTTTATTCCACTTCATATATTTGACAGCGTTTATTAAGTTTTTTTTGTTTGTTTTATTGACAGATTTTATAAAAGATATGTACAAGCTAGTGTATGATACGTACATACAAATTAAAGTACACAATGGTGTATTATTTAGTGAGATTTAAAATGCACGACTTTTACTTGTAGTGGAGTATTTTTGCTCTGACTGACATAAATTCTTCTTTCACCATGCATATTAGGGCAAAGGTTTTCCTGTAGCCTAGCAGCAGAGGTGCCGTCTCACTGGATTTGAAACTCCCAGGTTGTCAATGTAACATCCTGAGCTTCAGTCTGGGCAGAGATCCTCCAGTGGAAGCTGAACAGTAACACTTATAGAGACACCTATAGAGACCTGTGGAGACCTATAAAGACCTATAGAGACACTATGCTACCATCATATCTTATATGTTTTACAGGTTTGAAGAGGTTTATTTGACAGTTTAATGCACTAATTTGTCCATATTTCCATATTTTGTGTACATTTGCTTTATTATGATGAAATTATATAAATAAGGTCCGCTCCTCTGAGACGTGCAACCTCTCTCTGACATAATAAGTATACACCCTCCCTCAGATGTAATCCATGGGGGATCATGTCAGAGGACTGAATACCACTCAATACAGTAGACAAAGAAAAACAACCTGCTTGCTGACATAGTTATTAGGATTATTACTGCACTTTGAAATAATTTCTCTTAGATATGAGTCATCTGTGGGAGCTCATTGTGAAAGGAAGAGGCCACCTAGTGAAAGCTTTTCCTCTGCATTTATTGTCCCGATCAGCCTCCAGCTCCCTGTCCTGGTTTGGTACTTCATAAGAATAAAAAGTGTGTGTACAGAGTGATATATTTATATGTCCATACACACACACACACACACACACACACACACACACTCTCACACACACACACAGGCCAGATAATCCTGGAAGCTTAACTAATGAGATCAGCTTGACTTCAAGATTTTTCATTCAACTTGATGTAGTCCAAATCTTTAATGGGTGTGTCTGCTGTTGCATCCACGTGTGTGTGTGTGTGTGTGTGTGTGTGTGTATGTGTGTGTGAACTGATTAATATCCATGTGTGTATGCGTGCATGTGTGTGTACCATACCAGCTAATAATAATAAACTCTCATTGTGCAGCTCAGAGTTCATTACCACCCATTTAGACGCTGGTGACCCCCTGCAACACCTGGATCACGTTCTGTACAAAACAGATGAGCGTCTCCATGGGAACTAGGGTCTCCTGCTCCATATTTGTCAGGGGTAAACACGAGCAGTGCTTTTAAAGTCTCCATCCACTCCATCACATGTAGAACAGGAGAGAGATGGATACGTGTTTACGGAAAGCAGACATTAGTTTTTGGGCCCCACAAATGTAGAAGTCCTTCTTATGTTTTAAAGTTTGATGAAGCGATACGTAAAATGGAATACAATTAAATATAATAGACCTCAAAGGAGATACTTTATTAATGAATGAATTATTTTTTTGTTTTGGATTAAATATGTGCAATCTTAAAACTTTTACGGGAAAGCAGAAAATCAAATATATAAAAAATGTTGTCCTTATGTTGGCATAACTTCCTGCAGCTCATCAACAATAAACTGAGGGCCCTTCCAGTTGTCATCATCAACATCGTACATTTGCACAAATCTTTTTTTTTTTTCCTGCACAAAAAAATAAAAACCCTCTGCCCTATCGATCAGCAGTTGACCATCACTTGACTTTAAAGATAAAACATCATTTTGAAAGCTTCCTTTTTCGTATCTTACGAGTATTTCCCGAAATCTCTCACACTCTGGCAAAAGCAGATTATGGATCCCTGGCAGGAGTCTCCAAAATATCCAGAACAGCATGGCCAAGATGTGGATGTAAGTGATTTAAACACAGACACTGCCAGGCATTGCTGCACTGGCACCCTGCCTCCTCCCATCTGAAGGAGAGCGGGAGCCAGCTGAATTCAAAACGCTTCACCTCTGCTTTCCCGGGTGAGGCCACACCTTACCTCACAGATTAAAGGTAAAGTAAGTAAGTAAAAAAAAAAATCTATCTATCTATCTATCTATCTATCTATCTATCTATCTATCTATCACACAACCAGCATCACAGACGGCAACATCTTTGCACAAGCATTTATTCGGTATTTCTATACTGTACTATAAGTGGAACTCATTATGAGTTGGATGTCATCTCATGCCTCCGTCTTTTGTCCTCAGAAAGCCATTGAAATGTTTCTGCTTGAGCCTTAAACAAATACAGCGAACCCTCCACGTGGCGGACACATGGTTCTGATCATGAGACCTGGACAGCCAGAAATAATTCCCTGCTCCAAACAAACAGACTTTACTACTCTCATAGTGAGCTGTTGGCTTGCGGATTGAAAACATTATCGCTGAAAATTTAGTGTTTTTACAATTTGTGCTTCGCTGCCATGTGTCTACGTCTCTGAAATGTATTTGTTCGCTCTGAGTATTGCCGTCATGGATAAATCACAGCACAGACACAATAATGTTCACAGCTGGGAAACCAGCACAGGGCGATCTAATTTTCTCTGCACTATGTACATGCATAGTTGGGGTGGTGCAGGAGGGCTGCGTAACCTCTTCATAGGTCGATTTTAAGTGGTACTTTGCTGAGAGATGAGCAGTTTATCTAACAGGTGCAATAAGGTGAAGGGTAGCAAATGAAGCACCATGTTGCCACTTCAAATGCATCGTACTTCCATGTTTTTTGCTGCAATCTTATCGACAGTGAACACACATTAAATCTCATGTGTGGTTGGATCATCAAACTTGTTTCATTTTTAGCTTTATTTGGTTTTACAAAACATTTACTCTGTTTTTCCACTTTCTGCTTTCAACAACCAACGTTTCCATCGTCAACATTATCGATGCCAGAGGAGTTTGGAAGAGATAGGAGCCACTGAAAACACGAGGAACTGACTGATGAAAGATCTTTATGTTAGTAAAAAAAAAAAAAAACGAAGCGCTCTGTGAAAAGTGAGGAAAAGAGAGAGAGCGGCTGCCGGGACTGACATGGATGGTAGTACCAGGAATTGGCCATAATTAGATTTCTGTTTTTTTTCTATGCAGTCATCTGAAATTCATTCATTTATCCAATTCATTCATTTGGTCTGCTGGACATACCTGGCATCAGTGAGCATGGAAATGAACTCAGTATGTCTCTTAATTACGGAAGACCTACTTTTAGATCAGTTTAATTTTCATTTGGCTCTACTAAGAATACCCTTTCTGACCCTGTGGAGCATGAACCGCACATAAAAAAAAAAAGCATGATTTAATATATTTATGATTTGACTAAATATATATATTATAGATATAATAGGTATACATTTCAAAGATGTGTTTATTATCTAAATACAGCTGTCTGTGAACAATAAAGTCATTGGTCTCTCGGCCTATGAGATTAAGCATATATGACAAATATTATATTATCCGGGTATAGTGAATTTTTTGTCAATTTTAACCACTAAAGTGTCACAAACACATAAATCAGATAACAATACGAAAGCCCTAAAATGCTGACAGGTTGAAAGACGCTTTCACATCCCACGCGCTGTGAAGAAACTGGCTGCTAAACAACTGAATGCATGGTGTATGTAATTACTTGACCTGACCTATATGGTCTGCTATCTGACAAGCATGTGACACAGCCCTCCTCTCAGTCCTTCATGATGCTCTCTGTAATTGCACTAAAAGGATGCTATATAAGAGTGTTATGTAAGAATCTTGATATAAAGGATTCCTTTGTTTCAGCAGTCTAAATGAAAATCATTCACTCAATGATGAGTTTTAACGGATATTGCTGAATGAGTACTGATCATTGACTTTGGAAGGCCATAGTGGATGCATTTCTAGAGAGTTGCAATATAACAAACTGGGTAATGTACAACGATCAGATTGTTGTTAACCCTGATCCTGTGTATTTGCTGACAATACCTTTATCTTTACTTACTGTACTTTTACTTCAGTACAATTTTGAAAGCAGGACTTATTAGTAAAGTGTCGGGCCACCACATGCCACCAGACCCTTGACACTGTTTCTATAAGTCTCTGTACTCCCTCATTTGGTGTTTTGATGATGGTTGTGGAGACTTCTGTTGGTCTCCAGCGTTCAGTTAGTTAGTTTGGCTATAACACGATTCACGATTTGATCTGGAAGAGACCACTCTGTCAGGATAAAAATGTTTCATCACATGGTAAAGTGATCACTTTGTATGGATCCTTTCCTCTGAGGGGAAAAATTGACCCAAATATGGCAGCAAAATGCCCCCCCTACAGCATACCAGAGTCAGTGAATCACCTCACCTTTGGGGTCCAACACAGGCAGGCCTGCACCGTTCTTTTGGTGTACGGCACACATGTACTCGTCCACATGTCATGAATATATGGTGAACGTGTGCATAGTGACCATATCACCCCACAGCTCTGTAGATCAGTGCTGATGGTTTTTTCACCACTGTAATGAGGGCTTCATGCACTGCAGCCCTACTGTAATATCCTCTCTATGAGATTGTTGACAGACTCCTCTTGCTGGCAGTCTGATCACGTCCTGCATTGATGTTC